>JAOVFK010000018.1:8086224-8816122 GCA_033882615.1 Malus asiatica | reverse complement strand
AGAAGAAAGAATGCTTTTCAATGATATATTATTTCATCTCAAAACAAGGTATATATACAACCTTATACAGATATGGGAAAGAATAAGGGAAAGAATAATTACACCCTAAACTAGGAAACCAATTATAGTAGGAATCCCATAATTATAGGAATCCTAATACAAGTCAACACTCCCCCTCAAGTTGGTGCATAGATGTTGCACATGCCCAACTTGTCTAGAAACCTAGAGAACTTGTCACTAGAAACCGCCTTCATGAAAATATCTGCTACTTGGTCGTTTGTTCCTATGGGAGGAACTTTAATTACTTTACTATCTAGCTTCTCTTTAACAAAGAACCGGTCAACCTCTACATGTTTGGTCCTATCATGTTGCACGGGATTATGAGCAATATCAGGAGCAGCTTTATTGTCACAAAATAACTTCATTAGCAGACCTTATTTGACTCCCACATCTTGTAACAGAAACTTAAGCCACAAGAGTTCACAAATACCGAGTGCCATGCCTCTAAATTCGGCTTCTGCACTAGACCTTGATACAACATTCTGCTTCTTGCTTCTCCACGTTACTAGATTTCCCCCAACGAATGTGAAATACCCAGATGTCGAGCGGTTATCATTCGTTGATCCTACCCAATCAGCATCCGTATAGCACTCAATTCTGAAACGCCCATTTTTCCGAAATAGAATTCCTTTACCAGGGCTTCCTTTTAAGCAACTGAATATTCTCATAACTGCACTCATATGTTTTTCTCCTGGATTGTGCATATATTGACGAATCACACTTAAGGCATGAGTAAGATCCGGCCTAGTGTGAGCCAAGTACATTAATCTTCCTACTAACCTTTGATACCCCCCTTTATCAACCGGTACTTGGTTCTGATCTATACCCACCTTCATTCCTTCGGCCAACGGAGTAGACACCGGCTTACATACTGTCATACCGGTTTCTTCCAACAGGTCAAGAACATACTTCCTTTGTGATAGAAATATCCTGGACTTGCATCTTGACACTTCAATCCCAAGAAAATATATCAAAGAACCAAGATCTTTCATTTCAAATTTTGTCGACAAATAACTTTTCAAGGCTGCTTGCTCAATAGGATCGTTACCAGTAACTACCATATCATCCACATACACGATTAGAGCTATAACCTTTCTGTTATGATGTTTCAGAAATAATGTGTGATCCCAATTACTTTGCCTATACCTAAATGCCCTCAAGGACTTGGTAAATCTACCAAACCAGGCTATAGGAGACTGCTTTAATCCATACAATGATTTCTTAAGCCTACATACCTTTTGTTTCCGTATGTCCGAATCATTGCACCCTGGTGGAAGGTTCATGTAAATCTCCTCAGTTAGATAGATTTCCATGGAGGAATGCATTTTTTACGTCAAACTGTTGCAAAGGCCAATCCAGATTTGCTGCTAAGGACAGTAGAACACGAACTATATTGATCTTTGCCACTAGTGCGAATGTATCAGTGTAGTCAATGCCATATTTCTGTGTATACCCCTTTGCCACCAATCATGCTTTAAAGCGATCTACCGTTCCATCAGCTTTGTATTTTACTGTATAAACCCATTTGCATCCCACAGTTTTCTTTCCGGCTGACAAGTCAGCTATTTCCCAGGTATCATTCTTCTTTAATGATCTCAATTACTCGTTCATTGCATCTTTCCAACGAGAATCTGCTAAAGCCTCCTGCACACTATTAGGAATAGATACAGTAGATATTTGATCTACAAATGACTTATTTGATTCTGACAGGTGATAGGTAGACACATAATTGTTCAATGGGTATCTCACTCTTGAATCAGAATTTGACTCACTCATGGAATACTTGTGTTTACACTTAGGATCTGCCTCATAAGTGGGTTTGGGAATACCTCGATTAATATGCTTTGGAAGACGACGAAGTGAAGGTGCATCCGTTGTAGAAGACGATTGGTTATGAGAAGTAATATCTTGTGACACATGCTGTAATTGCTGCTCAGTTTCACTGCAATTAGGCGGCTGCATCTCGTTTTCCAACTCAATACCCGTGAGACCCGTGGGCTGCTTCTCTTCCTGACTTGTTAGCTGCTCTTCAGTAGGCTGCTTAGTCGGATGATGGCCAAAATACACGGGCTGCTGCCCTTCTCCAGGTGCCATGGGTCGATCATCACAACACATGTGTTGCTGCCCTTCTCCAGAAGCCGTGTACTCTAGGCTCAACACGTCACTATTATCTCGAGTCAGAACTTTTTCATTATTTCCATACTCCCCCTGAAGTGAGGACGTGGAGGATCCAAAAAACATTTCATTCTCGTGAAAATCACATCCTAAGTGACAAACATTTTTTTACTTGAAGGATGATAACAACGATATCATTTATGGGTAGTAGCATACCCCAAAAAAACACAACGAATGGCTTGAGGTTCAAGTTTAGTCTTCCTTTGAGGTGGATGGAGGTGAACAAACACAACACATCCTATGACCCGTGGGGGAAGATTGGGAGTCGGTGGGCTACTAGTCTGAGATGTGAGAGCCTGAAATGGCATATGGAAGTTCATAGTACGAGACGGAAGACGATTAATAAGATAGGTTGCGGACGTAAGTGCCTCTCCCCAATAATGGATTGGTAGATGTGCCGCAAGGAGGGAAGCACGAACCATTTCTAAAAAGTGTCAATTTTTCTGTTCTGCAACCCCATTCTGTTAAGGAGTATACGGGCACATGGTCTGATGAACAATACCATGCAACTCTAAGAAGGAACGAAGTTTCATATTAACATATTCTCCCCCATTCTCACTTCGAATGACCTGGATATTTCGGTTGTATTGTATAGAAATCATTTTATGGAACCGTTGAAAGGCCGAATTAACTTCACTTTTCGACTTTAACAAAATAACCCAAGTCATTTTGGTACAATCGTCGATAAAAGTAACAAACCAATGAGCACTACCAAGAGTAGCTACTTTTGACGATCACCATACATCAGAATGCACAATCATAAAAGGAACGGTACTTTTATTTAAACTGGGAGGAAAAGAGGTTCGATGGCTCTTAGCCATTTCACAAACATCACACTTAAACTGAGAAACATCATTCTTGACAAACAAACTAGGAAATAGCTTATGCAGATAACCAAAGGAAGCATGCCCAAGGCGTCGGTGCCACATCCAGATGTCTGACACTTTATTAGTAACCCCTTGAGAATCATCAACGGAAAGAGCTTGAGTCAGCAAGCTAGAACTACTGGTGGTCAACTCCAAGTAATAAAGTTTCCCTCTTCTAATACCATAACCAATTGTCTTATGCGTCCATATGTCTTTAAAAACACAAAAATAGGGCCAAAAAATAACCAAACAATGTAAGGCAAGGGTTATTTAAGCAACAGACAACAAATTATAATTTAGAGAGGGAACCACAAGAACAGTGTCAAGTTTCATGGTATCGGAAAGGGAAACAGTGCCTTCCCCAATAACAGGGACGACATTACCATTAGCAACATTGACTTTGATTTGTGTGGATGTTTTTAGTGATGAAACCTGTCTAGAATCATAAATCATATGTTCAATAGCTCCGGAATCAATTATCCATGTATTATTCATAACAAAAGTAGAAGTACTTAGTGCCTTACCATCGGTTCCTGCCGCAGCTATCATGGCAAATGCCTTGTTCGCTATCTGATCCGAATCATTCTTGGTTTCTGCAATGGAGGCTCGAGATTTGTTGCACCGAGGATCACGGGTCTTATCCTAATTTTCGAGATATCTAATTAGCTCAAAACAGCGACTCTTGGAGTGTCTTGTCATGCCACAGTGTGGGCACTTACCTTGTGGACGATCCCGACTTGTCTAGCTAGGCCGAGTTTGTCTAGGCTGGTTTTGTTCGACCCAAAAGATGATCCACGGGCCTTTGCTGCCATGGCAGCAGGCTCCCCCTTGTCAACCTCCGTCTTCATCGCTTCCTTTCGATCGGCTTCCCAACGAACATAGGCATAAGAAGCCTGCAGACCAAGTGGGGGATCCTTCTGTAGCACTTCTCCACGCACCTGATCAAACCCATCATCGAGACCACCAAGAAACACATAGACTCGTTGTCTCTTAGTGGATTTTTGAAACACTTTGATGTCATTTTCACACTCCATGGATAATTTATTAAAGTGATCCAATTCTTGGAAAATCTTAGTGAGCTCCCCAAAATAGGTAGTCAAAGGTCGTCCATTCTGACGAAGACGTGATGCCTTCTGATTCAACAAATAAATTCTAGCCTCATCATTTTCATCAAAGTAGGTTGCCTTAAGGGAATCCCAAATTTCCTTCGATGTAGACAATCGAATGTATCGTTTCATAATCTCAGGCTTCATTGAAGACAAAAGCCAACTCTTCATTTTTTGATCTTCAAAGAACCAATCATCATATTTAGGATCATCTTCGCTAGGTGCCTTGATAGACCCACGAAGATATCCCATCTTCTTCCTTCCAGCAATATGGATTTGAATGAGAGGAGCCCATAAATCATAGTTCTTTTCATCCAAAACCATACCAATATTAAAGCTTGAATTCTCTAACTGCACCATAATTGGAGCCGCTGGAATCTTAGAACTTGTCTCCTTTTCTTCAGCCATCTCTCTTGTTGTCGGTATAGCCTAAAACAAAACTGCAACTCGGTAATTGCCTAATAAAAGACTAGGCAGAAAAAAACTTTGCGGCGCTGATGGGACTCCGGAACCGTTTGAGCAAACTGACAAAATAGGGGGCAGCAACAATTTTACAATTGCTCACTGCAATCAATCAGGAACACAGGCAACAACAACTCCTCTAAGTTGCTCGCTGCAATTGATCAGGGACACGGCAGGAAAAAAAAAGGTTAGGGTTCGGTGTTTTCTTTTTCTAACCCGGCTCTGGTGCCAAGAAGAAAGAATGCTTTTCAATGATATATTATTTCATCTCAAAACAAGGTATATATACAACCCTATACATATATGGGAAAGAATAAGGGAAAAAATAATTACACTAAACCAAGAAACCAATTATAGTAGGAATCCCATAATTATAGGAATCCTAATACAAGTCAACATAATGGGCCGAATAAAAAAGTTCTGTCAAACTTTCTTGAGATGTTCGATTGGATCTGCAAGTTTAACCGTTCGAAGAAGGCTGTGATGTTTTTGCTTTGGCTCATCGCCACCGTAGTGGTCTTTTGGTTTTTAAATATGTAGGGACGGGTGGGATTTTAATTTTAAAAATGGGCCGTGTAGGCCATTTTTGTTGGCTCATAAGCTCAATGATGTAAATAATGAACTTCTTATCCTTTTAAGAATTAAGTGTTACTACTTATTTGGCCACCTTTTTATCTCTCATTAATTAATTTTTACATTAATGCAATTTTTTTCTAATCAAATTCATTATATATACATCTGCTGCCTGCTGCAGCTCATGCATGCAAGACATGCTATTTTATAGCACATGGATCATGGATCCACCCGTTTAGCATTTTTATATTTTGCTAATAAATATTCAAAATATTCAAAATGTTAAAAACCCAAAGACTTCTTATTGAGTCTAGGGGTGAGTTAAAAAAAAAAAAATTGAACGAATACCGAGATAAATTGAACCAAATTGTATTGATTTGGTTTCGGTTTTAGGAATTCGCAAATCAAATTAAATCAAACCAAACCGAATTTTAAACCAACTTAAACGAATTTTATGATACTTAAAGTAAAACTAATATTCGACTGTGCACATGCACAGTTAACTTTGGGATTTGTTATTGATTATTACCAACTGCTCAGGATGAAGTTAATTTGACATAACCTTGCTTGACTAATGCACGGTATGAAATGGATTCTATGTTAATTTCACATTGCATGCGATCATTAGAATTATTTGATTTTAATGCCCTATATGACCGTGCATTATAATTATTTGACGTCAGTGCCTTTCATTTGAATAAGACCTTTGCCCCATTTGTTTTGTTTGGTTTTCCATGGAAGCATGGCTTATACGATTATTAGTGTCATTTTTTTATTAAATTGTTTTATCATTTTGGGTGATGGGAATATATATACATCTGGCCTCCCTTTGAAGTATCAACAATGCAGAATCCATATGTATGCATCTGCGCTCCCTTTGAAATCAAACCAAACCAAAAAACCCAAAGAAAAATTGAACCGAACCGGACCAGACCGCACGTGAGCTTCTCTTTATCTATTTTCCCTTTTGTTTGCCTTCAATATGTAATGAATATACTTACGAAACGTGTTTTGCAATTTGATATATTTTTTGGTAAAATACAAAAAACTACCTCAACTATTGGTGTCACAACACTTTCATATTTCATCTTTTAAAATTGACAATGTCACACCTAGTCTTTAGAATTTGGTCCAATGTTATACCTTCCGTTAGCCTGGCCATTAATTTGTCAGTTAAATGCTGACGTGGCTTGATTCAGACCTCATTTTCTATTAAAAAATTATTTAATATTTTTAAAATATTAAAATAATAAAGAAAAGTAAAAAAAAAAACAAACAAAAACAAAAAACAAAAGAAAACAAAAAAAAAACATGTTCGTCCCTTCCATCCCCCTCCCCCCTTCTCTCTCTCTCTCTCTCCCCCCATCTTCATCTTCTTCCCTACTTAATCTTCAACCAAAAAAAAAAATTTGAAAACCCATCAACCCCACAACACCCCCCCCCCACCCCCCACGAAAAAAAAACCCCAACACAACCCAGTTCACCACCCCCCCCCCCCCAAAAAAAAACAAAACAAACCCAACCCCTGCAACCCAGAAAAGAAGAAGGGGGTGGAAGAAGAAGAAGGGGGAAAAAAACCCAGAAAAACCCAGATCCCGTTCGCCAGGCCGATTCCACGGGGGGTGGGTGCGAGGTTGGGTAGGTGCGAGGGTGGGTGCAGAGGGTGGATGCGAGGGGAAGACGAATTGGGATTTTTTTTTTCTGGGTCGTAGGTAGGGGCTCGGGTAGGGGAGAAGAGAGAAGGACCCGGGGGTGGGAAGGGACAAAGTTTTGTTATTTTTTTTTTCTTCTTCTTTTCTCTGGGTTGCAGTAGGTAGATGGGGGAAAGAGGAGGGGAGGGGAGGGGAGGGGAGGGAGGGAGGGGAAGGGATGAACAGGTTTTGTTTTTTAACTTTTCTTTATTATTTTAATATTTAAAAAATATTAAATGATTTTTTTTAGTTTTTTTAATTTTTTAATAAAAAGTGATGTCTGGATCAAGCCACGTCAGCATTTAACTAACAAATTAATGGCCAGGCTAACGGAAGGTATAACATTGGACCAAATTCTAAAGACGAGGTATGACATTGTCAATTTTAAAATATGAGGTATGAAAGTGTCGTAACACCAATAGTTGAGGTATTTGTACTTTACCCTATATTTTTCTTATGTCTTTTATGCAACATTTGTATATATACTTACAGTTTTTTCCTCCTATGTGTAGGTTCTTTTGTGGTTTTCTGGCACTTAATCGTTTGTTCCTTGCTTTTGGGGGTGATTACTTTCTCAAATTTACCCTGATTAGATTTCTCATCTTCTAAATATTCATTTGTGTCTTTGATGACATTTTGCTTTAAGTTTTGTTTCTCAAATGATATATATATTTCTGGAAGGGTTTAGTTGGTTTGTGTTGCTTTGATTAATAAGCAAATCGTTGTGATCCATGTTGTTTGTTCGTCTATGTTGTTTCTTGCATAGAAAGTTGGCTATATTAGTAAGTAAAGTGTAGTGATTGGCGTCCGGTTTGTTCCTTCATGTAGTATCATGGCTACAAAAGTGACGATATCTAGGAGGGTTACTAAAACTGAGCAGGGCGTGTTTTGCATTTTGACATCTTTTTCTTATGTCTTTAACATTTGTATATGTACTTACAATATTTTTCCATCTATGTGTAGGTTCTCTTTGTGGTTTTCCCGCGCTTAATCATTGTTCCTTGCTTTTGTGGGTGATTGCTTTCTCAAATTTACCCTGGTAGGATTTCTCATCTTCTAAATATTCATTTGCGTCTTTAATGAAGTTTTTCTTTAAGTTTAGTTTCTTGAGTGATATATATATTTTTGAAATGGTTTAGTTGATTTGTGTGCTGGTTTGATTAATTAGCAAATCATTGTGAATAACGTGTTGTTTGTTCGTCTATGTCGTTTCTTTCATAGAAAGTTAGCTATATTAGTAAGTAAAGCGTTGTCATTGGCGTTTAGTTTGTTCTTTCATGTGGTGTCATGCCTAGAAAAGTGATGATATCTAAGAGGGTTACTAACACTTAGCAGGGCAATTTACCAATATTTATTGATGGTGTTAGTCTGGATGATTTTGTTTTGCAAGATGTACCAACCTTTCATGACGATGAGTTTAACAGTGTTTCAACCTCTTTACCATTAGATAAAGAGGCGAGCAATCATGTCCAAACCTCTACACCGGTTTTAAAACAAAATGCCTTTGTTGATGGTGCCTTAAACTCATCTTTACCTGGTCCTAATACTTATCATGAATTTCTTGTACCTATTATTTTTGCCGATGCTGCCACTTTACATGGCATTTTGGGAAAAGATGTAGAAAGTAGTGACCCTCTTAGGAGCACAACTATGATTGGCCAAGCCGTTTATCAGAAGAAAAGAAAGTTTACGTGTCCAATCTATGTTGATTTTGGATCTAGAAATTGCCAATGTCAATATTACGGTGCTTTGTTCTGGTCTACAGAGCAGTCAAAGAGCAATACTTATTATGTTGCTTGGCCACATTTTACTATGTGTTATATGACTGGAAAAGTTAAGTTTTCACCTGTTCAACCCACCCCTGCATTTTTAGATCATTTGCTAGATCCAACAAATTCTCGAGAGAGTTTGCATTTTAAAACCAATGTGAGGTTGTACAATTCCATGATGGCATTAACCTCAATGGGAGCTAAAGTTGATGCATCGATCAACGAGAGCCGGGGTCTTTATGTTTTTAAGATCAATGGTCAAGTGCATCATTTGATGGGTTCTTTGTTGCCTCCTAAAGGCGAGAGTCTTAAATTTGCTTAGTTGTACATTTATGACACTCATAATGGGGTCAATAATCGTTTGAGTTGTTTTTGTAATTCTGAAACTTCTCAGAAACCCGATATGCAGATATTTGAAGGTGTCATTAAAATGTTAAATGAATGGAATGAGTTGGTTCAATTATTTAGGGTAGCAAGGGATAGGGTTAATGACGAGTCCACAGGTTCTTTGCGGTTACATTTGCACGGTGCCCAAGCCAACCGTGATGTGCAGTATAATCTGCCAACATGTGACGACATTAGAGGGTTAATAGTGGAGGACATCAGCCAATTTCACACTGAGAGGGATATTGTTATTGAGCACAGGACTACAGGGCTGCAAAAAAAAGTTACATCCAAAATATATGGCTCTTTAGTATCCTATTCTTTTTGTGTTTGGTGAAGACGGTTATAGGAAAGGTCTTCCCTGAATCCAGATTTCAGAAGGAAAAAACCAAAAACTGGAGGGGTATCTATGAGAGCATTTCTAGGTTATCAAATTCAAGATAAGGTGGGTCATAATAGCACCCTATTAAAAGGTGGTAGATTATTCCAACAAAATTTAGTCGATGCATATGCCACACTTGAAAAAGAACTTGATTTCATTAGAGCAAATCAAAGTTCCCTAAAAACATAGGGTCTTATGGGAATTCGTGAGGCACTAAGAAAGGGAAGTGCAAGTGGATCGGACGTTGGTAAGAGGACTATCTTGCCTATTTCGTTTACAAGTAGCGTTAGGTATATGATAAACAATTATCAAGATGCTATGTTCGTATGCCGATATTTTGGAAATCCAGATCTTTTCATAACCTTCACTTGCAATGTCAAATGGCCTAAAATTGTCGAAGATATGCGTCAACAACTTGGATGTAGGGTTGAGGACAAGTCGGATATAATATCAAGAATTTTCAAAGCAAGGCTTGATCATATGATCATCTATATAAAATCTAGACAACCTTTTGGCAAGGTTGAATCTGGTTAGTGTGCTGACTTTGTCCAGTTCTCCGCATAATTCGTTTGTTTTCTTTTTAGCATATAAAGTTGAAACATTCTCATCTGATATTAGTATGTTGTTCTTTTTACGACGGTAATTTACACCGTGGAGTTCCAAAAAAGAGGCCTACCTCATTGTCACGTTTTGGTTTGGGTCAGTAAAGAGTGTAAGTTCCATTCTCCTTTTGATGTAGATTCAATCATTTCAGCTAAGATTCTTGATCAGGAATTTGACCAGTCAGGATATGATGTTGTTTCACAATTCATCATCCATGGTCTGTGTGGTCTTGCAAATGAAAAATCACCTTGCATGAAAAATAAAAAATGTACAAAGAAATTTCCAAAAGCTTTTACAACTGAAATGACTTTTGACCATGATGGTTTTGTTACGTATAGATGTAGGGAAACAAAAAATGTTTTTTTTTCTAAAAAATGGAATCAAGCTTGATAATGTGTTTGTTGTCCCTTACAATTAGGGGTGGGCAAACGGGTCCTGGACCCGCGGGTCGGGGCGGGTACCCGTGATTTGGGGCGGGTAAGGGGCGGGTCCTAAATTTCAAAACACAAAACGGGGCGGGGCGGGGCGGGTACAAGAAATTAGAGGGGCGGGACGGTTCTAGAAATAGGAGGGAACGGGCCCCCGGCCCGGCCCGTTTCTAGCAAGAATAATTGGTTTTATCCTCATTTCAGTCTCAGTTCTCATATACTCAACTCAATCACTCACTTTTCCTTTTTCCCAACTCGACCTCTCATCCCGACTCGCTCTCACTGTCCATCATCAGCTCCGTCCGCCGCCGCCATTATCAGACCTCCGAGCTTCGTCTGCCGTCGCCATCATCAGCTCCGTCCGCCGCTGCCATCATCAGCTCCGTCCGCCGCCGCCATTATCAGACCTCCGAGCTTCGTCTGCCGTCGCCATCATCAGCTCCGTCCGCCGCCGCCATTATCAGACCTCCGAGCTTCGTCTGCCGTCGCCATCATCATCTCCGTCCGCCGCTGCCATCATCAGCTCCGTCCGCCGCCGCCATTATCAGACCTCCGAGCTTCGTCTGCCGTCGCCATCATCAGCTCCGTCCGCCGCTGCCATCATCAGCTCCGTCCGCCGCCGCCATTATCAGACCTCGATCCAGGGAAGCTGAAATCGTCTCTTCGTTTTTTTTCATTCAATTTATAGCGAATTTCTTTGTTTTATGTGGCTTTAATTTTTGAATGCATGCAAGGAATTGGGATGGGGAATGCAATCATGGTCGATGATCTGGATTTAGAGATTTTGTTGGGTTTTGAAATCTTGACCTCTGTTATGTTTCAATTTCAAATCTTTTGTTCAAATGATTTGGATGGAAGGGGTCGAAATCTGGGATTAAGCATTAGCTGGCATCAGTTTGTGAACCATTGTTAAAATGGGATCATATTAATATGTGATGATGTGCATTTGTGCTTTAACAATCTGTGCTTCAATATTTCTGTAAGTGTAAGTGTAATATGTGGACCCGTGGACCCGCCCCGAATCGGCCCGTTTCAAACGGGCCGGGTTAGGTCCGGTTCCAAAATTCAAAATCTCTTTACCCGGCCCGCCCCGCCCTGTTACTATTTAAAACGGGTAAGGTCCGGTTCCTCCAAAATTGGGCCCGGCCCGGCCCGTGCCCAGCCCTACTTACAATCATGAGTTGTTATTGAAGTATCAAGCTCATATAAACGTTGAGTCATGTTGTCAATCAATGCTCATTAAATACCTTTTCAAGTACATAACCAAAGGTACAGACAGGCTAGAGCTGTTTTTGAGGATCAAGAGTTTGAGGAAGTTGTTGCTTATCTTAATTGTAGATATTTGTGTTCTTTTGAAGCGGTTTGGAGACTGTTACAATTTCATATTCATTTTAGAGAACCCTCTGTTCAAAGATTGTGTGTCCACCTTCCTTCCGACCAAAATATTGTTTTTCAAGAGGATGTAAATTTAAGCCATGTTTTTAACCATCCTAATCTTGAAAGCACGATGTTAACAAAATGGTTTGAGATGAATGCAAAAGATATTGATGCATCTGAATTGTGTTATGCTGATTTCCCTTCTAAATATGTTTGGAATAATGATGATAAAGAGTAGAGGCGTAGGAAGAAGGGTAGATGCCTTGCTAGAGTTGCGTATGTTCACCCTGCTGCCGGTGAATTGTACTATTTGAGAATGTTACTCAATTACCAAAAGGGAGCCTTGAGTTTTGATCATTTAAGAACAATTAAGGGTGTTCTTCAACCCACATTCCAAGCTGCATGCAACATGCTTGGTTTGTTAGGGGATGGTAAGGAGTGGAACAATGCAATGCTAGAAGCTGGTCTCACTGCCTCATTCTAATTAAGACAGTTTTTTGTTACGTTAGTTCTTTTTTGCGATGTCGCTGACCCATCCACTTTGTTTGAAGCCTATTGGAAAACCATGTCTGATGACATTACAAGTAGAATGCTTAATGCTTTTGGGTTACAGGACATCTCTAGGTGTGAAAAGGAAGTTAAAAATTATCTTTTGTATAAGCTAGAAAAACTATATGTGGCTTCAAACAGTTATTTGTGTAAGCATCATCTCCCTCAGCCAAACAAAGGGTCCATGGATAGACTTATAAATAGAAGCTTAAGAGAAGAGTTAAATTACAACACTGAATCACTTAAGGAGCATCATTTTCTCATGCTCACACTGTTGAATAAAGAGCAAAATATTGTTTATGACAGTGTTATGCAAGTGGTGGATAACAAAGGCTGCTCTATTTTTTGTGCATGGTCATGGTGGAATAGGCAAGACTTTTTTGTGGACCACCAACATGGCTAGAATTAGATCAGAAAACGGTATTGTTTTAGCAGTCGCTTCATCTTGTCTCTCTGGATGAGTTATGCCTAGGCATGAAGGCAACTACATGGAAATGGTTTGACTTCTCACTCAGGACCGTCACTTGATCCTACGGACAATTTCCAAACACACGAATGGGGCTGCGCACCGGATTGCGAGACATGGTCTTCATGATCAAGGCTTCGATTTTTGGACTAATGTTGGCCCCTCGTGGCTTGCTAATATTTTATTATCGAAGTCTGTAACTACTTAAATGTCTTGTTATAGTCGTTGTTCAGAGGCCCTATCTTGGAGCTTGCCGTTGGACTATTGTATGCTCTGGCATTTTGCCTTTGGTTATAAAATGTAATATTTCAAAAATAAATAAATAAATAAATAAAATGTACACTTGATGCAAAGCTCTTAATTCATTCATGTAAATCTTCAACGTGTATATATAGGTGAAGCGGAAGCATTCATTAATGATATATTCTCAATGTCACGTGCAGAAATAGGACAAGCTGTGTCTCTTGGTTCCTCGTTCACTTGATGAGGTCGTGTTAATTAACAAGCTAAAGCCCATTTACTTGGAGGGGAGGGATGCTGGAAAAAGACCAACAATAACATATGGACTTGCATACAAGGGCTAAGCGTAAGCCACAAAAACCTTTCTGCTCCCTTCTATATTGTGGTTGAGGAAAAAAAGGGAATAGGCAAGAATGGGCCATGCTCACACATGTGGGTCGCCCCGATTAGTTGGCTAGAGTATTATGTTTATCCTCTGATATTTAAGTTTGAACCTCCATCCATGTAGATTAGAATAATTTTTTTTTTTTAACAAACGATGCTCTCTACACTAAAGGGAAATGGTGGGTTTAACCTCATAATAAGCTAGTTATAATGCGGGTCAAATTCGCCTTTGGCGAGAATTGAATCTAAAACATCTCACTTACAAGTGAAAAAGAATATCATTAGACTGTAATATTAAGTGGCTGATTAGAGTAAATTATAATACCATTTTGTTACAAAAAGAAAAAAGAAAGAAAATGGACATATTTTGCTTGGCAAGGCTTTTGTATTTTACATGGGAGCCCATTAAAAATCGAATATGAAATCTATCACTTACTAATGAAAATAAATTCTAATGCATTAGCATGTTGTAAAACTAGAAAAATAAAATTTTATCATAAATGGTCCTTTATGTTTTACCAACTGGCCAGCTTGGTTGTTTATGTTCCAAACTCCAATTTGGACCTTTATTTATTGACTTGGTCATTAATAAGCCTGAATGAAAACTTTAAAGCAATGGCTATTAAAACAGCCTAGCAGCAATATGTCCAAATAGTCTCTTGTAAGCCCAATACAACCCAGAAAAGCAAAATTGCTTGTAGTGTTCCACCCAATAATTTGATCCATCCATCCGATATCCTTTAATCTTCAAGTGAATAATATATTTTGATCATATAAATTTAATATAACAAATTTTCACATTTTTTAGTATTCATAAAAAAATATATTTATAAAAATGGAAAACTTGAAAATAATAAATAGAAATTACTCCTTTTTAATCAATTGCATTGATTGTTTATAATAATTTTTTTAAAGCAAGCGGCTCCTTCGAAACTCAAACGGGCAGACTGTTTTGTTTGCTGGCAATACCTATAGTTCGCCTTTAGTTAGAAGTATAAGTAGAGGGCACCATTTTCCCCGCACTTTAGAAAAGGCAAAAATTATGGATTAAGTAAGAAAAAGTACATAACATAAGGAGTGAGAAAGAAAAACTTGCTTACGGGACCATAGGTTAGGCCGATTACTTACTTTAGTATAGCTACACCTAACAAATTTTTTTCCGACCCCCTTTTCTTCCCCTTTCTATCAATGTTTTCTTTAAGGCTTGCCAGTCGAAGATAGGAAAAAATCCCCTTTCCAGCTAGGCGCGATCGGAGCACTTTTAACGGTAGAACTCGTCGGGATGAGGCAACTTTGCTCTAAAGGAAAGAGACATAAACTTTCCTTATGTGTATAAGATTCATTCAATAGCCAAGTCGGGATTCAGTACCACTCGAAAGTATTAATAACTAGGTTGAAGAGAGAGTGGGGCATACCATAGACGAAAGTGAAGTACAGACTACTTACCGGAGACCATAGGCCATTGTGATTTTATATTAGTTCTATTCTGCTACATATATTTTAGACTGCACGAGAAACCGTTAAAATGACTTGCCCTAGCTGTATATATCGATTGAAAGCATTGCTGATCAGTCATCCGCATTTCTGTTCGTGTTGTCCCCTTGCAAAATCTGAATATTTTTTAACGAACTTTCGAAAGGAAAGCCTGTAACCCGGGTACAACTATATGATCTAGCTTTGACTGCAGAAAAGTCCTTGGAGAGATGGATGGTTTATGAGAATGCCCGCATTCCAATGTTTACTAATGTTGTGAAGTTTAGATGCAGCAGCCTCAGCACAATGCCAACCGAGTATTGGTGGTTGATGTTATACGAAGATAAAGCCCATTTAAAAGTAGTAGAGTGACCTCGATGACAAAAGCCTCGTTTGGTATAGAGAATTAGATTGAGACGAATAAGCACTATTTTCAAAGTGTATGGAAAGAAGAAATGAAAAATTTGTGACCAATTTGGAGGTAGGACACAAATTACTCGAAAAGAAAACTTGTTCCTTCTGAACTAATCAGCTTCTAATCTCGTTAAAAGGAAAAATCATTCTACTCTACCTTCAAATTAAATTAAATTTAGAAAGTTATCAATTCCAATCTAATCACGTGTATCAAACGAGGCCAAAGTTCCCAACTTTTACTCTTAAAAAACGAAGGACAAGTTTCCCAAAGTTGTTTAAGATAGATTTGCCACATAGCATGTCTAATGGTATTTTTCTTCACTTGTAAGTAAGAGGTTTTAGGTTCGATGCTCGTCAATGACGAATTTGAACCACATTAATACTAGTCCATTGTGAAGCTTAACCCACTCTTGCATCCCTTTAGTGTAGATCATATCGTTTGTTAAAAAAAAAAAAAAAAAAAAAAAGTAAGATCGATTTGAGGCTAGATGATGTATTTGATGTCAACTAGGGAGCAGCCAGTAAATGATCCAAATCTAGGTTAGGGTTTTGCCTTTGGACAACCATTAAACTGCAAAAATCAACTTTCAAACTACTTAAACAAACATTTGAGTTAATGTGGAAGAGAAATTTTTTTACATATGTTCACACAATTTGGAGACTTTTCTGCCAACCAAATACTCAAAATCCAAATTCTTACCTAAACTGCTAGCAAATAGGGCTGCCTCATCCATCTTCAAAAAAGTAAAAAGACTTTAGAAATGTAACTACCTACATCTATAATTCTATATGGTTTTGCACACATTACATTGTTAAGATTGTAAACCGAACAATTCATTCGAGCACGAATCAACATGACCAAGTGTTTTGGATTTGTGATATGGCAACATAAGAAACTTACGTTATTAAACAGTTTGACAAGAGAACATTTACAAAGATGAACACTAGTAGTCACTTCAACTATTTAGGTTACTATACCCACCCACCCTTACAGATCTTGTCTCTTGGAGCATGTTTAAACAAAAACTTTTACTTGTCCCTTTTGTTTTTTCCCTTGTCAAAGCAAAACGCGTGATGATCAATTAAACGACTTGACACGATTTCACTATTACCCTAGTGAGTGTCGGTGCAACAATCCTTAGTTCTTGGTTGGGCTGGCATTTATTTTTGTGGATTTTGTTTTGTTTTGTTGAAATTGGGCTGTCAATTAAGTTTAAACAAAAAATCCAAAACAGAGACAAATTTGGGGGTTACCAATAAAACGTGAAAACCTAAATAACACAACTTTTATATTTTCAATGTTACGTTACAACCTCTAACCTATTGTAATCTTAACCCGCTTCTCAAAAGTTGTTCTTTATACAACAATATTAGGAGATGAAGTTTTAGGCTAAATCACTCGATGAACTAGCCATAATTAGAAAATTGAACTTATCATCCATGAGAGTCAAACCTGAAACATTTCATTTATAAATAAAGTATAATACCACTAATGGCTACTAAAACACATTTGGCAACATGATTTTAGCTCTATCACACAACCAATCACTTTAATACCATGTTTAGTTACAAACTTTACGCTGCTAGACTCGAATTCTCTTCTCAAGTCTTAAGTACTTATAAACTTTCACTCCTCAATGTTTTCTTGTCCACTAACTAGTCTATATATGTACTATTGTACTCATCGAGAAGTAAAGTCAATGAATCAATGTCAATTAGAACTATAGTTTAGTAATATTCTTCTTTATTTGTAAGAAGGTTTTAAGTTCGATTATGTGTAAGTATGTCATTGTAAATGCATACACAAGTTTGGAAAGAGAAATTTGGATGGTCCCAATTGCAAAATGGTCATCCCAATCCCCCTCCCCTCCCCTTCCCCAATATGTTGATGGGATTGCATCGTCCAGCATATGAAATAGGACGCATCACTGCCATTGTTTCCACTTATCTGCTATTTTACATGTTTGGTACACATTTCTGCGCCACCTCCATGTTAGGGGGGGGGGGGGTGGAGGGCATAACCAAACATTTATTTCTTGCCCCACAAGAAAAATGGTGGGTGGGGGGGGGGGGGGGTGAAGGGCATAACCAGACATTTATTTCTTGCCCCACAAGAAAAATGGTGGTGGGGCATTTGGGACACCACATGGATTTGGCAGGGTTCACTCGGAAAAAATAAATCCGTTGGGAATTTTAGGTAGCACTTAAATACGTTGCTTTCAGTTTCTATCTCTAGGTCTCGATCTCGATCGATCAGTCCTGGTTGTACTTATACTATGTAAGGATTGTATTGCTTGGTATATCTGTGTATATACCAATTTCTGTTCCACAAATAATCCTAGCCTTCAACTCGGAATCTTTTTAGCTGAGTAAACATTTCTTACGATATAATATTACTTACACGACTGCACGTTTGGTTTTTGTTCTAAAGTTTGATTTTTATCAACTGACAAAAAGGGAATTATTATTATTAGCACTTCAAAATAGTCATCATGCACTTTTTGCTCTCTTTTGTCTTTCGTCTACAACAGAACATTTGGAGTGCTGATAATAGCTCCGAAAGAAAAACCGTGTTAGTTTTTACAAAACCTATTCAATTTTCACTTGGAGATGGTGTGGGGCGTAGCCATCTTATCTTTTCATTCATGGATTATGGTGGATTGCATTTTGATGGGACAAAATTCCAGCATTAATATATCAAATCCGAGTCATGATTGATGATGATACGGTTATTGCTAAACAAATCCCAAATTAATTAAGCAAATTGGGTCTAGTAATTCATGATTTGGTAAGATGATGATGAGGAAGAAAGGTGAAGGAAAAGGTGATTGTGTTGGTTAATCACTTGATCTGATCATGTGGTGTGTTGGGGAGAGCACATGGAAACAGTGACAAGTGCCGGCAGAGAAACAAAAGCAAAAGTAAAAGGTAGCTTCCATTGCCATTGCACTTTGCCAAAAGTAAAAGAAGAAAAACAAAAGTGAAATTAAGTAACAAAAGTAAGAAAACACGACTGCACTTGCTATTTCCTTTCATAACTCAAAGTTTGACACTCATATCACACTATTGCTTGCTTGCTTGTAAGACTCTGGACAAAAGAAAACCAACAAAATAATTCATATCCCTGTAAACCCAAATGTATGCAGAGAGATAAAAAAAAAAAGACTCACACTGATGGGAGGAGGAAGATTGACACACAAATGGTAGTTAGAATACCAAGGGATCAAACAGACCGAGACCACAAGGACAACGAAGAAAAATAAATGAACAACGCTTCTGTACCTGCTCCTAAAAATGGCATTGTATTTTCACTTGAAGCAGACCGAGGTTGACCAAAAACAGAAGGACAATCTGGGGAGGGAGGGAGGGAGGGAGGGAGGGAGAGTGGATTGGACGATATGATGACATGTGTAAATAATGTACACTTGCCAAATTTTTGAAAAATGCAAAAGATTGGGTAGAAAACAATGGAATGTGTGGATGGAAATTGGGTAGTACTATATAATTTTGGTAAACTGGAAATATGAGATACTAGCAGGGGTGGCCTCTGCGGCAGGGAAGTGCACCGGAACCTGAAGTTATGGATCCAACCATGGCAGATGACTTGGCTCCCAAGCTTGAGGCTCTGGCGTAGCTTGCTGAAGCTCCAGCTCCAGATGGAGTGAAGTAGGCACCATTGAGCAGCAGGTCTCCTTCTGATCTCCAGTTCCAGTTCTTCCATTCAGTGGTAGCCGTCTCAACCCTCTTGGTAACCTTTACAATGTAATTCATCATCCCAATGATCAGTTATTACGGTGGTAAACATGAACTAAGTGAAACGTAAATATTATTAGTACTGCAATATATACCTCCTTTGCAAAAGGGTTGGTTGGAGCAGCATATCTGTTGCCTTGGCTGTTGATGGTGGGATTTCCACTTCCACCAATGGCATACATTTCCCAGTGAGTGTAGTCGTTGTTCACAACATGGAAATACCCGTGCCTGCACCTGCATTATCACAGTTCATTTCTTATGAGCATCGATACTAAAAGCATCGTACAACAACAACTTGGTATTTTCATATCTGCTGTCAACAAACCAAACCAACATTGAAGAACTAACCAACTACCTTGGCATTCTTTGGATAAGTCCCTCTCCAAAGTGGTTGTAAGCAATTGTGACTTGCATTTGCTTGTCTCTGGTGTAGCTATCACTGTGGCCCAGCAGCATCACCTGATTTTGATCAATGTCAATATTACAACAAAAAGAATTCACATGGAAGTCATTAGTCGATTCAGAAGCATTTAAACTTCACCTCATTGTGGTGGGTCATGTGGTTGTTGGAAATGGTAATTGCAGTTGAGCCCATGACAGCATCAACTAGACCGTCAGCGCAGTTGGAGAGGGAATTGTGATCAACCCAAATATGGCTTGACCCGAAGATGGAGACAGCATCGCCATCAGCCATTGTCCGCCACCCAAAGTGAGTAGGCGAGCTCCTCACCAAAGCATTTCCTGTGGGCTTGCAGTCGTGGATGTGGAGACCGTGAATGATAATATTTGTAACATATTGGATTGTGATGCATCCTCCGTTAGCAATGTGAACATTGACTCCGCGTCCATCAATGGTCTTGAAGCTGTTCATGATGAGCTCCTGCTTCAACTGTATCACCATGTCTCGCTTGAACACAATCCAGAGAGGCTCGTTCTGGATGACAGCATGGCGAAGAGTGCCAGCCCTGGGGTTAACGGGGTCATCATCATTAGGGTCGGTGACAACGTAGAAGCGTCCATCGCGACCACCAATGGCATTCCTGCCAAAACCAATGCCACAGTCTGCGAGGCGCTTGCGGTTTTTGTGCCAGTTGGGATCACAGCGCCAGCAGTCATCGATTGGATTGCCAGTTCCACAGGAGAAGTAGCCCAGCTTCCTCCTCTCAGTGCTGTTTCGGATACTCCTGCAATATCAACAGTGTTTTCTAATGTCAACATTATAATCAAACATAGTTTAAGAAATAATTAAAGTGAAATAGTAATTAGCACTGAGATTAATCTATTGGAGGCAATTTCTGCCTACTTTCTTTCTTGTTTCGTCCTCTACTGTATTCGGCCAAATCCTGAGCACCAGGAAGAGGGAAAAAGCCAGTATTTTGTCCATTTCCGAGGACAATTTGGTCTTTATCTCATCAGTGTAACGGATATAAAAACTCCCCTATGATTTTTGTCCAGAAACAGAGTTCCTTTGGCAGCACATGGGTAAAAAGTAAAACCTATCACATTGGTAAAAAGTTTTACTATATAAAACCATCAAATTCATGAGGAAGAGAGAGAGAGAGAGGGGCATAAAAGCTTGGGTGGCCTAATTTGAACAAGTACGGACGGACCTCACCAGATTTGATTGGCATGAAAGAAAGGGAAAGTATATTCCAAGTGTAACATGGAAATTAATGTAAACTAACACAATGGAATTGAAGGTGACACAAAACAGAGGGCATGAGAAATTAACCAGAATCCAATTAACTTGAGGAATTTACAAAATTAGCAGCTGGGTTAAATGTAAATTGGCAATTGGGTCGGTCAGTTTGGTTAGGTCCAAATTTCATAAGAGCACTATTAAGAGCTACCATGCCTCACCCAGCCCCTGAACTACCCCACCCACCACCCCTCAATGCACTCAAATTTCTACCATTCATACCCAAAAGTAAATAAAAATTATGTTTTTCTTATCCCAGATTACACCATGTGCATGTCCACAGTCAAACATGATCATACGTTAGAGAGATAGAGACAGAGAGGGGTAAAGAGGTAAAGTTACCCACATGTCAACCATGGAAGCAATCTCTTCTGGGTCTTCAACTGCATGCTTGTTGAATCCTTGGTCATCCTCAGCCACTCTGCAAAAAGAAAAGGAAAAACCCAAAACATTCACTTTCACCCATAAAACCGTTGGATTAGCGTCAATCCGAATATATTTGGCCAATGGGAGAGCGACACGTTTCGGCCGAGGGAGGCGAGGAGTTTAGATCAAAAGTAAAGGACAAACGACTGAGGAGAGCAGGATTTACAGCGAGTGTGCGTGTGTGTGTGCGCGCGCGAGTGCAGAGCTCGAGGCCACCGCCACTGTCGAGTGAAAACCGTTAATGGCCGTTTTAGTCGGCGAGTGGTGTATATGTGGAATTATAGATACTGGACGAGGGTAATTCGGGAATTTGAAAAAGGGATGGGAGTCCCAGCCCCAGGGCCATAACATGACGGAATAAACGGCTGAGATCTTTGGATCCAGATCTTGACGGTTGAAATTTTTTATTTTACGGGTTTAGTGTAAGAACAAAACATCATCCACCGGCCCAAAATAACTGAATCGACAGGGCGACGGTTGAGATCCATCCACGTGGACAAGGACGAAGAAGAAAAAGGAAATAAGGTTTTGGTTGGGTACGGACCTGGCTGCCATTGATGAGTCGCTCGAGCTCTGCAACTTGTCTCTTCCTCCATTCCTGCACATTAACAAATTTACCAAAATAAACAAATTTGTAGGAAACTCAAGTACGAAATTTAACCAAAAACCCCCCAATATGTACGGACAACTCCAAGACCTCTCTCGCTCACTAAGTCTGAGCTCTTCCTATGCGTCAATGGAGTCGTCTACAACTCACCCCCCTCCCCTCAAAGCTATAGAATCTTAGGATTCTTGGTCCGTACTACAGTTTCTACTCAAAAAACAAAGAATGTAGGTCCAATTTTCCAGTCAGATACCCCCATTGCCACTTTCTCTCACTAAAGTTCACAGGAAATGTAGAGAGGGAGAGAGAGAGAGGAAGAGGAACAAGAAGTGAACCTGTTGCGAGAGATCTCAGACACTGCAGCAGCAGCGAAGTAGAACATGAGAAGAACCATCATGAACGCACCGACCCATTTCTTCTTACTATCAAACACCGCCATTGCAATTGCTATCCCGCTCTCTCCCTATAAAACTCTCTCTAACTCTCTCTAACTCTGTTTCTGTAAGGAGGAGGGAATGTGGGAGCAGAGACACACAAAAGAATGTAGAGTCAGAGAATGGGGAGCTTCCACAAACAATCACTCTCTTTATATAGACACCCCACTTTGTACAATGCACACCCACCCCCTCCTTCCTCCCTTCTAACGCCGTTTACAGTTAACAAACAAACAAACACCAAACACCAATTTTCACTGTTTGTTTCTTTTCACTCCCCTGGATTAGGTTCTCTCTAACCCAATAACCAAACAACCCCCACTTCCTGCATTAACTGCCCCACCCCTCCATACTCCCTATTACCGTCCGTCTTGTTTTACTGCCAGGGATTTTCACTTTTCACTGCTCTAACTGACTTTTAACAGCACTTCTCCAGCTCAACGCTTTTTCTTGCCACGTCGGACGAGGCCGTTACGGGAGAGAGAGAGATACAGATAGAGAGTACGGACGGGGGTCACGGGGACAGACGTCACGGTAATCCGCTGGTTTTGCGCTACGGATTAAGCTAATTCTTTTTATTACTTTTTTTCTGTAACTTTTTAATTATTTTTTAATAATGGCGTGGTTGGGTCGAAATGTAATTTAAGGCGCCAATCACGGCCTTAAGGGCTTTTCCTTGACTACCCCTCTGGGTTTCAACTTTCAAGTGGTTTTTGCTTACAGCTTGTGTACACAACACTTTGCTGTGGAATTTAAGGGATTGTTTGGTGGCAGTTTTATTTTTTATTTTTTTTAATTTCTAAATTTTTATATAATTTAGGCTGGAATTTTATTAGATTTCAGTCTCTTTATTTTTTTTTAGTACATCGATATTTTTAAACTAAGGGAAGAGAGAGTTCGGCAAAGCCACATAATGTGCATTCTAATTTGATATCAAATTCTCCATCCACAAGATTTGAACCTAAGACTTCTCATTTTCAAGTAAGAAGAATACCATCAAACAGTAGTACTGAGTGGCCAGTCTATTGTTAATATTGAACATGACTATTATAGCTTATTGTGACATCAGGCAACGTGTTTGTTTTTCTTAAAAGCGATTTTACAGAAGAAGGTATTGTTCTAGGCTTCTAGCCAAGTTGGTTAATCTCATATTTGCAACATTAGGCGATAAATAACAAAGAAATTGTGTGCATGTTTATACACCATGTTAATATGAAAGCAATGAATTACAAGTTTACAAATTCACAATTGGCATCTTATATATATTCTCATGCTTTTTTTTGGGATTTAACTAAAACAATCTAATTCCAGGTCTTGGTTATTGAAATGATAATATCAACGACATAATGGTCAAATATTGACGATATAGCGATAAAATATTGACGACATGCTAAATACTGGTCATTTCACCAGTTAGACTTTGATTTTAGATCATTTCGTGCCAAATTTATTTATTTGTTTTTTTTTGGTGGTAAAGGCAGTGGGGTTGAGATATGATTAAAGCGTTCACATGTAATGCAAAAACTCTGAGTTGGTTTCATATTTGTTTTGGTAGGAGGAGGACAAGAATTGAAGCCATCCATTTCACCTACAAATACTGCAAGAAAAAAGCATTGAAATTTAATGCATGAGAAATTGTCACCAAAACTATGAAATTTTTTGGTACCACAATTAATTATCTATCCCGATCCGATCCATATTTTTCACCTTAAATTCTGAGGCAATTGTTTAGATCCTCTCTTTGAAGCAAGCAATTTTTTTATTTTTTTTTATTTTTATCAAACGATGTTATCCACAGTAAAGAGGAGGGGGTGGGCTTAGCCTCACAATGGGCTAGCAATAATATAGTTCAAATTCACCTTTGACGAGAATCGAACCTAAAACCTCTCGCTTATAAGTGAAAATGAATACTACTAGATCGTAGTAATATTGGGTAGGAAATCCAAGACTTAACCTAAACCTAATCTTAACCTTACTCATAACCCATTACCAGGGCCGACCCTGAGAGTTTGGGGGCCCTCAGCAAGCCTTCGAATTGGGAACCTAGAGTGTATTGACGCTTGACGCTTTATACATTAATATGTAGAAAAAAATTTGCTAAATACGTGAAAAGATAAATATATCTATATCAAATACTATTAAAATTTAATATATAAAAAATACACAAACACTATTTAAATATTACCTTTGAAGGGCCAAATATAAAAATAAAAATATCTTTTTAGATTAGGTTTCCTAATTGAATTTGGATGTTTGTTGGGAGTCTTCTGGGCTATTGCATGGACTTTTTAGTTAAATACGAAATTAACAACCAAAAAAAAAAAATGAAATGAAAGAGCTGCTTTGAGATTCAAACAAGGGCTATTGCATGGACTTTTTAGTTAAATACGAAATTAACAAACAAAAAAAATAAAATGAATGGAAAGAGCTGCTTTGAGATTCAAACAAGGGACAAGAAGCAAACCACTACGGCTGTTCCACTACGCCAGCATGCTTTCCGTATCATCTATCTTACTTTGATAGTATTAATAATACAAATAGATATATCAAAAAAAAATTGGGGTCACAAAAAACTGGGGGCCCTAGAGGGTCGCCTTACCCGGCTACCCTCGGGTTGATCTTGCCCATTGCTCCACCCTCCGTCACGACCACCTGCGCTAAGCAATATTATGTCATTTTTTTTTCTTTTGAAATGAATCCTAAGAATATCATTTTAATTAACAGGAAAAAAGTATCGAGATTCGAGTTTAAAATTTTATTACTAAAATAAATACCACTAAATGAAGAGTTAGTTGGGCAACTTTCCACAAGCATGTGGCCAATGGGCAAACACAGAGATTTGTTGGTTTAATCTAAAGTTTTACAAAGAAATCTCCAAACCCTCTTCAACAACGTAATCTTGAATTCTTGGTACAATTTTTTTTTGGTAATTATAATGTCAACATATGAATCATGCATATGTAAATTTGTTCAAACTGAAAAATATTTGATCCAACAAAAGGAAAAAAGAACTTAGGGATATATGGCCTGAGTACTTATCACAAAGCAGAAGCAATATCTTATGCATGTGAGATAGGTTTTTTTTTAATTTTTTTAAACTGCTGATGTTAAAGTATCGATTCGTATTTGATTAGAATCATTTTATTATTTGAAAATAATAAACTACGTTTATGACGTGTCTTTTGTATCCATAATCTATATATACATAGATATAGTTGCTTGCTGGTTCATAAGTGACGTGATGATCTAATTAGGGTATGTATTTTGCTTGGTTCACAAGAAACAATTAAGTATTTTAGGGCCTGTTTGGTACTCTCCTTGAATCCAACTTTTTAAACTTAAAAATAATTTTCAAGTTTTAGGCCTTAAAAACTTGTTTGGTAGGACTATTTTCAAAAATTGAACTCAAGACTAACTAAAAAATATAATTTATTATCTAAAAACATAAAAAATGAGTTTTTAAACATAAACTTACTCATTTCTTTTCTCTTCATCCTCCCCTCTCACTCCAAATCTATCTCTCTTTTATTCTTTCTATCTCCTCTTTTTTTTTTTACCTTTTTTGTCTCTCCTCCAATCCGCTCTTCTCATTCTCTAGGTTCTTTCTCTTACTCCTCTTTCTCTTTATCTCGTCCGATCCTCTCTCTTCTTTTTCTTTTCTTCAATCATCTCTTACTTTCTTTCCTCCTCTCTCTTATTTCTCCCTCTTCTGCTACCCTATCTTTTTAAATCTCTTTGTTTAATTTAAGTTGTAAGATTTAAAATTTTTAAATTGTAAACCAATCAAGTTTTTGAGTCTTAAAGAAAATTGTTTTCAAGAAATGTTTTGAGAAAGGATAAAAATTTTCAAATAGGATACTAAACAGGCCCTTACACTTGAAAAAAAATGTGGATTTTTTTTAAAGGAAAACTAACGAAAAGTCTTTAAAAACTTTAGTTTTAATGAAAAATGACAAATAAATATGTAAGTGAATAGTACCATGAAAGGTAAAAATGTCCCTTTTTAGTTAAAAGTGAATAGTACCGGGAGTATTTCGTTAAAACTCCATTTTTTTAATGGGTCTCATTCATAACAAGGAAACGAGATTTTTTTAATGTGTTCGGAACACGGGACGGGATATCACATGCTATTATACAATTGGAGGGATACTCAAATAAAAAATAAAAAAAAACGTTCTTCTAATTGTATAATAATATGTGAAGTTCTGTCACGTGTTTACATTAAAATAAAATGACAAAAAAAAAGAAAAAGAAAAAAAAAGTGATATAAAGTCTATATTGGGTTTTTACTCGGTTAACGACAACTACCCTTATTACTTGCACGCATATGTTCTAATCCCAACTTACCCATAAAAGATTGGAGAGAAATGTTAAGGAGACTTTGTCAAGTGTACTTTTTATGAATTTTCTGCCACCTCACAATTTAACATGAATTCTCATGTCAATATTATAAATATTGTGTAGAAAACATGAGGTGACAGAAAGTTTATGAAAACTCTCAGAGAGTCCTTAATATTTCTCAAGATTGGAATGTAGATGTCCAGTCGATCAAAACTGGCTACGTATTTTACAGTTTTACCTATTCACCACAATTGGATGTATTACTAAGTTGAAATGGTAAAAAAGATATGAACAAGTTGGAAATCATCGAATGGAATAAAAAAGCATAAAAAGGAAAAAGAATTAAAGTTAGCGGGTAAGCGGGAACACAAACTTGAATGTTGTTGGACCCAAGAAAATGAGCGAAGGTTTATATTTTCTTTTTCACACCAAATAAAAGGTTTAATTGGAAGAATAAGTTAGAATTTTCGAGCTGTACGTAAGTGGTAGACTGTTTTTATAATTTTTAAAATTTAACTTTTCAATTAATGCACTGTGTTTTGAGCTCAATTTCTCCTTCGTAGCGTCGATAAATGTAAACCATCGCTTATATTAATTACCTTTTGGGGGCAGGATAATGTTGCCATGCAACAAGCAATAGTGGTTCCCATCATGGCAAACTTGGCACGCCCTTCCATTTTACGGAGAGGGTTTATGCTCTTACTCTCATCATGCAATGCAAAAAGGTGGACATGCATAAAAACAGCATCATCAACAACTCCGATGGGCGATGGCAGGTAAAACCAGCACCATTGATTGTATATATGGACCAATCTTGCTACCTCATGGGTTCGTTGCTTATGACTAATGAGCTTTTGACTTTTTGAGTTTACAAGCTTAACTCTATCATTAGCCTGTAAAATAAAAAACTCACAAAAGTCAAGCTAAAATGCTATTTGTGCACATATATATATATATATATATATATATATATATATATATATATATATATATATTTGTTGGCCCTAAAAACTACCAAGCTTACGTGGCGCACAGGTCGAGTAATGAATAAGCTAACTACGTCATTCGGTTGTTTGCGAGGCGTGCCAACTCGTCGGCCAGGCTCGACCGAGGAGTAAAATGTGTTGATATTGCGTTGAGCGCGTGGCTGACTTCTCGATCTTGCGATTGATGCCGAGGAAGGAACACTCTCGGCCTTCGGGTTCTAAAGCCTGAAGATAAGGCTACTAGTTCTGCGAAGTTCACAAATCATCGGCGTCGGATTCGGTCATAGTGAACACTCTCGGCCTTCGGGTTCTAGAACATGAAGACAAGGCTACTAGTTCTGCGAAGTTCACAAATCATCGGCGCCGAATTCGGTCACAGTGATTATATTGGTAAGAGTATAAGCATGGCGGATCAACACCAGAGTATAGGGACAGAGGTACTTAAAACAAATGTATGTCTTGATCGTGAAAGTGGTTCGGCCGTCAGAATGCCAATCATAAACAACTCCGCGTTCGATGTGCCAAGCCCTAGTAACACCTTACTTTGCCGAGAAGGCTGATGAGATGACCTCTGCCAATAAGGATCTGAGAATCCTTCTCGACCGAGACTTGGATAGATAACTAGTTGACTCTGTTGCAGTGCTGTTTATCTAAACTGAAGGTGCTTCACGGTAGGCTGATTCTACGACAACAGTGTTGTTTATCCAAACTGAAGATGTTCGCCGGTTGCCTCCACAGTGCTGTTTATCCAAATTGAAGGTATGTCGGCGGAAAAAGAAAACAAAAATCTCAAGGTTGTTGAGAGGTTTCGCGTAGAGCGAGGGTTTGCGCAGGGCAGTTTGTGTGTTGAATTGGAGAGAGCTTGTTCGATGTCCTCCCTCCCTATTTATAGTAGCCAACCTGCATTAAATCCCAGTCATTCTCGAATTAGAACTCATTTCCCCGATTCAACCTTATCTCGACCAGTCCTACTCTTACTAGAACTTTGAACCTAACTTGTTATCAGGCCACATTAAATCTCACACCCCAGCATCTTTATCTTGTCGAAACTTCTTCTTGTAATAGGACTCACCCGTATCCCACAGGTTCCTGACGGGATATGGCCAGCTTCGACTGCGCGGCCCATGAGCTGGATAACCCTCAATGACACCTAAACACGGTCTCTAGGTCGAGAACAATTCTAAACTCGGCCCAAACCAATATTTTTTGGCCCAAACATTGCCCCATCGTTTTTGAGGTCGTCGACCAATACTCCTTAGCTTGAGCATCGACCTTGAAGAAGTGAAACCGACCTAAGGACAATCTCTTGGGAAATACCACCATGCGCATTTATGAGACGTAACATCACTATCTTAATTTCCCAACTGTCCTGCCACATGTCAGCCCACTGGTTACCCTAACAACTTTCAATCATGATCCTCGAAAACATGCGGCCGCCGAAATGTCTCTCTTGCACTAAACCCGTCGCAACACGCCATCGTGCACCCTCAAATCGCGAACCTCGATCTTTTCACCTTGATCTTCTGAGCATGTAGAATGATTAATAAATCTCCCACTCGATTCTATCCTTGATTTTGAAAATCAAATGTTTAGCCTTTCGTCCTAAATGCCTATAAATGCCCGGATCCCTTCCATTCGTACACTTTCCATATCCCTTGAAATTTTCTCGCCACTTTGTTTTCAAAACCTTTGAAAACCTAGAACACCTTAAGCTTTCATCTAAAAATTTTTTTAGCCTTCATCAATGGCCTCATTCATCTCAGAGCTCTCCCCTGAGTGCAATAAGTGCAAGGACTTCATAGATCGGAACACCATCAAGACTCTGCGTTTCGAGGGTGAACTAAACTCTACTTACCAAATTCTGGGCCCACTCTTCAAAGACACAGTGCCATCATCCATCATTAACTTGTTCAAAAAACACTGCTTGGCAGGTTTGCTGCAAGGATTCGACTGGTCAAAGTGGTGCCAGACAAAACCTCAAGGATCCTGGCCTTCGACCAATGCGAACTGGGCAACTTGGGTCGTACAAATGGAAAAATTCTTCGGTAAGGAGTGGGATGCTCTTGGTACCTATGACGCTATTAAGCTCTCGACCATGGAGATTACAATGGATAAAGAACTCCTTATGAAAGCTCTAAGCCTTTGGTGTTCGGCTACCAACACCATGGTCCTTCCTTTCGGCCTTTTAAATTTTACCATCCTTGACATCTCGGCTATCATTGGGACTCCTCATTCTGGCATTCCAGTCGATGTCACCTTTATTGGATGCCCATCAAACCTTGACCTCAAGGCGTTGTTCGATGATAGGGCCATCGAGGCAATGAGCCAAGAAGGTCAAGAGGCTTCCAAAGAGGACGTTCAGAAATTGCACAAGAATTTTCTGAACTACAACACCCTTATCCTTCACTTTACTTTTCTATTTTACTGGTACAACAAGTTCATCTGTTGTACCAAATCGAATAAATGCTTGGTTGAGACTATGCCGGTGGCGGGAGCCCTGGTTAGTGGTCACTCTCTGGCGCTTAGTCCCGCTATCCTCGCCAACCTTCTACGTTGCCTAGCGGAGACAACCATTGACAAGATCGACCCGCACCAGAATGGACATTTCTAGGTGTTCCAACTCTGGTTACAAGTTTATTTCTCCACACTTCGGCCAGAAATCTCCGGCTTCTAGTCTACTGTAGCACTCGGCCTTCAGTTGGCCCCTCGACTAGTACCTCCTCACCGAGCTGAAGAAGTCTTTAAACACCTTTTCGGCCTGGACGTCCTTTCTGATGACGAATTTTTGATATGTCATTGTCAAGAATATCCCTACTCCATCATACTTCCCACCTCGACTTGGAGTGAAAACGAAGATGCTAGTCTTCATCAAAATTGGGGATCGTTCATGTTAACTTGTAACCTTCCTCTCGGTTGCGATGCTCGCCGAGCAAGTTGGGAAATCTACCACCCCATTTTGCCGCCCGACAGCTTGGCCACCTCTAAGGTTGCCCGGTGCTTCTACTTTCTTCCCACTCCCTTCTAAGCCGAGGACATGTCTCTGGTTCCTCAGAAAGGGAGTGTAGAGACACCAAGAAAGAATTTCAAGAACGATGTAAGAAATTTCGCCTTCGACCAACTGTTCCTGAATCTCTAGGCACCGACACTTTCGACGACTGGTGGGACGAATATACTCACAACTTTTTTGGCACTTCAGTCGAGGTCGTAGTCAACAAAAGTTTTGGTGACCGACCCAAGAAAACCTCCGCCCCTGAATCTAAAGAGGCGCCCCAAGATATACCCTTGTTTCCACCTTTATTCTTTAAACACTTGAACGATTTTACTAATGAGATTTCACTTTCTTAGGCGGTTGGGTATTGAAACAGGCGAACGTGGTCGTCCCAACAGTGGTCAACAAAAAATTGGCCCCTTCTTCCAAGAAATCCAAAGTCGTTGCACAAAATTCACCAAGCAAACGGCCTCACCCGGACGCCTAGACGACTGGTAATGCTCCTCATCCCCCAAAATGTGTCAAGCAATTAGCGAAGAAGGGAGCACGAGAGATTCATGTTATCTCTAGCCATAGCACTGGAACAACTGCTCCGAATGCCTCTCCTCCTACTTTTATTATTCAGGCTTTAGAGGAGAATAAGTCGTCTTCAACCAGCCCGGTAACCCAAGCTCAACTAGCACCTAAAGTTCTCGAGGTCGTGGTTAAGCCAGTTCCCATACCGCTAGTCAACACGCCTGCAGCTCCAGGGCCGACCGTAGAACCTGTATTGGGGAAGGCAACCACTTTGATCGGGAATAATCTCCCCAAGAATCCAAAACAATTGGCGATCATTTTAGAAGAGGTATGACTATGCCGACCATTCCCTTTACTCATTAAATTCAAAAGTATTAACAACTCATTTGTTTTAGGATGACAAGAGTGACGAGATTTTGCTGGTAAGTCCCTCTCGACCAACCAAAACTCTTTCTGTTGATCCTCCTCCTGTGCCATCCTGGTTGATCCTCCTGGAACCAATCGTGGGAAAAGGCCTATTATTGAACTTGAGGTGACGTCAGAAACTCCAATTCACCAGCAAGACTAGGACCTCGACATCCCTTCTCAAGAAGTGACCTCGGCTTTTATAAGGCTCAACTACTTTCTCTTGTCGATTTTGTTATAACGAGTCCGAACTGAGAAAAAAAAAATGTCAGGTGCCCAGTTATTCATTTCACTGAAAATTCTATACGCCAAATGGTGTTATTTATATTTCCTAGCCACCTTAGTGGCCATCGAGCGTAGATAACCTTTATCGGCCGCGTGAATTAATAAGCAATTTGAAACACTGGGCTCTGCTGTTAAGCTCTCTAGGTTCAAGCAATGAACCTAGAAACATGACCAAAGTCTTCTCTCGGCAGATCTAAAGTAAATCCTCTAAAGTAAATCCAGTTTGAAACTGAGCCCGCCAAATCAACTGTTCTTGTTTGGTTGCAGGAGCTTTTGTCTCTCTCAGCTTCATAAGTTCTCAAGCATAAAGGCATTGATTCAGTGGGTGCATGTCTGAATGATCTTGGAGCTGATGGTCTATTGAGTGCCGAAGCCATCATTCAAGCGTCGTCCGCCTTGAAACGGACTTAAGAATATTTCAGTATTTTTGAGAAAGCTCTTCGGGCCGACGATAACTTGAAAGCTGCAACAGCCGGTCAAGATGTTCTTCGTCCGAAGGTCGAAGTTTTAAAAGTGAAAAAGGAAACCCTGGCCGATCTTGACCGTCAAATTGTTGAACTTCAAAATCGAAGGTCGGCAATTGTTAATGAGCTTGCGAAAGATTTTGAGTCGGGCGACAAATCTTGCTTAACTGAATATGCGACGAGCATGAAGCGAGTTAGGCAGCTAAAGATGGACAAAAGGAATTGGCAAGCTGAGGTCACAATGGGCGAGGTGAGGTGGTTGGATTTGAAGGCTGTTCTGGAATCTCTTCTTCCTTCGTCACCCTAGAATTATTTGATTGTAAACTTGTTCGACCAATGAAATGAACTTAATGAAATAAAGTGAACTTTAATTCTCGCATCTCCCATATGACTGGATAGTATTTCTTTAAAAACTTTCCATTGATTGGCAACTTGTGAACAATACCGGTTTGGTCTTTAAGATGGTATGCCCCCTTGCCGATGACTTTATGAATAACGAATGGCCCTTCCCAATTCGGCGACCATTTGCCGAACCTAGGGTCTTTAATTCCTACGGGTAGCACGGTTTTCCAAACCAGTTATCATTCGTTGAAAGTTTTTTGCTTAACTCGTTGATTATATGCTCGCTCGGTGATCTTCTTTTGAACCACTAATAGGTTATAAGCATCAAGCAGAGCTTCTTCTAAGTTTTCTAGTTCTTGTCTCATGGCTTGATTGTACTTGGTGCTGAACAAACTACTTTGTTCAATTATTCACAACAAGTTTATACTTAGCTTGACGGGCATCACTGCGTCATGTCCATAAGTCAACACATACGGAGTCGTTCCGGTGGCTATCCACAGAGAGGTTCGATAAGCCTATAACTCTTCGTTTATCCTTAAGTGCCACATGTCTCGAGTTTCTTTTATAATCTTTTCAAGAATACCAATAAGAACCTTGTTACTTGCCTCGGCCTATCCATTCGCATGCGGGTAGTATGTCATAGATTGCCCGAGTTGAATCTTTAGACTTGCCGTATAGTCCTTAAATCTGTCGGATGTAAAGATCGTACCGTTATCTGTTATGATTGTTTCTGGCACGCCGAATCTAGTCATAATGTTTTCTTCAACGAAGCTATAAACCTCCTTAGACGTTAGCTCAGCATATGACTTGGCTTCGACCCATTTGGTGAAATAGTCTGTTGCAACAAGTATCCACTCGTGTTTGGCTGCACCAGAAGATGGTGTGATTTTACCGATAACATCCATAGCCCATCCTTGGAACAACCATGGTTTGGTGACCGAATGTAATGATTCGGCAGGTACACTCTGTATAGGCCCATGGATTTGCAATTGCACACAACCTTTTACGTACTCAGTACAATCCTTCATAATACTCGGCCAGAAATAGCCGTGCCATCCAAGTAGCCAACGTATTTTTCGTCCAGATTCATGGGCTCCGCAAATTCCTTCGTGTACTTCTGCCGCGGGCCGAGGCACAACAACAGTAACCCATCGTTGCCTTTTCGATACAACTCATTCTAGTTTAATACGTATTTTGTGGCATGAAACCTTGTCCGTCGGTCATGTTTTTCGTTAGGGTTGTCAATATATCGCATAATCGTCCCTCTTCAATCGTCTGGTAGTGCCTCGACGGCATAAACCTCAATAGTGTCCTTTCGTTCTAACAACGAAGGTAAAGACATGACCCATGTACAGATCACACAATCACGTTGGAGAACTTGTTGATTAATCAAAGCCGAATGTGCTTGTCGTGACATAGGTATTTCTCAGCCTAATTTGCCTCTATGAATTGGGCTCCGGAGGCTATTTGAGCCAGTTCATCGGCGTCAGTGTTATGAACTCGTGAAATGTGTTTGAAAGTTACACCGTCGAAGGATTCGGCCAAATAGCTAGCAACCACGTGATAAGGCGCCAGAGTACAACTCATGCAGCGAAATGTCCCGTTGAGTTGATTAATGACAAGTTTGGAGTCACTAAGAACAAGGACATGAGTTGCCCGCAAATCATGCAGCACGCCGAGGCTGATAACAAGGGTTTCGTATTAGGCCTAATTATTTGTACAATCAAAATCGAGCTTAAGAGAAAAATACCAACGATTATGAATGGGGGATTAAATAACGATCCCAACGCTAGTCAAGACTAAAGTACTGGAACCATCAAAGTACATCATCCAGTAATTATCACATGTTTGTATTAGGCCGATGTCAACGTCATTGCCCTCGAACTCGTACGAGGAAGGGTGTTGGGCAAAAAAATGGACCAGAGCTTGACGTTTGACAGCTTTTTGGGGTACGTATTGCAGGCTGAATTTAGAAAGGGCCATCGTCCACTTACTGATTCGGCCATTTACGATCGGCCGAGTAAGCATGTAGCGAATAACATTAGTCTGGGCGATGACCTGAGTGACTGACGGGAGCATGTAATGTCTAAGTTTGAACACAACGAAAAATAGGGCAAGATAGAGCTTCTCGATAGTGGAGTAATTAATCTTTGGTGGGTTGAGGTTTCGACTAAGGTAAAAAACGGCATGTTCTCGCTCGGTGTCATTGTCTTATGCCAAAAAGCATCCGATGGATTCTTCGGCCGTTGAGATATATAGCTTAGAAGGTTGACCCTACCATGATGGAACAAGGATGGGTGGAGTTGTTAGAGAGACTTTGATCTGCGTGAATGCCTCTTGGTGCTCGGCACGCCATTCGAAGGTGTTGGAGTCCTTGAGTGTCAAAAGCGTGGAAAAAGCTTTCATTTTCCTAGCTGAGTTAGCAATAAATCGTCGGAGAAAGTTGATCTTGTTAAGCAACGATTGTAATTATTTCTTAGTCGTCGGTGGTGGAGCATTATGATTGCGTGGGCCTTGTTGTCGTCTACCTCAATACCACGGTGATGTACAAGGAAGCCTAAAAAAATTTTGGCTGATACGCCGAAAGCACATTTGGCAAGATTCATCTTCAGATTGTGCCGGCGCATGTACAAGAATCTTTCTTGACCAAGACTTGGATAGATAATCAGTCGAAGCTGTTGCAGTGCTGTTTATCCAAATTGAAGGTGCTTCACGATCGGCTGATTCTACGGCAACAATGTTGCAATGCTGTTTATCCTAACCGAAGATGTTCGCTGGTTGCCTCCATAGTGCTGTTTATCCAAACTAAAGGTATGTCGCGCGGAAAAAGAAAACAAAAATCTCAAGGTTGTTGAGAGGCTTCGCGTAGAGTGAGGGTTTGCGTAGGGCAGTTTGTGTGTTAAATTGGAGAGAGCTTGTTTGATATCATCCTTCCCTATTTATAGTAGCCAAACTGCATTGAATCCCAGTCATTCTCGGATTAGAACTCGTTTCCTCGATTCAACCTTATCTCGGCCAGTCCTACTCCTACTAGGACTTTGAACCTAACTTGTTACCAGGCTGCATTAAATTTCACACCCCAACATCCTTATCTTGTCGAAACTCCTTCTTGTAATAGGACTCACCTGCATCCCACCGGTTCCCGACAAGATATGGCTAGCTTCAACTACGCGGCCCATGAGCTGGATAACCCCTAATGACACCTAAACACGGCCTCTGGGCCGAGAGCAATTCTAAACTCGGCCCAAACAATATCACAAGATGTCTCAACTTAATTTTATGTTTGAATTATCAGTCGCATCACCATTTGATCATCACGTAAGATTCATGTTTTTTATTTTTAACTTGACTAGAATGGAACATATTACATGTCACACATACATATATAATTTCATCTTTTGTTGCGTCCTATAAAAGAAAAATGTGTTGGATTTTTGTTGTTCTTAGTTTCCAAACCTTTTTAATTTCTTACATAGCGCTCAAACATTTGTAAGATACTAACTACTGCATCTAATCAGATGGTCCTTGTTGGTTGGGAATTATTTTGATAGTCTCTTGAGGTTTAATTGACCCTAAAAACTATCATGCTTACGTGGCGCGTAGGCCAAATAATCAATAAGCTAACTACATCCTTTGGTTATATGCGAGGCGTGCCAACTTGACGATCGAGCTAGGCTGGTGAGTAAAGTATATGGATGTGGCATTGAGCGCGCTACTGACTTCTTGATCTTGCAACTGCAGCCGAGGAAGGAACATGTCTCGGCCTTCAAATTTTAGAGCCTGAAGACAAGGTTGCTAGTCTTGCGAAATTCACAGATCGTTGGGACCAGGTTCGGTCACCATGATTATATTCATAAAAGTATAAGCACGCCAAACCGGCACCAAACTATACGGACACAAGTACTCGAAAGAGATGTATGTCTTGATGGTGAATGTGGTTCGGCCGTCAGAATGCCGAACTCTAAAACTAACTCATGAATATCCAATCATAAAACAACTCGACATTCAATGTGCCAAGCCTAGTAATCTGTAACACTTCACTTCATCGAGAAAGCTAATGAGATGACCTCTGCAAATAAGGACTCGAAAATCCTTCTTGACCGAGACTTGGATAGGTAACCAGTCGGCTTCGACGCAGCGCTGTTTATCCAAATTGAAGGTGCCCCGCGTTCGGCTGATTCTACGGTAGCAGTGTTGTTTATTCAAACTGAAGATGTCACCGGTTGCCTTCACAGTGATGTTTATCCAAACTGAAGATGTGTTGGCGGAAAAAGAAAATAAAAAATCTCAAGGTTGTTAAGAAGTTTCATGTAAAACCAGAGTTTGTGTAGGGCAGTTTGTGTACTGAATTGGAGAGCTTTCAATGATGCACTTCTTCCTCTATTTGTAGCAATGAACCTACCCCTGGCCGAATCAGAGATGTACTCAGACTAAAACTCCTTACCCCAATCTAATTATGATTCGGCCAATCCTATTTCCAATAGGTTTCTGAACTAGGCTCTATAATGAACCAGATTTAGTCTTTGATTCTTAACGCCTTTAGTTTTAAATCCCCTTGTGGTATCAGGACTCAACCCTTGCGTTTATCCAAACCAATCCTTCTCATAAAAGGACTTGGTTGTGCCCGACTGGACAACCTATAGTGACCTAGTCGGCCCATGAGACCCTTGTAAGACCGATGGGCTGAGAATAGCTCCAAACTCAACCCAAATTATCATTTTGGGCCTAAACATTTCCCCATCGCTTCTGAAGCCTTCGGCCTATAACTCTTTGGTCGAGTTTTGACCTTGAAGAAGCGAGATCAAACCTTTCACGTATCTCTAAAAAGAACTTGAAACATCTCAAACATCCCCATTACTCGCATTTATGAATCACGATTCCTCGATCCTAACTTTGTCTAACAAATTGCCACGTGGCAATTCCTCAGGTCACTCGTCAGTCTTTAATAATGACACTTGAATCGTGCAACCATCAAAACGTCATTTCACCATTAAACCCGTCGACACAATCAAATGTGCACCCTTAATCCACGAGTTCTTTAGTCCATTCACCTAGATCCTTTGGATATCCATCATGATTACCAAATCCCTTAAATGATTTTATTCCCCTTTTCACATACTCAAAGCACAACAATACCAAACCAGCCCTAATTCTCTTGTACTTCTATTCCCAAACCGAGGTAATGAAGATAATGATAGCATATGCAAAATGATAGCCTAGTAAATAAAATGTGATGTGATAAAAGTTAAGCACACAAATTAAACCCTCTTTTGACAATTGTAGTATATGTATAAGTAGGGATCGTTCTAGACCGGGGATTAGGAGGGATTACTAATCTAATTGAAACTGAATTAAAAACACAAAAATAAACTTAAAAACACTTAACAAGACTCACAAGACTCCAAACAAACTGAAAAGACTCAAAATAGGACAAAACAACCAAATAGACTCAAAACTAACTCTAGGGAGTTATTTGGACGAAAATTGGTTTTAACTTGACTCAAGACACTTAAAAACACAAACTAAAACAGATTTTAACTAATCTAACACTTCAAAGTAAAGGGGGATTGGGTTTTGGACGAAAATAAAGTAAAACAAACAAATTAAAGACTATAACAGATTTTGGACGAAAATTGGGAAATTGGATGGGTGATGGTCTAGCTAGAAGGTTCTTCTCCACACATGTCACACTTGCATACAAAACAATCTCCAATTGCTTTTCAATAAACCATGAACCTCAACGCCCCAGATTAACCGTGAATTGCACTAATTAACCCTCAGATTTTCCTAATTTCATTGAATTGGATGATTGCATACAACAACCCAAATTATTCTCCACAAGTTCCCTACATGAATTGCATAATAGAGATACGAGCAAAGATCATTAAGTTCTATAAAAATCATAAGCATTGACGGGGCACTTGTTACTATGAATTGCATGAAACTTATGCCAAGAATTCACTTAACACGATCGTGACAAGCAACCTTCACTACCTGTGAATATAAGTTCATAACGATTAGGTGAAAATCCCTTATATTCTAGCATCAAATTCATGCATGCAAACTAAATTGGCCACCTTAATCAACATACAAGAATAAGTTTTGAATAAAAAAGTTAAGCGAATTGCATTCACAATTTATCAAATCGCAATTGAAAGTAATCAATTCATATTGCAAGTATAATCATGGTTTCGAATTCCCCTCTAACTATAAAGAAATTAGTTCCTCATGTTCGCAATTAAACAAAGATAACTTGAATTAAACAATGAAAACAAAGATATAATACACCTAGAAACACTCCAGATGGCTCATTCTTATTCTTCCTTAGCTGCGGCACAAAACGATTATGGTGGATGATGTGGTGGATGGATGTAGGTGATTTATGGTAGAGGGTGGTGTTTGTATGGAAGAATGGATATGGAATGGTGTGGTAGTGTTTAGGATGGGTGAAAGGGTGCGACAAAGGTGTTTAGGGTCAAGACATAGGGTGGATGATGAGTGATGGCTGCGGTAAAGGTTGTAGAAGTGTTTCTGGTGTGAAAGCTGAATATATGAGGTGTTAAAGTGCGGCAAAGGCTAAAAATACATATTTATAGGCACCTAAACCCTAGGGCAATCAGATTAGGGCTTCTATAACCCAAATCCACCAGGAAAAAGGCTTAGAAATCAGAATTAAAAGGGGAAAAGGCCTACAAGGTGCGGCTGGATGATAAGGCTTCTAGAAAGCTTTGCAAGGCCAGGAAATAAGAATTTCTAGAAGGTCTTGTCATGCAAGGAAAAGGGTTCCCTTGCTGAAATAGGTGCTGCATTCCTCTAGAATAAGGCTAAGGTGTCCTAAAGTGTTTAGGACTCCTCTTGGTAGCTGAAACCCTTGCACATTAGGAATAGGAAAGCTTGTCTTGATCAATCCTTTTTCTTTTTGGACTCTTTTTCCTTCTTTAACTTGGAATACTTCTTTGTTGCTGAAACTCAAGGGCAATTAGGTTTAACTTTCCTACTTCAAGTAGGAAACCTTGTTTGAGTAGGAATCTTCATTCTTTTAAAAATCCCACTTCAACTAGGAATCCTTCTTCAACTAGGAATCCTTTGTTGACTAGGATTTCATCTTCAAGTAGGCACTTTCCTACTTCAACTAGGAAACCTTGTTCAAGCAGGAATCATCATCTTCAAGTCTTCAATTTCGTCCATTCCCTTGGCTCCAAGTATGTGACATCCATTCCAAGCTCTATTTTGCTCCAAAAGGCTCCAAAATGCATCTTTTTGTATACTTTGCCCTTAAAACCTGAAAACACATAAAACTAGCTTAAAAGACTAACTTATCTAAGGAACAACAACGTAAATGCACAAGAACTAGCTAACTAAGGAACATAAATATGCTCCTATCAAAATGTAAATAACAATAGAATGTATATAACCAAGCTTTTCTATATTGTTTTATTAAAATGTGATTTGGTTAGATCGGTGTTAACCTAGTAAATAAAATAAAATAAAACAGAAGGGAAAAAAATATTATAAAAAAATAGAGGTATTTTGAAATACCTCATCTTGTAGACTGTTGATCTTTGAATTCTGAATGAAGAACAAATATTAAAATGCTAGGTGCTTGAACACTTATTTCACCGATAATGTTATGTGCCAAAGGGTGTTATTTACATTTCTTGGCTGCCTCAGTGAACATCAAATGTAGATAGCCTCCATCGGCTGCGTGAATTAAGAGGCTCCCTTAAACACTGGGCTCTGCCACTAAGTTTTCTAGGTTCGAGCAACGAACCAGCAGACATGGCCGAGGTTTCTTATCGGTAGGTCTATCACGACTTCCTTATATGCTATTCTTTTGGATTCTTCTTTACTAACTCTTTCTTTATGCAGCCTCCATGGGAAATTGAGCTCGATGTTCTCCTCTTGAGTACTTCTAGAGTAGCCAGGCATTTCGTCGCGTCGGTCGATCTTTCCGCAACTACGGTCGAATCCAATGTCTTTGTCAAGTTGCAAGAACTCCTATCCCTTTCAGCCTCATAAGTCCTTCAATGTAAAGGACTCGACTCCGTAGAAGAGTGTCTGAACGATCTTGCAGCCGATGGCTTGCTGAGCACCGAAAGTACTGCCTACTTATCCAATATCCTGAAGTGAACCCGACAATACTTCACCACTTTTGAAAGGGCTCTCTAGGCCGAGGACAACATTAAGACTACAAAGGTTGCTCATGAAGCTAGCCGACCGAAGGTTGAGGCCATAAAAGCAAAGAAAACGTGGTTGGCTAACCTCGATCGTCAAATTGCTGAATTCCAATGTCAAAGGTTGGCCATTGCTTCAGATCTTGAAAAAGATTTTGAGGCGAATAAATCTCTCCTGATAGACCACGCAATTGACTTAAAACGGATACGACAATTGTAGCTTGATAAAAGAACAAGGCATGTTGAAGTTACAATGGGTGAAGTAGGATGGTTGGAACGGAAAGCTGCCCTTGAAACCTTCCTTCCTTCGACCCCTTAGGATTTTGGCCTTAGTAATCAGCTGTTGGATTCTTTTTGTAATTCTCATTTATACGTCTTTTTTGCAAAATTAATGAAACGAACTTTTATTCTCGCATCTCCCAAATGACTCGATAGTATTTCTTTAAAAATTTCCCATTGATTAGTAGTTTATGAATTGAACTGGTTTTATCTTTAAGGTGGTATGCCCCTTTGCCGAGAAATTTTGTGGACGATGAATGATCCTTCCTAATTCGGCGACCATTTTTCGAATCTGGGGTCTTTAATTCCTACTGGCAATTAGTTTGCCAAACTAGTTCACATTCGTTGAACGTCTTTTACCTGACTCGTTGATTATAAGCTCGCTCGTCGATCTTTTTTTGTGCCACTAACAAATTATAGGCATCAATTCGAGCTTCCTCTAAATCCTCTAACTCTTACCTCATGGCCTGATGATACTCAATACTGGTTAAACTACTTTGTTTGAGTACTTGCAATGAGGTTATACTCAACTCGACTGGTAACATTGCGTCGTGCCCATACGTTAACGCATATGGGGTCGTCTCGATTGCTGATCGGAGTGAAGTCCGATATGCCCATAAAGCCTCGTTTAACTTTAAATGCCACATATCAGGCTTTTCTTTTATCATTTTTTCAAGAATGCTGATCAAAACTTTATTACTTGTTTTGGCCTGTCCATTTGCTTTTGGGTAATACGGCATGGATTGTTCGAGTCGGATTTTCAAGTTCACCATATATTCTTTGAATCTTTTAGCTGTAACGATTGTGTCGTTATCAGTTATGATCGTTTCTGATACGCCGAATCTGGTGATGATGTTTTCTTTTACAAAATTGCAAACTTTTTTGGATGTTAATTCGGCGTATGATTTTGTTTCGACCCACTTAGTGAAGTAATCAGTTGCCACAAGTATCCATGCATGTTTTGCTGCTCTAGAAGATGGTGTAATTTTACTGATTACATCAATGGCCTATCCTCTGAACGACTATGGCTTGGTGACCAAGGGGAGTAATTCAGCTGGGACTCTTTGTATAGGCTCGTAAATTTGACATTGTACACATCCCCATGCATACTCGATACAATCTTTTAATATACTCGGCCAAAAATAGCAGTGTCGGTGAAGCAACCAACGCATCTTACGTCCAGATTGATGATCTCAAAAGATTCCTTTGTGTACTTCTGTAATTGCTTGGGCAACCTCCCGCAGGTCGAGGCACAATAACAATAACCCATCCTCACATTTCCAATATAACTTATTCTGGTACAACACGTAATTTTTGGCATGGACCCTAGTCATGCGGTCGTGTTTGTCACTGGGGTTATCGAGATATCGCATGATGGCCTTCTTTAGTTGTTCGGTAATGTCTCGACTGAACACACGTCTACAGGATCTCCTCGGTCTAGTAATGAAGGTAAGGACATCACTCGTGTTCGGATCACATGGTCGTGTTAGAGAACTTGTTGATTAACCAAGGCCGAGTGCGATCGTCATATTACAGGTATTGCCCGGCCTATCTCGCCCCCTAGGAGTTGTGCTCTGAAGGCTATTTGAGCCAGTTCGTCTGTGTCGGTGTTTCGAATGTGAGAAATGTGTTTGAATGTGATACCGTTGAACGACTCAGCCAAATAGTTGGTAACTATGTAACAGGGCGCCATAGTATAACTCATGCAATGAAGAATTCCGTTGAGTTGGTTAATCACAAGTTCTGAATCAACGAGGATGAGTATGCTAGCTGCCCTCAAGTCGTGTAGGACATTAAGATCGATGATAAGGGCTTCGTATTTGGCCTAATTATTTGTACAATCAAAATCAAGCTTGAGAGAAAAATACCAGCGGTGTTGATCAGGGGATTGAATGACGATCCCAACACCAGTAGAGGTTGAAGTACTAGAGCCATCAAAATAAATTGTCCAATGATTATCACGTGTTTCCACTATGCCGATTTCGACATTGTTGCCCCCAAAACCATATGGAGAAGGATGTTGAGCTAAGAAATTGGCTAATGCTTGTCCTTTGACAGCTTTCTATAACACGTATTGCAAACTGAATTCAAATAGTGCCATTGTCAATTTCCCAATTCATTCTTTGACCACTGGCAGAGTGAGTATATACCGAATAACGTCGATTTGGGCGATGATCTAAGTGATGGAAGGAAGCATATAATGCCAGAGTTTAGACGCAGCAAAAAACATAGCCAAGCATAGTTTTTCTACGGCTGAATAATTGATTTCAGGTGAGTTAAGATTCCGACTGAGATAAAAGATGGCATGTTCACGCCCGATATCATTATCTTGTGCAAGGAGGCAACCAATGGACTTTTCAACCGTTGAAATATATAGCTTAAGAGGTTTACCACGCTGAGGCGGTACAAGGACGGATGGGGTTTAAGGGAAACCTTGATTTGAGTGAAGGTCGTTTGATGTTCTTCAAGCCACTCGAACCTGTTCGAATCATTGAGTTCAAAAGTGTAGAGAACACTTTCATTTTTCATGCCGAATTAGTTATGAAATGGCAGAGAAAATTTATCTTGCCGAGTAAAGGCTGGAGTTGCTTTTTGGTTGTTGGGGGTGGAGCGTCGATGACTGAGCGACGATGACTAAGCGAGCCTTATTTTTGCCCACCTCGATATGACGATGGTGTATAAGGAAACCCAAGAAGTTGCCGATCGATACAGTGAAAGCGCACTTGGCTGGGTTCATTTTGAGATTATGTTAGCGTATAGGAAGGAAAGCTTACCGAAGGTCATCGAAATGTGTTCGGCGGCCCTTTGATTTAACTACCACATCGTCGATATACACTTCTATGACCATACCAATCAAGTCATAAAAGATGGTAGTCATAGCACGTTGGTATGTGGCACCGGCATTTTTAAAGCCGAATGGCATGACTACCCATTTGTATATCTCGAGTGCCCTTGGGCAGCGAAAGGTAGTTTTTTGAACATCGGCTTCGACGATAAAGATCTGGCTGTAGCCAGCATGGCCATCTATAAAGGATAACATTTCATGATGGTAACTCCAAGCAAAACAATCTTTAAATTTGTTGAGTAATTTACAAAGTTATGTTTTCATGGGTTGGGGTAACAAAGCCCTAATGAATAACAACCAAGGGTCATTGACCGTTCCAACATTTATTTCCTTTAAAGGGTCTTTGACTTAAGGCCAACTGTCTTCGAGCTCGACCGGGGCAGCTATCATGGGAAATGACAGGACCATTATCTCATTCGGCGAGAAACTCCACAAGGTTTACGCCTAAAGTCGGTTGTTTGGAAATAGTAAACTAGTGAGCCAATAGTCGTTCCATGGTAGATGAAACTATAGCCCGGCATTCGGCCTGTTTGGTGTCAGACATCGGGATCAGTAATGAGGTTAGCCAACCCAAGTCTCGTCGAATCCTGGTGAACAGTCTCGGCGCCAACCTTGATGGCTTTCTGAACTGAAGTCTGAGTAGGTCGTCCTTCATCATTGAGACATTGTAAGGTGATGTAGCGAACGTGGTCATCGTAGTAACGTGCCTGGATCATGTTAGCTTCGAACGACTGATTGTTGGCCAGATGAACCATGACCGATTTATCATCCTAGAACATGAAGACTTGATATAAAGACAAAGGGATACAGGCCGTTTGATTGATCCAGTCCCGACCAGGCAATACGTTATATTCAATCATTGAGTTGACTATGAAGAACGCAGTTATGTGATTGCGACCTACGATGTTTACTTCTAACGAAAGTACCCTTTTGGTCTAAGATTTATCGCCAACGAAGCTACTCATGGTGACCCCTAATGGAATAAGTTTGTCGTTAGAGAGATGTAGTATTTTCATGATGGAGATGGGCATGATATTGACCGTTGCTCAGCAGTCAACGAAGATTTTGGAAACTTGATATCCTTTGATGTGAGCTGTAACATACAACGACTTCAAATGATGGAGATTGGTCAAGGAATAATGTGGAAATAGCTCGACAAGAGCTGCTTTGAGTTTATCTTCCTTGCTTACTTACTCGTCCTCTTCAACGACAATAAAGTCGACTTATATTACTTCTTTAGCAACCACGTCACCATCCAAGAAATTTGGTTGAGACGTGGTTGGCTGAAATTCAGCCTATAGAACTTGGACCATGCTAATTTCTATATTTTTTTAGAACTGAGGGGCCTATTGGGTCATGGTCGTCGTCTTCAGATTATTAAGCAAAGTACCCTATTTTTTAATGTCCTTGACCTGATCATTTTCAAGTAATTGTTTATGTGGTACATCCACCGTATCTATTTCATTATGATAGCTATCCTCGAGTTCATTCGATGTTGGAGATCAGTCTTGTTCCTGCAACGCCTTACGAGTACACTCCTGATAGGCGATTCAAGCATCCCTTCTGTCTAGGTAAGCATTTAACCATGCCATATATTATTTCTTATTGATTGTCAGGCTGAAAAGAGATACGGCTGGGAAGACTTCAAAATGGTATCGTAAATATTGAAGGTCCTCGAGGGAGAAAGAAAGCTCGATGGTATCTATATCAGTATATGGATCGACCTCGAAACTGAAAACTTGAGTTTCTCGTATATGCTGGAACCTGGTCTTCATCCCTAGATCAATGGTCTTTTGAATAATCTGCTTAGTTTCAAGGCACGTTAGTGCCAGGTCAAGAGCTTCTTGACATGCCTTTGGTAGGCCGTACAGGTCATTAGCGGAATATTTCTTGTGAAACTCCCACTTGTACTCCAAGGCTTCGCCGAGAAATTGGGGGCGTAGATTTCGTCTGACTCTTATTAATGGCTCTTGTGAAGGCAACATGGGAAGTTTGGTTTCCATTTCCTTCTTGAATTGTTCTAGACGAACTTTCATATTCTCAGGCTGAAGAAGGAGTTTGATGCACTTTTCAGATTCTTTTATTATGGTCTCAAAGTCATGATTGATCACCTTCTTTCCTTGAAGTAATTTGGCCATGATTGTTGGGGGTTATTGGTCAACTTCGTTACCTGTTATTTCTTTCGGCTGCCATTTGGTAGCCGAGGTAGCCCGAGTCACTTGTTGGTGGGCCATGCAGTCTATTTGCTGATGTCAACATTTATGCGATTTAGAAAGAACAGTATACACACTGGTAAAAGAATTATAACTATACCACCGTTGGTTACGTGGGTTAAACGGTTTGAAGGTTTTCTAGCTCGCGGATGAACTTGAGCTACTAGAGTTGCCCGTTTAATAGTCCTCGTTATAAAATGGTGTGTCAAAATCAAGGCGTTATCTGGCTGAAGGTGGCCCAGTGATCCGTGTTTAAGGGCCTAGCCTATTGAAAACTCCCTAGCGTTTGCTTGCGCTGAGCACTTTTTAAGGTTTCGCTATGGCCATTAGAGACGGTCGTTGTATTGTAGCCTGGGGTGGTGTCTCATTCGCCTCGGTGAAGATGACGTTTTCCTTACACTGACTGCATAAAACCACTAGTCCATCTGCTTCCTCTGCGCTGGAGTCTAACTGGGCTCTACGATAACTGGTCCCGAAAAATCTTTAGGTGGCTCATTTGAAAATAAATCAATCTTGAGCCGAGGTCGAGAGTTCTGCTTTGGGACGTGTTGTGTTGGAACGAACTCGGCTTTTTCTTTTCTTTTATCCACGAACAGACGACCATCTACCATGTTTATTGTATCCGTAGAAAATAGATCAGTGTCGATGCCCATTTTCTTTTCTGGGAACTTGAGTTTGCCGTTATCGATCAAGCTTTAGATGGCGTCTTAAAACACAACACAGTTGTTCGTTGCATGCTTGTCCGAGTTATGGTATTTGCAATAATGTTTCCCTTTTAAGTCATCGGCCTTGGGAATATTATGTCCCGGTCGAAGCTTGACAACTTTCGCTATCAGTAATTGGTCGAAGATGGCGTCAACCTTAGTTATGTCGAAGGTGTAGACCTTCAATGTTTTGACGACCACTTCTACACTGGCCGAGCGGGTTTTGACATCTTTGGAGTTGGCGTGTACCAATGCCTTACATACATATGGTTTATCAATCACTGTCTCGGCCATGTTTATGTTGACACATTGGGGTTCTTCAACTTCGACCGATACATAACTGATTGCATGGTTCTTATAGATCGTCCCTCAAGATAAAGACTTCGAAATCTTTTCTTCCCGGAGCAAATAATCATATTGTTCGACGTGCTGAGCCAGCTCATACATATCTCGAAAATTTACCTTCAGGAATTTCTTTTTGTATTCTACATCTAGCCCATTCAAAGCAAGCTTGACAAATTTGACTTCAGGGAGAGGTACTCGACACCAGTTTCTGGCCGATTTAAACCTTGTAAGATAATCCATCGGTGACTCGTCAGATGCTTGAGTCATCTTGGCCAATGAAGAAACTGACATTTCCATTCCCAACAGATAAAATTGCTCATGGAATTTTTCGACTAGTTCCTCCCAACTTTGGATGGAGTTAGGTGAGAGGTTGATGTACCATGCGAATGTTGAGCCCATTAACAAAAAGTTGAATGGTCGCAGTTTATGGAAGTCACTATTAACATCCCCACATTATGCAATGAATTGAGCCACATGTTCTAACGAGGATAGAGACGATTCTCCAGCAAAAAGGCTGAAGTCTGGGATTTTAAAGCCTTTAGGATATTTAAACTTTTCTACATAAGCTGGGTATGGATGGATGAATTTTGGGAACTTCGGCCCCTTTTTCAAAGCCGAATCGATCATCCTTTGGACCTCGACCATATTGACGGATGTTTCTGCTCTTTGGTCGGATCTATCTGATCTACTGCTTGATCCTCCTCTTTTTTCCAAGTCGATCGTTTTGGGCCGAGCAGATCCTGTTTCGTCCTGTATCTTTGGTAGCAGATTATTCTTAGGCGGAAGTTGTCGAAAACGATCGTTCGATCCACCTTTGTAGGCCTTATTAACCTGTAGTTTGAGGTACCTATTATGTGTAGTACTGCTCTTAGCTATTTCCTCAAGTACTCAGCTAAACATATGTTTAACGTGCTGAGATTGTTCTTTAATTTGTCTTCGAAGAAACGATCTAGTTGGTGGATCGGTACCTTCATCATCCTCGTCCCAATCCTCTAATATCTTTTCAATTAAAACACCCTTGGTTTTGTTAGGGATTTTAGCATTATGAGGCTGACCGCAGAGACAAACCTCATTTTCTCAGTGTGTCGTGCTTGTGGCCTCAGGTGTCGTGGCAATCAGAGGATTCTATGCCTATGACGAGTCATCTGAGTTCTAGATTAGAAGGTTAGTCGTGGACTTTCCCATAAATGTTTTTTTTTTAACCGATCGTGCCTCAATGGTCATGAAATTTGTAGTTTTAGCATTAGGTCCCACCGGGCATGCCAAAATGTTGACCCTAAAAACTACCAAGTCTACGTGACGCGCAGACCAAGTAATCAATAACCTAACTACGTCATTCGATTATGTACGGGGTGTGCCAACTCAACCGATGAGTAAAATATGTGGATGTGGCGTTGAGTACGCTGCTAACTTTTTGATATTGCGACTGCGGTCGATGAAGGAACACACATCTGCCTTTGAGTTCTAAAGCCTGAAGATAAGTCTGCTAGTCTTGAAAAGTTCAAAGATTGTTGGTGCTGGGTTTGGTCACGGTGATTATATTCGTAAGAGTATAAGCACGTCAAACCGACACCAAACTATATGGACACAAGTACTTGGAAGAGATGCATGTCTTGATGGTGAATGTGGTTTGACCGTCAGAATGTCGAACTTTAAAACTAACTCGTGAATATCCAATCATAAAACAACTCAGTGTTCAATGTGCCGAGCCGAGTAATTTGTAACACCTCACTTCCTGAGAAAGCTAATGAGATGACCTTTGCCAATAAGAACTCAGAAATCTTTCTTGACCAAGACTTGGATAGGTAACTAGTCGGCCTCGACACATTACTGTTTATCCAAACTGAAGGTACTCCGCGATAGGCTGACTCTACAACAACAGTGATGTTTATCCAAACTGAAGATGTCACCGGTTGCCTTCACAGTGGTGTTTATCCAAACTGAAAATGTGTTGGTGGAAAAAGAAAATAAAAAATATCAAGGTTGTTGAGAGGTTTCGCGTAGAGCGAGAGTTTGCGCAAGGCAGTTTGTGTGCTAAATTGGAAAGACTTTGAATGATGCACTTCTTCCTCTAATTATAGCAGTGAACCTACACCTGGCCGAATCAGAGATGTACTCAGACTAAAACTCCTTACCCCAATCTGATTATGATTCGCCCAATCCTAGTTCCAATAAGTTTCTGAACTAGGCTCTATAATGAACCAGATTTAGTCCTTGATTATCAATGCCTTCAGCTTTAAATCCCCTTGTGGTATCAGGATTCAACCCTCGCCTTTATCCAAACCAATCATTCTAAAAAAAAAACTTGGCCGAATCCGATTGGACAACCCATAGTGACCTAGCTGCCCATGAGACCCCTGGAAGACCACTGGGCTGAGAGTAGCTCCAAACTCGTCCCAAATTATCATTTTGGGCCCAAACATGTTTGTTTGGGAGTGCTTTTAAAATGATTGAAAGCGGTTTTAGAAGAAATGTTTTTTTTGGTTACAAAAGTACTTGAAGTGCTTTTTTCAAGATTTTTGCTAGGATTGGTTCTAAAAACATTTTTATGAAAAGCTCTTTTAGTAATTTTTAAAACAATTTTAAATGAGCCATTAATGTTTAGTTAATCATAATGGTTTTTTTTTTCTTTTTAACAAACGATATTATCTACATTAAGAGAGAGGGAGTGGACTTAGCCTTATAATGGGCTAGCAATAATGTTGTTCAAACTTGTCTTTAGCGAGAATCAAACCTAAAACCTCTTACTTACAAATGAAGAGGAATACAACTAGACCGTAATACTAAGTGACTAATCATAATGTGTTTAGTAATTTCTCTCCTTTTCTTTTAACATTAACCACTGTTGATCAATTTGGTTCCTTGATGAGTGAGATTATTGATGGAGGCCCACAAATCCATCAAGCATAAACAATCTTTCATACTTGGCATACACGCAAGAGAGAGAGAGAGAGAGAGAGGTTTTAATTAGTTGGGTTGCTTTTGACAATTCTAATTTTCACTCAATTGCACCTTTTACATACTGGAAAGTAAAAGAGAGATTCCGTAGGCCAATGTTTGCTACCAAAAAAATTTGGCGAGTCTAACTTCATTAGCTTTGTGCTTTTTCCTCCTTTACCCAAAGCGAGCGAGTTGCAGCCAGGACTTGCACAGTCTCGACCAACCCTTGATTTGTGCTACATAATCTTCTCTAATGGATGGACCATTTTTAGTCGCCGAGTAATTCGGCAATTTAAACCAATCAAATTGGCAAGCTAGGTATTCTTCTTCTTTTAATATTCAAATTAGAATCTCTTAAATCTAATTGATGGATGCCGTGTTGATTAGGGTTTTCTTTTTTAACTCATAGCGTTCTGGTTTCACAATTTTTCTCCTTTCTTTTAGCGTAGATTATCACTTGTATTAGAATCTCTGTACATATTCTTATGTTAAATAAGAAAACTAAAAAGTCATCAAAGGTCTTAAGTTTTTATCTTTGTTTGAAAGGAACACTAACCTCGAGAGTTAAAACACACTAAAGATGGCTGTGCATCTTCAAGAGACAAGTAAAATATATTTGAGGAAAATATGTCATTTGATGGCCTATTTATCACTTAGCTTCTAAAACATCACTTTATTAATTATTTGCATGCATTCAGTTTGATCGCAACTCAAGTTCTTGCTAGTTAGTTTTTCTCTCGAACCGATCTTCTTCTAGTTGCGGGACGAGATTCAATATATCTCAATTGGGTTTCTATGACAGAGCAGTTGGTTCAACTTCTTCACATGTTGACGAGTGTGCTTTCTTTCTTCTTTCTTTCTTTTTTTTTTTTTTTTTTTTTGCCCGCACAAAGTTATTTCACCTCTTTTTTCTTGTCATGGTAGATTAGCTAAACAAAAAAATAGAAAAGAAATTCGATATCTAAATGAGATGCCAAATTCTATGTGGAGATATGACTACAAATTTGACATAATTTCCAACTGAAGTGTTATTTGCTAACTCGATTTGATGCCTTTGTGTCTAGGAGTCAAATTTGACATCAACGTCAATTGTTTTTTATTAATTTAATGGTAGATCCCTTATTCTACTAACATTTGAACCAATAAAATTCTATTTCAACAAATTAATAAATATAGCCATTTAAAGCTCTACATTAATAATATATATATATGACAACTCGATTGGAGAAACACAAAATTTAGCATAAGACTTCAAATTGACACATCAACCATCAATTGAAATTCGACTCTAATAATTTGACATGTCCATTGTAGATGGTCTAATGTTAGTGGATAAAAAAATAAGTGAACAACATTAATATATCTCAATCCTTAAATAAACTACTCTCATTAGCAAGATAAACAATATTATAAAAAATAATTGTGTTGAATACTGTCGGTTAGATATATGATGATCGCAACTCCTTAATTTTTGTAGAACGATTGCTTAGAGCTCGTTTGGATGTGCTTTTAAAATGACTCAAAGCGCTTTTGATGAAAATCTTTTTGGAAACAATCCTTAGTAAAAATGCTAATAAATCCTAAAAAAACACTTAAAGTGCTTCCTGAAAGAAGCACATAACTAGTGCTTCTTGTAGAAAGCACTTAAAGTGCTTTTGGAACCCAATAACATTTTCTCTAAAAGCGCTTTTAATCATTTTAAAAGCACATCTAAACGAGCCCTTAGTTTTTGTACGTAGAAAGATAAACATGCAGTGATAAGCTAAGGCATCATAAGTGGTACCCTACCCATGCATGGTGTTCCACCATGCACATGGCAACTCACATGCAATGTGATGTATCTTGTAGCTCGATGGTCACCTCCCAACCAATGTACAAGTACCCTTCCCTTCTTCTCTTGCGATGGGGTTGGAACATTGGCTAAAGTTAAACTAATTAGGCCATGGAAATTGGAATACACACACACATTATCCGAACTAATGAAAATTTTTTGTTTGAACAAACGATATTATCTACACTAAAATGGAAGGAGGTGGGGAGGGGGCTGAGCTTAGTCTCACAATAGGCTAGTGATAATGTGACTCAAATGCATTTTTGGCGAGAATCAAGTTTAAGACCTCTCATTTACAAATAAAAATGAATATTATTGGACCGTATTACTAAATGGCAAATGGCCAAATCAATGGGATTATTTGCGAGACAATATTAAAGTTTTGCAGCTATCAACGCATGAATATGTAGCGGCATTATGAGTGGTTGTGCACGAATGATGATCGAGATCATTACATGATATAATGTTTCCCATGTGCTGATGTGCACCATTTTCTGTATTTGCTGGGGTCATCAAATATGTGGTCCACTTATCAGATACGTTAACCCTAACACTAATCTGGTTTTTATTAAAAAAAACGAAGAATCTAATATGGTTTTAAAACCTTGTTATATTGGCAAGACGTGAAGATTTTCTTTAAGTGAAGCATGAAAAATTAAGCGAGACTAGTTCATCAGTAATAATCAAGCATTTATGCTCGTCTTTCTTCACTTTTTATTTATTTATTTGCAATATATGAATTTTTATTTTAAAGTGAAACATACAAAGATTAGGTAAAATTAGCTCGTCATAAACAATCAGGCATCTACGCCCATCCCTTTCTCACTAATTTTTTTAATTTGCAATACATGGATAAAGAGTCTTCTCATGATTTCGGCCTTCTTAATCATTGAAGGACAATTATTTTCTCAGGGAAATATATATAATTTTTTCTCTTAATAGTTTTAATATATATTGTCAAAGATTAATATATTTATTTACTTTGAAAACAATTGTAGTGTGTATGTTGGGAAGACGAAGGAAACAGTATTCATGAGTTGAAAAAAAAAAACAGTTGATTAGGATCTATTTTTTATTTTTTTTGTTCCTATTTTCTCTGCTCTGGGTGAGGATATGTGTCTCGCACGTGACCATTGCTGAAGAGCTAATTTAATCTAATCTTTCTCTAATTGGAAAATAAATAGATAATTTAATTTCTAAAGTCAACTTGTTATGTGAAAGGTAAGCCGGAATGTATGTCATTCAACTTATTATTAAATCCTTTATTTTTTGTTTTTTGGTAAATTATTAAATCCTTTACTGGACATGCATTAGAGGGGATTGTTCCATTGTTCCAGGCTGTAAGAAAATAAGTTTGATGGAGAGTGATTGATATTCTTCTATGATTAATCCTTTGATTAAGGCGTGGGATCAGAAGGTTAGAACTATTCTGTTCAAACTTTATATATGGATGATGAGTATTCACGACGTATTTCGCCAGGTTCTCGCAAGAATGTACGTGAAACTCATTTTACATGCATGATAGGTCGTCTCACAAGAAAGATAACGTGCAAGACTCATTCGACGCTTTAGCGCTACACCGTTCAGTCGTAGTTATACTTCAGTGTTAAGTGTTTGAAATCCCTAATTTTTTTTTTATTTTTTTAACAAAATGTGAAACTTCGATTGATTAATTATGTTTCTCAAAGCTAAAATCAGTAGTACTTTAGGACGAGGTGGTACACCACGTGACTGGAACACAGAGTGATACACCACGTGTCACTATATAAATAGTAGGATATGTGTTAAAAAGTTAAATAACTTAAAATATAAAATTTCTAACCACTTACATAAAAACACGTGGTGTAGCACCCGTATTCCCGTCACAATGAAAAATTTCTCCTTTAGGACAAACCCAAAACGAAGCAAGCATGGATGTTTAGGTATTTAAATGTCTGGTGTGTTTTCGTATAATCCCCATCCTTATCTATGAAGTTAGTTTGCTTCCCTACATGCTTCAATGCAGTGTAATATTATTACGTGTCTAATCCAACAACATGTCATTCTCGTTGGACGTGAAATTGGCTTTCGTTTTCCTTGTAACCATTTTGTGGGTTCGATGGGGCACAGCCACATATGCATGCAACTAGAGCACATGTGACCTAAGGAACCCCAAATTTTCCAAATTGATCTGGCTATATTACTTCAGAGCTGGTGAGATAATTAAAAAGGGCTCAAGAACTGAGGAATTAATATATATCTTCTGCTCTAACCGATCTACAACACCTAATTATTGCTTGTGGAGTTAGTAATATTAAATGGTAACGATTGTTGAATAATGTAGACTCTCACGTTCGAAACTTATATCGACGTCGTTTGTATAAAATCACAACTAATTACATTTTTGAAAAAAAAAGAAAGAGAAGCGATAGAGCTCTCTCAAACCGGTCATGTTCCTTCATTCACCCTTTACTAGTAACTTTTTGTGAAATGAAGATAAACTTTTAGACCGAACATGTTCCACTACCATCACTGATATTGTCCCTAATTTAACTATTTATTACTATGTATGTGATTTTATCACAAATTGTTTCGGTGATATTAACAATTAACCGTTGGAGAACAATTCAAAAATAAATAAAAATAACAGAACTCAAAATTAAAAAATTTTATTAATCAAAATACTTGCTGTGTAGAATGAAATACAAAAATAAATACAAGAATATCAATGGTACTAACTTGATTACAATAGGTACAGGCTAGTGCAAAAGCTATGTCCTTCGAACAGTATTTCCGTCCCCCTCTTGTACTTGTGGTTCTACAACGTCTACTCGACTAGGATACAACTACCTAATTCTACAACACCCGTACTAGATTATAGAATTCTAGCGAATTGCCTTGTGTGTTCACCTCTCTGAGAATTGTGTACAAAAGAAAAAGAGGAAGAAAGGATGATCTCCAATGGAACTGAGGACTCTAGTTATATAGGCTCTTTCATACCTCTTCAAATACCTTTTGGATGTATCTGAAGCTATACAACTCTTTCCAAAGAGTTGTATCTATTAATCAAAACGTTTTTAATTAATTTTAATTAAAAACTTAATTCAAAAATTAAAATTAATTGATCAGATTAATTTTAATTCTTAGGCCCCAAGTGCCCAAGGCCCAAAGCCCTTGTCTTGATTAATTAATATTAATTAATATTAATATTATGGTATAATCATCAAGCCTAATCTACACAACTAATGGCCCAAGCCTCAATCCTCATTCCAAATGGTCCAACATCTAACTAATATTGTAGAAGACAAAACATATATAAAGGTCGTTGGGAATCTTATTTTCCTAGATGTGGGACAAGAGTCTCAAAACTCTAACAAAACCCACATTTTGAGACGATTATTTGGTCCTAGAGAAACTGAGACATGAGAGTAAACAATGGATGTGACATACATTAGAAGAGGTGTCTTTTGGACTTGAACCTACCTTAGTATATACTTATTAGATTTACTAGATGGCGCAGTGAATATAAAATCTTGAATTGTTCATCTCCGCAGTAAACCAAGACAATAAGCAAAACATATGTCACACAAACACATCGCAAATTCATACGTTTGTGTTCATTTTGGTCTTTAACAAATCCTAGATTCATGAGAGCTTTAGAGAATGTAGCCATGTAATTCTCATAAATGTGACCCCATATTTACTCTCATATAGGTGATATTGATTAAGAATAGGTTGTTACTATTCCACTTGATTTACAAGTACCAATATCATTAAACTAATGCATCATACATCATCAGCAGTCACCACACTTCTTCCATCATAGGAATGGGTATGTAAGTGTGTTTCTTCTTTGAAACTAACCAAACCAGTTTGCCTATTGAACCTAGACCGTGGGATCTCCAATCAGCTAGGTTAGGTTTCTATTTGGCAGTTTCATTTTAATCTATTGGCTTTAACCCATTCCCCTCGATGTATGCTTAACTTTATCTCTAGATAAACCTTTAGCAAGCGGATCCACAATATTATCCCTTGACTTAACATAGTCAATAGAAATTACACCACTACATAGTCATTGCTTTATTGTATTATGCCTTCATTTAATTTGTCTAAACTTCCCATTGTATACACTATTTTTAGCTCAATATTGTGCAGCTAAACTATCACAATGTATACATATTGCCCAGGTTTAGGCCATATGGGAACATCTTCCAAAAAATCTCTTAACCACTCAGCTTCTTCTCCAGCTTTATCGAGAGCTATAAATTCCGATTCCATTGTTGATCGGGCTATGCATGTTTGTTTGGAAGATTTCCAAGATATTGTTGCTCCTCCTAAAGCAAATACATATCCACTTGTGGATTTCTTATCAATACTATCGGATATCCAATTCGCATCAATAAATCCTTCAAGCACAGGAGGATACCTTTTATAATGCAATCCATAATTCATTGTATGCTTTAAATATCTCAATACTCGAATTAAAGCTTCCCAATGATCATACCTAGGATTGCATGTTTTCTACCCAATCTACTCACTAAGTATGCTATATTAGGCCTTGTATAGTTCATAATGTACATAAGGCTTCCAATAACTTGTGAATATTCACGTTGAGATATAGCATCACCACTATTTTTCTTTAGTTTGCTATTGGCATCAAAAGGAGTAATTGCATCTTTACTTTCCAAATGACCATACTTTCTAAGTGTTGCTTCTATATAATGGGATTGTGTAAGAATATAACCTTCTTGGTTTCTTTTGATTTTTATACCAAGAATCACATCAATGAGACCAAGATCTTTCATATCGAAACTTGATTTCAATATCTTCTTGGTCCAATTTATTATCTCTTTGTTAGTTCCCATTAAAAGCATATCATCTACATATAAACACAACATAACGCAAGCATTATTTTGAGTTTTTGTGTAGACACACTTATCACACTCATTTATCTTAAAACCATGTGCGATCATAATATGGTCAAATTTTTCATGCCATTGCTTTGGAGCTTGTTTAAGCCCATATAGCGATTTCACAAGTTTACACACTTTGTGTTCTTGACCTTTAACTACAAACCCCTCGGGTTGTTCCATATATATTTCCTCATCTAAGTCTCCATTTAAGAACGCAGTCTTTACATCCATTTGATGTATTTCCATCTTATGAAGTCCAACTATAGCAATCAATAGTCTTATTGAAGTAATTCTTGTTACAGGTGAGTATGTATCAAATAAATCCAAACCATGTTTTTAATGGTATCCTTTAGCAACCAAACGAGCCTTATATTTGACAATTGTACCATGTTTTCTTTTTAGTTTTCTGGAATTTCGACCTTTGCTTTGATGAACTTCCTTCAAGAACATTCGCCTTGGCTTCCATACTCGAAACCAGGCTCTTCACATTCTTTCTATTATCTTCCTCAATTCTCAGCCTTACAATGAGATCCTCAAAGGTCATCTCCTTACATTTGTGCTTGAGATAACTCTTGAACTCTTTCCAAGAAGGTGGCAATTTTTCTATAAAGGATGCCACTTGGAAAGACTTATTGATCATCATCCCTTTAACATGAATGTCATGGATGATTTTCTGGAGATCTTCAGTTTGAGAGATAACAGACTTGGAATCCACCATTTTGTAGTCCAAAAATTTGCCCGCAACAAATTTCTTTGAACGAGCATCCTCGGTTTTATATTTTTCTCAAGTGAGTTCCAAAGTTCCTTGGCTGTTTTGAATACCACATAGACATCATACAACGAATCATCTAATGCATTGAGATATAGTTTCTGCAGAGGAAATCATTATGTTTCCAGGCATCTATGGCCGTTAAAGTTTCTGCAGAAAAAATATTTTCTCCATCTGCAATAGGTTCAGTCTCGCGCAGAACATTAGCCAAGTTTAGTGTTGTCAAATAAAACAGCATCTTCTGCGGCCATCTTTTGAAATCTCCGCCCTTAAATTTCTCAGGCTTCTCAGAATGAGGTTAAGTTCCTGTTTGTTCCGTACTATTCGAAGATTGTTGGAGAACAATTCAGAAATAAATAAAAATAACAAAACTCAAAATTATAAAATTTTATTAATCAAAATACTTGCAGTGCAGATTGAAATATAGAAATAAATACAAGAATATCAATGGTACTAACTTGATTACAACAGGTAGAGGCTAGCGCAAAAGCTATGTCCTTCGAACAGTATTTTTGTCCCACTCTTGTGCTTGTGGTTCTACAACGTCTACTCGACCAAAATACAACTACCTAATTCTACAACCCGCACTGGATTTACTCTCTGAGGATTGTGTACGGAAGAAAAAGAGGAAGAAATGATGATCTCCAATGGAACTGAGGACTCCAATTATATAGGCCAAGCCTCAATCCTCATTCCAAATGGTCCAACATCTAACTAATATTGTAGAAGACAAAACATATATAAAGGTTATTGGGAATCTTGTTTTCTCCGATGTGGGACAAGAGTCTCAAAACTCTAACATTAACCTCTCACATATAAACTATAAGACGAGACTCCTCAAACCATTACTCAACATGAAAACATGAGATCTAATAAGTGCAAACTATTTTAGACAGGTGAAAAGATTAGAAAAGGGGTTGAAGTGATGATTGAGAGTCATTTTTAACCTAAGTGAAGTCTAGGCTGACAACTTCAGACATCACACAAATATGAATAGTATGAGTTCATGTATTATTATTTTTAGGATAATGTATGAGTTCTTGTATTATTATTTTACATCGACTTGCATATTAATTAATTAATTTGTAAGTTGAGATGAACACAATACCAATTTAAATAGATAACCCGAACACAATCTATTGCCATCCCTGTCTGAGTCTGCAAGTGGTGGCAACAAGATGTTGATTGCTTTCTCTTTTGTCACCTTTCATATATGTTGCACTCTGTTCTATTGTAAAAGAGCAAGTTTCTTCATGTTGCAACTTGCAACAAAAATAGTTTTGCATTAAAATGGAAACGAATGGCCCCAAATTGTTCCTAGCAACATAGTATCTAGCCTCTTTTTTTCCCCCTTTACTTCTTTAACATAGAATTGTATCTAGCCAACGAATGGTCATCTCACATACATACTGGCAACTTGAAGAACGCAAAAATATATGAGCATCTATGGAAATAATAAATCCTAAACGAAAGCTCAGTCATTTATTAGAAGAATGTCTATAGCCTATAGGACGTCAACAGGTGCACTGCATCAAAGAACACATAAATTGTTGATCGTTAATTATAAAAGGTCAATTTTTACGTGTTAAAGTACAACATTATATGACATACGTACTTTAAAAATGAAAATATTTCTTCTCACTACTCTTTAAAGATGGTGATGATTTCACTATCACATTGATTGTCGTTAGATGAGTTTACATTTTAAGATTTCTATCATCACACTTATCAAATGACAACCAATGTGGTGATGTTTTATGGTCACCATTATTCTAGGACTGTGAAGAAAGATGAACTCTTAAAAAATAAAGGAAAACTAATGAAAATGGTTTGAAAACTTTGAGTTTTAACCAAGGTATTAAATATCGGTAATATCGGAAATATCGGTAGTCCGAAAACATAGAAATATCGATGGAAATATCGGGATAATATCGATATCGATAAAAATTACATGGAAACCACGGAAATTGTAAGAAAAACTTGGAAATTTTTATTGAAACTTTGCAGGATCTTTATTTAATCAATTATCTTTTAGTTTATCACAAAAAATTGGAAGGAAATGCATTGCATGATGGATTTAACATTATCAAGTTGATTATATAGCGAACTGACAAACATTGTGAGTGTAGAAAATATGTAGTAATTCATGAAAGAAGTCTAAACACACCATAATCATTTATATATAATGAATTAGTACAATATTTTACACTTTATACATTGCATGGTAAGATACATGAGTGACTTAGTACCACATAAAGTTCCTATGAGGTTCAAATTTTTCACTATCTTCATCATCTCTATGTGTAGAGTGAGTGTATTGTGAAGAGTAGTTATCAAATGATAAATCCCCAAAATAGTTTTGCATGTAATTGTTAACATGCCACCCATATGGATCCGAGATTGGTTGACCTTGTCCATAAGCAAAATCATTTGAAGATTGAGTTTCGGATTGTTTTCATGAGTCGCTCGATTCCATCCCAACAGGATTGGGATATGAAGGGTAGGGAAATGGTTGGTTATGAGTATCACCATAGTTACTACTTCCCAATCCAACAGAGTCCGAAGTTATAGATAACGAGTCATCTTCTTGACTTGACAAAATCCCCTTGCCTCTTTCTCTACAACTATAGTCATTCCCTATGGCACCAATTCCTGGTCCTGCCCGCCTACTGCCATGGTCATCATCCTGTGTTGCATGCGTAAAGTTTGCCTCACTAGTGAAGGGGCTCATACATCCGGGAGGTGGTCCAACATAGTTTCCATATCCACCACCACTACCTCCAGCTCCACTATATCCTTCATCATTCCCACCTCCGGTGGTAGGTGAGTCTGCTGATCTTGTACTAGAGCTATCATTAGTATCAGCACGATGTTGTGGTTGTGTAGGATTGGAAGAAGGTGGAATTCCAGTGTTTCTTGGTCTTGGGCGCAAAAGTTTTTCCAAAGAGTCAGCGTTGCTAGATCCTACCTCATCCTCTAATACTCTTTCTACATTTATCCCTTCATTACGTGCTTCTTCAGCAACTCTGTGAGCTGGGTTGCCTTCATCATCATCTAAATGAAGAGGTCTAATCCATTGATAAAGTTGGTTACCCTCTGTATCATCATCTTCACCAACAATATCAAACACATCTAGTGGGTCACCACGGTTGACATGATCTATTTCTGCTTCCTTATCTTAAATTTGAAGCTTCATGTTGTAGTAGCAATAAACTAATTTTTCCAACCTACTATGAGCCAACCTATTTCTTTGCTTTGTGTGTATGAGTGCAAATGTGCTCCAATTTCTTTCACAAGCAGATGAGGAAGCTGTTTGTGATAATACTTTGATTGCTAACTTTCTCACAGTTGGTGCATCGGTCCCATACATAATCCACCATTCAGCTACAATGAAAAACAATGTTGATAAGCCTAATAACTCCAACAAATTCTATTATAAACTTATAGTGAAACATGTTTACACTCACTAGGAGACATTGTTGTTCGAGCAGCAATTGATGTTGGTTCTCCAAAAGTTCTTCTTGCATCTTTAAACCATGTTAGTTGAATTCAATAAATCGTGTTAGTTTAATCCAACAAAGTAATTATTATAATTTAAGTAATTGTGTACCTCATTTCCAAATTGGCCAACTGTTGGTGATGCAGGGTCTAATTTAGAGTATACATTATGTACAACACGTATAAGGGTACCATCATCTCCAACACCGGGTCTGTATTGGTATCGAGGATTCAAATAATATGCTGTTCAAAGAAACACATACTCTAATAAGAGAAATAATACTTATGCAACTAAAGAAATGAATTACAAATTATGACATAATTTATACCTGCTGCATGCAAATCGTGGTATAATGTTTTATACCATCGGTCTTCAATTATCTTTATGACCCACCTTGCACCATGTTTTCTTTCCAATTCATCTTTTACTACACGCATCAACTCATATACTGCCCCCATAGTAGGATACACTTCTGTGTCAACTTCGTAAAACCTTGTAAAGAGGTTCAAACACTTGGCACACATGTTCTGATTGAACCAAAAAGCATGATCAAGCACTATACTTTCCACCATACGACCTGCATTTGAGCGGCTGAAATTGTGGTTGGCCCAATCGTCACTAGTGAATAGTTGCTTCAACCCTGCTTTCTTCTTAAGTACGTTGTCTAATGCAATATAGTTGGTGGCGAATCAAGTGGTAGCTGAACGAATAATTTCTCCTTATTTAAAATTCACGCATCTTTGCCAACAACCAACCGTGATTGTAAATATAATTTGTGATCGTTCTAGCTCTTTTGACCACAGTAGCAACATTCTCTCTCTTCCCCATTACCTCAAACATGAGATCAATAAAATGTGCTGCACATGATGTCCAAAACACATTATGATGCTTCATTAACTTTTTTCCAACTTTGACAAATGCAGAACCGTTGTCGGTCACGACTTGGACAACATTATGCTCTCCCACCTCCATGATTACATCCCTCAATAATTTGTAAATATACTTGTAGTTCTTTATATGGTCTGAAGCATCAACAGACTTCAAAAAAATTGTCTTTCCCTTGGAGTATACCATGAAGTTTATGATAGACAATCTGGTCGGGCCGGTCCATCCGTCACACATGATTGTGCAACCATTAGTTTCCCACTTTGACCTCAACTTGTTAACATACTTGCCAATGTCTTTATACTCCATATCCAAATATTTGTTTCTTATCTCATAGGGAGTGGGAGGTTGTACTCCAACACCGGCCTGTTGACATCCCACTACCATATTTTTGAAATGATGTGATGATGCTTTCTCAACAGGGACATTTTCATAGATAAATAACTTGCTAATTAGATGCCCCATTCCCTCCTTCACATTACCTCCAGTGAAATAACTTCAAACACTCTTTTGACGTGCTTTGGATGACTTATATAAACTTGGGGCTATTAGTGGTGTTGATTGTGATTCTCTAATAATGCCTCCCTGTCTCATTTGTGCACCACCACTTGTCCCGGAACCTTGTGCTCTATTAGGAATTTTATGAAAGTGTTCTCTTTCCCATGCTGATTGTTTGGAGGCACGTAATGCTTGTTTCAAACTGCGTCGTTCTTCAGGTCCCATGTGATCATCACATTCATCCTCATCGTCATCATCATCACTGTCAACCGCTTGGCCATAGACTTCTCCTCGTAGCCCAGCTCGAATATTTTCCATTCCATGTGTTATCTTTTCCTTCTGCTGTTTTTTATTTTTTAATAATGTGCTGATGCATGCCTTCACTTATGGGGGGACATTATCGCATCGTTGGACATTTTTTGCTGGATCTAATCCACTAAGATGGTACTTAAGTCGTGTCACTCCGCCACTCTTCATTACCCGACCACAATATTTGCAAATTGTGCCATGTTTGTTTCCGTCTATTAGGTCTCCATGTTCCCAAGCTGGATCACGTTTAGTAACTCCACTGGACATCTTAAACGTACCTATATTTATTTTTCATGAAAATTAGACAATTATTTTTTGATAAAATAAGAGAACCTAAATAATAAAGTTATTCTACAGAAGAATTAAATACGAAGTAAAGAAAATGATTGTAAAAATTTAAATAATTATACAAATAATATGGAATAATAAAACCTAATATTAATGAATAATAATCCAATTTGATAACAAAAAATAATCCTAATATAAAACATGGTGATGAATAATAATCTAATTTGATAATAATCCAATTTAATGAATAATCCAATTTGATAATAATCCAATTTAATGAATAATAATCCAATTTGATAATTGAAAAAACCTAATATTAATGAATAATAATCCAATTTGATAAAAAATTAATCCTAATATAAAACATGGTGATGAATAATAATCAAATTTGATAATAATCCAATTTAATGAATAATCCAATTTGATAATAATCCAATTTAATGAATAATAATCCAATTTGATAAAAAAATGGGACGTTTTGATATAGACCCCTCATTTTTAGGCTTCTTAGATTAAACATCTATTCATTTTAACAATTTGATTAAACATTCTCCTACAATTTTGGTACCATATGTATTTTAATTAACCCATTGTAAAGTACCTAAATTACATACTTTGCCATAGCCTTTAACATATCAAGTTCCTGTATCCAGTTTCTTCACGCCAATGGATAGAAGGTTCCTAGATTCTTGCTAAATAATGCATCAAAACTCCTAAAATCTTGTAGATAAATATTGTAGAACTTAATTTCAATAAAAAGTCTTTCAAATTACACATGAACGTGACTTGCCAGTATATTTAATATACCTTTTAATTCTTAGATAATATATATAAACTCCTAAAATCTTGTAGATAAATATTGTAGTATTCAATTTCATTAAAAAGTTTCAAATGACACATAAAACGTATATTTCTTCTTGGTACATATTTGATATGTTACTTAATATATATTCTTGGTACATATTTGGTATGTATTTGGTACGTTTATATATCTTTTTGGTACGTTTATATTTATTTAAAAAAAAAACATATTTGGTACATATATTTCTTCATGGTACGTATTTGGTACGTTACTTTATATATCTTCTTGGTACGTATTTGGTACATTTGTATTTCTTTTTCGTATGTATTTGGTACATTTATATATTTTTGGTACGTTTATTTTTATTTAAAAAAACATATTTGGTATGTTACATTATATATCTTCTTGGTATATATTTGGTACGTTTAGATATATTATTGGTACGTTTATATTTATTTTCAACAAAAAAGAAAAGATCAAAGAACAAACTGAAAGATACAATGAAGAACATATTTTTGTATACTCCTAATATGAACTAATATACAAGGCATACACAAATTACAATTCAATATAAGTCTCGAACTCCTTGTCCATACTGAACTAAACAGCAACAACAATATCACAGCGAGATTATACTGCAGCAGCAAGCATAGTTGATTCAGGCTTCTTTGGTTTATCACAAACAACTCGGCAATTTTTGCTCTTTGACTTCCTCCAAACTTGAAAATTAATGGGATACATATCATCTTTATTTGCAATTTGGAAAACTAATGAGGTACATATTATCTTTATATTTGAATTTCAAAATTCAAAAAATATGTTCCCCAACAAATTGCCGAATAAAAAACCCTCTCCACAAATTAAAATTTGCAAATGATGATAAGCAAAAAAAACCTATTCTACAACAACTTATTTACACCAAATAAGATATATTACAGTCCTCTCCATTGTTATTAATTGCTTAATTTTTCTCTCGTTTATTTTGTTAAAAATTGGTGTAAAACATGCCTTTCATAAGCCTTACACGCCCAAGCAAAATACATGCAGAACCAATGTTTATTGGGGCATTTTATCGAACATGTATTGGGCAACTTTCAAATCTTCAAAAACTCAACACAACTCCTCAGTATGCATCTTATAACTTATCAATATAAATGAACTACTAGTATTTAAGCATAAACCAGAAGAAATACAAGCAAACAGAGCATTAAGCAACAAACCCACAACAAAATAATCAATCCCAATCCCTTTTCGAACCCAGACTAAAATCGACGAAACTACAACTTTATGATAATTATCTGAAAACCTTCTGAACGTACCACAGACAGCAAGGTCGATGTTGTAGAGAAGCTCGATAAAACCTTCTAAATGTAATAGCCTCAAGCATCCAAAAATAGAGAATCCATCTAACTATCTCACATGATATCAATATAAAATAGCGAAAATAACCACTAATTGAAATGGATAAGTCCATTCAAAATTCAAAAATGAGGATCGCAAAATTCAAACGTGGGAGAAGATTACTAGAAACACAAACCAGCTGCACATCCTACAAAAAAGGACACGTACAGATATGGGGTTTAGGAATATATCAGGCCAAAAGGATATATATGGTATTTAATAATTAACATTTTAAATTTATAAAAACATGTAATTTAAATTAATATAAAAATGCTGATGTGGCTATAGTTTAGGCGTTCTAATCAAATTCCAAAATAGAATCAATGTTTGATCTAAAAAGTACTAGAAAAGTGATGGGGGTTCTAATTTTCCCTAAAAAAAACCAAATATTAATGAAAAATAATCCAATTTCATAATAAAACCTAATATTAATGAATAATAATCCAAATTGATAATAATCCAATTTAATGAATAATCCAATTTAATGAATAATAATCCAATTTGATAATAAAAAAAACCTAATATTAATGAATAATAATCCAATTTGATAATAAAACCTAATATTAATAAAATAATAAATAACATTAAACATATTAAAATTATCCTAGGGAATAATTATACAACATTACTTAATTACTTAAAAAAATTAACATGTAATTGTTAACATTACTTAATTACTTACAAAAACTAACATGCAAGTATTAATTACTTAAAAAAATTAACATACGAGTCCACACAAATTTATTTGTTGTTGTATAAATTACAATAATATAAATATAAGTTTGTAAACTTACCTTAAATATGGAACCCTTTGTGTTCAAGCTTTGGAATGGATCTGGAATGGCTTTGATGGTAAGTGAAGAAGAAGAAACGAAAATGCTTTGAATGCCTCTGATACTCCACCTCTGATAAGGTGAAAGAATATAACAGACAATGGCACACTGTTTTGCATGTGAAAGAATATCACGGACTCATAGTGGTACACGGTTTCATTATGAAAGCACTATTATTTGTTGTCCATGGTCTAAAATTGCGAAAAGTTATTTGGATCATTGGATCAGAGAGCTAGAGACATGTTTTGAATTATTTGGATCATTGGATGCTTTTTTTTTTCTCACTCGCCACCACACACAGAGAGAGTTAGAGAGTGAGTCACACTCACACGCCACCACACACGCACATAGAGATCTAGATTCGAGACCCCCCACACCACACACGTACACAGAGACTGAGCTCAGTTTCTCGATCCTTCATTCTCTCTTCTGAGTTCTGAGTCTTCTCCCTTCCTTCTCTCTTCTGAGTCTTCGCCCTTCCCTTCTCCCTTCTCCAGTTCTCCCCCCCACACACACAGACATCATCTCTCGATCCTCCTCATCCGCATCTTCCACCTCGTCGGTGTCATCTCCATCTCCCGTGCCGTGACCTCTACCTCAAATCGGTCATCCCCATCGGCGCCCTCTACTTCCTTTCCCTCTGCTCCTCCCTCGACTTCCTTCTCGTCGAGCCCGGACCTCCTAGACGGAAAAGAAGAAGGTTCCACCCTCCACCAAACTGCAAAATTCAAACCCATAGCTTAATATCTTATCAATCGGTGACCCTTTACACACAAACCCAGAAAATCTCTTTCTCTCTCTCTCTCTCTCTCTCTCTCTTTAGTTTTTCCAGAAACCTCTAGCAAGGCTAGATTCAGATGCAGATGCAAGTCGCGATGCAGGTGCAGCTGCGAGTTTGATGCAGGTGCAGCTCTCTCTCTCTCTCTCTAGTTTTACCAGAAACCTCTAGCAAGGCCAGATTCAGATGCAGACGCAAGTTGCGATGCAAGTTGCGATTTTGTGTTTGGAAATGTTTAAATTGAGCACTCATCTTCTTATTTGCTGCCTAACTAGATTAAAATGTAACCAAACCGGTTTATACAAGACGATGCATTATATTATATGTTAATCAACTCCACATCCATAGGCTGGGTTAAATCTAGGGGTGGGCAAACGGGCCTTGGGCCTGCGGGTAGGGCCGGGTATTAATGGTTCAAGACGAGTACGGGGCGGGTCCATATTTTTTGATATACAAAACGGGGCGGGGCGGGTAAGGTTCAAGTAAATAGAGGGGCGGGCCGGATCCAATTTTCTAAAGTCACAAGCCCCCGACCTGAACCGTATCCAAAAACCTCTCACACACACGCACACACTCAAATCTCACACATATCACATATTTCTCAAAGACTCTTCCAGAGTCTTCCCTCTCCATCTTTCTTTCCCAAAGTCTTCCCCTTCGATCTCTCTCGGTCTCTCTCTTCGAAAGTCCTCCCTCTCAATCTCTCTCCCAGAGTTTAGACTGACTCTTATCCCTCTCGATTCTCAATCCCCTCTCCTACCCTAGTCGAGTCCTTCTGCGAACACCACTATCACCAATGTCTCCTCCCAAGCTTGACCACCCATCACCGCCATCAAAAACACCACCATCATCCTGCGATTCAAAATATCATATCATATTCTCTCAAATTAAGGCAATTTCTAAATTAGGGTTTTTAAATTATCTGGTTTTTGAGTTCAGGGATTTAGGATTATGAATTAGGATTTTTGAAATTTCTGGGTTACTGAATTTAGGGATATAATTTCTAAATTTTCTGGATTTAATTGGTTTTGGTTTTGATTTTAGTTTAGCTTTGGAAAATCATTGTAAAAGATCTGGCTGGATTTGTTAAAGTCTTCTTTTTATCGACTTTGGGGGCTCAATTTCGCTTGATTTCAGGCCACTGGTTCGAGTTTGGTGGTCCATCTGATGGTAGCAGTGGGGGAGGATGCAGCAGCAGAAGATGCAGTGCAGGCTGTTAGGGTTTTTTCTGTTAGGCTTGGTTTCGTTGGTTTGTATTGTCTGTGGGCCTCTCTTGTAAATGTAAATGTGTTATTAGTAATTAAAAAAGAAGCCCACTATCAAACCCAACAAAAAAAAAACCGAAAAAAAAAATAATTGGACTCATGAACCCGTCCTGAACCGGCCCGTTTGAAATGGGCCGAGTTAGATCCAATTCCCAAACTCAAAATGTCTCTACCCGACCCGGCCCGTTACATTTTAAAATGGATAGGGTCCGGTTCCTTCAAATTTGGATTTGGCCCGACCCAACCTGGCTGGTGCCCAACCCCAGTTAAATCTTGCTTTGTACAATAATCAAGATTCAGATCATAGCTGGCTGTTCATCTTTGCTCGACCAACCAACCAGAAGACATAATAAAGTTGTTGATTTGCAGCTGTAATGAGACTTGCAAGACAAAAGGGTTGAATAAAAAAATAGTCAAAACTTTATAAAGTCACATTTTAATTAAAGATGCTTTCTCACTAGCCTCAAGTGACAAGTCAATGTATCATCACTTTGTTCAAGGTAGATCGATATATATGATTCCAGCTATTTAATTACGCGGCTAGAGCTTCATATGTTTGGAAATCGTTGCTTAGATTTTCTTTCTTTGTTTTTAAGGAAAATTAATATAAAAAAAATTTGAAAACTTTGAATTTTAACGATAAATACAAAATAAAAGGTAAAATGAATAGTACAATGATTGACTTTTTAGTGTAAAAATATGGTTTTTGTTTAAAATTAACAGTACCGAAAGTTTTTCGTTAAAGTTCCCTTGTTTTAATGCTTGGTCGACTGTTGAAGTTTACTAGCAATTATTGCATGCTCTTCCCTAAAGGAACGACCGTGTCTAAGCCATGCCCTTTTAGTTATATGTCTCAGCATAAGAGATGTTTGAAGTTCGAATTTTTCTCTCTCAAAATTTCATAAAAAAATAAAACGACATTTCAATCTAGAATCTCTCATTGATCTAAAGTTTCTGGATCCAATATCATAACTTAGATTGAATGTGTGGTGTCCTTAGGGGGCCGGGTGATCAAACCTGCAATTTTTGTTCTCCCTTCCTAAAAAAGATTAAGAACAATCTCTCTTTTGCGGTGTAAGGTACAATACTTCATGGACCCAAATTTATTTAGCTAGAAACTTATTTCACGAAGTTGGGTGTGCATGCTCTGATATAGTATCAGAGCATCCTATCGTCCACGAATGCTCTGATATAGTATAAGAGGATTATTTTTTTCTAAGATGCTTAATCTGCGGTGGTTGCAATTAAGTTAGTGAATCGATCTAATCGAAATCCCTTGGCCTTCTTCCCATGCATGGTATACTCTGCAAGTTTCTCAAGACTCTCAAGCCAAGGAATTGAGTGCAAGTTTTGCATGTAAGGCGGCGTGCCCGCATGTAGGCAATGAGGGGCTCACAAAGACCAAGGATCCAAGCCACATGGTTTCACGTCCGCTCTCTCTACTCCACTAAATGAAACACACCCCCAATTCCATTTTCCTTTAATTGTTTCGGTTGACACTTGGCACATGCAATACCATAAAATTGGGATTTGGATCCCATCCGGATCTTCTTGTGAGAATTCTAGCATTTATCGTACATCATACAATTATAAATCATTATGAATTTTTTATTTAAATTAAACACAAATAGTACCTAACAAAAAATGGCCGTAAGATGTACGATTAACGAATATGATATGAGTATCCCTAGGATCCTTACAAGGAGAATTGAGAAAGAATCCTCGCAAAGAGTATCAAAAAGAATCCTCCTCCATAAAAGTGCCCTCACTCCCTCCCTCCCTCTGCAAACTTCCACTTTACTACCTTAAATTTTCCAAAACATGTGACTGTACTTGTTCTCATGGAGTATGGGCATGCACTGCAACTTCCAGTTCAAGCTCTCAACATATATAATCATTTAGATTCCTGCCTAGCTCACTCATTCTCGAACCTCATATTTGTGACCAAACATTTCCTGATCTTCAACGTATTCCTTTCCCCCATGTTTTGTTCAGATTCACAAAGAAAGAGAAACTTGTTCTTTAATTAGGAGAAACATTTTTAAACTGTAATTCAAAAGTTAAATCCTTCCAAATTCCAATATATTTACATTTTCTACTACTATGAATACATATTAGAATTCGTAATATTTAAAAGATTTCTATACAATTGAGGCTTCTATTCGTGATACATGGTGAATCTAGTTTCTAATTTCGGAGCTATATATAATTTTTTAAGCACAACAATATATTTAAATTAAGTGAAAAAAGATTTGGATTAAGCCACACAATGGGCATGCCAATAATAATTTGGTATCGAATTCTTCATCCATGATATTTGATGTCACACCCCAAGCCTGGGGTTGGTGGAAAACCCAAATCCAAAATGCAAGTAATTAAAATAAAGATAAACTAAAGACTTACATTTAGCCACACTCCTGGAACTAGATTTCAACCTCACATTGCCCCCTAAAACTCAAAAAGTCACCACTTTGGCTTGTTTCTATGTATTCCGTTAAATAACCATTAAGTTTACTTATGTGGCATAATTAGAGCCTACTTATGGTTGACATGAGTGAAATGTGAAAATAGGAAATTAAAAAATTTAAGGGATTAAGATTCGATTTGTACTGGATTTGAAATGAATCCTATCTATTTCTATCCTAAAACCCCTCAACGATGTATGACATTCATTTCTTCTCCCTTCATCTCCAGCAACCTTATCATTAATTCAATTGATTTTTGTCATTCCTTATGTTCTTAATGGAGGAGGCTAGTCCGTAGACCTTGTAAATTTAATTAGAGTGAACTTAAACAACTCAGTAGGGACCTTATACCTTCACATGTATAATTGACAACTATCAATTATCAGAGATGTAATTAAATATAGTCACTCAGTACTATAGTCTGATGATATTCCTCTTTACTTGGAAGTGAAAGATTCAAATCTCGTGGATGGTGAATTCAATACCAAATTAGGTTGTCCATTGTGTGGCATTGCCGAACTCTCCCTCCTCTTAGTGTAAAAATATCGATGTAATAAAAAACTATACACTTATGAAACGATAGGCATGAATGCAATGCAACATACCTTCTCTATTTTTGTTAATCAGTTTAATTAAACAACTAAGCCTAAATGCCCATACCATGCATTTTCCCACTATTTGGTGATTTGGAATGTGCATTTTCCCCCTCTCTTGTTAGTCGTTTTATCCAACTCTTTGTCACTAATTCCGAATTACTCGAGAAAAACCATGTGCACTTTAGATTGACCTGAGACCTTGTACACCATGAGTTGGACTCAACTACATAAAAGATCCTAGCCACTACCATAAATTCCAGATTCCCCTTCACAATATCCATCACAAGAGAAGTTCAAAAATATTTCATTTCATTTCCTCACATAACAAGCACAATTAATTAATCATCCATAAAACACTACTCGGATCCAATTCGCATTCAAAATCGGCAATCATATCCAAATAATATATCAAACAATACTTAGATGTAATATTAAACGTAGTGATACAAAAAATAATAAGGTTAAGAAGTGAGAGGTTTTATGTTCAAATTTTATAGATGACGAATTCGATACTAAATTAGGTTGCCCATTTTGTAGTTTAGCTGAACTTCCCCTCATTTTAGTGTAAAAATATATCAATGTACTTACTTGGAAGGAAAAAAAAAAAAGACAAGTGCTCCCTAACACAACACCCGAATCCGTATCAATTTACAAAAGCATGAAAAAATAGTAACAAACACGCGTAACGCATATTAATAATCAATGAAGTGATTAATTACAAATAATTATTATGTGTAGCGCAGAAATTATATGTAGTATTGCCAATTATTTATGTTTTTCTTATGCATATTCTACTTATAATATTCAAGCTAAAACGTATATCTAGCATACAATCCGTCTGTGTCATTCATATCAAATATAAGCATGCAAGACTCATTAAGTTTTGTGAAAACCTTTTGAAAAACTATGCCACCTTAAGAACATGATATTCACCTTAAGTGAACTTACAATTATCAATCACAAAAACATTAACCAATTTCATGGTGACATTCCAACAGAAATTACATCCAAACTTGTCTAAACATTCTAATGCTTGTCAAGCATCAAGATATATAGATAGTTTAAAATGAGTGATTGAAAATTTAAAGCAAGCATGCATGACATCATATGTAAATTGAAAATAAACTATATATTCAAGTTAATACTCGTAACCTTGCCCTAGCAAATAGAGAATTAGTTACATGTCATCATGATTGAATCTCAAAATATTATTAAATAGAAAAGATAAGAAAACACCCTTGTAATATAAAGTTGTGAACTGCCAAAGCTCCTAAGCCAAATTTTTTTAAAGAAAAATTCATTTTGGCCCTTTAGACCAACTCCAATCATTGGAGTAAGTTCTAAAATTTCCCTTCTATCCCCCCCCCCACCATTTCATTCCAACCTTTTTTCTAAAATTGGGTTAAGTGCTAGAATATCTTGACCCATTGTGCCCGTAGACGCGTTGTGAAAAAAGAGAAAGCACGCTAGTTAACACGCTAAAAGCATGGCAACGTGCCAAAAAGCAAGGAAAGGGGACACTTTGAGGGGAAGTAGGGCCCAACTTGATGCGGTTGTCGGCCACCCATATGCAATCCTATCTCCTTTATTTCTATCAGACAACATAGATTTTCATTTCCTTTAAATCTAAAGGGTGAGATTCATTCTTTAATAATTTGAGACTAAAATTTTATGTCAGAATGATTGGAGTAGAAAAGTTGTTTCTGAGTTAAAACCTAAATTTTTTGGGTTAAAAATTTTAGGTTTTACTCCAAAGGTTGAAGATGGTTAGGGCTCCAAATTCAGCATATAAATGGAGCTAATAATCTAAGGGAGTTCTAACGAAAATGGCCTAGAACTATTCATTCTTCATCAAAATGACATTTTGTGTATGAAAAGTCCATAATGGATCAGGCTCTTTTCTTTATTTACTTTTATGCTATTATAGCGAGATCCACAGTGATGTTGACATTTCTGTCTAGGAATACATCATTTTACATTATGCTATTAAACTTATACTAATTTACAACTAGTTCTTTAGGCTTCCATCATGTTGTCGATGTTATGCAGCTCTTCTTCTGTCAAATTATTCCAATACTGTTCATCGCCTTCTACTAGCTCCGCATCTCTTTCTCTATGTTCTTTCACCTTGTAATATATTTCTACTATTTCTTCTTTGAAATTTTGGGGCTTCCAATAAGACTAATGACTGATTCTTGTCTTGCTGTAAATATACATCTTTTCTTCTTCTACTACTAGTATCATGTTATACCTAAAATCTTCAAACTCATATAAGGCAAACATTTGGATCCCTCTAAATTTTAAACTATCTTTGTATGAAGGAGTCCACCTATGTGAGGAGATAGGGGTTAGTCTAAATGACTCTTCATTGATCATGGCTATATGCCTAGCTTTCTCCTTATGCATATGTACATACCAATCTAGAAGACTACTAATAAAACTTATGCAAATTTCTTTTCACCTTTCTAGATAATCTTCTGCTACATTTATAAGTTTTTCAGGAAAAGATTCTAGTTGAGAAATACGGTTAATATATATTTTATCAAGATAACCAAACTCTAATAGTAAGGCAGAGGTAAGTTCTACCACATTATGTTTTTTCTGATGCTCATAACTAAAATGCCATGATTTAAAATCTTTCATGCTAATCCTGACCACAGCTATGCTAACCTCTGGTTTACAAATACAATTTTCTGTACTATCACAAAGACATGGTGGATACATCTTTGTAATAATATTCATCCCTGGTTTTGGATCAAAGATGGACTCATACAAAGCACATTGTAATTGTAATTGTAACTCCTTCATGGACTGTGATGTTTTGCTCAGGATCTCATTTTGCATATCTGGTGGCATTATTCTTAATTTTGCTTTTGAAATTTCTTCTAATAAAACATCATCAAATATTAAGTCTGAAGATATATTCCTAAGAAAACTTTCATATTTTTCTTGTTTTTCTTTGTCACTCAGAACCTCATACTGCTCATTATTTTCGTGTTGCTCCATTTCAAAGTCTTCTTCTAAGAACTCAATCTTAATTTCTTCTATAGGCTCATTAGCATCTTGTTCTATGGGTTCAATAACCTATTTTCCCTTATTCTTATGCTGATCAATTTCTAAACCTATTTTCAATTCTCTTTTCAAGGTGTCACTTGCCTTTTGCTGCATTCTAAGAGATTGAAGTTCTTGGTTCATTTTGGTAAACTTACCAAGTAATGACTCATGGTCCCTAGAGATGACTTGAAGGTTGTGCTATAGAGAATGAGTATGTTGCTGGTTTTGGTGTAAATTAAAATTAAAGCCATCAAACTCTTGTTCAAAGGCTCTAATTAATTTTTCATGACCTAACCTCATGCTTGGCTGCTTAATTTGGATATTCCAAAAATTATCTAAGAGAACATGCTGCCTATCAGAAAGCCCTGGTACCCTTGACCTATATCTCAAAGTTAGATTTCCGATTCCTTCAACAATATTGCCATTAAAATTGAACGTAGGTACTGGTGGTGATGCTAGTCTACTCATGCTATTTTGAAATCCACTTAATGGTGGATGTTGATGGTGCATCATTATGCCATTGAAAGAAACTCTTCTACCTTGCAGCCTTGTGCTATTTGCTGATGATGGTCCACGATATTTCATACCTGTTCAACAAATTAATTTTGATAAGATATCAACTAATGTATTGTCATTACCTTGTATATGTTCAAAAATTGGTTTAAAACCATTTCCTGTAATTGAATCAACAAAATTAACCCATCTTCGGGCTGCCTGTTTATTAGCATGTATCATGTGTTGATGCACAAAATCAGTAAGGACTTTGGTACAACAGAAAGTGTCAAGTTTATGATCTTCGCTAGATTGCTCCAATCACTAGTGTGGATAAATATGTAAATGGATAGGGACAGGAAAGAAAATACAAGATATACATGGTTCACGTAGATTGGCTACGTCCACAGAGTAGAGGAGTTCTCATTAATTGTGAAGGGTTTACACAAATACATAGGTTCAAGCTCTCCTTTAGTGAGTACTAGTGAATGATTGAGTACAAATGACATTAGGAAATATTATGAGAGAATGATCTCTATTTATAGAAGAAAGTTTCTAGTTTCATTCTGACTTTGACACATGTCGTGTTGTGATTGGCTTCTGATTGAAGGGAAACTCTTCTAGGTTCTTGACGGTATAACGTTGACCAATGCTCAGTAGTTTCGGGATTGGTCAAGTATGATACAAACAGTGCTCCCCCAAGTTCCCGAGTGAGGGAAGCTCCTCGGTTGGGGACTTGCAAGATCCAAGCCATTGAGTAATCACGAAACTTCTAAGTACCAAAGTGTGGTATCTTTTTCACTTGCCTTATCTGTCTCAAACGTAGATGTGGCATCTTCTCTGGAAGTACTTTTCCTCCATCCAGGGGTGGTATCTTTAACTGATGAAGATGCACAAGGTAATGTATCAACTTTACTTGAAACTTACTTGTAGTTTCGAGTTTGGTCAAGTGCGATACAAAACCCTATAATAGGAGTCCCTTAAGTCGCCAAGCTAGGAGATTTGTCGTAGAAGGTAACAGACAAGGTAAGCAATTAGACTTCCAAGTAAACAACCTGGAGCGGAAGTTCAACTTCGGCTTCCGGTTGATTGTTCTCCTTCTCCTTGTGTCGTAAACAGCAACAAGGATAAGGAGAAGCAAATGGAAAAGAGATGATATGAGATACTTTTGCTTTTGAAGAAGTAACTTTCCATAGGCGTATTCTTGAACTGGGCTAGAGGGTTTTCTGGTTTCCTCCAGAGTATAAGGCCGACTCAAGAATTTGAGGGTCAAAACAAGTCCATCAAATCTAAAGTATGTTCAACCCTGATGATATGGGATACTTTTGTTGTTGACAAAGTAGTGGATGTTTCGGCACATGTTCTGTTACGCTTATCTCCACATGCTTCATTATATCCTTCTCACTTGCCCTATCTGTTTCTCAGGCAGATGTGGTATCTTCTCTAGAAGCATAAGATGTTGAAGATGAGTACTCGAGAACAATGTCAGGTAAGTAATCAAGCAAGGGGTTCCAGGTAGTCAGTTCCTGACTGGAAGCTTGATTCCAAGTGCTGACTGATTGCTTTCCTTCTCCTTGTTTTGTAGGTAAGAACAAGGCCAAAGGAAAAGACAGGGAAAAAGCATGATATGGGATACTCTTTCTTTTAACCCTGATGATATGAAATACTCTTGCTCTGGTGTGGCTTTTTTGCAGAGGTATTATCGGAAGGAAAAGAAGCTGAGTATTTCGAGAGACTCTACTGAGAGTGCCCTCTCGGATGTGAAGAAAAGTTGAACATTTTTTTCATTTGCAAGTATGCCTAGCTATGGAGGATGGAGGTCAACATATATAGGAGTCTCCCTAATAACGAGTAGTAGTGCTATTCCTTTACCCTTCTTGGTCATAGCAATGTAGTGGGAGCTGCAAGCTTCATGTGTTTTAACTTTGTCAGAGCACTTTGAAAACGTGGTATGTGGTATCTGCAAAGCTAATGTTGAGTGTGAAGATTGCAGACAAGCTTTATCCAAGGAAATCAGGCTCTCGAAGTTCGGAGAGCGGTGCCTCTTCGGTTTTCGAACAAGCAATCTTGTCGGAGATCTGGCTCTCGAGATTCAGAGAACAGTGTCTCTTCGATTTTTGAGAAAGCAATCCTTTTAGGGGTCTGACTCTTGAGATTTGGAGAACAGTGTCTCTTCGATTTTTTAGAAGGTAATCTTGTTGGGAGTCTGGCTCTCGAGATTCCGAGGGTGGTGCCTCTTCGATTTTTTAGCACGTAATCATGTTGGAAGTCTGGCTCTCGAGATTCGAAGAGCGGTGCCTCTTCGATTTTTGAGAAAGCAATCATGTTAGGAGTCTGGCTCTTGAGATTCAGAAAGCAGTGTCTCTTCGATTTTTAAGAAAGTAATCCTGTTGGGAGTCTAGCTCTCGAGATTCCGAGGGCGGTGCCTCTTCGATTTTTTAGCACGTAATCCTGTTGGGAGTCTGGCTCTCGAGATTCGGAAAGTGGTGCCTCTTCGATTTTTGAGCAAGCAATCTTGTTGGGAGTGTTTTCTCGAATGTGAGTAAAGGTTGGGCATTTTTGCCAGTCTGCCTTGCCACGAAGCACAGAGGTTAACACACATTGAGACTTTCTAGTTATCAAGCAGTGGTGATGTTCCTTTACCCTTGTAGGTAATAGTAGGGTAGCTGGACCTTTAAAATTTATGTGTCTAAACTTTGTCAGAGATCTTTGGCAAAGTTATCTATGGTACCCGATGAGCTGATGTTGCGTGTGGAAAGTGGTGCCTCTTCGGAATCCGGAGAGTGGTGCCTCTTCGATTTTTGAACCAACGGACCTGTTGCCCTTTCTTTTATAAGGGTACCAATTGTGTGCAAGGAGTATATTCAGATAGTTATTGCTTGTAGGAATTTTTCCTTTACTTCAGAGATTTATTGCACCTCATTTCTCTTTCATCATTTCTGAGAATGTCTGGCCCATCTGACCGTCGTTTTGACTTGAACTTTGGTGAAGAGGCAGCCATACCTTCTCAAGACAACATATGACACCCATCCTTCTTATCCCCTACTGGTCCTCTTACCGTTGGGTACTCTGTGATGAAGAATGATATGACCGCTGCGGTGGTGGCCAGGAACATTCTCACTCCCAAAGATAACAGACTACTTTCCAAACGGTCTGATGAGTTGGCTATTAAGGATTCTCCGGCTCTCAGTGTTCAGGGTGTAGGTTCTGTGTCTACTATGGCCCAACGCCTATTTGCTAGAACCCGCCAAGTTGAATCATTGGCGGCTGAAGTGATAAGTCTCAAACAGGAGATCAGAGGGCTCAAGCATGAGAATAAACAGTTGCACAGGCTCACACATGACTATGCTACAAACATGAAGAGGAAGCTTGACCAGCTGCAGGAATCTGATGGTCAGATTTTACTTGATCATTAGAGGTTTGTGGGTTTGTTCCAAAGGCATTTATTGCCTTCATCTTCTAGGGTTGTATCGCGTAATGAAGCTCCAAATGATCAACCTTCGGTGCCTCCTCCTTCTGGGGTTCTGCCTAGTACTGAGGCTCTGAATAATCACCCTCTGGTGCCTCTTCTTTCTAGGGCTCTGCTGACTGTTGAGACTTCTTATGAGCAACCTTTGTAAAGGCTCCCTCTTGTTTGTTTATTTTGATTCATGTATATGTACATATTTGTAACTTATCAGAGATATCAATAAACAAGCTTTGCTTCATTTCAACGTATTATGTTAAATACACCAAGGTCTTCTTCACTAAGTTCTTTGAATTTTTCCTTTTGTTGAAGTTTGTATGTTGAAGCTTTGTGAATTATGCATGTAGGTTGAGGTAGTGCTCCCTTAATTTCCCGAGTGAGGAAAACTTCTCGTTTGGAGACCTAAAAAATCCAAGTCACTAAGTGGTCGTGAGACTTCCGAATATCAAGGTGCAGTAGCATATGATAGGAGTCCTCCAAGTATCCGGTCAAGCTTTTGTGGGTGAAGCTTTTGTAGGTGAAGCTTTTGTGGGTGAAGCTTTTGTGGGTGAAGCTTTTGTAGGTCAAGCATTTGTGTGTCAAGCTTTTGCGGGTGAAGCTTTTGTGGGTGAAGCTTTTATGGGTGAAGCTTTTGTGGGTGAAGCTTTTATGGGTGAAGCTTTTGTAGGTCAATCTTTTGTGGGTCAAGCTTTTGTAGGTGAAGCTTTTGAGAATTTGTAGTTGTCTTCCATTGATGAAGCTTTTGTTGGTGAAGCTTTTGTGTTGACGCTTTTGTGGGTGAAGCTTTTATGTTGAAGCTTTGTAGGTGAAGCTTTGGAATTCAAGCTTTTGTTGGGTACCATGAAAAGATTTTGCTTCACACTATCTTGATCAAGATAGTGTGAAGCTTTTGAGAATTTGTAGTTGTCCTCCATTGATGAAGCTTTTGTTAGTGAAGCTTTGGAGTTGAAGCTTTTGTTGTTACCATGAATTGATTTTGTTTCCCACTATCTTGATCAAGATAATGTGAAGCTTTTGAGAATTGTGGTTGAACTTCTTTGATGAAGCTCTTGTTAGCACCATAAATTGGTTTTGCTTCACACTGTCTTGATCAAGTGTGTGTGAAGCTTTTGAGAATTATGGTTGCCCTCCATTGATGAAGCTCTTGTTGGCACCATAAATTGGTTTTGATTCACATTGTCTTGATCAAGAGTGTGTGAAGCTTTTGAGAATTGTGGTTGCCCTCTATTGATGAAGCTCTTTTTGGCACCATAAATTGGTTTTGCTTCACACTGTCTTGATCAAGAGTGTGTGAAGTTTTCTACGAGTTGTAGTGTTTGCATTGTTACAGAAGGGAAATGTTTGAAGCAGATGCAAGAGGGTTGAATAGCTTAATCTTCGTATGCCATGCACTGAAGTTATTATTGGCTTGCAATAAGACTTTGTTGGTGACTATAACTCTTGTTGGGCATAAGTTCCCCTAGTTGAGTTGTCAAGCTTGAAGGTTTTTTATTATTTGTGAATGCTAGGATTTCACATGTACAAGTTGTACCACTCGTCTTCTGGTAAGTGGAATGAATGGTGAGTTGCTTTCATCACTTGGTTGGTGGTATGAAGGTGAGTTCCTTCATAACCTTTCATCACCTGGTTGGTGGCACGAGGATGAGTTTCTTCTTTCCCTGGTTGGTGGCATCAGTGGCCAGTTGCCAAATGATATTAGAGTACGGGTTGTACATTTCATCACCTAGTTGGTGGCATGAATGAGAGTACGAGTTATACATTTCATCACCTGGTTGGTGGCATGAAGGAGAGTACGGGTTATACATTTCATCACCTAGTTGGTGGCATGAAGATAAGTTTTTTCTTCACCTAGTTGGTAGCATGAGTGGCAAGGTGCCAAATGATATTAGAGTACGGGTTGTACATTTCATCACCTGGTTGGTGGCATGAAGATGAGTTCCTTCTTCACATTTCATCATCTGGTTGGTGAGAATAAGGGCAATGTGTCTAGGCACATTGTAGCAAGTGTCGAATGACACAAAGTATGTTGAACCATTTTAAAGCACAGTTGGCTTATGTATGAATGTGTTGGAATGTATGATTGAACGAATATACTGTGAAGCTGTTCGTTTATTTGTATAGTGTTGTTGACATATACTTAGACTTTGTTTCATGTTGGAAGTATTCATGTTGAAGCTTTGAACTCGAGTGTTTCATTGCTAGGAATGTAAGAGGATTAGGACCAAGTTGTCTAAATCACATCTTTATTGAATTCATGCCAAATAGTCTTCATTATATAGGATGTCGAACGGCTGAAGCTTAACACTTGTACAATGTGAGTTTACTTGTAATAGTACTTCAAGTGATCAGCGTTCCATGGATGGCCAATGGTCTTGCCATCGGAGCTTCTAAGCTTGTAGGAGTCAGGGAAACTGATGCCAACAACTTCAAACGGTCCATCCCAGTTTGGACTAAGTGTTCCTTCACTCGGCACTCTGTCGCAGAGTAATCTTTTCTTCAATACCCAGTCCTCTACTTTGAAAGAACAAGGTTTGACCCTTAAGTTATAGTAGTTGGAGATGCGCTGCTTGTAGGCGATATTCCTCAAGTAAGCCTGATTTCTGTGTTCCTCAACTAGATCTAAGTTGAAGGTAAGTTGTTTGTCATTTTCGCTTTGCACGTAGTTCTGGACTCGGAACGTTGCTTGCTCAAGTTCAACTGGGATAACTGCCTCTATACCAAAGGGAAGTGAGAATGCGGTTTCTCCTGTTAATGTCCGATACGAAGTGCAGTATGACCAAAGAACTTGGGTTACAAATTCTGGCCAACAACCTTTAGCCTTGTCCAAGCTGGTTTTCAAAGTTCGCTTGATTATTTTGTTAATGGCTTCAACTTGTCCATTAGACTGGGGATGAGATAGGGAGGCAAAACATAAGTTGATGTTGAACTTAAAGCAGAACATCCTGAACTTATTGTTGTCGAACTGTCGCCCGTTATCAGTGACTATCACATTGGGAATGCCGAATCTGCAAATGATGTTTTTCCATACGAAGTCTTCTGTTTTTGCCTCAGTAATGGTTGCCAAGGGTTCTACTTCGGCCCACTTTGTGAAGTAGTCAACTGCAACGATTGCATATCGAACCTTGCCTTTCCCTGCAAGCATTGGGCCGATCAAATCAAGTCCTCATTGGGCGAAGGGCTAAGGGCTGATCATAGAAGTGAACGGCTCGGAAGGGGAGTGAGGAATAATTGCATAGCGTTGATACTTATCACATGAACGGGATATTCTGATGGCATCTTGTGAAGTATTGGCCAGTAATATCCTTGGCGAAAAGCCTTGTATGCTAGGGATCGAGATCTAGCATGATCTCTGCAGACTTCTTCATGTATTTCCTGAAGGACAGTTTCCGCCTCTGCGGGTGCAAGACATTTTAGGTATGGTAGGTTAAAACCCCGCTTGTAGAGTTGGTCATTAATGATCAAGTAACGGGTAGCCTTGTATCGAATCTACTTATCTTGAACTTTGTCATTTGGAAGGGTTCCATGAGCAAGGAATCTATAAATCGGGGTAATCCAACAATCCACATGTTGTAAGTTGCATACTTCTGCAGCCATGGTGCTTAGTGCTGCCAACAATTCGACCTGAATTTTTCTCCCAATCTTGTCTTCCACCGCTGAGGCGAGGCAAGCCAAAGCATCTACATGACTGTTTACCGCTCGAGGAATTTGGGTGATCTGGTAATGGAAGTGTTTGAGCAACAATTGTGTTTATGCTAGATATGCTGCCATGGAGCTATCCTTAGCGTTAAAGTTGTTGGTGACCTCATTAACCACCAATTAGGACTCACTGAAGATATCAATTCGTTTAACCCCAAGGTGTTTGGCTAAACGTAAGCCTACTTGGAGGGCTTCATATTCGGCCTCATTATTCGACGTCTTGAATTTGAAACGAAGAGTATACTTCATCGCCACTTTGTCAGGGGTCGTAAGGACTAGTCCTGCTCCACAACCTTGTTGGTTGGACGAGCCATCAACATATAGACTCTATGCTGGGGTTGTTGGTTCTATTTTCTGAGCTTCCGAGGGTAATGAAACCACTTATTTAGGCGTATAAACAATGTCAACATGATATGTGAAGTCGGCGATGAAGTCTACCACTGCTTGGCCCTTCTCAGCTGGCTTTGGTTGGTAGGAGATGTCAAACTCACCCAATGTTACCGCCCATTTGATCATTCGGCCGGAAGTGTCAAGACTTTGGAGTATCTGTCGAAGAGGGTGATTGGTAAGCACGATAATGGAGTGTGCTTGGAAGTAAGGGCAAAGTTTTCTAGCAGACATGACCAATGCTAGAGCTAATTTCTCAATGTTGGAGTATCGTGTCTCCACATCTTGTAAGGCCTGGCTAGCGTAGTAGGCCATTCAATATTACCATCATTTCGAATAAGAATGAAACTTACTGCTGAAGCTGATACCGACAGATAGATAATGAGAGTGTTACCAACCTCAGGTTTGGAGAGTAAAAGGGCTTTACTCATGTAGTCTTTGAGGTTCTTGAATGCCTCAGCACATTCATCAGTCCATGTAATGTACTTCTTACTTCCCTTAAGTGCTTTGAAGATAGGAGCACATCTGTCTATGGCCTTAGAGATGAACCTAGTTGAGGCTGCCACCTTGCTAGTAAGGCTTTGGACGTCTTTTGAAGTTACCAGTTCTTTCATGTCGAGGATTGCTTTGATCTTCTCGGGATTAACCTCAATGCCTCGTTGGCTTATCATGAAGCCTAAGAATTTGCCAGAGCCTATACCGAAGGCACATTTGTTGGGGTTCAACCTCATTCGATACCTCTTCAGAATGGTTAAAGTTTCAAATAGGTTGGTGATGTGTTGGTCAGCATGTTTACTCTTGACTAACATATCATCAACGTAAACTTCCATGCTCTTCACAATTTGTTCGGCAAACATTGAATTGACCAGTCTATGATAAGTTGCTTCTGCATTCTTTAAGCCGAAGGGCATGACTTTATAGCAATATAGTCCCCTGTCAGTAGTGAAGGTTGTGTGTTCTTAGTCCAGAGGGTTCATAAGGATTTGGTTGTATCCTGAGTAAGCATCCATAAAGCTTAAAAGTTCACACCTTGCCGTAAAGTCTATAAGTCTGTCTATGAGAGGAAAAGGAAAGCTATCATTCAAGCATCCTTTGTTTAGGTTGGTGGTGTAATCGACACACATTCTCGACAAGACCTTTTGAAGCAGGAGACTTTCCTTGGTCGGATTCTTCTTAACAAAGACAACATTTGCTACCCACGTTGGATAATTGACTTCGCGAACGAAGCCTATGCCTTTGAGTTTTTCAACTTCTGCCTTCATTGCCTCGTACCATTCAGTGTCATAAGATCTTCGCTTCTATCTCACTGGCTTGGTATTGGGGTCAATACTTAAACAATGACAAATGATATCCGGGGAGATGCCTAGCATGTCCTCGTATGACCAAGTGAAGACCTCAGTGTTCTTTTACAAAAAAGAGATCAATGTCAACCGAATGGGTGGTGACAAGGTGGTGCCAATCTTCACCATGCAATCCGGATAATCTTTTGAGATGGAGACCTTCTCCAACTCTGCAGCGGGTTATGCTTGCTGGGTGAAAGAGTCATCTCGAGGATCGTCGGGTTGACAGTTGCCACCATGAAGATCCAAGTTGGCTTCGTCTGGGCTGGTCTTTATGACTTGGTCATGTATAGAAATGGTTTCCTTGGGCATAGGCAGGTGTTGTTGCTTGACCGAAGTGTTGTAACATGATCGTGCACTAAGTTGATCTCCTCTGAGGTAACCATTGCCATATAGAGTTGGAAATTTCATCAACAACATATGTGTGGATACCATGGCCTTGAGATCATTAATGCATGTGCGTCCGAAGATGACATTGTATGTTGTTGGACAATCAACCACCAGGAAGTTAGTGGTAATGGTAGCTGTGTAAGGGTCTATACCAATGGTGAAAGGTAAGTGTATGCTCCCCAAAAGTTGCATGATATCACCGGAGAAGCTTATCAGAAGGGAAATCAAGCGATTGAGCAAATGTTCAGCTACATTAAGTGCCCTGAAAGCTTCAGCAAACATGATATTGACCGAAGCCCCCATGTCTACCAGGATTCGTCGTACTTCAAAGTTGGCTATATGAGCTTCCACGATCAGTGGGTCGTTCTAAGGGTAGATGATACCTCTTTCTTCCTCAGGGTAGAAACATATTGGATCCCAGTTAGGCTTTTAATACTTACCTCTCCTGATATCTTCCACGTGAAACACTTGGTGGCCAGACCTTAAAGCTAGTTCACTATTTTTCATGGCCCTATTAGAAAATTTAGATATGGGTGTGCCACCACTTATGGAATATATCACATTCACCTGGTGTTGGTTACGGTTACCCTTTGGAGGGTGAATGAGGAATTAGTTACGGTTACCCTTTGGAGGGTGAATGAGGAATTAATCAATTTTTCCTTCACGTGCCAAAGCTTCAATATGATCACGAAGGGTGATACACTTCTCGCCGTCATGACCGTTATGCTCGTGGTAACAACAAAACGTGCCCGTGTTCTTCGTGGGCTTGTAATCCGAGTGTCTCGGCTTTGGCTTCCGTATCAGGTATGCTATGCTAGGGTAAATGGCCACACATGTGGCGTTCAAAGGTGTGTATGCAAGCAATACCCTTGGGGTAAGGCTGTCCTGACACGTGTTTGACCCACTGTGTTGACTGCCTGGGGTCGGGGATTATCATGGCGATACCCTTGGTTATCGCAATAGTTTCCCTTACTCCTTTTACTAAAATGAGACTGGTGAGGATGGAAATCTTTCCTTTTGCTCTGAGATTGATATGTCTGTTGACTTGGCAAAGTATTAAGTAAGGCAAGGGGAGGCACCGCTGCCGTTTGAAAGGTCGAGGTCTTCTCATTTGGTTGGATCTGGCTTCCACTCCCTACTTGCTGATAAGGGGTGGTTATGGGGTTTCCCTTGATATGTCATTGCCTTGGCGGAAGCATGGTTGTAAGCCTGTGCCATCACCTTAGAGTAAGTCTTTCAAGTGTTGTCATTGATCATGTACTTGAAGAAACAATCACGTAGGTTTGCCGTGAAGGCCTTGTGGGCGGTCTTGTCATCTGCCTCAGCACAGCGAGAATACTCATGGCTGAAACGACTGGCATACTCTCGTAATGACTCGTCTGACTTCTGGAAAATAGTGTACAAGTCATCTGCAGAATGCAAGCGATCGATCTGGAAGATGTGTTGAGAGACAAACAGTTTCCTCAGTTCCTCAAATGAGTCTATTGTCTCAGGTGGAAGACGACAATACCAGTTTAGAGCTCTGCCAGAGAGGGTGGAGGGGAAGAGAAGACATTGTTCCTCATCGGTGTGCGTCCCATATGCCATGGTGGACTCAAATAGGTTAAGGTATTCAATTGGGTCTTCCTTTCCAGTATAGAGTTGTAAACCAAGCTTTTGTTTTGTCTTTGCTTGAAACAATGTAAATCTGGAGGTCTTGGAACAACATAAATCTGACCGTGAATCTGCAATAAATGTAAATAACACAAGATGTATCGTGGTTCACCCCAAGGTTTAGGCTACGTCCACACTGATTATGTATTTATTTGAGGGAGAGAGAGCTCTGAGAGTGAGAGCTTTGAGAGGGGGTGAGAGGGCCTAGAAATTGGCCTCTTCTAATTGTGATGTGAGGGGTCCTTTTATAGAATAAGGGCTCCTCACTTATTACATATTTGCCCATTTCCATATTACATAATTACATTTAAGTCCCCCGAGTATTTATATGATGTCTAAATACGAGGCCCTAAATATGGTATAAACAGTAGTCCCCCAAGTCTTCAGTCAATAGAGTCTTTTGGCTAGAGACTTGAAATTCAGTCCATGTGTTGGTCGAAGTAACTAGATGTCGTCTAGGACTGATACTCGATATAAGGCGGTGCCCAATCCGAAATGATGCTCAACCAGAAGTAGAACATTATGCGAGGCTGCTCTGCTTGTGGCTTTTGTTGCCTTGGTTGGCTCGACTTATTGCGTTGGAGGTGAGGGAGTCCCTTTTATAGAATAAAGGCTTGCTCCTCAATACATAAATGATGGGCTAGAGTTAATGCTCTAATGATGGTGAGGGAGTCCCTTTTATAGAATAAAGGCTCGCTTCTCAATACATAAATGATGGGCTAGAGTTGATGCTCTCTAATAATGGTGAAGGAATCCCTTTTATAAAATAAGGGCTCGCTCCTCAATACATGAATAATGGGCTAGAGTCCCCCAAGTATTTTTCATGAGGCCTAGTTGAGGCCTAATATATGGTACATAATGTAGTCCTTTAAGTCTTCGGTCAATAAAGTCAGTTGGCTGGAAACTTCAAATTGAATCCATGTATGGGCCGAAGTGGCGGTTGTTCGGAGGCGGTATTTGTATACCCTGCACTGAAGCTTTGTAGGTGAAGTTTTGCAAGTGAAACTTTGAAGCTAGAGCTCTGTAAATGAAGCTTTCGAAGTTTGAGCTTTTGTAAATGAAGCTTTTGAAGCTAGAGCTCTGTAAATGAAGCTTTTGAAGCTGGAGCTCTGTAAATAAAGTTTTTGAAGCTAATTAACATGAGTGATGCTCATGAATGTTTATGTTGATTAACATGAGTGATGCTTATGGATGTTGTCATGAGTGATGCTCATGAATGTTAACATGAGTGATGCTCATGAATGATGGTCATGAATGTTTATGTATGATTATCATGAGTGATGCTCATGAATGTTTATGTATGAATACATGAGTAATGCTCATTTATAATTTGGAGTATTGGGCGTACGTTTGATCACCTGGTTGGTGGCATGAAGGAGAGTACAGGTTGTACATTTCATCACCTGGTTGGTGGCATGAATGGCTAGTTGCCAAATTATATTAGAGTACGAGTTGTACATTTCATCACCTGGTTGGTGGCATGAATGGCTAGTTGCCAAATGATATTAGAGTACGGGTTGTACATTTCATCACCTGGTTGGTGGTAATAGTGGCAAGTTGTCGAATAATTTTGGAATATTATGCGTACTTTTGATCACCTGGTTGGTGGTAATAGCGGCAGGTTGCCGAATAATTGTGGAGTACTGGGTGTATTGGGCGTACTTTTGATCACCTATTTGGTGGTAATAGCGGCAGGTTGTCGAATAATTGTGGAGTACTGGGCGTACTTTTAATCACATGGTTGGTGCTATTTTGGGCCTATGAGCCTTCGCCCTCCACACAAGATTCTAGCTCATTTATTTTGGGCTTGATGTTTTTTTTTTTTTTTTACCCTCTGGTGGGGTTTATACAAATGTCTCCGAGAGATAAAGAAAATAAATTACATCATACATCTATCAAAAAAGTAAATCACATCATTCTAGTGGGGGTGTTTATTCCTTACTTTTGCTTTCTCTTTTGCCTTTTCTTTTCCCTTTAACATCATGATGTCGTCTGTGAAAAGTGGGAACATGCATGATGAAAGTTGGTGGGCATCTTCTACGTTGTCATCATGCCAAGTTGATTCCCTTAATCAACTTGGAGCTTGGGCTGTTGTGCATTAGTGGGTAGCCATGCTTTCTGCTTTTTTTTTTTTTTTTTTTTTTTTTTTTTTAAAGAGGACCCATAGCACATGATTATCATTCCCTGTTCAAATATGGAAACCGAAGACTTGCACATGATTACTTATTCACTGCAAAACGCAATCTTGTCGGTCGAGATGAAGATGAGGCCTGCCATAAAACCCGCCGTGGTCGACCGATAACACTAGGATGCCTTTAGCAGCTTCTCTCCTGCGTTAGCGCTGAATGCGTGCTTGAACACCTCTAACGCCCTTCTTGCTTTTACAATCTTAGCCCCCAACCTCAACTTCCCCTTCATTATCTCTGTGATCTTGGGCCCTAGTCTTGCTGCATAGTTGAATTAAATAATAATTTATTATGTGACTCAACTTCTCATGTCAACTTCTCATGTTCTTTGACTTCATGGGCAAAACTGTCAGCCTTGTTGGTAAGCTTATTCATCTTGTTAAGCACTGAATGCACCGAATACAGTCTACTGAACCTTCACCCGTTACTTGCCATGCAAGCTCTGTGGGATTGCACCTTCGAGGTGGTTGTTGTCGAGGACAAGTTCCTCGAGGTTTGAAAGGGATCCAATTGAGTCAGGACTCACTGAGGGATCCAATTAAGGATGGTCGGGAAGGAAGTCCCAAGAAGTGGGTCAAACCGAAACCTACACGCACCTAAGTCAATTACCTGACACAGGTGTACGCGAACGTGGTTGATAAGAAGCCCACCCTAAAGCAAGATGTTTTGGGCTGCCGACGAGCAAATTCTTTTGGTTGCGCCGCTGCCTGTCTTTATTCCGCCTACGAAAATAGAAGGTCACGGATCTACAATTTGGGTTTCTCAGCCATCGACGTTTGCAGAGAGAGGGTGTCATCCGATGAACCCGAGCGTCGGAGACAGAGGAACCGCTACTCACCCATTGCAAGCAAAGATATTTCATAGACCGCCGGTCTTGATGAACAGAATGATCGGAACTTGAATCAGAAACAGAGCCTTGTTGCAGAGCAAAGCCAATGTCAGAGCCCCACCAGTCGAAGCCATGAGCTTAGCTGTCCGATTCCTCTCCTTCTCCACCACCACAGCCGTCGATTGTCCGTTTCCCGATGTGAAGCTTGGAGGGTTTCGTCTTTGGAGGACCCCATCCCCATATGAAGCTTGGCGAGCAGCGATTCGACGTCGACGTTACTCTGTGCGACATAGAGGCCTGCAATCGAGGCAGTTGAGACTGAGAAATGGATGCCCTGTGCGACCTTGCCGTACTTCTTCAGGAGCTATTTGAATCGACCGCCGGTGGCGACTAGGGCCATTGATGGCAGATCTCGACCATTGATATGCACAGTTCATCACAGATCACATGTACCGCATGGCTTTGATGTCTTTGATTACTGGTGATGTTCCAGGCTTGAATAGAGAAAGGTTGGAGTTTTTGAAGCTATATAATGGCCTATGCTTCAATTCGAAGGGAGACGACACCTTCTGATTTAACTCTTAAGATCTGCACATAAAGTTTTAGAGAGAGAAATAGGGGAGAGAGATCAGCGAGATGGATCTAGGTATCTTTTCTGTTTCTGGGTTTTTTGTGATTTTGCAGATTCATGGAGGACAGTGATAAGGTCTTACGGTGGTGAGATGAAAAAATGAAAGAGAACCGACATAGTTTTTCGTGTCGTTTCCCACAGACGGTGCCAAATGTTGATGCACAAAATCAGTAAAGACTTTGGTGCAACAGAAAGTGTCAAGTTTGTGACCTTCACTAGATTGCTCTGGTCACTAGTGTGGATAAATATGTAAATGGATAAGGACAGAGAAGCAAACACAAGATGTACGTGGTTCACCCAAATTGGCTACGTCCACGGAGTAGAGGAGTTCTCATTAATTGTGAAGGGTTTACACAAGTACATAGGTTCAAGTTCTCCTTTAGTGAGTACTAGTGAATGATTTAGTACAAATGACATTAGGAAATATTGTGAGAGAATGATCTCTATTTATAGAAGAAAGTTTCTAGTTTCATTTTGACTTTGACACGTGTCGTGTTGTGATTGGCTTCTGATTGGAGGGAAACTCTTATGGATCATTGACGGTATAACGTTGATTGGTGCTCAGTAGTTTCGGGATTGGTCAAGTATGGTACAAACATCATGTTATAATGAGAAACTATATTTTGACAATCTGTTCTAATCATAAATACTTCATTATGTACAAATAAAGAAAATACTTCAAGTGAATTAATTATCCCTAAAATTTCTAAATTTGTTGATGCTTTTTCTAGTATAGTATGCATGCCCATCCTAATGATGAAGCATCTATTTCAACTATCTTGTAACTATCATCTAATGGTAATGTTAATGGCTTAAGTTTAGTAATTTCTTCTTTTATTTTTTGAACTAATTTAATATATTCACTATTAAAATATTTTTGTCCTGTTTTGCTAGTTTTACTATGTAATACTGCTATTTTTCTTCCTAAATTAGGGATAAAATTTCTTACATAATTTAGCAATCCTAAAAATGCTTGTAACTGTTTCTTATCTTCTAATTTGTCGGGAAATTCTAACACATTTTTAGCTATATGATCTTGTAATTGTATTGTACCTGACTTGATATACATTCCTAAAAATTATGTATCTTGCTTTTCTAATGCTATTTTATTTTTGCTAATCACAATTCCATTATTGATAAATTCTTGTAATACTATCTCTAAATGCTTCCTATGTTCATTTTTTTTTTTACTATGTACTAAAGTATCATTTACATAAACACTACAAAAATTATCATAGTTCTTGAAAATTTAGTCCATCTTTCTTTGAAAGATCGATGGAGCATTTTTAAGTTCAAATGGCATAACAAACCACTCAAAATGTCCTTCTGGACAAGTAAAAGTTGTCCACTCAATTGATTCTTCTGCTAATCTTATTTGCCAAAAACCTGATTTACAATCAAATTTGCTAAAATATTTACTCTCTTGAATTTTATTTATAAGCTCATCCTTATTTGGTAATTTATAACTATCTTCGTATGTATTATCATTTAATCTCTTATGATTATAAACTATTCTAGCCTTACCTCTCTTTAGTTCTAAATGTTTTCTTACAATAAATGCTGCTGATCTATGTCTAGACTTAGAGGGTATAATTACTTTTAAATTTAACAACTCTTTTATTTGCTGCTCAAACTTTTGTTTATCTATTAGACTACAAGGCATATCAGTCGTCTTAATGGTTAAATCTGGGTTAATTATATCTAATTTTGCTAGTATTTTATACATGTTTCTATGTAACTGTTTGGTCTATGTAACTGTAATATTTCTATACATGTTTCTTCTTCTAAAATCGGGTATTCATGTTCAAATATGTCTTCATCAAACTCTTCTAAGTTATTATGCTCATCATTTTCTTTTGTGTTTTCTAAATGATAACTATCTTGGCCACTATACTTATGTTTTTATATGCTTCTATAGTATCACTTTGGTCAGTTATTGTAATACCTCTTTTGAAAAATGTTATGTTAGCGTTCATAAATAAAAAACCTTGCAAACTTTTCAAAAAGTTTAAACCTAAAATAAATGGATATGATCCTATTGATGAAACAAATGTTAATGGTAAATTAAATTGTTGTTTTTCTACTTTAATAAACTCATTATTTATACAACGTGTTAAGTAAACTGGTCTCTCATCAAATTGTGTTATTCTTACTGGTTTTGCTAATTTTTGTCTATATTTTTCTAGTACTAACTCTTCTCTTATAACACTCTTTGTACTCCCTGTATCTATCATAGCTATCGTTTGTCTCTTATGTTCTTTTGCTAATTCTTTTTCGCAATTTTTGGTAATTAAATAACTATTTTTTGGTTTTTCTATACTATGAACAATATTTCTTAATATTTTAGTATTTTCTTGTGATTCTGCTGAATTAACTTCTAATAACCTATTATTATAACATTTTTCACATAATATTGAATATATATTATAGTATTTATTTCCAACTAATTTACTACACTAATGACATTTTTCTGGCCAACCTAAATTGATGTATTTATATTTTTCTTCATGCTGTTCTTCTATGAATGCACACATATACTCTTCTAGATCACTATTTGTGCTACTTGAATCTTCTGAGTCTGAATCTATCATATTAATACTCTCTATACTATAAATACTCTCATTATCATTTAAATTATCTAAACTGTATATTGACTAAGTATCCTCATCTTCTTCTAACTTAAACAACTTCATTAAATGTATTTTTTTTTTCGACTGTTTACCTAATTTTGGACATTTAGTTCTAATATGTCCAGCTTCTCCACATGAATAACATTTACAATTACTCTTATCTTTTGGTGCTTTATATTTTCTAATCCAAGATCTGCCACTTCTTTTTCTAAATTGTTTTGGAATATATTTTCTTTTCCTATATGTTCTTGAATGTCTTATGATGAAATTATTATGCTGTTTGTAGGGTTTATACGATTTATATTTCTTTTTGTATATTTTCTTATGTTTTTTCTTATAGCAACCATATTGTTGTAGTAAATATATATTTTTACAACACATGTAAAATTGTTTCCTAATTTGTCTCTTAGCTTTTATTTGACTACACTATTGTCTGCGTATGTCATATACATGTTGAATTCTAGGTCCTATAGCAATATCATTTTTCTTCGGATGCTTTTGCCATTCATTCCAAATCTTTTCACCTATTGGTCCTTTTATTTTTGTCATATAAGTATCTAATAAATTAATATCACCAATTCTACATGTTCTTCCTAAATATTTAAAGAAATATGTGGTATACTCAGTTATATACTGTAAATCGCAAGTTTGTAATTGTTCTAAATTTCTGATTGCTCTTATTTGTTCTTGTTCGTTTCTGTCATCTAACCTATTATGATCTAAAAACTCTTGTTTAATCAAAGTAACAAAATCATCAATATTAAAATGTGTTTTAGCTGCCTGATGCTGTTCTGGATTTTTCACTTTCCATGACTGGAAATAATCAAAAACTAAATCATCCAAAGTATGCTCAAAGTAATCTAACATATTATGTAAATTACTAAAATCTAACATTAATGTTGTATGTACGCAACCTTTTTTCCATCTCTCAATCGTTTTTTCCCAATCTTGTGGATTTACATTATCTAAATTTAATATATTACCAGCTATATTAATTTGTTTTAACCCTCACAAATATGAAATCTTATTCTTTCTAGGTTTTATCATACTTTCTTCCATATTGTCTACTTTTGCTTTTTCATTATATAGTTCATTTGTTGGTCTCAAAAATTGTTAATCAGTTCTACTTGCGTGTCCTGGATTTTCTACTCCTTATGTACTACTTTCTTTTGTTGGATTACATTCTACTTTCAATTCTAATAAATTATTATATTCTTTTGATCCTAAAATGTGTTCTACTCCTAATTCTAAGATTAAATTTTTCATTTCTTCGTCTGAAATTTTATGTAGTCCTAAATCATATGTCTTATATTTTTCCAAATATTGTTCTTCATCTAAATGATCAATATCTTCTATAAGTTTATCTACAATATGATCAAAATTTTGTTCAACTAAATTAATATCTAAATTATCAAAAGCCATATGTATACTCTCATTTTCGATTTCACTCTCATCCTCTTCTATTTTTTCTAATTGCTTATAATTACTAAACCTAATTATTGATTGACCTGTACTAGTTTCATATATTTGTACTTTATCTGGTTGTCTATTTGATGCTACTTGTAAATTAGGTAATGTCCACTGAGTTCCTTCTAAGAAACTATTATATACGGGTTTTTCTTCTATCATATTTACATGTTTACTGCCAAATGTTTCAACTAAATTTTGAAACTCTAAATTAAACTTATAATTATATCTATCAGACACTTCACCTATATACATTAAGCCAATATATAAATTTTTATACTCTTCTTTCATATTATAATTTTTTGTTCTTATGCTCACTTTAATATATTTACTTCGTCATAACATAATTTAGAATACAACCTATGACTGCTAACTTTAAACTTAAGTTTACTTCAGTTGTTACTATTGCTGCTTGTTGGTGATTATCTCATCTATCATCATATATGTATACTAAAGCTTTTGTACCTACTTGTGCTTTGGTTAATCCTGTTATTCCAATTAATATTGTTCCTATATGAATCTGAATAAAATGTGATTTTTTTTAAATGAGTAACTGCTTCTTTACTAATTAGATTAAGTGTGACTTCTTTATCAATACAGCTAACTTCATGTTGACTGATGCTGCTTACAATTCTACTTCTATTTTCAAATAAACCTAGTTGATACAAGTTATATTTATTTTTCTATGTTCTCTCAAAACCTCTTCGAATAAATTCTTGTGATTCTTCTTCATTTAGATAAATATTTTCCGCTCTAACTACTTCTTTTCTTTTTTTCCTAAAGAGTTCCATTTTCTATTATCAAAATGATTTAGCTTAAGTCTTCTATTATTATTTGCACTCAAAGTTAAATTTTCTAATTTATCTAGCAAGGATGGTGAAAGTGGTGAAGATGCGTTATGTAAAACTTGGTTTATTTTTGTTATTTGTTCTTCAACTTGATCTAATTTTTCAGCCAAACTTAAAACTTATTGAATAATCAAATTATTTTGCCTAATGGGAATATTACTACTGGATACTTGTGTCGAAAAATCTGTTAAACCTACTGGTTCTTTATCTAACTTACTAATTTCTTTCAAAACTTGGATATATTTTCTGCTAGTTCTAGAATATGTCATTAAACCAATAATTTATCTATTTTATTATGCAACTTATCTACTTGTTCACTCAACTCCTTTTGTACTAATTGAATTTTTTTAACTTCTAATTTTAGTTGTTCAACTATTTCTAATAACATAAGTTCTACTTGCTTTGGCTTGCTATCTATGAGGTCAACAAGCTCTTTTATCTCTCTTTTGCTAGAAATCTTTTAATATTTTTATTATTATCTTCTAACTGAGATGTAAGATAATCTAAATTTTGTCTAATTATTTTTATGGATTTTTTCTGAAAATGCTCTAACAACTGGTTTAACAAATGATTATGCTTATTATTTTCTAATTTTATATTTTCTGATTGACTAATAATAAGATTTACAAGACTATTGGCTTGTGGATTTTCTTCACTGTGCAAAATATGATTATACTTTCTTGATGGAAAATAACAAATTAAACTATTTTGGTCTAAAGTTATTTTTCTTTTTTGAGGTTCACTAATTTCTAAATTAATATAATCTATCATAAACTACAGTCTACCTTTCTCTAGAGTTACGGTTAAGTGGTTTCTTAAAAACTCTATTTCTTCTCTCAAGGTCTCTAAAACTTGATATGTTGTTCTTTTTGCTTCTAAAACTTTATGATGCACTTCTGTTTTATTATATTTACGAATAAATGAAGGATGTTCAAGATTGCTAAGATAAAACTTTTGATTCTTCAAAGTACTGATAATTCTTTTGGATATATATGCTAATCTTCTCTTTATGCTAGTTATAGTTGGATGTCTGGAACAATAAATACCTGGTAATTGTGGTTGACAGGGTTTACAGGGACAATAATATCTGTTGTTCATACACAATAAACAAATATGATATCAGTTGTATCAATGACTTATATCCTCAAGGTACTTTACTATTATAATTATACTATTAAAATGCTAAATTTAGCTATGATACCAAATTCGCAACGCATGCTCGGTTAAATAGTCGGATGACCATTATAGCAACTAGACATAGAACATTGCACATGGAACTTGACATGTTTCAGTATGATGGCCACTCACAGTACAAGTATAAGGCCTTAAAGGCTGAACTCAGAGGTATGAAGAACTCAAAGGTACCCTGGTTAATGTCCAGTTATTTGTATGGCAAGCATTCAATTATAACAGAGTGCTCGAACAAAGTATAATCGTCAGTTTAGCAGGTTAATAATACAACCGCAATAGTGTTTCCTTGTTTTGGATTAGAAGTCTAATTAAACAAATACACTAAAGAAGGAAAAGAAAACTTACTTAAGACTTGGAGATTGCTTGAATATGTACACTTAAACTTTTATTGATATATGGAATATTTACAGAGATAGTTGTTTATAAGAAAATGATTATAAAAAAGTGTTTACAAGAATGCTATGAAGGCTACGAATGCTTGAGTGTATGAAGTGAGTATGGTGTTTTCAGATGTTGAGAGAGGTATGTTGTGTATGGGAGGAAATGCTCCCTTATTTACAAAATCTAACTCTTCGAACACAAAATAACATTCCATCTATTTACAATTTTCTGAATAGTGACAACACACTGTTTCTAAAAACTGTCAGTACTGTTTCTGAAAGCTGGCTATCTTGTCTTTGCTTGAATGTCATGTGAATTTATGTTGTCTTGGTTGCTGCAGAGTTTGCCACATTTTCTTTTGCATGTGAATCTATATTGTCTTGGTTGTTGCAATGTTTGCCATATATTCTTTTGCATGCAAATGTTTTCTGAAAATGTCAATCTCTTTTTTCTTCTTTTGGATGTATCCACATGAAATTTGCATAAAACTGATCCAATCTTGTACATATGTGTGAAGGGTAGGATTGGCATTTTAAAAAAAATCTATCCTAATGATTAAAGTAAAGTTTTAAAGGTGTTTTGGTTAGTTTTCCAATAATCTAAATCCTGCCTTAAATAGGTCTCTCAAAAAAAACTGGTCAGCCAGAAACTCAACCCGTTAGCTGACCAAAACAACACCGAATCAGGCATTTAAGGTAGCGTTGGAAAGATAAAAATGCCCCCCTTCAATTTTGCAGAAGGAAAGTTCCTAAAAAAACGTCATCTTCAATTACGAATAAGCCTAAATAAACCCAAAATATGAGTTTTCTGTTACTTTGCATCTGCCTTCATTTAAAACGTATGAATGATATTTAAAAGTTATGAATGATTAAATGATATTCAAATTGAATGATTTTTTTAAAATATGATTTTTATATGATGATAAAAAAAAAATATATATATATATATAAATCAATGATTCCAATTATCTTTGGAGGATGGTCTCGTCTTTGTCGGTTTTGTTTCTTATTTTGATTAGTAACGGGGTTTTGAAGGGGAATGGGGTTCTTTCATTTTTTATTTATTTTTTGTTTCTGGATTTTTTTACAGATGGAGGGCTTTGCCAACAACGTAGTTTTTTATTTAGACAGTTGGGTAAAAATTTAGTATTTGAATTTGTCTGCTTGTATAAATAATTGTGGTGGAAGGTTGGGAACTTAATTTGTATGTGGGGTTTTATCAATGATTATTGTTTATGGAGAGTTGGGGTTATTCGGGAGATCTGGGCAAAGCTCTTTTTTTCTTCCCTTCCATTGACTTGGTTTGGTTGTTTCTCTTGGACGTGAAAATATTCGTGATGAGCACAGAAGCAACTCATATATATATATATATATATATATATTATAAAAATGAGAATTAGTTGTGGGGTTCATATTACTTCAAACTTTAACGATTCAAATCATCTATTTTTCGAGTTTTACCTTATAGATCATCCTTGCAAAGTAATGTTTAAGACATATAATTGAGTTCAAAGAAATTAACGAATACTTTGTTATATAAGAAACAATGAATTTTTATCTTAATAATTAATTAAGAAAATGGTTTTGAATTAAATTGAATTTTTGCAAGGATGATCTATGAATCGAGACTTACAAAATAGATGGTTCGGATCATTGAAGTTCGATATGGAGTGAGCCCCATACCTAATCCTCATTTTTTGAACTTCAACGAACCATCTATTTTGTAAGTCTCGATTCATAGATCATCCTTGCAAAAATTCAATTCAATCCGAAATCATTTGCCTATTTAATTATCAAGATAAAATTTCATTATTTCTTATATAACAAAGTATTCGTTAATTTCTTTGAACTCAATTAGATGCCTTAAACATTTCCGATTTGGCTAATACTTTGCAAGTATGATCTATGGGGTGCAACTTGAAAAGTAGACGGTTAGGATTGTTAAAGTTTGATGTGGTATGAACTCCACAACTAATCCCCATTTTTTTAATAAAATGGGGATCTCTTCCCTTAAAGGTTTCCTATATATAGGTTTTTATCACAAATGGTCATTGAAATTGACCTACCTCATTAAGATGGTTCTTGAAATTGAAAATCGATCAATATAGTCCATGAAAATGGGTGTCGAAGATCAATGTGGTCATTCCGTCACAATTCTATCAAAAATTATGTTATGTGTTGATGTGGCACATAACTGGATCCCACACTCTAATTAAATATTGTCCATGTGGATTTAAATATTTTAAAAAAAATGTAAAATTAAAAACTTAGGGAAAAAAAGAAGATGATTGGAACTCATTGATCAGGCTATTGATGTGGGCGACGGGGATGGGGTTGTTGTTGTTGGTGCAGCTGCTCTTGGCTCGGCTTGGGGTGGCTAATGGGTGGCACTTGGCGAAGCTATGTAGGGAAGGGTACCCGACGTGGGCGAGGATGGTGCTGTGGTTGATGGCAGAGCTGGCATTGATTGGGGCTGATTTACATGAGGTGATTGGGAGTCCGATTGCTATCAAGTTTTTGAGTAATGGGGCTTTGCCACTATAGTTTGGAGTCATCATAACACCTTTGGATTTTGGAATTTACCCTTTGTGTTTTTGGATCGTTTTGATCTTTGAATTGAAATTTTTGGTTGTACACTAGCGTTGAAATCACGACGACAGTGTCAATGAAGGTGGTGGTAGGAAACCTGCTGTTGAGAAAAATGAAGATGGACGGATTGCAAAGCGGCTGGTGTATTTGGCTGCGGGTGGGAGGGGAAGAACTCCAAAGAAGCTGAACATATGAAGTACATAGTTTTTTTTTTCACCAAAAAAAAATGAAGTACATAGTTTTTAATTACTTTTTCTTTTTTGAGTTTTTAATTGTATAGAAATAAAAATTATTTTTTTTAATTCTATGACAAAAAAAATTAATTTAATATTTAAATCCACATGGACAATATTTAAATAGATTGGGGGATCCAGTTATGTGTCACATCATCACATAACAGAATTTTTTACGGAATGACTACATTGATTTGTGATATCCATTTTCAAAGACTATATTAATCGATTTTCAAATTCAGGAATCATCTTGATGATGTAGATCAATTTCAAAGACTATTTATGATAAAAACCCTATATTTATATAAGGACCACACTAAAATGGTGAAGTTTTTAAGGCCACAAGAAGACATGAAAAGCGGAGCCAATTGCTAAGACGAAGTAAGTATTTTCACAACTTATTTTAAATATTTAATTATATTACATTTAATTTTATAAATTAATTTCCTTTAATTTTTGTAATTATAGTTTATAGATACACTAAGCGGAGGAATTGTATATGGAGGACAACTCCAAACCCTTTAGTCATCACAGTTGTTAGGAAATTTGTAAAGGGTGAGTGTTATTTGAAGATCCACCTCAACAAAGAGTTGGTACTATGCCGGTGTTCAGAAATGCATCTTCAAATGTAGATGGGGATGAAGATGGATCTCTTACCATTCAAGAAACAAGGGTAGAAAATCCGTCTTTGGGTGAAGGTTCCATATCTAGAGCTATGGGACGAAACAAGGCCCAAAAACTGAAGGAAAAGGGCAAGGTAAAGGATGATTACGCCTTTCAACAGGAAATGGCGTCCTCATTGCGATTAATGGCGGAGCAAAATGCCTTTGCTGCGGAAGAAAGGAATCGTAGGCACGAAGAGCGGGCAAAACAACTTTAAGAAGAGATGGATGATAGGAACATGCAAATGAACACTTCGGATTACACTCTAATGAGTAAGGCATATTTTGACATGAAAAAGAGGGAAATTATGGATCGACAGGAGTTGTTTACATCTGACTATAATCCTAAAATGGCGGATGATGATGATGATGATGATTATAGACTTTAAATTTAAGTTGTTTTAGTTTTTAAATTTAAATTGTAGTTTTTAAATTTAAGTTGTAGTAGTCTTTAAATTGAAATAATAAATTATGTTTGGCCTATGATACTTTGGCCCTCTCAGTTGGAGATGATTTTTTGTCACATGGTTATGTTTGGCCTATGGTTATTTGGCCCCTCGGTTGGAGATGGTAAAAAATATGGTCGGACATTGTTCATTAAAATATTAATTTTTTAGAAGGCTATATGTCTAAAGAGAGCCATCTGACTCTCATTCGATGGAGATGGCCTAGTATCTCTAAAATTGCCCTCTGCCGAAAGAACAAAGACAAATAATCGGTTATAAAGGGTAAAATTGTGAAAGCGAAAACATGCAAAAGAGAATGAAGACAATTACACTTTTCCTAATTTTCTGCTATTTGTATTTTTTTTTCCCACTTGCAAGTTTGCAGTAACCTACATATGCTAATTGGTTTTCATCACAAGTAGTTTTTAAAATTGATTCATACTATCAAGATGGTTCTTGAAAATAAAAATTAATCAATGTAGTCTTTAAATATAGGTGTCACAGATCAATAGTTATTCTGTTAGAATTCCATTAAAATTTCGGTTAGTATGCTTATGTGGCACGTATGTGGACCTACAAATCTATTAAATATTTGCCACATAGATAAATCATTAAAACCAATACAAAAAAAAAAAATTAAAGTTGTTCAACAAAAAGAAGACACATTTTCGGCATCTTCTTCTTCGAACCAAGCCGCCAAACAATAATTCTCGTCTTCTTCTTCAAACACCGCGACTACCCTTCTCCGCTCGCACCACCATCCCAGAGCAACTCCGTTGCCGACCGCACAGGGTATGCGATACCAACAACCAAAACTCCACTCATTAGCCAATAAAAGCATCGAAGCCAAAATAAGAATAAGCAAAGTTAAGGGCTCCGTGTAAGGATGAGCAACGGTTATGACGAGCAGATAACCGTGGTTATTTATCTATAACCGTTTATTCTCATATCCGCATAACCATTTACCCGTTGGGTAATTGTCTAAACGGTTATACTTATACCCATAACCGTTTATAAACGGTTAACCATACCCATAACCGTGTACCCATTTAACCATAACCGTTTAGAACCCGTTTACCTATTTATTATTTTTAAACTCATTTATCCTTTCTTTTTTTTACCATTTACTCCTTTTTCACCTGTCTACGTGTTTTTTTAACAACTTGAAAATTAAAAAAGAAAATTTGTCATAATTTTATTTTCCTAACAATTAAATACCGTTATAGTTTCATCATACATTTCCGCATTTTAAGTTTTGAAGTCCGTATATCATTCCAATAATTGAAATAATAGTTTACAAATGATATTTTTAACTGTTAGCAATGAAGGTAATATTAAATTTGCTAAGTATTCTTGGGTTACAAAAACTGTTAAAATATAGTATTCTTGGGTTATTTGACTTGGAATGCAAAATATTAACATAATATATATAATGGACCATGAAATTTAAAGTGGTTAAGGAAAATTATATTATATTAGCTATAGAAATCATGCACTATAGTCAATAGCATTGATCTAAATTTTGTCCGATTGGGAACATGAGGTTCAGGGCAAAGAAGTCATGCACTACAGTAGCCGAAATTGTAGGAAAATTGAGAGAAAATTGGTTACGGTGGTTTGGACATGTGCAAAGAAGGCTTACTGATGCTCCGGTTAGAAGATGCAACTACCGGACAGAGGTTCAGGGTCGAAGGGGTAGAGGAAGACCTAGGAAAACTTTGGAAGAGACTCTAAGAAAAGACTTAGAGTATTTGGATCTAACGGAGGACATGACATAGGACCGAACACAATGGCGTTCTAAGATTCATATAGCCGACCCCACTTAGTGAAGAAGGCTTTGGTGTATTTAACACAATACGTTGAAATGAAGCAAAACTTATTTATCGATATCTCCGATAAGTTACAAATATGTACATATATATGAGTCAAAATAAACAAACAAGAGGGAGCCTTCACAAAGGTTGCTTAGGAGAAGTCTCAGCAGTCGGTAGAGCCCCAGAAAGACAAGGCACCGGAGGGGGATCATTCGGAGCCTCAGTACTAGACAGAACCATAGAAGGAGAAGGCATCAGAGGTTGATCATTTGGAGCTTCATTACGCGGTACAGCCCTAGAAGACGAAGGCAATAAATGCCTTTGGAACAAACCCACAAACCTCTGATGATCAAGTAAAACCTGACCATCAGATTCCTTCATCTGGTCAAGCTTCCTCTTCATGTTTATAGCATAGTCATGTGCGAGTCGGTGCAACTGTTTATTCTCATGCTTGAGCCCTCTAATCTCCTGTTGAGACTCATCACTTCAGCCGCCAATGATTCAACTTGGCGGGTTCGATCAAATAGGCGTTAGGCCATATTAGACACAGAACCTGCACACTGAACACTTAGAGCCAGAGAATCCTTAATAGCTAACTCATCAGACCGTTTGGAAAGTAGTCTGTTATCTTTGGGAGTGAGAAGGTTCCTGGCCACCACCGCAGCAGTCATATCATTCTTCATCACGGAATCCCCAACGGTAAGAGGACCAGTATGGGATAAGAAGGATGGGCGCCATATGTTGTCTGGAGAAGGCGTGGCTGCCTCTTCAACAAGGTTCAAGTCAAAACGACGGTCGGAGGGGCCAGACATTTTCAAAGGCTTTGGAACTTAATGTCAGCTTCTATAAAAATCTGCACTCGACGAAGCTTCAGAAATCGAAGAGGCGTCTGCCCAGAAATCGAAGAGGCGTTTGCTTTCTCAAAAGCTGGGCTGCTCAGAGACCACGAGGGCCGATCTCAGAAATCGAAGAAGCGTTTGCTTTCTCAAAAGCTGGGCTACTTAAAGACCACGAAGGCCGATCTCAGAAATCGAAGAGGCGCTTGCTTTCTTAAAAGCTGGGCTGCTCAGAGACCACGATGGCCGATCTCAGAAATCGAAGAGACACCTGTTTTTTTCAGCCTTGTCAGCACCTGTCACATGCACACTCAGCTTTGCTGAAATTATGGGCATTTTGTTGAAGATTTTTGGTGAAGTAGAAAGCACGTGAATCTTACTGTTCAATCATCCACTTTCCACACGAACCATCAGCTCATGGGTACCACAGATAACTTTGCCAAAGATCTCTGACAAAGTTTAGACACGTGAAGCTTGCAGCTCCCACTACATCGCTATGACCAAGAAGAGTAAAAGAATAACAAAGAAACAGCACTAACAAAGTTTAGACACATAAATTTTGAAGGTCTAGCTACCATATTATTACCCACAAGGGTAAAGGAACAGCACCACTGCTGGATAATTGGAAAGTCCATATGTGTCAACCTCTGTGCTCCGTAGCAAGGTAGACTAGCAAACATGCCAACCTTTACTCACATTCAAGAAAACACTCCCAACAAGATTGCTTGCTCCAAAATTGAAGAGGCACCGTCCTCCGAATCTCGAGAGTCAGACTCCCAACATGATTACTTTCTCAAAAATCGAAGAGACACCACTCTCCAAATCTCGAGAGCCAGACTCCCAGCAGGATTGCTCTCTCAAAAATCGAAGAGGCACCGTTCTCCGAATCTTGAGAGCCAGATCCCCGATAGGATTGCTTGTACGAAAACCGAAGAGGCACCGCTTTCTCAACTTCGAGAGCCAGATCTCCTTGGATAAAGCTTGTCTGTAATCTTCACACGCAACATCAGCTTTCTAGATACCACATACCACTTTTTCAAAGTGCTCTGACACACGTGAAGCTGGCAACTCCCACTACCGTGCTATGACCAAGCAGGGTAAAGGAATAACATTACTGCTTGTTGTTAGGGAAACTCCTATATATGTCGACCTTCATCCTCAACGGACAGGCAGACCTGCAAAAATGCTCAACCCTTCCTCATATCTGAGAGGGCACTCCCAATGAAGCCTCTCAAAATACTCAGCTTTCTTTCCCCTTGATAATACATCTGCAAACAAGCTACACCAGAGCAAGAATATTTCATATCATCAGGGTTAAAAGCAAGAGTATCCCATATCATGCTTTTTCCCTGTCTTTTCCTTTGGCCTTGTTCTTACCTGCAAGACAAGAAGAAAGAGAGCAATCAGTCAGCACTTGGAATTAAGCGTCCAGTCAGGAACTGACTGCCTGGAACCCCTTACCTGATTACTTACCTAGCATTGCTCTCGAGTACTCATCTTCAACATCTTATGCTTCCAGAGAAGATACCACATCTGCCTGAGGAACAGATAGGGAAAGTGAGAAGGATACAAGGAAGCATGTGGAGACAAACGTAACAAAACACGTGCCGATACATCCACTACTTTGTCAACAGCAAAAGTATCCCATATCAACAGGGTCGAACGTACACTAGATTTGATGGACTTGTTTTTACCCTCAAATTCTTCAGTCGGCCTTATACTCTGGAGGAAACCAGAAAATCCTCCAGCCTAGTTCAAGAATAAGCCTATGGAAAGTTACTTCTTCAAAAGCAAAAGTATCTCATATCATCTATTCTCCTTCTCTTCTCTTTATCCTTCATGCTGCTTGCAAGATAGGGAGAATGAGAACAATCAGCCAGAACTCGAAATCAAACTTCTAATCTGGGACTGATTGCTTGGAGCTCTGATTGCTTACCTTGTCTGTCACCTCTTTCAGCAGATCCCTTAGCTCGGTGACTTGGGAGACTCCTACTACACGGTTTGTATCGCGTTTGACCAAGCCTGAAACTACAAGTAAGCTTCAAGTGAAATTGATATATTACCTTGTGCATCTCCACCAGTTAAAGATATCACCCCTGGATGGAGGAAAAGTACTTCCAGAGAAGATGCCACATCTACCTATGAGACAAATAAGGCAAGTGAAGACGAGAGCTTGAACCTATGTCATTTGTACTAAATCATTCACTTGTACTCACTAAAGGAGAGCTTGAACCTATGTACTTGTGTAAACCCTTCACAATTAATGAGAACTCTTCTACTTCGTGGACGTAGCCAATCTGGGTGAACCACGTACATCTTGTGTTTACTTTCCTATCTCTATCCATTTACATACTTATCCACACTAATGACCAGAGCAATCTAGTGAAGATCACAAACTTAATACTTTCTGTTGTACCAAAGTCCTCACTGATTTTGTGCATCAACAATTCTTAAGTCCTTACCTTTTTGCGTTGATAATGGATGAGTTAACAGGACATATTCAAGATGATATTCCTTGTTGTATGCTTTTCGCAAACGATATAGTGTTGATAGATGAAACTCAGGAGGGGTAAATGCGAATCTTAACCTTTGGAGAGAAGTGTTGGAATCTAAAGGTCTTCGCCTAAGCTAATCAAAGACAGAATATATGGAGTGCAAGTTCAGTGCAAATGGAGGCCAAAATGAGTTAGGGGTAAGGATCAGAGATCAGGAAATACCAAAGAGCGACCGTTTTCGCTACCTAGGATCTATCTTACAAAAGAACGGAGAATTAGATAGAGATCTCAACCATAGAATACAAGCTGGATGGATGAAGTGGAAGAGTGCATCCGGCGTGTTATGTGACCGTCGTAGGCCACTAAAGCTCAAGGGAAAATTTTATAGGACGACAATAAGGCCAGCGATGCTGTATGGCACAGAATGTTGGGTGGTGAAGCATCAACACGTACACAAAATGGGTTTGGACATGTGCAAAGAAGGCCTACTGACTCTCCGGTTCGAAGATGTGACTACGGGATAGAGGTTCAAGGCCGAAGGGGTAGAGGAAGACCTAGGAAAACTTTGGAAGAGACCCTAAGAAAAGACTTAAGAGTACTTGGATCTAACAGAGGACATGACACAAAACCGAGCGCAATGGCGTTCTAGGATTCATATAGCCGATCTCACCTAGTGGGAAAAGGCTTTGTTGTTGTTGTTGTTGTTGGGAACATGATTTGTGTTAAATTTACATATATAAAATAAAGGGATAATTTGATATAGATCCAATTTTGTGAGTCATTACTAGAATTAGTCCACTGCATTGAAATAGGTCCAATAATTGATATTCCACGTAAGCTTATCTATAATTTGTACCATATTTATCCCTTAGACTTATAAATTGTAGTAAATATTCAAAATTTCTTAATTATATGATTATTTGTGGTTTAACTAATCCCTTAATTGTAGGATTAGTTATAGCAATAAAATCTCAACCCCCAATCCGTTTCATCCCTCCTTTTTTTTTTCCTTCTTCTAAACAATTTCCTTTGTTAGATCATGGAATCAATCCTCCTCTTTCTTCTCTCATCCTTCATGACAATTTCAATTTTTACATAGCTTTCACAATTTTTTTACATATTCGTTAGGCAATTCATTATCAATTGCAAGCAATAATACAGTATCATGCATTTATATTTGCTCTATTATATTTTTGTGCGTATCATAAAGGTAAACTGAAGCTTAGTATTTGTTCTTTTTTTTGTTTGTTTAGTATTTGTTCCTTTAATGGAGGTATATTATATCATATTTCTATTCTAATGTTCTGCCATGGAGGTTCAACATTTTTCTTCCTATACAATAGGTAGTTTATTTTTATTTTGTTGGTAGATTATATCTGTTTTGTAGTTATAAAGCATTTTTCTTCCTATACAATAGGTAGTTTATTTTTGTTTTGCAAGTAGATTACATATGTTTTGTTGGTATAAAGTATTCTTCTTCCTATACAATAGGTAGTTACTAAATTATATCGGTTTTGTAGGTAAACATCATTAGGTGGTTACTAGATAATATTTTAATTTGAGTATTTAAATATTTAAAATTAAAAACTGAATAAATGATACAAAAATTAAAGAAATTAAATATTTTTATCTAAAAGGGCAAAATTGGTATAAAAATATGTAATTGGATAACTGGACTTAGTTCAAAAACTACCTATGTTTTTGGACCTAGATCAAAAAGCCCCTAAAATAAATGAATTAATGGGTAAATGGTTACCCGTTTATAACCGTGATTAATACTCATAACCGCCCATTTAAATTTCCCGGGTAAACGGTTATACCCATAACTGTTTATTTATCTAAACGGTTACCCATAACCGTAATTGTGAAATTTAAATGAACAGGTAACCGTGGTTACCCATAACCGATGGGTATTTGTCCATCCCTAGCTCTGCGGCTCGAGAAGCCGAAGCTGGATGATAGTTGCGGCAACGGATGCGTCTGGTGCACGTGAAATGTGTATTAAGACAATGATAATAATCAGGACCTGAGCGTCTTAATTTGCCAATTCTCTTGCCATCTCTCCCATCCCACCCACCATCTTCCCACCTGCACCCCACCCCTGACATCATTGTTCTCAGGACCTGGGCTTATTTTGTTGAACAACTTTTGATTTTTCTATTTAATCATTTTGAATTTAGTTTTAAATGTTTTTAGATTAGACTTTTATAAAGTTTTCAATAATTTATTCATGTGGCTATATTCAATTGACTCACGGATTCACCTATGTGCCAAATAAGCATCCTAACAGAAATTTTAACGAAATTCTAATGGAAGGGTTACATTGATTTGCGACACCCAAAGACTACATTGATTGATTTCCATTTTCAAAAATCATCTTGATGGTATACGTCAATTTCAAAGACTACTTGTGATAAAAACCTTTCTGCATATCATCACTGTTAGTCTTTCTTTTCATAGGTGTTGTGTTATTTCTTTGTCCCCATTTTTTTTTTTAAGAAAGCTTAATATACTGTAACATTATGCCCGATATTGGCTTTTGTTTTCTTAATCAATCTTTTCCGTCTCAATATCCTCTGTATGGGATTTCCTATGGTTACAAATATATAGTGGTTCTAGATATTTATCCCTGGAGTTTAATGCTTCTCATTTGGAGTTGAGACTTACTATGCTTTTGCATGTGAAGCCATCATGGTAATCGGAATTTCAAGCAATGCCATAAACCTTTCCTTTTTCCTTTTTCTTTGGTATATAACTCATTATAATTTCTGTTTCACAGAGTTGCCAGGAAAAAAATAGTTTGCGATCATTTTCTTTTCTTCTTTTGTATAATGTATTGTAGCGATGTGTGGTTAAGAAAATTTTGATTTTTCTTCTGTTTAATTTTTCATCCGAAATGCGATACGAAATTATTGAGTCCAATAAACATTCACATTAAAAATCAACAAATGCAATGACATGCTTCTAATTCCATCCCCTGTTTAATTTTTCATCCGAAATGCGATACGAAATTATTAAGTCCAATAAACATTCACATTAAAAATCAACAAATGCAATGACATGCTTCTAATTCCATCCCCCTTAATTATTGTCTTGGTTACAATCAAAGTATTTGAATGACATGCTTTTGATTGTGTCGTTTCTATTACTGATTTACAAATGACAATGAAAGATGCAACTCCTTGCAACTTTTGTCAAGTGCGCATGAATTAAAAAAGAGACCTTATGCACTTACAAATCTAAGAGCAGCTCCAGCGGAAGCTTGTGCTCGAGGGATGGGTTGCGGAACAGGGTCTGATTGCCTGAGGGAGGAAGTCCATCATTGGTTGGCGAGCGAGCCCGAGCAGGCTTAAGGGAGAGGATCGACGATTCGTGCCGGACCGAGCGCCCGAAGGCAATGTCACATGAGCTGATGTCAGGACGATGTCAGCCACAATATAAAATTAATAAAAATTTAAAAAAATAAAAAATTAAAAAAAAATGAAAACCCAGGCTTCGAACTCAAAGGCTCTCGTCGGAGTTCATCGCCGAGGTTGATGATTCAATGACAGACAAATGGCAGAGGCTAAACCCAAGGGTTTCAACTCGAAACACATAAAAAACCAGAGAATAACTTAAGCAATTGAAGTAGGGCAATAACCTCATTTGGGTTTGAGCAATAGAAGCTTGAAGCTCTCGACTTCAATGGTGGATCACCCAAATGGTGCTCTGATGATGCATGCAAGGATGTATTTGAGTTCCTCTCATCCAGGGGATTGAGATTTCATAGTTTGTTAGTTTGATTTGCTTTGGTTTCGAAGAAGAGGAAAGATGAAAAGGAATAGGAAGGATATATGGATTGGAATCTGAGCTTGTGCCTTGGCATCGGTCCATTTTGTGATTCATATGAGAGAGAGAGAGAGAGAGAGAGAGAGAGAGAGAGAGAGAGAGAGAGAGAGAGAGAGAGAGAGAGAGAGAGAGAGAGAGAGAGAGAGAGAGAGAGAGAGAGAGAGAGAGAGAGAGAGAGAGAGAGAGAGAGAGAGAAGGAATAGGAAAAGGAAGAGTGTTCTGGAAAAAAAAAAAGTGAAAAGGAAGAGTGTTTTGGAAAAAGATGAAAAGGAAAAGTAGGTAAAAGGAAAAAATTTAAAAATTATTTTGTAATATTTTATAAATAAATAAAATAATAATATTTTATAAATAAATAAAATAATAATATTTTATTACCAATTGCCGGGGCTAGTCAGCGTAGAGGTAGAGATGCAAAATGCGGTTACAGTTCATTAAGGACAATTACTGTTCACTGGATGGATAGCATAGTGGATAGTCCTAGGGGGCTCCACCACGCTGGAACTACTCTGATAATTAAAATAGAACCTTCAATGTCGTGTGTTGCGCAAATACGTCCAAAAAATGCTAGTATAATAAAAGCGAGAAGCCCATTTTGTAACTGACACTAATTTAATTTTATCAAACTCCCAAAACGCCCCTGCTTAATAGAAACTTAAAGAACAGGCAATCAAATAAATCAAAGCTAAATAGTTAGTCAAATAAAATAATGAAATCTAGGTTATTAAGATTAAGCCAAATGTTAAAATAAAAGGGAAATTTTATTTAAACCCTTGTAATCTCTTTCTGTACTTAACCTCTCTCACCCATATTATTTTTAATTAAAGAATTAATCTCTCTTTAAACCCAAAATTATTACCTAAACTATCCTCCATACCCAATTCAACTCTCTTTACACCTATTTATAAAAAAAACAAAATTTCAAACTAAAAGTCGTTTTGTTTTCAAAGAAATTCGAAAGTCAAAAATCTTCTGGGTCCTCTGTACCCTCTCGCGGTAGCCTAAGTGGGCTAGGCGGCTTTGGCGGACTCTGGACGGTCTGGAAAAAAAACGTACTGTCACGACTCACAACCTTTTCATCTCCCCGACCCTTGTCGTCGCCTTCTCGGTTTGCTTGAAATGAGCCTCGACATGGTCTAAGAGGGAGAGAAAGAGAGAGAGAGAGAGAGAGAGAGAGAGCTTTGTAGATGAGAAGCTTCCAGTTGCAGTCTTGCAGAGAGAGTGACAATGGCAAGTTGTAGATGATAAGTCTACAATTGCAGAGATGGGTGCATCGGCTTTCGTTAGGGTTTTAACTTTAAAGCAGTTGGTTACTTTAGGCTTTAGCAATTTAGTTATTAGGTTTTCTTTTAAGCAAGTGAGTCGGTGGAAGTTATCTCTACTAATTAATAAAACTCTCTTTGTCAACCAAAAGAGGGTGAAAAGACAAATTAATCTTCTATCACACAAAAAAATGATGGGCAATAATGTAATTTCAGAGGTCCAAATTTTACTGTTTTTTATTGAAGCCTCACCTACAAGTGATGTTAAAATATCTCCAATATTAAAAAAACAAAAACTAAAAACAAAAACCTTGATTATAATGTGTGAGTTTAGTGATAAATTGTAGTGTTATTATTAATTTCATCTTGTACTTGATGATAATTATGCAAGAAAATAAAAAAAAACAATTAATATTTAAAATTTAAATTGGATGTAGAAAGAAGTTACATGGTATTAAATAAAAACGTTAATCTTAGTTTACTATCCTGAAGTTTCTTAGTTTTCAACATTTGATATATGAAGTTTTTTTCATCCCAGAATGGTACCTGAAGTCATAATTTTAGCACACTTTCATACATCCGTTAAAATTGCTGTTAAATCAGCTGTTAACTGGTGATGCGGCATCCACGTGGACAATGGTTGGGCACCGCGTGTCAATATCGACCCACGTAAATATTAAAAAAAATTAATTATAAAATAATAATATTTAAAAAAAAAAACCTGGGTCATCTCGTGCCTACCCCTCACTCCCTTGATCCCTTCCTCCACCTCCCCAACCCACCTCTTACCTATCCTCCACCATCTTCACCTCCCCTCCCTTCTCTCTCCTCAGATCAATCCAATTTAAAATTTAAAATTTAAAAACCTAAAAGCAAAAACCCCAACCCGACGCCCAAATTATCACTTTGAAGGCTTGGAAGGCGGAAGGGTTGCTCGGCTTGATCGCCAGAGAAATTGATGAGCTGCTGGGCAATCACGAGGACATCATGCGCCACTAGAAAAGCAGATCTGCAGCCATGGCTGCTCTTCTAGTTCTTGCTGCTTTAAACCTTCTACATTCTTGCTGCTTTAAACCTTCTACATTCAGTGTAGGGAGGAGATGTACCATTTGAAGATGTACCATTCGAAATAACATATAAAGTACAAGAAAAAGCTTGAAGATGTACCTAATTATTTTGTAACATTTAATTATAATCATTGTTCTAAAAAATGGTCTAGGCGGCCACCTAGGCGTTAGGCTGTGGTGCTCCACCGCGATTAACTCAAAATCGCTTATAAAATCGACAAAGATATTACGCGGGGTAAGGCGGCAGCCTAAGTGGGCTAGGTGGCTTCTACGAACTCTGGGCGATTTGTGAAAAAACGTACTGTCACGACTCACAACCCATTCGTCTCCCCGACTCTTGCCATCGCCTTCTCAGTTTGCTTGAAATGAGCCTCGACATGGTCAGAGAGAGAGAGCTTTGTAGATGAGAAGCTTCCAGTTGCAGTCTAGTAGAGAAGGTGACGGTACCAAGTTGTAGATGATAGGTCTGCAATTGTAGAGATAGGTGCGGCGACTTTCGTTAGGGTTTTAACTTTAAAGCAGTTGGTTACTTTAGGCTTTAGCAATTTAGCTATTAGGTTTTTCTTTTAAGCAAGTGAGTCGGTGGAAGTTATCTCTACTAATTAATAAAACCCTTTTTGTTAACCAAAAGAGGGTGAAAAGACAAATTAGTCTTCTATCACACAAAAACAATGATGGGCAATAATGTAATTTCACAGGTCCAAATTTTTTTTTATTGAAGCCTCACCTACAAGTGATGATAAAATACCTCCAATATTTATAAAAAAAAATGAAAACCAAAAACAAAAACCTCCCACTCCCCCACGTTCTCTCCCTCTCCCTCTCCTTCTCATTTTCTAAAAAAATGTGTTCATACACATAAAATGTGTAGGCAAATGTTAGTAATATATTAAAACAACAATGAAAATGCCGACCTTCTTCACTTTTATTAACGAGAATAAAGGCCCATCAATATGAGCTTTTCTAAAATGATACAAAACTAATTTAGAAAGTCTAAAATTTTATATACATACATGCATATGTATTGCTTATTTTAAAAAAATAATGTATTATTCAATGTTTTTTCATATGTTATATAGTAAATATAGTAAATTTATATGATTTATTACTTAAATCCGCCTAGCCACCTAGGCGTTAGGCCCCAACCAACGGCCAGACTAGCGCATAGTGTCTTTTAGAACCTTGATTATAATGTGTGAGTTTATTGATAAATTGTAGTTTTATTATTAATTTTATCTTGTACTTGATGATAATTATGCAAGAAAATAAAAAAACACAATTAATATTTAAAATTTAAATTGGATGTAGAAAGAAGTTACATGGTATTAAATAAAAGGGTTACTCTTAGTTTACTACCCTTAAGTTTCTTAGTTTTTAACATTTGATACATGAAGTTTTTTTCATCCCAAAGTAGTATCTGAAGTCATAATTTTGGGACACTTTCATACATCCGTTAAAGTTGCTGTTAAATCAGCTATTAACTGGTAACATGACATCCACGTGGACAATGATTGGGCACCGCGTGTCAATACGGACCCATGTGAATATTAAAAAAATTATAAAATAATAATATTTAAAAAAACAACCTTGGGTCATCTCCTACCTCCCCCGACCCTCCCTCACTCCCTTGATCCCTTCCTCCACCTCCTCCCTATCCTCCACCGTCTTCATCTCCTCTCCCTTCTCTCTCCTCAGATCAATCCAATTTAAATTTTAAAATTTAAAAACCTAAAAGAAAAAACCCCAACCTGACGCCCAGATTATCACTTTGAAGGCTTGGAAGGCGGAAGGGTTGCTGGACTTGACTGCCAAAGAAATTGATGAGCTGCTGGGCAACCACGAGGATGTCGTACACCACTAGAAAAGCAGATCTGTAGCCATGGCTGCTCTTCTAGTTCCTGCTGCTTTAAACCTTCTACATTAGTGTCGTCCCGTGGGTTCTGACGACCTTTCTCCTTGATGACCCTGAAATTCCGATGGGGAGGTGGAGGGAGGGATCAAAGGAGTGAGGGTGCAGAGGAGAGAAGGGAGGGAGGGTCGGGGGAGGTAGGAGATAACCCAACTTTTTCTTTTTTGTTTTTAATAATTTTTAATTGTTCTTAATATTCACGTGGACACATATGGACACGTGGTGTCTATTTATTGTCTACATGAATGCCACGTCACCAGTTAATGGCTGATTTAACAACAATTTTAATAGATGTATGAAAATGTCCCAAAATTACGACTTCAGGTACCACTCTGGAATGAAAAAAGTTTTATGTATCAAATGTTGAAAACTAATAAACTTCAAGGTAGTAAACTGATATTAATTCTAAATAAAATTTCCGAAATAGAAAGTAGTTAGTTATCCGCATTAGAGTTATGCGGTCGTACGCTTTCTCTTCACGTCTTTCAAGTGCTTCTATTCTCACTAATGGTGCAAAAGGGAAAATGGGACTGTCCATATGCTTACGCGTTAGAAGATGCAGGGACCATGTGTTGCTAGCACTAAAACATACCATACACACGCATTGCAGAAATTAAGAGAGGGGAAAATATGCCTTTGTTTTATTTTAGTTTGTATAAAACTTACTTCTTATGTATTATCTAAAGGACAATGTCAGGATGATCAAATTTCTAAGCTAAATATGCAAAATGTATCATTAATAAGAAACAAAAGTTAGTAATTAGAATAAGTCTCTTGTATTGGCGTATGCAAAAAAGTTAGTAACTAGACAATTTAAAACAAAAGATAGTTGAATTGTAATGTAATTATTGAATAACATACTTATTTTTTATTGATGGTATATCATTTAATGGGATAAGAATTAAGATACCTCTGCAACCAAAAAAGCATCACCGATGGTCGAAAAAGATACTCAAATGGTAGAAGAAAGCCTTACAAAAATTGGACCGCCCAGCGGGCCACCCCCACATGCTTAGATGCCCACGCTAACTCATTATCCGACACCTCTCCAATAGAAAAAAAAATAGAAAAATAGAAAAAAAACAGGTTCATCGACGTGTCCTGTGTCATCACCTTCCTTGCTAGTTGCTGCCCGATAAACTCCCATCATTTGACTCCTCGCACACTCACAGTGTCTCTGCAATGGTGTCGAATAATATGCAGTACAATAACCTGGGCCGGTCCGGCCTCAAAGTGAGCCAGCTCTCCTACGGCGCCTGGGTCAGCTTCGGCAACCAGCTCGACGTCAAGGAGGCCAAGTCTCTCCTCCAGACCTGCCGTGACCACGGCGTCAACTTCTTCGACAACGCCGAGGTCTACGCCTCCGGCCGCGCCGAGGAGATCATGGGCCAGGCCATCCGCGAGCTCGGCTGGAAGCGCTCCGACGTCGTCCTCTCCACCAAGATCTTCTGGGGCGGCCCCGGACCCAACGACAAGGGCCTCTCCCGGAAGCACATCGTGGAGGGCACCAAGGCGTCGCTCAAGCGGATGGACACGGACTACGTGGATCTCATCTACTGCCACCGTCCCGACTCCACGACGCCGATCGAGGAGACGGTGAGGGCGATGAACTATGTGATCGATAAGGGGTGGGCTTTTTATTGGGGGACCAGTGAGTGGTCGGCGCAGCAGATCACGGAGGCTTGGGGGATCGCCGAGAGGTTGGATTTGGTGGGGCCCATTGTTGAGCAGCCTGAGTATAATTTGCTCTCCAGGCACAAGGTCGGTCGGCATTCATGGCCTTTTGATTTTTTGTTTGTTAATTCGTTTTTGTGCCCAGATGGAGATTGTTTGATTTTAATTAATTTTTATGAAGGTTTGGAAGTTTTTTTTTTAGTTTGGGTTTGCAGTAAATTTGTAGCTTGGTGGATGAAAATTGTAATATTGGTTTAATTAGGGTTTTGCTAAGTGGTGGATTTAGTGTTTGCTTATGTGATGCTAAGCCCTAAGTGGTTTACTTTCGTATTAAGGCTGAGATGCAGGTTGTTGATGCTTGATTACATGATCCCGGTTTTCGTAACCAAAATCAAAAGAAAGTGCTGAGTGGTGTTTTTGATAGGATGACCTGATATTTCATAACTGTTTTGAAATTTAGTAGCTGATGTTCACAAATGGTACGAGTATCCTACTATCGGCGCTGAAAATAAGCAGTTGACTATGTATTACGTAGTGATTAAGTACCCAGTCATAGATACTAGTCATGGGAGAAGATTGATTGTGTAGTATTTAGTTAAAACGCTGCAGATATTACACGACTAGGCACAAGTTTGTCTATGCACTACTTGTAGCCTTGTTTTTCCAGTTTTCACTTAGAGATATTAGATATCAAGATTCTTTCAGTTTTTTATTTAATTTGAATAACCAAAAGTTTGTCTTTGTAGTATTTGTAGCCACAGTTTTTCCGGTTTTTTACTCATTGCTAACTTCGCTTCCACCTTTCTCCTTGTAATTGTTCATTACCCATTTTCGAGCTGAAACCCTTCTACCACAAGGACTCAACCAACTATTCCCGAACCATATATTCTTTCATTCATGTCAATGGGATGGCAGCATCCTTTAAATTTCATTTTCTGACAATTATAATCGATAGAAAATTAGAAATAGATGAGCAATCCTGGTAAATGATTTCTTATGATTCATTGTAATAAGTCTGTTGCATCTCTGTATTGTGTGACTATTGGTTCTGAAAACCTGGAAAGCTCATGTCTTTCACTTCTAACTGTTTGTTTTTGGACGAATCTCATTTCTAACTTACAAGCAAAAATCTAACTTCTATCATTTTGCATCTCTAGCTGAATGATTACCTTAAATTGCCTGAACTTATACTCATCCACTTCTGTATTAATAGTATATGGATTACTGAATTACACTCTTTATGGGAAAGGGTCCAGTTCTGGGCTTCGATATGGGACATCAGTGTCTGCAAAGTTTAATGCCTTCCTTGTGCAACATTTTCAGATTTGAGAGCTGCTGCATCTTACAGCTTTGTTTGTTGTCTTGTAATTTCTCTTTCTGTTTTCTGTAAGTAATTTTTGTAATGGCTGTTATGTCTTCTACTTGTTGTTTTGTAGTATGGAAAACTTGTAAATTGGTGGACACCTTGTCCTCTGTTGTAATTTTTGTAATCGCTGTTATGTCTTATATGCCTATTATTTGGCTTTATAGTGTATAGAATTGTCTTGTATGTGTGGTTATACTCCATCAACTGCATTGTCCTATATTTCCTTATATATGTCCCCGGCAAGGGAACATGAATATTGCTGTTATAGCACAAAGAAAGGAATTCTCTCTCTCCCCTGTCTCATTCATGATTTCCTTCAACTTTTATGTACGCAGGTTGAGTCTGAGTTCCTCCCACTGTATACCAACTATGGCCTGGGACTTACCACTTGGAGTCCACTTGCTTCTGGTGTTCTCACTGGAAAATATAACAAGGGAAATATACCTCCTGATAGCCGATTTGCGTTGGACAATTACAAAGTAAGGGGATTTAAAGAATATGTTAACTCTATGCTTTTATGTACATGCACAGTTGAATTATTTAGATTAATGACTCTAAACTGCTGCTGTCTATTTTTCAAGACCAATTATTTATTATCATGTGTATTAAAATTATTTGTCCTCCCCCTTATCTACTTGCCAACATATTCTAATCAGAACCCAGCATATAATTTGCTATTGCTGGGATGTAATGTAATGACATGCATTGATTGGTTTCTGGATTAGAATCATTGGTGTTTCCCCTTAACAGATATTGCAGATGTTATCATATATTAGTTTTCTGTTTTCAAGGTTGCATAGACTGTTATAAACCTTTTCCTCTTTTATGGGTGGGATGGCTAACTTTTGCTTTATGCTTTGCAGAATCTTGCTAGTCGATCACTGGTTGATGACGTGCTGAAAAAAGTTAATGGTCTTAAGCCAATTGCAGATGAATTAGGTGTACCATTAGCTCAACTAGCAATTGCGTGGTGTGCTGCTAATCCGAATGTCTCATCAGTTATTACTGGTGCTACAAAGGAGTCACAGGTGAGTTTTAACATACATCATCTTTGTGACATAATTGTAATGTAGTCATTCTTAGCTTCTATGCATTGCTTGATCTACTAGACCACTACTGTGAGGTTAATTCAAATTTAAGGAAAATAATTCATCCCTGTCTATGTTATATTTCCAGCAGGTCTGAACCTTACGTGTCAGTTTGGTGTTCAATGATCACCAATCGTGAGACATGATGGGCAGTATTGTTCTTTTAGCTTGTCTGTGCGTAATCTTTCCTTGAGTGCATTAGAATTGATTTCATTTTTTATTTTTGTATCTTGGAGAGTTTTTCTGATTAAGATTCAACTTTTAAGTACATTAATCATATAAGTTTGTTGGTGCGTGCTGGCACTTCTGTACACATTTTGTTAGTATATTACTAGTTACGAACACATGTCCACATTATTCCTGATTTTGAATGCTTTTATTTTTTCTTTCTTCTTTTTTTCACGTCATATCCTGTTATCTGAATAGCTGCCGACCAAGAGACTAGTATTATGTTATGGTAAACCATAATCTTGGTCATTACCATATGGAGGGTAATATTGTTATTATCTTCCAGTTTCAGTCATTTGTAGTGTAGCCCATCCTATGCTTTGTGAATAGCTCCAAACTTGTCCTAATTTTTTAAAATAGTGGTCATTTAATTAGAGTTTGGACTTCAATGTCGGTTTCCCAGATTCTTTAAACCTGGGTGAGGGGAGAAGAAAACAATATATAAAATGTCTTAACAACCCGGATAAGGAGAATGGAGGTTGTAAAGCTTTAAGTCCGCAGGGTGATTGTTAGCTTATCCTAGATTGCATGCCTTTCAGTTTAAACTTAGGCCACATTTCGGTTTAAACTCACTAGATCCAAGGTATGTTGAAGGAAGAAATGGAGGCTAACTTCCAAATTTTGTCCAAGTTAAAGAATCCTCACAAAATGGTAGGATATCAACACCTTATAGCTGATCCATCTAATTCCTTTAAGTTGGACAAAACTTGGAAGTTGGCCTTCGTTTCAACTTCAACATACCTTGAATGTAATGAGTTATCCAATCCAATCTCATCCTAGGCACCAAACGTGACCTTAAGAAACAAAAATGACTTTTCAATGATATGTTAGCTTTTACATGCCTAACCTTCATGTCAAAATTGTTTGCCAGTCTCCATTCAATGGAGAGGGGTTTACATGGAAACAATATGGCCAATTCTACCAATTGGGAGAAGGGGCAAATGGAGAGGGAAGGGCTTTTAAACCTTTAAAAAATGTACAGTGATGTGATAGTTAAATAAGCGTGTAGTTATTGCATTGTGAAGGAGAACTCTTGTTTGTTTTAAATGGCGATAGTTGGATCTGGAAAAGCAAAGAGAGCGTTTATGTCCTCTGATTTCCACTAGAAAAAAAGTAATCGTTATGTCATCTTTCTACAGTTACGAAAAAGCTGTTTTCATCTGTATGCAGGTCCAAGAGAACATGAAAGCTATTGATGTAATCCCTCTATTAACTCCTGCTGTCATGGAAAAGATTGAGGCTGTTGTTCAAAGCAAGCCAAAGCGTCCAGAATCCTTTAGGTAGACACGGTATACTTACGAGCTCCACATATTTCCGCACATTGCACAGCAGATTAGGTTGTTCCAACTTAATGGAATAGAAACTCATGCCTTTTGGTGCTGTTGGTTAGCTTGTTGGATATTTTTTCATTTTCACGTTCGGAAGTTGTCATTTGTTTTGATGTTTCCTTCCCCCTCCCTCCCATAGAAAGAGGGGGGAGTCATGGATGTTCTCAGAACTATTTGATGAATTGTGGATTTACCGGCGAAAATAAAGTAACCGGTTGTGGATTTGGTTTTAAAGAGAGTTTATATTTGCTATAACCTGGTTTTTATTGTTGTTGCTTCTCATTCTTCTTGACCCGATTGGCATTTGGTTTGGTTTCCAACTGCATGGTTCAAGCAAAAGAGATTGGGTGTGATGTTGAATGTTTCTAGTAGGAAAGTCGTGCTTTCCTAGTTGATAGGTACTCTCTGACTTTGGACGTGTCTCGTCAAAATTTGGGAAGTGATTTCTATACACGTCTTTCTCCTGCACACCCTTTAGTCAAAGGAGAATTGAGACATAAATAAACAAAGAGTGCATAACGAGAAGGCGGCGTGCGGAAAATATTTTCCTAACCTTGTTCTTGAAAGCAATGGAAGGGCTTAAACTTTATTTAGGGATCTTGTTTGTCTCCCCACATATCCATAGTAATAATCTTGGCTTTCAGATGATAGTTGGAGACTAGTTTTCTAAAACACGTCCTATTGTACAGGCCTCTGTACATTTTGTTACATGAACTTGGAGCAATTTGCACGCATTTGCATAGCCTTTTTCTTTATTTGGGGGTTCAAGTAATCCATTATTTGGGGTTAATTTGTCTTATTTCACTATAATTCGCTGCTCTATACAAATCAAAATTATCTATTAGCTGTACAAATCGAAACGAAAGAAATAAGAATCCAATTGTGTAACAGGAAAATGGTTAGCTTCCAAAAGAGCCAAATTCACCTTAGCAGCCAAGCGAAACTCCAAATTCCACCGGTTAGTTATTGGAAAAGCCACCAAATTAACAAACGGGTTTTTGCAGAAAAGCTTCCCACTTTCTTACATTTCCTTAAATAAGCAAAGATCTGTGTTCCTAAACCCCAACTTTTGTCGATAAATCCAGCTTGTGGCAACTGGGTTTTGCTAATTACTTCACCAAAAACCAAGCAAAACCCACAATATAAACGCTGACTCAAAGAACCAAAATTATATATATAAATTGTGAAAAATGAATATGGGTTGCGGTGGGGGGAATTATAATAATCGAGAAATTGGGGCACACAATGGGTGAAGGCACTCCGTTAATTCCTTGGCTTGCTGTCGGCACTGCCAAACAACAGATATGGTTTTCCTCAAAGCTTGGGTTTATCAGTCTCGGAGGTTTAACACTAGGTTTGCAGACTGAGTACAACTACACAGAAGAGAAAAGCAATACCTTGAGGGATTGAGGAAGATTGTTCTTCTTCTAACTGAGAGAGGAAGTCTAATGAATGTGAAAAGAAATCCGAGGGCGGAGGGTTGGATTCTTGATGACATTGGTATTCATACAACCCCCTCTCAGATTCATTAAAATCCTAGCAAATCTTTGCTATTCTCACTACACCTAGATTTGGTGGACTTTTTTAAAAATGTAATTGACTATCCATGGATTTAATTGTATTCTTTAAAATCCTCTTAAATCCTAATTTAACTACACCATGATTTCAAACTCCTTTAAAATCATATTTCAAAATCTTAATTGACTATACCCTGATTTTAAAATCTATTAAAATCCCATCAAATCCTAATTTGACTACATGCTCCTTAATTGACTATCCTTATAATTAGATGTGTTCTTTAGAATCCTTTTAAATCCTACTTTACTACACCATGATTTCTAAATCTTTTAAAATCATCTTTTAGAACTGTAAATGAATACACCTTGATTTTAAAGTCTATTAAAATCCTATCAAATCCCATTTTGACTACACCCTCTAAATTTACGCACAACTTGTCGTATTGTGATTTAAGCTCTTTAGATCATGAGAAATTGACGTCCTTATTTAATTAAGGTGTAATTTGCTAAGTCATTTTCCCACGACGTGGTAGTAGAGGTGGTTGTGGTGATGTGGTGGCGGCGGTAATAGGGCCAATAATGATGGTGCTGGTGGTGGCAATGATGATGACGGTGATGGTGGTGGGTGTATAAATTTGGAATTTTAATTTTCTATGATATGAATCTAAACAAGAAAATTGAACTATATAAATTTTAAAATTTTAACTTTTGTTTGACGTTCAAGCTTATTTTCCTTGTTCAAACAACAAAAGACTCAATTCCGTAATAGATACAAAAGCAAAGTTGATGAATTAATAGAATTGGACCCCTAAATATATGAATCCAAATCTTCTGCACCCAAAACCTTTGTAGCCTTTATGTGATTTATCTACTGGGGACACATGTACTTTTGGCACAATATCTCTTTAGTATTTAATTTTTTCTTGAGGAGATAAGTTGAATAATTAACATTATTTTTTTTTCTGTCGAGAATAATTAACATTGTTAAGTAGGGTTTAAATGAAGGATCATGTGTCAACAAATGAGATAGGCCTGGATTTTAGGTGCAGAACAATACTTTTATACATTTAATACAATCATACGGTCATATAGAATTCATATGATTGTATTAAGTACGTAAGTATGCTAACAAATTTCTAATAGCTTCCAAAAAAGCAAAAGGAGGAGAAATTCATTAAAAAATAAGTTGAGAGCAGCAAGGCCTTGTCCTTTCCCTCTATTTCCTGTAGTAATGACGCGTAATCCTTAGTAATTGTTGTCGCTTCAACTCCGATCCTCTATTCTCTCTCTCTCTCTCTCTCTAAACCAACAAAACCCAAACTCCTAAATCCATTTTCCTCTTTTCGTTTTCCTCCGGTTTAATCCGAAATGCTGAAATCCCAGTGCACCAGTCTTTGAGCTTCGATTTCAAACGTTGATCAGCGCATTTTAAGCATCACAAAGGTACCCTTTTTGCTACCTTTTTTTTCTTCTTTCTTTTGCATGTTCATGTTCGTTCTTTCGTTTTCATATCCCTCTGTGAGCTTTGGCTCTCATATTTTTTATGTTCTTCACTTCTGTACGCTAGATGTTTGTCGAAAGTACACAGAATAACCATATTAATATGTGAAATTATTTGTTTAGGTGGCGAGGATACAGAATTGCATTGGTTTCGTCATTGTAAATCGTTTCTCCATTGATAATCAGCTCTATGAAAATTATTACACCATTTTCTTAGGCTATCTTTCGTTATGGAAACCCGGTGATGGCTAATATTGCGAATGATACGTGATCTTGTTGGTTTCGGATGTTCTTGAATGGTGACTTTTATGTAGACAGAAATTATGGATATCGCCCATCAAGGAATTTGTATACAGTTTAGCGATTTGGAGTTTAATGTCAAGCTCACTCCGGCAATTTTTCCGAAAGAAGGATTAGAATTTATGTTAAGGAGGGGCAGAGAGTGTTCATAGGTGCATCATGGAATGAGTTTTAAAGATGGATTTATGTATTCGTTTTGAGCATTATCCATTCTGGAATTATGATTTTCATTGAGGATTTAACGCTGAAAGGTGATAGGGGGTGTTCATAGGTAAGCCTTAGATGAAGTGGAACTTCTTTCGAGACCATGACTGGTGAGGTTCCTGGTACGTCTGGTCGACAGTTGTGCAGAGATACAACAGACGATGTTCGAAGTGGCAGAAATGCTGCAGACGAAAATGAGACTAATGTTTGTCTACAGACTGGCGAGGAATTTTCAACGGAGTTTCTGCAGGATCGTATTGCACAAAGAAGATTAGCCCCAGTAGTGACTGGAATTGATCAACCCCAGTCGAGAAAGTTGGGTTCTAATATAAACCAACACCCTAAACCGGTTTACGAGCATCTTGGTGGTGTTATGGGGGTGAAGAGAATAGATTCCGATTGTAGTTCAGAATTCTCAGATTTTAGTCCAGTTGCTCCTAAAGGTTTTCTGGCGGACATACAGAAAAATGTTTATCCTAGTAACATGAGCAGATACTACTGGGAATATGGTTCTATGGCGCAAGCATCGGGTAAGTTTGCGGGTGAAGTTGATCGTGATCGGGTTATACCAAGACCAACTACGCCTCCTTTTTATGTTGTGGACTCCCCTCAATCATACACTCCTCATGGCCAAGTATTTGCTGATGGTTTGTCTTTTAAAATGAAATTTCTCTGCAGCTTTGGGGGAAGAATATTGCCTCGGCCAAATGATGGGAAGCTCCGATATGTAGGCGGAGATACACGGATTTTATCTATTCGCAATGGCACCAATTTGGAGGAACTAATCAAGAAGACATTTGCAATTTGCAACCAACATCACACTCTCAAGTACCAGCTTCCAGGTGAGGATCTTGATGCACTTGTATCTGTTTGTTCCGACGAGGACCTTCTTCATATGATAGAGGAATATCATGAGCTAGAAAGAACCGAGGGTTCTCAAAGACTGAGGCTCTTCCTTGTACCTTTATCTGAAACGGAGATCCCAAGTTCTGTCGAGGCAAGGGTAACACATCCAATCGGTGCTGACTGTGAATTTGTTTTTGCTGTTAATGGTATGTTAGACCGAAGTCCTCGGAAAAGCTCTAGCGGGCAAAGTTTGGCCAGCCAGACTAGCCAGTACGGAAATATGTCAGATTATAGTCCAACCTTTAATAGAGACTCTCCTACAGCTGCATATTTTGAGACCAAAGATTATAGCCCCAGTTCCTCAAACGCATTGGGTGCATTGCCTAAACCAGCTCCTCAGTTCCTAGCTACTCTTCAGATCCCAAAGAAGTCCTTTAATCAATCCCCTCCAATATCTCCCGTTCCACACCAACATAGAGATCCCAAGAGTTCTAATGTGCAGCTTTATTTGGATCGATCATATTGTGATGGTAGTGGAGGCATTGCTCCCTCTGCTATGGAAAAACTTCCCTGCGACAATAGCTATTATCTTGATGCAGGGGACAGTAACGATAACCTTCATCATGAGCCCCCATTGTTAAATCACCATCATCATAACAAATATTTGGCTGAAAATTACCGGACTAAAAAGTCCCACATTGTGCACTCCCACAATCGTAGCTTTAGCGAAAATTTTGTGCCTTCTGCACAGTATGGCAAAAGTAGTATGAAATCTGAAAGACTTGTGATTCTGGAAAAGGACCTCCATTCGGAAAAATCTATCTCTCGTCCTGAAGATACAGTGGGGCTATCTTCAGGGTCTGGTGAAAGAGATGCTTCTCACCACAGAATAATGCATGCAGTACTTTCTGACCCTCAGTTGCAGGAACATGTTCAGACGACCTCCCAAGGAGAAGTTAGCCCAGTGCTCTCACTGAAATATAGACTAGAAAAATCACCTTCGTCGAAGATACAAAGGTCCTCACAAGAACAGCATGTGCAACAGAAAGTGATTCTTGATGGGAAACATCAAATTGCTAAATACGGTAATCAATTCACGGCCAGGAGACCTGACCAATGTAAAGTGGAACGAGCTCTGGAGATGTTGAACCAGACAGACATGGATGACACTTGTGCTGATAAAAAATGGACACACTTTGAAGGAAATGTTGAAGTTACATCAAATGATATTGTCATGGAATTTAAGAAGGAACAAGATGCAAACTGCCTTCGCAGTGGTTGTTTAGCTTCAGAACATTCACAATGCCCTGGAAGTGGGATTTCTGGTTCATCAAACCCCAAAACTGAAGGTTCTGAAGATAATATGGGCCCCCAAGGCTATGGACTTGACACAATTTCTCAGTTTTCTCTTAGGAGCGAAAACTGTACTTGGGATCAGCGGTGTGCTATAGCTGAGACAATTAGCAGTCAACCAGTTTCTCATCGGTCCCGTGAACTTCTACCTGTTGCATCTCAGGAGTTCTTAGTCTCCACATATGTAAGTACTTGTGCCTTTTCCAATTTTATTTATTTATTTTTTTCTTTGAATATTTGCCCTAACTTTGCTTATAATTTCATTTCAAACTATCGGAACCTATTCAGAAATTGGCTACAACTGCTGCACCAGACGGAGAATTTTCTCTCCATGATAAGGAACCAATGAATTATCCTAACGTAGGTCTCAGCAGACAGTCTTCTGAAGTAACCAACTGTGAAGATGCCATCCCCGCCCAGTTACAGCCGCTGGATAATTGGCATGACAACAAACTGACGGACTCGGTAGTTATTGTAGAAGACTTGACTAATATGACACCATCTGGTATCCCTGCCTCTAAAGTGGTCTATCATGTCTCGCATACAGAAGATGAGGCCAGTGATGATTGTTCATCACCTGGAGAAACAGTGACCGGAAGTTTAGCTCCAGCATCTGATAACAAGGTAAGCATAATCCCTATCAGAATTTGAGCAATGATTTTTATGGTACTTTTCCGGTGGTAAACTAGAGCTCCTATCTTGTATTTTATAGGCTATGACAGCTGATGGCAGTCATAGGCATGAAACTATCAGCGACGTCGCAATAGCCGAAATGGAAGCAGGCATCTATGGTTTGCAGGTTGAGAGCTACTATCTTGATGGATTTATTCATGATATGATATTACTTATCTCTTCTCTACATCTGATGGATGCTTGATTTGTTTCTTGACCATGCAATGTTTTTTTTCGCATCACTCTTTTAAACCATCTTTAATGTAAATCAGTTACTATATATACAGATCATAAAGAATGATGATCTCGAAGAACTGCAAGAGTTAGGATCCGGTACATATGGAACTGTCTATCATGGCAAATGGAGAGGAACAGATGTTGCAATTAAGAGGATAAAAAAGAGTTGTTTCTCTGGAAGATCATCAGAGCAAGATCGACTGGTTGGTCCCCAAAGTCATTAGTTTTCAAAATTCGGAATTTCGTATCTAAAAATTCACACTACATTTTGTGATCATTTGTTCGGTAAATTATATCATAACATGCAGGCTATTATTGGCTAAATTTAAGAAAAAAATTGATATTGTTGGCTAAATTTATGTTAAAGCTTCCCAGTGCCTGGAGATGTGTATACAAAATGGCTTGGGGGTTAAATGTAGATCCAACAGTTGAAAATATTTTCGCAATGACAGTGCAAATTTCACTTGTTTGACAGACTAAGGACTTCTGGAGAGAGGCAAAGATTCTTTCCACCCTTCACCATCCAAATGTGGTAGCATTTTATGGGGTAGTGCCTGATGGGCGTGGAGGAACGTTGGCAACTGTAGCTGAATACATGGTGAATGGATCGTTGAGGCATGCCCTAATAAGGAAAGATAGGTTAGTTGATCCATCTTTGTTTTGTTCAATATATCCTCAAACACTAAAAGATTTATGCAGTCTTCAGATTCTTCATGCAGAGTGCTTGATCGTCGAAAGAGGCTCATAATCTTAATGGACACAGCTTTCGGCATGGAGTATTTGCATTTCAAAAATATTGTTCACTTTGATTTGAAGTGTGACAACTTACTTGTTAATTTGAGGGATCCCGAACGGCCCATATGCAAGGTAATTGTTCAATACAAAATGTAGCATACCCTTCTTGTCTTCCGTATTTTTTTTTTTTGACAGTGGATTCAAATATAATGACTGGTTTTGCTATATTTTTCAATTAAAAGAAATTAATAAGTAGTTCTTTAAAAAAAAAAAAGTCCTTTTCTTGACCAGCCAAGAATGCCTTCTGCAGGTTGGAGATTTTGGTTTGTCAAGAATTAAGCGCAACACACTAGTATCTGGTGGTGTGCGAGGAACCCTTCCGTGGATGGCACCAGAACTATTAAATGGGAGCAGCAACCGGGTTTCTGAGAAGGTTAGGAACTTTATTATTTTTATGAGGGAGGCTGAGTAAATCATGCCTAAAATGTTTTAACTTGATGATTTGGGTGTTCATTCTTTGACAGGTTGATGTTTTCTCATTTGGTATCGTAATGTGGGAGATCCTGACTGGGGAGGAGCCGTACGCTAACATGCACTGTGGTGCCATTATTGGTAAGTTTTCTAGCCTGTATAGGTTAAAAGGATTGTTTCATCTAAATTCATTCTTAAGCGCCTCAACAGACTTCATTCTGCATAAAGAACCTATCGTTTTATCTGAATTACTGAGTTTCTATTTTCATCAACTTTCTTTATAGGGGGAATTGTAAATAACACACTGAGGCCGCCTATTCCAAAGCGTTGTGATTCTGAATGGAAAAATCTAATGGAACAATGCTGGTCACCGGATCCTGCTGATCGCCCATCGTTCACGGAGATAACACATAGTCTGCGGGACATGTCAACGGCACTCCATAAAAAGCGGCCTAGTCTTGCAAGTAGATGAAACTTAAAATCGTCATGTCAGTCAGACTCACTAACATAGATATACTTTCAGCACATAATACAATTAATATTCCTGTATAATTTTGACCTTTGTAGACCTTTGTAGGCTGATCAATACATGAATGAAATCTATAATTTTACTTTTTCGTATTTTCATTTGATCTTACAACTTTGAAACATTTATTTCCATGCACACATTTGTTATCTAGATGCTGGAGGTTTTTTAGATGTATACACGCGCACGTAAGTTTACCAAAGCCGTACAACAACAACAAAGCTTTATTCCACTAAGTGGGGTCAACTGCATGAATTATACAACGCCACTATGCTCGGTTTTGCGCCAAGTCTTTTGTTAGCTCTCAATACTCCATGTCTTTTCTTAATGTCTCTTTCAAAGTCTTCCTCTACCCCTTTTGCACTGTGTCTTATAATCACATTTTCTAACTAAAGCATCTGTAGGTCTTCAATTCACATGTCCTAACCACCTTAACTAGTTTTCTCTCATCCTACCTTCGATTGTGGTCACTCCTACTTTACCTTGGATTTCTTGTGTGCTCACACATCCAACAAAGCATTCTTATCTACGCTACACTCATTTTTTGCACGTGTTGATTTTTGATGACTGCCCAACATTCCGTGCCATAAAACATTGGTGACCTTTTTGTCGTTTTATAAGATTTTCCCATAAGTTTTAGTGGCATTACAATGGTCGTATAGTACATCTGATGCACTCTTCCACGTCATCCACCCAACTTATATTCTATGATTGAAATCTCCATCCAATTCTTCGTTCTTTTGCAATATACATCCAACATAACAAAAGCGTTCACTCTTTGGTACCTTCAGTTGAAGTGTTAACGAAAACATTTACCCAACCCGTAAATACACAAAATGATACGTATGAAGTATTAAAAGTAAAGTATACACGTGTAAAACATGTGTGTGCAATTCGTTATAGGTTGTGCATTCTAAGCTATTGTTACAAACTGAAGAAAGATAATGATGAAAAGAAAAAGCTTTTAGAATTAGACAAATCATTTTTTTAGATATATACTGTTCTTGTTCATATACCTTCAAAGATAAACACCAGCAAACATGCGCTGAAACTTAGCACGTGGGAAATATTGTTGGGGCTTAAAAGGCTTCACTACTTTGGAGATGTTTATCTCACAAAGAAGAATGAAATGCAGCGGAATTGATAGGCAAGAGAAAGAACACTCAAAGTGTTATACAAAAATTTTTATTCTCACACAAACTTAGTACAAGAGGAAACACTCAAACACTCTCACACTTCTTTCTCTCTTACTTGCTCTCACTTCTTCTTAGTTCTTACTTCACAACACACACACATACCTATATTTATAGGCATACTTTGCCGACTTCAATGATGCTAGAATTTTCTAGCATATTATTATACACACACAAGTTTACAATCAGCTAGACCTTTCTAGCATGCACACCGACATTGTTTTTCATAATGTCCTCATAATTTTCTAGAACTTTCAAGTGCATGATTCATGCACATCCCACCGACTTACATAGCTGGAATTTTCCAGCTACTATTACCTACACAGATTGCTAGAATTTTCTAGCATTTGCACACATTGGCTTTGGGTTGGATCACTTATCTTGGGCCTAAGACAAGATTACTATTCAACATCCCCCCTTAATCTTGTCTTGTGACGCCGATTGAGTTTCTTAGTCTGACAAAGTCTTCTTGCCCGAGTGGTTTGGTAAATATGTCGGCGACTTGATCTTGTGACTTCACGTATTCCACTTGCACATCCTTTCTTGCAATGCACTCTTTTATGTAGTGATAACGAGTATCTATGTGCTTGCTCCTGTCATGGAATACTGGATTCTTTGTTAAGGCTATTGCAGACTTGTTGTCGACATAGATCTCTGTTGGTTCTTCTTGTGGCATGCTTAATTCTTTTAGCAAGTTTCTCAGCCAAATTGCATGGCAGACGCATGCGGTAGCTGCTACGTATTCCGCTTCACATGTAGATAATGTGACAATCGGTTGCTTCTTCGACATCCATGTAAATGCAGTGTCTCCCATGAAGAACACAAATCCAGTAGTGCTTTTTCTATCGTCGGAATCTCCTGCCCAGTCACTATCGCTATATCCAACAAGTTTGTAGTTACTAGAACTTGAATAGAACAAGCCAAAGTTAATAGTACCTTTAAGGTATCGAAGAATTCTTTTGGCTGTCTTCAAATGTGTAGTTGTGGGATTCTCCATGTAGCGACTGACTAATCCGACGGCATAGAGAATATCTGGTCTTGTGCAAGTCAAATAACGCAAGCTTCCAACTAAACTTTTGAAAAATGTTGGATCCACACTTTCTCCTTTGTCATGCTTGGTTAATTTGACTCCGCACTCCATTGGCGTGCTTATGGGCTTGCAGTCGTCCATTTTGAACTTTTTCAGTATCTCCTTTGTGTAGCTTTCTTGGGAGATGAAAATGCCTTCTTTGTTCTGCTTGACTTCAATGCCTAGGTAGTATGCCATCAGCCCGATGTCGGTCATCTCGAATTCTTTGGTCATCACTCTCTTGAACCATCAGCCCGATGTCGGTCATCTCGAATTCTTTGGTCATCACTCTCTTGAACTCTTCATACATACTTGGATTACTTCCGGTGAAGATTAGATCATCCACATATAAGCACACAATCAAAATATCTTCATCTTTGACTTTGACGTAGAGAGCATGTTCATGAAGGCACTTGATGAAGTTGTTTTCTTGGAAGTACTTATCGATGCGACTATTCCATGCTCGTGGCGCTTGTTTTAACCCATAAAGGGCTTTCTTCAGCTTCAGAACTTTGTCTTCATGCCCTTTGATTTCATAGCCTGATGGTTGCTGAATGTAGACTTCTTCTTCAAGGACTCTATTTAGGAAAGCGGACTTCACATCCATTTGTTGAATCTTCCATTTGTTTTGAGCTGCCAAAGAAATTAGTAATCGTATAGTTTCCAACCGAGCAACGGGTGCAAATACCTCATCATAGTCGATTCCGGCTCTTTGACTATAGCCCTTCGCCACTAATCTCGCCTTGTATCTTTCGACCTCTCCATTGGCATTTTTCTTTGTCTTGTACACCCACTTGACTCCGATGGCTTTGTGTCCTTTCGGAAGAATAGCGAGTTCCCATGTATCATTCTTCTGGATTGCTTCAATTTCTTCATCCATTGCTTTCCTCCACTTAGTATCTTGCACTGCTTCTTGGAAGTCAACTGGTTCACAATCAGCAAAGAGACAGAAAAGTGTAGGATTATCGAGCCTTTCAGCTACCTCATAGAGATCTCGTAGACTTCTTGTGCGTGGTACTTCTCTTTCATTTAGACTCTCACTTGATGATGCTGATGCTGGTGAATTACCATGATTGGTTGATGTTGGTGAAGCAGGTGGAGTAGTGGATTCTTGTTGAACCTCTCTTGCTTGCTCCATCATCCCTTGTTCATTCTCTTCTTCAAATTGAGGAAAGAAGCTGAGATCACTTGCATGAGAGCTAAAATCCCATTCTCCTTCTTCGTCGAACGTCACGTCTCGACTGATCACCGTCTTCCCATTGTTTGGATTATACAACTTATAGCCTTTTGAATTTGAGTCATAGCCGATGAAGATGAACTTCTCACTTTTGTCGTCGAGTTTGGTTCTCTTCTCGTCTGGTACATGTACATGGGCTATGCTTCCAAAAACTCTTAGATGGGATATACTCGACTTTCTTCCACTCCATGCTTCTTGTGGAGTCTTTCCCCACACACTTCTTGTTGGAGACCGATTGGATAGGTAGACAGCACATGCTACAGCTTCTGCCCATAACTCTTTAGGAAATCTCTTACTTTTAAGCATACTTCGAGCCATGTCGAGGATGGTTCGATTTTTTCTTTCCGCCACACCATTTTGTTGAGGGGATCTTGGAACTGTCAAAGGTCGACGAATTCCATTTGCTTCACAAAACTCTTGAAATTCCTTCGAAGTGAATTCTCCTCCTCGATCAGATCTCATGGCTTTGATCTTGCAACCACTTTCTTTTTCTACAACGGCTTTGAACTTCTTGAATGCTCCAAAGACTTCTGATTTCTGCTTCAAGAAATACACCCAGGTTTTCCTTGAAAAATCATCAATGAAGAGAAGGAAATAATTATTTTTACCTAAAGAGCTTGGTTTTATTGGGCCGCACACATCGGTGTGAATTTTGGAAAGCTTTTCCTGAACTGTTTCCCAAGTAAACATCCTTCACAAACTTGATTAGGGTGGCTGATGCACGGTAAGCCTCTCACCATCTCATTCTTAGATAATAACTCCAATCCCCCAAAGTTAAGATGCCCAAAACGAAGATGCCAAAGCCAAGATATGTCTTTGTAACATATCTTGAGACACTTTGCAACATCGTTTTGAATGTTCATGGGAAACATCCTATTCTTTGACATTTTCGCCTTGGCAATTAATCTTCCTTTGTCATCTCTAAGAAAAAGGATATAATTTTTCATATGAAAATCATAACCTTTTTCTAAGAGTTGACCCAAACTCAAAATGTTGCTTTTCATATTGGGCACGTAGTAGACATTTGAAATTAATTGGTGACCGCCATTTTTCAAGGGAATAAGGATGTTACCTTTTCCTTTTACAGGTATTTTGGATTCGTCTCCAAAAGAAACGTTGCCACTCACTGATTCATTGAGCTCTACGAACATGCTTCTTCTTCTGCACATGTGGTTGCTAGCGTCAGTGTCAAGGTACCATGTATAGTCTTGGTCTCCATCATTGTTCTGGCATGCTAGTAGCACAACGCCATTATCTTCTTTCTCTTCTTTCACATAATTGACCTTCTCATCAAGCCTGTTGCTTGGAGCTCTACATTCCCAAGCAAAATGCCCAAACTTTTGACAATTGTAGCATTGAACTTGAGATTTTTCATACCTCAAGTTTGAGCGCCCTCTTCCACGACCTTTTGTTGAGCTTCCTCCTCTTTCGTAGTTGTTATGGTTGTTGAAGTTCCAACCACGTCCACATCCATGTCCACGTCCACGACCTCGACCACGACTTCTTTCGTACTGGCTTCTCTCGTTGTCCAAGCTTTCTTCTTTCTTCTTTGGCTGGACATGCGTCTTGAGGAGCTGCTCATCATTCCCTTGCCTCTTCTTATGTTTCTCTTCATATGCTTGTAGCGAACCCATTAATTGCTCTATACTAATTTCTTCCAAGTTCTTTGTTTCTTCAATCGTCACGACAATGTGCTCGAACTTGGGGTCCAACGAGCGTAGTATCTTCTCCATAATTCTAACATCTTCTAACTTTTCTCCGTTTCTTTTTAATTGATTGGAAACGGCTAAGACTCTTGAAAAATAATCAGAGATTGATTCAGACCCTTTCATTTGTAGAGATTCAAACTCACCTCTTAGTACTTGAAGACGAACCTTTTTCACTTGTTCGGCTCCTTTGTAAGAGGTTTGAAGCTTCTCCCATGCTTGCTTGGCAGAGGTTGCACTCGAGACTTTCTCAAAGCCATTGTCCTCTAATGCTTGGTAGATGAGGTAGAGAGCCTTCTTGTCTCTCTTTCTTGAATCTTTCAAACTCTCATTCTGGGGTTGAGACAGAGTAACTTCATCTTCTGGCTCAGTGTAGCCTTTCTCCACGACTTCCCAGACATCATGTGCTCCCAAAAGGGCCTTCATTTTGATACTCCAATTATCGAAGTTGTTGTTGTCGAGCACTGGAACTTGGAAGGCTGCCATAGTGTTGCTAGCCATAGCTCTGATACCACTTTGTTGGGGCTTAAAAGGCTTCACTACTTTGGAGATGTTTATCTCACAAAGAAGAATGAAATGCAGCGGAATTGATAGGCAAGAGAAAGAACACTCAAAGTGTTATACAAATTTTTTTATTCTCACACAAACTTAGTACAAGAGGAAACACTCAAACACTCTCACACTTCTTGCTCTCTTACTTGCTCTCACTTCTTCTTAGTTCTTACTTCACAACACACACACATACCTATATTTATAGGCATACTTTGCCGACTTCAATGATGCTAGAATTTTCTAGCATATTATTATACACACACAAGTTTACAATCAGCTAGACCTTTCTAGCATGCACACCGACATTGTTTTTCATAATGTCCTCATAATTTTCTAGAACTTTCAAGTGCATGATTCATGCACATCCCACCGACTTACGTAGCTGGAATTTTCCAGCTACTATTACCTACACAGATTGCTAGAATTTTCTAGCATTTGCACACATTGGCTTTGGGTTGGATCACTTGTCTTGGGCCTAAGACAAGATTACTATTCAACAAATATGTTGTGCTTCATCTTCGCCGTTTCCCATCAATATCCGTCGGACCAATTATCTTCTCTATATATGGCTATCATCTTCTTGAAAAACTTGTACACAGATGGAAAACAAATACTAATAATTAACATCAAAGTGTAGTGGCTATCCTTAATGAAAGTCGACGCATAACAAAAAGCACAGGCATATATTACTCGATCATTGATAGACACGAAGATCGACAGCAGGGCTTTAGTTATCATGTCAGCAAGTATCTTGTCCCCCTCAAATGTTAAACGTTGTTAATATGGGATATAATTAGTGCATCAATGCATAATGGTGTGCTTGGTTACTCATGGAATGGAAGCCAAGTCCCACAAAAAACTCAGAGATTGGGACATGCTCGTTCATTCAAATATTAGACTACGTTGCTAATTGCTTGCTATATACGTATTTGTTTAAACATTTACCATTGTATCCGATATCTTGTGTTTGATTCGCATCTTTTTCATTATCGCTTGTTTTGAACAAGCAATCAACCGATGTGATCCAAATAGGAAAAAGAAAACAAAGAAACAACTGGTTAAAAGGTTGACTTTAGCGCACTCACGTTTTCAATTTCAATCCTTTAAGTTACTTGCCAAACAAGGACCACCAACCTTGCTTCTGAGTTCTGACCTTGGACCTTTGAAGCACCCGAGTGTGTGTTTTGTGGACATGCCATGATTACATCTCGTTGGTATGGGATCCTTAATTGCGTTACCCAAAAGAAGCTTCTTCTCTTTTGCGGTTGTAGAAGCTCTGACTTAATTTGCCATGATTAGCACCTTGATGTTAGTGTCAGTTTTTCTTGGTCGGGTCTCGTTTGTTGAGAATATTTCCCACTCAGTGAAGAAAGACTTCCAATAGCACGGTGGACCATCATTCTGACAGCTAACAATATAATGTTATGTACGATTTTTTCTTCACATGATATTTATTATTAACATGGGAAGGCATGATAGTAGTAGAACCATGCCATGTAAAGTTTTGTATAGTATGGAACCCTCTTCTACATTTGTCAATTAATTTTAATCAAGCAGGATAGAATAACACTAATTTCATCACAACTAACCAAAGATGTAAGATTTGGCTCCAAAAATACATGTTAATTAGAAGGATCTTGTAGAAGTTTGAATTGAAAGAAAAGAACACATCTACATGACGTTAACTAGTTCAAGTCACATATATATAACATATATACACACAGGCCCCTTAAGAGAAGTGATCTTCATTTTTTTTTTAAAATGGGGATTAGTTGTGGGACCCACTCTACATCAAACTTCAACAATCCGAACTGTCCATTTTGTAAGTTTCGATTCATAAATCATCATTGCAAAAATTCAATTTAATCCAAAACCATTTTGCAAATTTAATTATCACGATGAAATTTTAATGTTACTGGGAAAACAAAGTTTTCATCAATTAGATGCCTCAAATATTTCTGATTTAGCTAATATTTTGCAAGGATGATCTTTGAGATGAAACTTGAAATATAGATGGTTCGGATCGTTAAAATTTGATGTGGTGTGAACCCCACAACTATCGTCATTTTTATAAAAAAAAATGAGAATCCCTTCCTTTAAAGAACACACACACACACATATATATATATATATATAGATCTTCAAACTGCGGGCAATTGCCAAGTATCGCCATTTTTATAAAAAAAAATGAGAATCCCTTCCTTTAAAAAACACACACACACATATATATATATATATATATATATATATATATATATATATATATATATATATATATAGATCTTCAAACTGCGGGCAATTGCCAAGTATTTTGTGGGAGCATGCATGTCAGCTTGTTCGATTAAATTGCCAGAAACGTATGAATTTGGCCAAAAGGCTTCGACCAATTGTGTGCCGGCCGGTCTATCTTGTTTTATATTTCAATTCATGACTTCCTTAAAGTTTGATATTTTAAGAAGCCACTAGGTTTATTGATATTTGCAAGTGCCACCCCAGCTAGGTCATCAACCCATTAAACATGCAAAAAGAAAATGGCAAACATACGGTTAAAGTAGTCAAATCTTGCCATCCCTTTTGTTCCCTCTATGATGTGTATAAGTTGGGTTCTTTAAATATAGACCCTTACAACTCTTATTTTTTAAATAAAAATTTACCTAATTTTAAACATCTAAATAAAACTCAAAGGGAAATTTTATTTAAATCCATATAACCTATTTTTACACCCAACTTACTCTTTGCACCCATTTGATTTTTAACTAAATTATTAATATCTCTTTAAACCCAAATTTATTACCTATTATACCCCCCATAAACCCAATTCATTATGTAGATTTTTCTTTACATCCATTTGATTTTTAACTCTATCTTTACGCTGTCTGGAAATGGACACTGAAAATTGGGGTGTGAATTCAGTCGTGGGTGACAACAAGACTGACACTTCTATACATGTTGACAAAAGCCATGTATCACCATCTCTCCCCTTGCATTATCGATCAATGGGTGCATTGTTCTGGTTTTGTTTTTGGGAGTTTTAACGAAAAGCCCAATGTATTGTCCATTTTAACGAAAAACCTCATTTTTATACTAAAAAGTCAAACATGATACTATTCACTTTACCCTTTATTTTATCCTTATCGTTAAAACTCAAAGTTTTCAAGCCCTTTTCATTAGTTTTCCTTTTGTTTTTCTCTTAAAAAGTCTGAAAAAAGGAACTAAAAAAAGGGATTGTGGGACAAGAAGTTTAGATTTAAACTGAAAGTTCCAACACCTTTTTAACGTTTCGTGTTTGTTTTCCATCTTGTTTCTGGCTGCAACTTCCCTCACCAGAAACAATTACATTTCTTGTCTATTCAACCGTACCCCTCCAAACTCCAAAGCATAATCCAGATCACTAATCCCTGGTCACTGCCATTAACATATATCAAATGGAACTATATATATACACATGTGTGTGATTAGTTGGTTGCATGTAATCGAAGAAACATTAATCATGTTTATTGATTTTCCCCAATCTTGTAAATTATTAGTTGTTTTTGTTAAGAGAAAGTGTTGCCATCTACATTTTTTTTGTTAATATGTCATCTACACAATAAATGTTTGGGTTTTTTGATAAATATGAGTTTATTATTAATTTCATTTTGTACTTAATAGTAATTATGCAATAGGGTAAAATAGACTATTAACATTTAAAATTTAAGTTGGGTGTATAAAGAGGTTAAATGAGTTTAAATAAAATTTCCGAAACTGAAATTTCAAAAAGGCTGCCAAGTAAAAAAGTAATTGACCTATTATTACCAAATATTTACAGCTTGTTCCACAATAGTCAAATCAAGTCAATAAATGTTATTACTCACCTTAATTATGATGAACAAATAATTATTGCACATACTATTACCCCTAACATATATATACATATATATATACAGACACATATACACACTTTAAAAAATATATAGTATTACTATAAGTTCAATATATATAAAATTTAACTACTTGTATATATTATTACTATACGTTCAAATATATATATGCATAGTACTAACATATATGTTAAAGTAATTAATTTACCTATATGTAATTTTGTAGGTAAATTAATAATTAATCAAATAACATTCTTTTATATTGTAGATAACTTATTTTTCATATATTATTACATATATTTGACACATTTTATTATTATAAGATATATGTACAAATAATAAGTAAATTAGCTTCGAATCAAATAACATTGCTTTAATTTGTAAGTAAATTAATTTTGAATCCAATGGCATTCTTTTCTTATGTAGATATTTTATTTTGTACGTATCAATATTGTATATATATTTGGCACATTTTATTATTATATGTACAAATAATAGGTAAATTAGTATTAAACAAAATAATATTGTTTTATTATGTAGGTGAATTAGTTTGCATGTATTTTGCATATATGGGTTTGTTATTATGTAGGTTAATTATTTTTCATGTATTTTACATATATTGGGTATATATATTTTTTTATTTTAAGAAATCTAACATTTTAAAATTTTAATAGTAGGTGCACTATTTGAATCAAATGTTTTTTTTTAGGTAAATTATTTTGCATGAATTTTACATATATCAGGCATATATATATGGATTAATTTACCTACATTAATATGTAACATATAATTTTATTGACCTGATTAAGCATGTATAATAACATATATTAGACATGTTTTATGTTATTATATATTAGGCAATGAATTTATAACATTAATATTTTTTTTTCTGGTAAAATCATTAATTCTCCCTTACCATCTATCCGTAGGGCATTAATTATGTACATCAAACATTCAAATAGGGTTTATCAAGGAAAAAAAAATCAAATACCGTTGTTTTAGGCATCCGAAATTTTTAAAATGTGTGAAGTCAAACATAATTAATGAATTTGCTGATGTGGAATCTAGTCAATGAGTTTTATTCAAGTAAAAAACTTATGTCGGGTTTTATGTGGAGAAAATTAAGTAGGGTTCTTTAGATATAGACGAAACTTTATGTGACGAAAGCAAACTCGTTATGCAAAACAGGTTAGCTAGACAAATATACAATTTCATTGCGCAACTTCATTGGAAATAATTTAGTGGGACAAACAGCTTGGGCGACAGAATATTTCGTCGCGTAAAGCGACTTTGCGTGACAAAAAAAATACCCTTTGTCGCGCAAAGGTTCGCAAAAAATGCGTGAATGCCTGTATTTTGGCGCAAAAAACCAATACGGCATGTATCACTTTACGTGACAGATATTTCGTTGCGCAAAGGTTCACATATTTACTAGATTGCCAATTGTTTAGTCAAAGTGTTGAATGCGGTATTTACTCCATGGTTTTGCGCGACGAAGGTTTCGTCACGCAAAGAAGCTAGAATTCCTTTAAATTGATAGTTTCGCTCAGTCTTAACACAATTCAATCCAAAAACTCTTTACTTTCACTGAATTATTATTCCAATTTTTTTTTTTTTTTTTGTACACGATGGCAGACTTTGGTGGTCCTTTGTCAAAAAGAGTTCAAGGAGAAGTTTATGAGAAAGGTAGTACGTACTAAATTTTGTTGGTTGTGTAAATTAATTAAATATTTAAGTAGACTAATATAAGTTTTTATTTTGTTGGTAGACAAGAAAAATAAGAGAGTTGTGACATGCGGTCGATACACTTCTTTTGCTAAGAGCCGCTACCTAATCACCTACGCAGAAGTAGTAGGATATGAGACGTCGGATATGGTGAACAAGTTTAGGGCGGATGTCGGGGTATTGGTGCGTGACAGATGTAGAGTGAATTGGGAGTCTTGGAGAGATGTCCCCAAGAGATAAAGACGGTCATGATCGATGCATTAGCAGTACATGTAAATTATTAATTAGTTAAATAATAATTTAGTTCTTTAGATAAAATATAATAGTGATATGTATAATTGATTTATTTTTGCATATCAGCCTGATTGGGACATTGACAAAAGTGATGCAGATTTGATGAAGTGCATCGACGTTGAGTTCAAGTATTGTTTTTGGGAGTTGAAGTTTGATGTTGACCATGAAGCAAAGTGACACGGAGTGGCTGGACCAGCGGATGATTAGAATAGTTTTTTTTTATTAGTCTATTTAAGGTTTATTAAATAATGACACTGAACTATTATTAATTAGGAAGAATAAATAGACTATATTTATTTTATTTCATCTCGAGAACATATTTCTAAAATACTATAATATTGACATTAGTATTTTGAGAAACTGTTTGTCGCTAAAACCTTTGCGGGATGAGATTTTGTTGTGTAAAAACACTGTAAAATGGTCGGTTAGCGTTGAAGTCGTCGTATTTACCGCTTAATAACGCGACGAAAGTTTGACCAAGTAGAACTTTGGGGGACGAAACTTTGTCGTGCAAATCCATGATCGGTGGCATTGAAGTCATGTCATTTATTAAGTATTTACAACATATTTATTTCGTGCCATTTCGTTGTGCAAAGGTTGTAGTCCTGAACGCACGACTAACAGTTGCGTAAAGTGTTATGTGTTCTTTATAACCAAAGATTGTGTTGTAGTTTTTTTTTCACATTATTTTGTAACCTGATGGCATATAATAAAGACATTAGGAGCCTGATGGTTCTGGCTCGAATGGAGGAAAGAAACCGACAGCAGAGCATGACCCTCGAACCCATGATATGAAGCAATATGTGGAGTTTGCACATGCGATTGGTGTAGCAATGCTGAACAATTATCTTAATGCTGAGTGGCGTTCTTGGAAATATGTGCTCGACGATGTGAAGAAGGCGGTGATGGATCAATTATTAGTAAGTGTGACAAATGTTGAAAATAATTAATTTTGTGAAATTGTTTGTTATATGTTGTAATGAATTATTTGCATATATGTGTAACACTCTTGATGATACGAACAAAGAGATGATGAATTTGATGGATGAGGCATTGAAGAGGGGCGTGCCAACTCGTCGGCCGAGGAGTAAATTTGTTGATGTTGCGTTGGGTGCGCGACTGACTTCTGCGTCCTACGATTGCGGCCGAGAAAGGAACACGTCTTGGCCTCTTGGATTCTCGAACCTGAAGACAAGGTTACTATTCTTACGAAGTTCACGAATCGCCGTGATCGGATTCGGTCACAGTGATGTTATTCGTCAGAGTAAACTCTCACCGAATCGACACCAAAGTGTAAGGGCACAAATACTCAAAGCAAATATAAGTCTTAATAGTGAACGTGGTTCGGCCGTCTGAATGCTGAACTCTAAATCCCACTTGGGAATATCCAATCATAAAATAACTCGGCGTGCAATGCGCCGAGCTCAATAAACTGTAACACCTCACTTCGCCGAGAAGGCTATCAGAAATCGCATCGGCCTTTGTAATATCAAAAGTATAGACCTTTGACGTTTTCATTGTTTCTTCATGGGCCGAGCGGGTTTTGGCTTCCTTAGAGTCAATTTGAGTCAGTGCCTTGCAAACGTATGGCTTATCGATGATTATCTCGGCTGCATCCACGCTAATACATTCACCTTCGGCCGATGCATAACTGACAGTAGGATTTTTGTAAATCGTCCCTCTGGACGGAGCTTTCGAGATCTTCTCTTCACGGAGCAAATAATCATACTGCTCAACATGCTGGGCTAGTTCATACATATCTCGAAAATTTGCCCCCAAGAATTTCTTTTTGTATTCCACGTCAAGACCATTTAGAGCAAGTGTGACGAACTCGACTTCAGGGAGAGGTACTCGACACCAATTCCTGGCTGATTTAAATCTGGTAAGATAATCCATTGGTGATTCGTCGGATGCTCGAGCCATCCTTGCCAACGAGGATACTGACACTTCCATTCCTGGCCGATAAAACTGCTCATGAAACCTAGATAAGGATAAGGATGATTCTCCGGTGAAAAGGCTAAAATATGGGATTTTGAAACCTCCAGGATATTCGAACTGTTCTACATAAGCCGGATACAGATGTATAAATTTAAGGAACTTCGACTCTTTCTTTATGGCCGAATCAATCATCTGTTGGACCTCAGTCATATCGACGGGTGTTGCTTCCACTCTCTGGTCGGATCCGTCTGATCTACTGTTCGATCCTCCTCATCTCTCCAAGTTAATTGGTTTGAGCCGAGTAGGGATTGACTAGGCCGGTGCACTTGGTAATGGATTATTTCTCGGTGGTAAATGCTGGGCAAGATCGAAAGTCCTACTATCGCTGACCTTACTAACCAGTATTTCGAGTAATCTGGCTTGTGCCTCACTGGTATTGCATATCACGTCATGAAGTTTATCGATTCCTCGACTAAACGTTTGTTCGACCGTCCGAGATTGCTCGTCAAGCCGTTTTCGAAGAAACGACCTTGTTGGTGGATCAGATCCTTCGCCACCATCTTCGTCACAATCCTCTATTATCCCTTCATTGAGAACGCAGGTGTTCCTGTCGGGGATTTCAAGACTGCGAAACTGACTGCCGAGATTAACTTCCCTTTCTCGGCGAGTCGCGCTCGTGGACTCAGGTGTTACGGCGCTGATGGGATTTTGTGCCTGTGGCACACTGTGTCCTATATTCTAAGTTGGTAAATCGGTTATTGATTTTCCCATACCTGTTTTCTTTTTTATCGATCATGTTTCAATTGGCATGAACTTCGTAGTTTAGCATTGGGTCCCACTGGGCGTGCCAAAATGTTGACCCTAGAAACTACCAAGCCTACGTGGCGCGCAGGCCGAGTAATCTATAAGCTAACTACGTCATTCAGTGAATACGGGGCGTGCCAACTCGTCGGCCGAGCTCGGCTAAGGAATAAATTTGTTGATGTTGCGTTAGGTGCGCGGCTGACTTCTGCGTCTTGCGATTGCGGCCGAGAAAGGAACACGTCTCGACCTCTTAGATTCTCGAACCTGAAGACAAGGTTACTATTCTTACGAAGTTCACGAATCGCCGTTGTCGGATTCGGTCACAGTGATGTTATTCGTCAGAGTAAACTCTCGCCGAATCGACACCAAAGTGTAAGGGCACAAATACTCAAAGCAAATATAAGTCTTAATAGTGAACGTGGTTCGGCCGTCTGAATGCCGAACTCTAAATCCCACTTGGGAATATCCAATCATAAAATAACTCAGCGTGCAATGCGCCGAGCTCAATAAACTGTAACACCTCACTTCGTTGAGAAGGCTAATGAGATGACCTCAATCAATAAGGATCCGGAAATCCTTCTCGACCGAGACTTGGATAGGTAATCAACCATCCTCGCCGCAGTGCTGTTGATGCCAACGGAAGATACTGCGAGACCGGCTAACTCTACGATGACAGAGCTATCTATGCTGACTTAAGATATCACCGGTTGCTTTCACAATGCTGTTGATGCCAACGGAAGATGTGTCAGCGAAAAGAGAAAATAAAAATCTCAAAGTTGTTGAGAGAGTTTGCGCAGGGCAGTTGTGTGTTGAATTCCAGCGCTTGGATGATGCACAGCCTCCTCTATTTATAGCATTGGATACCTCTAAAGCTGAGTGTTAAAACCCTACTCGGACTAGGTCTTCTTCTCCTGATCAAACACCAACTCGACCAGTCCTATTTTCACTATAATTGTGAACCTAGTCCTTTATCGAGCCAAATTCGTTTCCGGGTTATTGAACTTGCCGAGACTCCTCATTGCATCAGGATTTGACTCATCTTGTGGTTTGATATAATCGACCCGGATTTGGAAGCCCACAACCTAACCGGTCCAGAACTAACTGATCCCTGAGAACAGAATCTTGTCGTAAGGCCTTCTGGGCCGAGACTAATTCTATACTCGGCCCAAACTAATATTTTGGGCCCAAACAGTCGCTCAATTTCTAATATTTGGCATGCCATTAAATTTGTCTTGAAAATAATTGTGGGACCTTTGCGCGACAAACCGTGCATCGTGCAAAGGTGTTCGTTTTAATTATTTCAGACAATTCTCCTCCTTCCCCCTCATTTTCTTCTTTCTCTCACCCGTGCATTCCCTCTCTCCGCCGCTCTTTCCCTCTTTCAGCCACACTCTCCCTACCTCCCAACCACCGTCTTCCTCTCTCCCACCCACCTTGCCCCACTATCACCTGCTCTCTCCCTCACTCAGGCACAGTCTCCCTATCTTTCTCCCGCGCAACCCACGTCGTGCGTCCCTCCCTTTCTCACTGTCTGTCAATCCAGCCGCTGTTCTCCACTCTCAGGTATCTTGCTTTTCTTTTTGCTTTTTTAATTTCATTTAAATTAACCATTTAGGCTTATTAGATTAGGGGATTGTGGTTTGCCAATTAGGATTTCGATTTGGGGATTAGGGTTTGCCGATTAGGATTTCGATTTGGTGATCAGGGTTCGACATTAAGGTTTCCTGATTTGGAGAATTTATAATTTGACCTTAATTTGTAATTAAGGGTAGTTTTTAATTAGGGGGAATTTAATTAGAGAATGTAATTTGGGGAATTAGGGCTCAGGGTAGGCACGGATTAGATTAGGGATAGGGGAATTTTCTAATTTAGGGGAATGATGTATAATTAGGGCTCAATTGAAATTAGGGCTAGTTTTTAATTAGGGGGAATTTAATTAGAAAAAGTAATTTTGGGGATTAGGGTTAGGGGTAGGCACGGATTAGATTAGGGATAGGGGAATTTTCTAATTTAGGGGAATGGTATATAATTAGGGTTAATTTTATAATTAGGACTCAATTGAAATTAGGGCTAATTTGTAATTAGGGTTAGTTTTTAATTAGGGGGGATTTAATTAGAAAATGTAATTTGGGGGATTAGGGTTAGGGGTAGGCACGGATTAGATTAGGGATAGGGAATTTTCTAATTTAGGGGAATGGTTTATAATTAGGGTTAATTTTATAATTAGAGCTCAATTGAAATTAGGGCTAATTTGTAATTAGGGGAAATTTAATTAGAGAATATAATTTGGGGGATTAGGGTTAGGGGTAGGCACAAATTAGATTAGGGATAGGGGAATTTACTAATTTTTGGGTAATGTTGTATAATTAACTTATAGTTACATAATTAAAATTACATTTAGTTTAATTTTCTAAATTATAGTTATATAATCAAATTAAGGTTAGGGATGGTTTTTAGTGGCCGGATTAGGTTAGGGTTCTAGGAGAATAGGTTACGGTTGTAGTGGATTAATTTAAATTTGTACATTCGTGTTATATAATGTTATTTTGTAATTACACATTTAGTTTTAAATTTGTTTACCTATAATAGTTAAATTTTAAATTTTAAAATTTTAATTTTAATTTTTTTTTCTCTTTTAATTTTGTAGATGTCTCGCCTTACATCTATTCAGAGGACTGCGAATAGTGGGTCCCCTACATGTCCTCCACCAACTCTTACTGTGAGGAGCCCTCCAGCGACAGTGGACCCTCCTATGGCTGCGTTAGGAGGACCCGGCGCGGCACAGGCGCTTGCATCATCGACGTCTTCAGTGGCGCTTCCGCCTAGTGCACGTCGTACTCACTAGCATGCCCGGACTCCCGATGACGCACCTCGACTGAGTTCAAGGCATGCTGGCCGTCACGTGAGAGTGACGTAGCCACGTGCACAGTGCGGAAGCGATAAAGATAGCAAATATACGAATAATTAAAAAACTAGATTACTAGAGTTCACTACTAAACGAAGGTGATAGGAGTTAGTTACAACAGTGAACACTCCTAATCAGAGCATAAAGTCTAGGTGTAGTCCAGTAGGACAAGTACTAGTTACACAGTACCAAGAATGTCCTACTATTATTCAAATAGGTCAGAACTGCTGACGATCCTGAGCCACTGATGATAAGCTTACTTAAAACCTAGAGGGGCGCAAAACAGAAAACGTGAGTGGGCAAAAACAAATGTTTTACAAAATCATTTCATTTATCAATATACTAATCCCTCGCTGTAAAACATGTATAATTTTCCCAGAATCAAGATATAAGTATATACAATATATATATATATATATATATATATATATATATATATATATATATATATATATATATATATATAAAATCATATCAATTCAATTTATGCTTCACATAATCATATTCGTATGTATGCCATGCCAAAATATAACAAAGTAAACAATCCAGGTAAGAATGATTTCGTAGTAATATGATATGTTAGCCGGAACCCCTGAGGTAGTCTGTACGGCTGAATTCATAGCTCAAAGTTACTATAGACGGAGTCACTACAATGACCTATATGGCAACATACTGCACATAAGTCAGAACCACTAAAAAGGGGTATGTACGACAAGATTGGGTGTAATATAGTTATGCTCAATTTTACTCTCTCATAATAGTCGGGCGATGAATTGCTAGTCACCTACGAGTTGGAACCATCAATAAGGTCTGTATGACAAGACTGTGCAATTAAGTTGGATCCAATATGAGCATATAGTGCGGGAGTTGACGTAAATAAATAGGCATGTACCTCATATCTCTGGCTAATTCACAATCACCCTAGGTGTAGCTTTATGAGCTCAACATTACTTAATCACATATTACATATCACATCATCGATGATTAACACAACCAAACATAACTTACCTGAGCTCACTTTTGCCTCCACATCACCACATTTATATATATATATATATATATATATATATATATATATATATATGCAACCATGCAATGCATATTCAAAATATGGAAGCATTTGGCATATTATTTCAAAGCATACTTTCTTTAAAATGCATTTATGGGAAATATATCAAGTATATAAATATATACTGAAAACAAAAGCCCACTCACTGGTATGTCAAAGGGTCATAGCCCTGAGTCACCCGTGGATACGCTTGTCCTTGGGATAAGCTTCACCTATATGCGAATTAACTATAAAAACGTTATTTTTAAAGCACATAGGCAAAACTAGCTAATAACTTCTCATACATTGCTCAAAATAGGTATCTGAATATACCATAGTGATCTACACAATCTCAGGATCATCCCCATACTTTTAGAATTATTTTTGGACCTCCCACGCACCGCCACGCACTGGCGGGTGCACAGTAAGACGCGCCACCACGCTCAGGGAATCCTGACGGATTCCCTAACTGCTGTTAGGAATATTCCGTTAAAACCCAATGGAAACTGTCCAACTAACTGACGTCGTGAGAATATTCCATTAGACTTGACGGAATATTCTTCCATCTCTTACCTCCAGCTCCGGCAACCGTCGCCGGCGCCGGAAATTGGGCAAATTTTCCAACTTCTTAATCTTGCTCATTTCTGCACCATTTTTCATGCAATTACCATCAAAATGAAGTTTAGGAGGTAGAGAATTGCATTATACCTTTTTCACGACTCGATTCGCGTGAAATTACGTCGGAGAAGTCCTTGAAGTCCGGCGACCTCTGCAAAGCTCCGTTTTCGAGCTTTCCGTGGTCCAAATCCTACCAACGATGCACTCCGAGCATCGTGAGGACCTCCTTGAGCTCACTGTGGTCCTAAAATTCACAAAAACTCAAGGGTTTAAAAGTTGATAAATAGTGCCCAAGTCGAAGGTCCACTTTTCGGGGTTTTCTGACGTCCAAAATCATTCCAATTTATGCCAAAACAAGCAAGAGGACTAAGAGATTACGTTTTGAGCCTTAGAATGGCTTGAAACCTCCATGAACTGATTTGATGTATTGTACACCCACGACTATTTTTCAAACTAGGGTTTCTCAAAGGTTTCCTTGCTGAAAATGGGTACCACTCGACTCGTAAGGATCCTAGGAAGACACTGAAGACCTCAGAACCTTCGATCCATGCAGATTTTGGGTTTGTTTGAGTGTGTCCGTACAAGTTTGAAGAGAGAGAGAGTGAACTAAGAGGAAAAGAGAGAGAAGTCCATGGGATAAAGAGAAAAGGTATGTGTGTGGTCCAAAAGCCACCAATCAAAACCAACAATTCCCTTACTTCCAATTGGGTCCAAAAACTTAGGGAAAATAATAAATGGGTCCAAATCCAACTTAAATCACACCGCACTTAACATCCAAGGGTAAAATTGTCATTTCACTTCATAAAAAATTAGTTATTCGGGACGGACTGTGACACTCGACACAGCATCTGCATTTGACGCCACCTACCCAAGTAAATTAATAAAATCCATTTAATTTAGCTAATTCAAATGCAGTTATTTGCTATTTTAACAAAAAAAAAAAAGTGGAGAAGAAAAATCTAAACCTAGCTAAATGACTAGTAAATATATTTACAAAACTTGATTTTTATCTTAAAAAATATGTGTTTTAGATATTTCGTCCCTTAAAAAATTGTTCACAATGTTGCTTGCTAGTGTGCTTTGTTGTTTATTATGGTTTGCATGTTTTGGGAATTGGTATAAATGTAGGGGAGGTTTTGTCGAAATTTCGATAAATCTTTAACTTAATGTTTGACGTTTGTTTTATTATTTTGCGGCTAAGAAAAACACCCAGGGACCTTGCCGATAGTTGAAGACGGGGCAGGTCACCCGGGTGACAAATGATCGTATCACGGTAGGATATGACAAGAGGCATTGGGTTGCACCTACAGTGGAGCAGCATAGTGCATTGGCCCATGACATGGGACATGTCGTTAGGACCGAGTGCTCTATGCTATGAAAATCATGGCGCGAGATCCTAGCGAAGACGAAGAACCTAGTCCGCAACTGTTTATCGGTAAGTTCCTAACTTTGTTTTATTCAATTATATATCAAGTTCATATTTTTATATTAATTTTTTTTTCCTTTTTCAACTTTGACTTCAATTTTAATTTTGATTTTTTAATATTTTAATTTAATACTTGATAAATTGTAGACAAACTACAATTTTGACGACATAACTAAGTCGATGGACAGCTACCTGGACAAGTTGTTTTATGAGCGGTACAAGTAGTGGAAGAGAGACCTCCACAAACATTATGAGTTGTTTGATGCTCCGGAGGTCGCTCTAGAGGAGGGTTGCCCACTGGAGTTGGAGGATCGGCTGGACGAGAGGGTGTGGCTCTACGGCCATTTTGAGGACCCTGCCTATGTGGTACATTTTTATATATGTATTACTTATTTAATTTTAATTGTTTTTAAAATTTATTCCTAATTTGGGTTATGCGTTTGTTTCATTATCTTTAAATATTACACTAATACTTTTATTTTATGTTAATAGAAGAAGGCGAAAGCGAACAAGATCAATCGGGATAAGAAAACTCTTCTCCACCATTCTGGTTTGAGACCCTTCTCCAATAGGATGGAGGCGCGACGACAAGTAATGAGAGTTTAATACTCGCACTTCCAATTTCTTACAAATATTCAATTTATTTTCCGTTGTCTTTATGTTTTTTTGTTGCTCTTATTCTAGGGGGTTCTAAATTCCCGGAAATAGACGTCTTTAAGGATGTTTATGTTCGGCCCAGGGATGAGCTTGCCAAGCAACTGCACGTAAGTACTTCTTTTCAATTTCCTATTTTACACTTCCACAAATTACAAAATTTAATTTAATATTAATTCTTACCAATTCCCTTCTGTCTTATTGTCATAGTCGACGATGGTAGAGAGGATCCAGACCGTCCTTCAAGAGTCTACCTCTTAACTTCCCCCAGACACTCCTATTGAGTGTGTGGCTCCGCCCAAGGATGCGGGGTTTCAGATCTTAATTGAGACCTTGGATGTGACCTTTGGGCGGAGGCCGGGGAAGTATTGTCGAGGGATGGGGCATGCTCGTTAGCGCTATTGGGGCCTCATCATCATCGCAACAATAGGGCCCCGGCATCACTGAACTGACCTATGAAGTGGCTGACCTGACAAGTAAGCTCGCGCTGATAGTTGAGGCCCTCAGCTCGAATGGCATCCATCTCTTACTCGGCGTTATGGTCCCTTCCACCTTCGAGCCATATAACTCGTTGGCCTCCAGCCCGTCCAGCAGCCCACCATCATCCTCCCCAACACACTGACTTGCAGCCCGACTCGCACCCTGACTCGTACCACGACCCCATTTATTGACCAAATAGATTATAGGTTTCTTTTTTCTTAGTTTTAAACTTTTTACTTGTACGTACATTTTTATTTGATATACAAATGTTATTTTTTTCCCTCCATTCATTAGAGTTGCAATTTTAATATAAAAAAGTAATTATTATTAAAATAAATTATGTAACCAAAAAAATAAAAAAGAGGGAAAACAATTAAATTAACAAAACAAAAAAAATTTAATTAATTAAAATTAATTTAAAAAATTGACACCACGCAACAAGCACTTGGTCGGGTAATGTTTTTGTGAACTAGTGTCCTATATCAAGTATTCGTCATGCAAACTTACTGGCCACCAGAACCACTGTCCCATGTACTATATCTTGTCCAGCTCGCTTTGTTGCATCAGGTTACGCGCGACAAACTAATTTCGTTCCCTTAAATTTTGCGCAACAACGTCTCTGTCGTTGCGCATTTTCATTCTTGTGCAACAAAAATTTCACGCAAAGTCTGTTTCACGACCCTTGAGCGACGATTTGTGCCTGACGAGCTTCTTTGTCGCATAAATTCCAATGCGACACTATGCCGCTTTACGTGACGAATGGCCCTTTGTTGCGAAAAATGTTAAATGTAGTAGTGCATGATGGTTGTGGCTAGCTTTCTACATCGCTACAAATATTAATATACTCGCATTTATGTGATGAAGTTAAAAATCTCTTTCAAATCACAGAGTTGCTCTCTTAAAGTTCTCATCTAGATTCCTTAAATATGTGAAAAACGTTAGATTTGAAAAACATTGGTTTAAAAGTACTTGGATTAACTAGAAAACATTAGATTAAAAGTATTTGCTCTCCTAAAGTTCTCATACTAAATAACTAAGTGAAATCAAAATGTTTGCTCATTCAAATAGAGTAATTAGAAGAAATAATCTGGATTTGGAAAACATTAGATTAAAAGAATTTGGAGTAACTAAAAATTTGAAATAGATTTGAAATAACGATATGTAAGAAATTGTTTGAAACACATTTTCTTCTTTCTTTATTATTCAATATATATAGGCATGCATATATAAAATTATAAAATTTAACCTTTTAGTGTTTATCTAAATCCCTAAATTTGAAATCGGTCATGTGAATTTAAATATCTCATTGCACAAGTCTAATTGCTATGCTCGAAGCTTGACTCTTAGCTACCCCCCATATTAAGATTTTCTTATGTTCTATATTTTCAATGGCTTCACAACTAAGCTTTTGAGGTCCTCTCAGGGCAAAATTATCATAAATACGAGCTAAATGATCTTTATTTTCTTATTTCCCATGCTACCTTTTTTCTCATATTCTAATAATGATTCTTACTTGGAAATTCTTTTTGGTGTCATCATTCTCCTATTGCAAAGCATGATATATTCTTCTCAAGCGTTGAGTTTTAATTTTTATTTTCTCTCTAAAATGTAATATTACCAAGAGCTTATATGTGAAATACACATTTTAAAATGTGACTATATGTAAAATATAATCGCGAGTTATTTATGTGAGCTCCACACCTCGCTACTATATAGATAATAGGCTTGTATTTACCAATTGGATGAGTATATCTCTTCCTTTTTTTTCTTTCTTTTTTTCTTATGTCAAACGATAGATTTGTTAGATTAGATGTTAAATTAGGAAGCCGAAAAGGTTCAACAGTGGTGCAAAGGCAACACTCATCTCCACCACTATGATAGAGGACCACTTGCAGATGAGCATATCTACAACGTGTATACTTTTACATGCACACATGTATATGATCTTAATTTTGGACAAAAAGAGAGCAACAATACTACTAGAGAGTGTGTAAACAACACATGATTACTTTTTGTGTATCTAGCATTACTCAAAAGAAAAGATACATAATCATCTGCGTACTTATCTATTGTGACATTATTTGTTGACCCAAAAAATATGGTTTGTCCTTTTGGGACCGACGTAACGTAACATACTTGGTATCTAGCATTACTAAAATGAAACTTGTATAAAAATTAATTTTAATAATTAAATATTTAGATTTGTCAAATTTTTGGTCAACCTGTGGAGGCTAAACTCATCAAGGGGAAATTCGTAATTAGCTGGAAGGTTCTAATTCAAGCCAATTGTTACTTGGATCACTATGGAAGAAAATGGTTTATGCTAGAGTTCACGAATGAAGATGATGTACAGGTGGCGGTCAATGGGAGACCTTGGTATGTAAAAAGCTATATTTTCTACATTGAGAAGAAGATCCCATATTGGTAAGCCCTTCGGTCAACCTGTGGAGGCCAAACTCATCAAGTGGAAATTAGCAATTAGCTGGAAGCAATGTTCTTAAAAATGCTAGGAGCTAGTTGGATGGTGACACACCCCGATCCGGAATATCAATTAGGACTCCGGATCAAGCTGTGCTGGCTGACACTTGGAAGGTGACGAAGCCATAAAGTATAGTGATGTGGAAATTGTGAATAAATTTAAACCTAAAAGTACCTAAATACCAAAGTGTGCTGTGAGTGAGAATGAACCAATTTCACATGCAATGTCAGAGCATAAGTAAAGTACAGTAGTGTGGAGAAGGATCATACCATCGGAGGTAGCCACCTATATTGAGATTTGCCAAGAATCCTTTTTGGTGCAGAAACTTTGCTACTAGAACCTGGAGAGGCAATAGGTAAGCTAAGTAGAATAAATCAATGTAAAATGATGTGTTAGTCGGAGTTACCTAACGTAACCTGTACGGCTGAACTTATATCTCACAAATCAATTCCTGCACACGAGTCGAAACCACCTAAGGTGGTCTGTACAATAGGTTGGGTGTAAATAAATACGCTCAAGTGCTACAATCACGTGAAGGCTGTGCAAAGTATCGTGGGTCACCTATGAGTCGGAACCACCTAATGTGGTCTGCACGACAGGCTGGCACTTGCCTTAGATCTAAGGTGAGTGTGTGGGGCGGGAGGTGAACGATCACGTGAAGGCTAGGCCCCAGCCTCGGGGGGAGCAGTAAAACTAGGGTGCAGGATAATTAGTTCTAAATGCATCTACGCATAACCATACACAATGCAACCACTATCACCATAATGTACTCACCTGAAGCTTACCTGGGCCTCCGCAACGTCATTCAATATTATGCATAACTATACTAATGCAAATACAAAAATGTAATGCATCCATGACATGGCATTTCAAACATAAATTCATTTAAAAACAATTTCTGGGAACTGTAAAGCGTATATACATATATATATAATACAAAAGCCCACTCACCTGGAGTCCGTGCTACAACTCCCTAGCACAAACATCAAGGCGTCACGAACGATCGGCGCCTAGAACAATTATCAAAACATGTCTTAGAATTCTTGTCAATAGAACATGTAACTTACATATCCAATTCGGGAAGATCCGTACATCGGATTCCCAATCCGTAAGTTTCTAATATCCTTAAATATTACGTATTATAACGTATCAAAGTTTGGTGACGATCCAATGGTCAGATCGTCAATTGCTATCATAATCAAGCGGCGGACCTCAATGGAACTACGTTTAAATGATGAAAATTCATGAACCGGACTTCACCAATGGAAACAGAGTATTCAAATTTAGCCTAGGAAGGTCAGAGGAGGCCTCGGCCCACGAACCGCTGTAGGTGGTGATTGGCCGCCCTTACTCGCCAGAAAAATCAACTTTTTCAAAAAATTCTCAAACTTCACAGAAATGAAGATCTCAGTGAGTAGAGAAACTTTCATGCTTGTGACTAAGGCCAATTTGGCCGGAAAAAGCCCCAATTTCATAAAAACCCGCTAGAACCCTAGATATGGGTGGTTCTTGATTCGTCCTCAAATTAACTCTGATGCTACAACCGCTAATTGGGCTTTGTTCCTAACCTATTGAGGGGTGTTTTGGTGGTGGTAATTGAATGTAAACATTTTAGATTTGATGGATCTCGGCCACAGGTCTCATAGCACCCACGGGTGCAAAACCCCTCAATTCCAAACCTAATCCTCTCAAATTTGAAGTGGAAATGGTAAAACAAGAGTATAATTGATGATTGGGAGTGATGAATTGGCCCAATTCGACGGAAAAATGGTGAAATTCACCAGAGAACCTATCGGTTACAACCCGGGTCACGGGTCGAAAGGGAACCCGGCCGGTTCCTCCGTTTTTGCCCTTATCTCATTTCTCTCATTTCTCTCCTCACCCATTGGCCACCCTCTTCTCTCTCCTCTCCCCACTGGCCGGTTCCTCCCTCATTTTCCTCCTTTATACACCATCTCCACCACCCATTTCATCTTTCTTTAAATCTGGCCACACATGTGGCTTTCCAGATTTTTCTCCAAAAATTTGGAGCGCTAATGAAACTAACTAATTTACTGAATGCCCCGACTTTAAACGTTAATATCTCCTTTGTGATAACTCCAAATCACGATCCGTTTGCGCCCACACGTTCGTGAGGTCGAACTCTATCCAAAAAATGTAAAAAAATGACAAAATATATGAGAATACATATGTCCTCGAAAAATCACGCTTTGCCCTTTAGGGCATTTCAGTAATTTCATGTGTTAAAATTATAAAAACCATAACTTTTAGGGCCGGGCTGTTACAATCTATTCCCCTTTAGAAATTCTCGTCCACGAAATTTAAAATTACTTGTCATAAATAAGATACTCGAAAACAGGGAGGAATATATTTACATAATTATAAGAAAGAAATCAAGTTGGAGCGGCTGCATAAAAGAGAATGCCATGTTCCTTCCTCTTTTATGCATCCAAGTGCATACCTTGTTCCTTCCTCAATAACATAGTAGTATAATACTTATATAACCCGTAAGGTTGAAACCACCAGTTATTATGTAATAACATAAGGAAATACTTGTATTGTGTTTAAAACCAAGAGTGGAAATAACTCACCAGAAATTTGCAATGGCAAAATAAAGTAGTAAGAAAATATTTGTACGAAAAATCAAAACCCAAAATGAAAATGGACCTCGCTAAACATTCGTCGTGTCACGAACTTCGAGAATGAGTTTGAACCATAGCTAACTAGTAAGTGTTGCCGTAGATGAGCCGTCTTGTCCACTTTCTTAGTGAACCCAACAATTAAACCATCGATATTTTAGTCTGCAACTTATAATGCTGATAACTCATTATTGTCTCGATAAGCTAGTGAGAAGTTCCTGAAGATGCCAAAATATTGCTTTGCTCTTCATGTGCGCATATGCCTAGATCGTTCGATTCATGCCTCGATCACGATACTGTACTATCCTAGAGTGCACCAAACTAGCTGCTAGAAGTGTTTCGACGTTCACGTTCCCACAACTTTAAGTAGTGGAAACATACGTAGAGACGAACACATATTGTGAAAAGCTTCTTTTGTGACTAATCACTAGAGTTGCTCTCCAAATCGAAGGATATAAGATCTGAAAGCTTAAATTAAAGAAACCAAATCTCTAACAACATTCTTTGAATGACAGTTGTAGTTTCGAGCCATACTTGAAATTAACACCACAATCACCAAACTCATAACTTATGTTTATACCTTCACCAATATCATGCTGAATTACTACTCAATCCTTAAAGCCGCTTGGAATTATTTTGGTAAATCTGGTAAACTTGCAAGAAGATTATACTTCAATGGTTCCTGTTAGCATCGATATGAAACTGGTGAACACATTTGCCGAGTCTACCTATTGTGCATTCTTCACTGATTGAGCGTGAGAAACCATGTTGAGAAGGCTAAAAGAATACACAAGAATTTAAGAGTCAAACAAGTTCATGAAATCTAGATACAAGATATCTGGATTAAATATACAATTTCGATGTCTGAACACGTGTAAATATTTAATTTAATCATGCGCTATAAACGAAAGGGTTGGAAAATAACTCAACTTGAACAATAGTTTAAGGAGGGTTTACAGACGGAAACTTACATTTTTTCTTGACTCAAAATTCACAATAGTTTGTTTCAACGATAGCTCCAGGAATAATAAATCACCAATGATGATGATTTGCTAGATAGAATGTTGATTGGGTGATTCAAGGACTAATGGTCTAAACTGAAAGCTTCAACGTCTAAGTGGTCCTTTTGGACAGTCAGTCAACATCAGAAATGATATGGGGAATAGACGAGTGACTCAAAATCAACTAGAATACCTTTAATACCAAGAGGTAAAACTGAGGGTACGAATAGAGCTGATGCAGACTAAATATCAAAGAGTTAAACAATTTCAAAAATGAAGAATTATGCCAAAAGACTAAACAATTATGTGGTTGTCTCAAGCCAAAAGTAGAAAGGTCAAATTTAAGAATGAACTAACAAGGTTTCTTGATGATCGAAAAATAACATCACAAAAGTATTAGAGTTATCAGGGACCAAAAGTGATTTTTCCAATATATTCTTTCGTCAAGTGCTACCACTCTAGCACCATCGTCATGCGAGACAGTTCTAGAGTCTTGGCCAAAGTAGACTTCACATGAATTCTAATAAGTGCTATTATAACAGATACTGCCAAAGAATCAAAACTAGTTTGGATTTCCAATCTCAAAAGGATCAATACTGATGGCTGGAGAATAGTGATGGAATTGGTCGGTAAAGTCTCCGGTGATACACGGTTATCGATACATTAACCTAGGCCATCAACTTGCCTCAAATCTATATCTTTCCTTGACAAAGAATTTCTTCACTTTAATTCTAAGGACATTCGCCAAAATGATCTTCTAAAATGTCGACAAGTCGACAAAATTGCCCAAAACTTAGGAAAAGCTAACATATTTTTCCATAATCGACGAGGTGGCAAGATCCGAACATTAGGCTCAAAAACTAAGAATGCTTTCATCACGCGTGTGATGAACATAGTACTGCCCAACTTATGCTCTGATACCAAACTGACACACCTCGACCCGGAATGTCCACTAGGACTCCGGATCGAGCTGTGCTAGCTGACACTTGTAAGGTGACGAAACCATAAGGTATAGTAATGTGGAAAATGTGAATAAATTTAAACCTAAAAGTACCTAAATACCAGAGTGCACTATTAGCAGGAATGAACCAATTTCACATGCGACGTCAAAGCATAAATAAAGTACAGTTGTATGGGTAAGGATCATACCATTGGAGGTAGCCATCTATATTGAGATTTGCCAAGAATCCTCGTCGATACAAAAAATTTGCTACTAGAACCTAGAGGGGAGCAAAACAGAAAATGTGAGTGGGCAAAAATAAAGCTTTTCAAAAACCATTTCTCTTTCCAGAAATAATAACCCCTCACCGAAAAATTCGTATAGTTTCACAGAAAATAATAATACATACGTATTTATAGATTATGCTCGAGAGTAATGAAAATCAAGTGTATGCTATGTCAAGTATCTCAGAAATGCAATAGGTAAGCCAAGTAGAATAAATCAATGTAAAATGATGTGTCAGCCGGAGTCACCTAATGTGACCTGTACGGTTAAGCCTATATCTCACAAATCAATTCCTGCACACGAGTCAGAACCACCTAAGGTGGTCTGTACGACAAGATGAGTGTAAATAAATACAATCAAGTGCTACGATCATGTGAAGGTTGTGCGAAGTATCGCAAGTCACCTACGAGTCAGAACAACCTAATGTGGTTTGTACAACAGTCTGACACCTACCTTGGATCTAAGAAGAGCTTGTGGTGCGGGAGGTGAATGATCACATGAAGGCTAGGCCCTGGCCTCGGGCGCAGCACTAACACCGGAGTGCAGGATAATGAGTTCTAAATGCATCTACGCATAACCATACACAATGCAACCACTATCACCATAATGTACTCACCTGAAGCTTACCTGGGCCTCCGCAACGTCATTCAATATTATGCATCACTATACTAATGCAAATACAAAAATGTAATGCATCCATGACATGGCATTTCAAACGTAAATTCATTTAAAAACAGTTTCTGGGAACCGTAAAGCATATATACATATATATAGAAAACAAAAGCCCACTCACCTGGAGTCCGCGCTATAACTTCCTAGCACAAACATCAAGGCGTCACGAACAATCGGCGCCTAGAACAATTATCAAAACATGTCTTAGAATTCTTGTCAATAGAACATGTAACTTACATATCCTATTAGGAAAGATCCGTATATCGGATTCTTGATCCATAAATTTCTAATATCTTCAAATATTACGTATTATAACGTATCAAAGTTTGGTGACGATCCAACGGTCGGATCGTCGATTGCTATCATAATCAAGTGGCAGACCTTAATGGAACTACGTTCAAATGATGAAAATTCGTCAATCGGACTTCACCAGTGGAATCAGAGTATTAAAATTGTCAATCTGACGTTCAAATGGTGACGATCCAAAGTTCAGGGGCCGCATCGGCCCATGCGCCGTAGCAAGTGGTAGTTGGCTGCCCTGACTTGCCGGAAAAATCAACTATTTCTAAAAATTCTCAAACTTCACAAAAATGAAGATCTCAATGAGTAGAGAAATTTTCATACCTGTGACTAAGACCAATTTGGTTGGCAAAAGCCCCAACTTCATAAAAACCCGTCGGAACCCTAGATATGGAAGGTTCTTAATTCGTCCTCAAATCAACTTTGATGCTTCAACCACTAATTAGACTTTGTTCCTGACCTCTTGAGGGGTGTTTTGGTGGTGGTAATTGAATGGAAACGTTTAGATTTGATGGATCTCGGCCACGGGTCTCACAGTACCCACGGGTGCAAAACCCCTCAATTCCAAACCCAATCCTCTCAAATTTGAAGTGGAAATGGTAGAGTAGGAGTAGAATTGATGATTGAGAGTGATGAATCGGCCCAATTTGAAGGAAAAATGGTGAAATTTACCGGAGAACCCACCGGTTACAACCCGGGTCGCGGGTAGAATGGGAACCCGGCTGGTTTCTCTGTTTTTCCCCTTCTCTCCTTTCTCTCCTTCCTCTCCTCACCCATTGGTCACCCTCTTCTCTCTCATCTCCCCATTGGCCAGTTCCTCCCTCATTTCCGTCCTTTATACACCATCTCCACCGCCCATTTCATCTTTCTTTAAATATGGGCCACACACGTGGCTTTCCAGATATTTCTCCAAAAATTTGGAGCTCTCTTGAAACTAATTAATTTAGTAGAATGCCCCCGACTTTAAATGTTATTATCTCCTTCGTTATAACTCTAAATCACGATCCGTTTGCGCCCATACGTCCGTGAGGTTGAACTCTATCCAAAAGTGTGAAGAAACATGACAAAATATATGAGAATCACATACGTCCTAAAAAAATCATGCTTTGCCCCTAGGGCATATATGTATTTTCACGTATTAAAATTATAAAAACCATAACTTTTAGGGACTGGCTATTATAGGCGGCGAGTTGGAGCCTAGTCCTAGGCGGCTAGGCGAGGCCTAGGTAGACTAGGTAGATTTATTTAAATTTATTATATAACATATAAATAAGTGCCTATTTATACTCTTAAAATAAAAATTATACTTGCATTGAGAATTTGGGAAAGTTCAAACTTAAAGCTTAAGTCATCATGGCACTTCCATCAGCACAAAATAATGTAGTAAAAATACGAAAAATAAAAAACCAAAAACCAAAATTGAAAATTGACTAATTCATAATATAGGTTATTTTTTAGTAGGCTATCTAGAAAACCCTTTAAGTTAATTGAAAAAAACTTTAAAAACAATAGAACCGCCTAGACACTGCCTAGCCGCCTAACCCGTCTAACCCTTACCTGATTTTTCTGCACGTTTTGGCCTAAATTGCATCGTTCCTCCACCGTTTAATGCCTAGGCGCTGCCTAGGTTGATTTTTAGAACAATAGGTGGAAGGGTCTAATTCAAGGCAACCTTTACTTGGATCACTAGGTAAGAACTTGGTTTATGCTAGAGTTCACTAATGAAAATGACATAGAGGTGGTGCCCGATGAGAGACAGTATATGAAAAGCCAAAATTTTCACATTAAGAAATGGACTCTGGAGTTCTATGATCTTAAAGACATTCATACCTTAAGGGTTTAGGTCAATGCTAACACGTCATAACCCTGATATCCCTAAATATCAAGATCGGCATGTGTTGGCTGGCACCCGAGGATAACGAAGCCATATTAACATGCATGCAAGTTATAAAGGAAGAATGAATGTAAATAAAATAGGTAAATTTAAATATAATGAAATATGCAAATGCATGAATGTATTCAGAGCATACAACTAATCAAGAATATTGCAAGAGAATTATTATAAAATGGTACGAAGAAAGGAGAGGGTCCTACATTGAGAAGACTCGAAGATACCAATGTGGGAGTACCCTGACACCAGAATCGTACGCCTCGATTCTAAATCCTGAAGGGGGCGCAAAAACAAAAGGCGAGTGGACCATAGTTTAATATAAGTAATAATAATAAGAAAACCAATTTCTTTCTGAACATACTAACCCCTGTTTTGAAAACATAGATAATACTACATAATAGGTTTTTCTGAAAATCCTAACATGCCAAAAATGTTTGTAAACAATAAAATCATCTATAAAAGTGATACCGAAACGCCTGAAGGTAAATCCAAAGAATCCTGTAAATCAAAACAATGATGTTCTCAACTAGGGGTATCATAATCGGCCGTAGGCATAAACATCACCTCGAAGGTGAATTTGTATGACACTGGGTTATGCTAGTGAAGAAATATGGTAGGTCCCATCACCCGAAGGTGAAGCTATATGACTCTGGGTTACGCCAGAGAAAAAAATATAACACAACACACTGACACTAGTCGTGGCTAGTGAAGCTGTCCTACACTGGTTTCGCCAGTGAAGCTAGAAGTATGTAATAATATCTCACTATTCCTCGACTGTATCCTATGGCCATAGACGTATACATACTCAGGTTGTGTGTATGTACTGTATGATTACCCACTAGATAAGCATCGAAAAACGTAACCAAAATCTCATCATCCGAAATCATAAGAAATTCCATAAACATGATTTCTATAAACATGCCATTTTATAAAGCTTATATAGATAAATAAAAAATATTTCATAAAAGCGAATTAAATAAATCATGAATTCTCCAAAATCATAAATATAGAAATTCATAAAACATAATATAAAACGCAATCAATTCAAGAAATATGAAATGCATGCAAGCCTAATATTCTATACAAACATGCAATTTGAGAATAGGCCTACTCACAAATATTCCACTACCGAGGAGCCGATCGAACTAGGGAGGACAAGATCACCACTCCCTTCCAACCAATGCACCTTTTGGAGGCTTAACAGAGATTGGAGCTGGCCAAAAAAATGGCTGGAAGGTGGCCAAACGACCACGGCTTTGAATTTCTAGAAATTGTACAGTGACTTCCCTTGTGTTTTCCGAGTGCCTACATCACCAAAATCACCCAAAAACTTACTAATCGTGAACACGATCTACAATGATTTGGACCAAGTTTGAGGATTACCTTCGTCGAAAACAGCAAGAATTCGCCGGAGAAGTTCTTGCACAGTAACTGCACTGTGTAGCGCGAGGAGGGGATTTTCAAGTGGTTTTTCTCCTATTTCCTGGTTCAAGGACTAACAGGGATTACAAGGGATAGTGGTTGTGGTGTCTTGTTGTTGTGATAAGTGTAAACACGTATCATTAGCAAATAGAGTGTGTGCCATGTCAACTAAATATAGTTAAGAATTGTTGGTAGTTAGCTGAGTTGTTAAAAAGTCAGTTAGATGGTTAGAGGTGAGCTACCATTATGCTATATATAGCATACCTTGTAAGCCTTTACTCTTACGAAAAAGTAATCTGAAAAGTTACAGCCATTTCTCTCATTCTTCTCTTATTCTTTGCGATTCTCCATACATAGTTCTTCATTTTTCTTCATCTTTTTCATGTAATTCATAATAGTTAATAGTTTTAGGTGTGTGGGTGTGTATGTGCAGCTCGACAAATGAGGGAGAGATGAGTGAGGGAGAGAAGAAAATGAAATTAAAAGAAGAAGGAGAGAGAGAGAACTCTCGGGGAAGAAAGGGACACCGCAGAAAAATGGGGTAGGGGCACATGTGTCAACCAAGGGGAGGTCCAAAATGAGGAAATGTCTCCCAGTGAAATTACCTAAATGCCCTTGACGTTCAAAAATTTGTAAAAACTTCATTTTAGTTCTGAATTCAATTCCAATCGCGCCTACACGTTCGTATCAACGAGTGCAATGTGAATAAATTAAAAGAATAATTCCTACATGTCATAGACCGAGAGTCAATAGAAGTCAACGTTATTTCCCCAAAGGGCATTTGATAAAATCACACCTTTAAAATTATAAAAACAGGAAAATTAGGGATGGGTTGTTATAAATGTCCCTAGACTATCTATTCAGTTTAGGGAGGTGAGATTGTGGGAAATTTGATAAAATCACACCATGTTTTGTCTTGAGGATGTCAAGGGAGCTTAATAGATAGTGGGAAACTTGATAAAATCACACCATGTTTTGTCTTAAGGATGTCAAGGGAGGTGAGCTTAATATTCTATGGTTGAGGTCTCCATCTAATTCTCTGTTCTTTTGCAAGATAGATCGTAGGTAGCGAAAGCAGTCGCTCTTTGGTAATTCCTGATCTTCGATCCTCACCCCTAACTCATTTAGGTTTCTATTTGCATTGAACTTGCACTTCATATATTCTGTCTTTGATCGGCTTAGGCGAAGACCTTTAGATTCCAACACTTCTCTCCAAAGGTTAAGTTTCGCATTTACCCCTTCGTAAGTTTCATCTATCAACACCATATCGTCTATGAAAAGCATACACCAAGGAATATCATCTTGAATATGTCCCGTTAACTCATCCATTACCAATGCAAAAAGGTAAGAACTTAAGGATGACCTTGATGTAACCCTACAGTTATGGGGAAGCTTTCGGTTTCTCCTTCATGAGTTCTTACCAATTTAGAAAATAATAAGACTTTTAACTTTAAAGAGATTGAGAAGTGGTCCAGAGTAGATTCTTGGATTGCGAATCTTATTTTGGACCCTCCTTTTAGGAGTTGGCTAACAAATATTGGTAACGAGACTTGCATGTATGATAAACAATATGTAATGTTGATGGAGGTTGTAGGAAATTTAAATGTTGGACTGAAAGAGGATGGTCCTAAAGAGGCACAAGTTGTTGGTAAGATGAATGAGATGAATAGTGAGAAGTGGTCATAACATTTTGTTTTGGTCCTATAATTGTGTTTTTTCTCTCACTGGCCAATCTTATTCAAGATCAACTAAGACATTTTTTTAATCTCAATCTTAGACCATCTCCAACCGTTGGGCTAAAAGCCAAATTTTTTAGCCCGGACAATTTAGTTTTTAACCTAGAAACAGCTTTTCTGCTCCAACCCTTCTGGCCTAAACTTTTAGCTCGAGATTATTAAGGAATGAACTTAGCTATTTTTTTCTTAAATTAATTTAAAAAATAAAGAATATGTAGACTATCGTAAATTAATTTTATGAACATTTTAATATAAAAATATTTAAATTCTTATAAATATTGAAAAATTACTAAATTTTTCACAAATCAAGCCTTCAACTTATGCAAAAAATACTTAATAAACCACATAAACTTAATACAACCGATAATTCATAAACCACATAATTAATAAACTACATAAACTTAATACAAACGACAATTAATAAACTTAATTAATAAAGAACATAATTCATACACTACATAAACTTAATAATCATATCCACCATTTTCACTTGGTGATGGACTTCATACTGAACTTGGGATATAGGGTTCAGAGGATTCATCATCTTGAAACATACTCCTTGAGGCAGACTTTCGCAAAATTTCCTTTTGCTTACCACGTAAGAACTTCTTCATCTCTGGAGTGTATTTGTGAGGTCCTTCATCATCAAATTAATTTCAAACCTATCTTGCTCCCTATCCGAGATTTCCTTCATTTGCAAACGCATTCGGGCCGTTTCTTCTTGGCGAACACTATGGGTTTCGTTCAATTTTGTAATTCTGGTAGCAAAGTGTCCACTCATCAGATCTTGGGACTTCCCTTTTCTCTTTGCTTCCTTTTGCTTATCTCTTCCTGGGGGCCTTGCAAAAGAAGGAGATGGGGTCATTTCATCGACACCTTCATCTCCGGCATTTGTCTGTACGACTTCACGTTGAAATAATTTTCCCCATTGTTGGTTCGCATCAGTCCCCCACCTTGGATAATCCTTGAGGACGTCCCAAGCATGTTGCAACTTAAAAACTTGATTTTTTGGTGTTACTCTTGTCTTGTAAATTTCCATTGCTTTGTCACCCTATGCAAAAATACAAAAAAATAATTAGTTGCAAAATAATATTATGTACATGACAAATAAAATATCAAGAACAAACTCACAATTTTTGTTACGCTCCTTCCACTAGCCATGGAACCACGGCTCTCTCCAAGCTTCCCTTCCATAAAATGCATGCTTTGTTGATAGTCTTTCACCGATCATAAACACCACCACCATCCTTCCCGCCACCATTGCAGTTTTCTTGAAACTTTGTAATGATTTTATCCCACAAAAATTGTTCCAACTGCACCATCTTCGCCAACAAAAATCCATGCCAAGCATAAAACAACATCTTCGTCATAAGTCCAATTACGACATCTAATATGCTCTCTTGCCATGTTGAACAATTTGGAAATGGAAAGAAATGGTAGAAAGATAAATTGGAAGAATTATATGAGAAAATTGAGTTTTGTGTAGATGTTTGAACAAATACATGAGTATTTATAGAGTTTTTGAGTGAATTTTGAGTTAAATATTTTTTTTTAAATTATTTTAGCAGTTGGATTTAAATTTGGGCCGTTAAATCTTATTTTTTTTACCGTTAGATTTGATTATATTTGATCTCAACTGTTGGATTCAATGTATTTTAAAATAACATATTCTAAAAAAATTAAATTTGAATCTAGACCGTTGGATCAACCAACAGTCCTTAAAGCCTAGCCCTTGGATTAAAATTATAGCCGTTGGGATTCTTTGGGTGGCCGGCACACGGCTGACAGCGAGGCCCACCCTTGTCGGGAAGGCTTTGAAAGCCCACCGCGTGGGGCTCGTTGGAGCATGGGCGGGCCGAGACTGGCCTAATTGCTAGCGAGTCCACTCGCATTGGGGGGGGGGAATTTGGCCCAGCTTTGGCATTTGGCTTTTAGCCCAATGTTTTAGCATGGATTGGGTGGTGATTGGGGGGGGGGGGAGGAATAAATGGGGAAATTTGGCTTTTAGCCCACCATTGGAGTTGATCTTAGAGTGTGTGATGTAACTGTGGATAAAATGTGGATTTAGGATTTAATCTGTCAACTGGTGCCTAATAATATTGCATATAAATTTTTTACCATTCATATTCCTTTACAGGATAAGGAGGATGAATTCATTTGGGGACCTTCTCCACATGGAAAATTCTCTGTCAAATCATCTACTTGGATTCAAATTAACGAGCATTGCAATACTTCTTATAACTTAACAAATTTGGAAACTTAATATGCCTCAAAGTTATTTTTTTTTGCTTGGTTACTTATAAGATTCAGACGTTCTACAAATAAAAGATTAAGTAAACACAATCGCAATAGTCAAACTGTTTGTCGTTTATGTAGAATGGTGATGAGGACCAGTTACATCGTTTTGTCAAATGTAATCATACTCAGGAGTCTGGAAACTGTTTAATAACATTGCTCCTCCATCCTTAGTGACAAACATTAGTGATTGGTTAAACAGTCTCTCTGCTAGGGATAAAGATGACCTCTCTGACATTAGTAATCTTTATTCTTTGCTGGCACATGTGGAATGATAGAAATTATTATGTTTTTAGATAGATTAAACCTCATCCAGTCTGTTGTCTTATGGTGGTTGTCATGGTGGGAAAGGACTTACAAACCTAAAGAAAACAAATAGCAAACCAAAACAAACAACAAACCCCATCAAGTGGAAGGCACCTGCAGAAGGAATTTTTTAACTCAACTTTGATGGATCGGTGACGAGGAATTCTGCTGTTGCGGGATTCATCATTGAAATCATCATGGACAGCCTTCTGTTGTGGACCTAGTAACATTACCACTGCGGAAGCAATAGCTCTTCCTGATGCATTGAATTTAGCCAAACAACGTTGACTTAGCAAGGTCATTGTGGACAAGAGACTGGTGAACTAAAACTATTGTGGCGGACATAAAATGGCTGACTTCCTCTTTTAATTCGGTAGAGTGGAACCGTGTCTACTAGGAAGCAATATTTACTACTGACGCCATAACCTCTATTGGGCCCAACTGCAATAATATGTATATTTTGGAGGGTTAAATTCCTCAGCTAGGAATGCTTTTTGTATGACTCTAGAGATCTCAAGTGCTTGCGAGGCTTCTCTTTAAATTAATTCTTTTTTTACCTGAAGAAAAATTAATGCATAAATTTAGGTGCAAGACAAGTCCACATAGCATTCATTGAGTGCGAAAGACAAATATGGGTAGGTATGTGGGGAAGGTAACTAGCATTCTTCAAGGTTTAATTAGAATCACATGTCTTTATCTTAAACTTGTTTAGATTAAACATTTGTTGATTCTCAATTTTATATGAAAGTGCTTTACTTTTGATCAAACTCAATGTTCACGTATATTCTTTATTTAAATGCATTTTATATCCATATTAAATTAGTTTTTATGTCAAAATTCTTTGAATAATTTTAATTAGTTGCTATATTTGTAGAATCTCATCCCTTCTCAATTTAAGGATTCAACTCTCTATAGGAGGTAAGTTTTTCATATACATAACACACAGACTTCTTTTTTTCTTTTCTTTTTTTCCAACTTGTACGGTTGGTTAATATTGTCAATTTAATTAAGTCGTATTGGTACGTTTTGACAATCTAATATTCTTATTGCATAATAATTTTTGTAATAAATTGATTGATATGTTTGATATTATACACAGTGTTGATTGATACGTTTAATTCCACCTTTGGAACGTTTGATTTTATATACAGTGGTTGATTGGTACGGCTATTCCCACTTTTGGTACATTCCGTTTTATACACATTTTTATGGTGATTATATTAATACATTTATACTCGTTTATTTGTACTTGTCATAAATGGTACATTTGTATTTTTGTTACATTTTTTTTCTTATAATGTATTAATATAAATTTCTCTATATGGTAAAGAAAAATCTATAGAAAAAATCTTTTAATTATCCCGGTTAGTTTGTTAGTGGAAACAGAGAAGGCTAGATGTAGGAAGGTTAGTTATCTTTAAATAAACTAGCATATGGGCACATACAAAGTGTGTGAGAATATTTTTTTTATTTTTGTTTCTGAAATAGGAGAGAGGAAGAGAGTGATAGAGAATGTGGGATTGAGAAGTTTTATTTATTTATTTATAATTAGAGTTATGTTAGGATTACATGTAGGTGAGGTTTTGAAAAAAAAAACAAAATTTGGTTGTGTGAAATTACATTTTTGCCCCATATTTCTTATTCATGTTTTTTTTAATTAGAAGGTTAAACTGGTAATTTCATAACGTTTTGATTGACAATGAATGTTTTATTAATTAATAGAGATAATTGATCTCATTTTCTTTAACATAAGGACTTTTAGAAAAAAATATTATGAGACATGTGGTCCAAAGTTATAATAAAAAATTTAATCAAATTTCTAAAAACAACAAATTTTCAGTATTATTAATTTACTGAAATGTTTATATCAAAATGCCCCAACTATGGTTGAAAACACACTTTCTAAATTATCCTTTTGTTTAATTTTAAACACTTGATCGAATAAACCAAAAAATAATTAACAAATGACAAAAATAAACAGGCTCGTGCTAAGAAAAAAACATACTGAAATACTTCAATAGTGTAGTATTACTTATCATATATTTGTATTGTCTTTCTAATAGAAATAGGGTTCATTAACACATAAGGTCTCGTCGATTAAAAAATTATCATAAATATATATATATAGGCAAACGAGTATATACAAGAATAGCTTTAATTTAAGCTTGCAGCTTCAAATCTTGTTCACTAACAAATGTACCATGGAATCCATACGGAACCCTAGCAGGCAATCTCACCAACGCTACTTGTTTCATGCTTGAAGCTTCCAATATCACCAACTCCGAACTCTCCTCAACTTCATCCCTCACAAACCCCATTATAAACCCTTCGTCATCGTCTTCACCGTGGTGTGCCATGCCACCATTTCTCTGTCGGGGCACGTACAGCGGTTCTCCGCCAAACCGACCGGACCCATACATATACTTACTCACCGAACCGGTTTCCGAATCCACCTTAGCAATACCCGAACACTTGGGCCACGGCTCAGCTATAGCCATATACACATACTTGCTCTTTTGTCCTACCACTTGTTTGTTCACCTGTCCTACTTCCAAATTCAAACTCGGGACGAGAACCCGCCGGGTTGACTCACGAGTCCTCAAGTTCATCCGGATCTCTGTCAACTCAGCACGAATTGGGTTATTCCCTTGCTCGTTGAATATTGAATCCGGTGGGTCCATGCATGACCCAATGACAACAACAGTCGGGTCACCCGCGTCCGAAATCTCTTCCCATGAATTGCACAAATGGAAGCAAAAACAATCTGGCACGTCAATCCAGCAGATGCTCGATTCGTCCACGTCCCCTTTTGGTAAAATTCCAAACCGAGACGTCTTGCTCCGGTCGTAGATCACAGGCGAACCGCCCTTAATCATTTTGGATAACTTAAATACCACTTGCTGATCCGGAATCACCACATAATTTTGGGTTATCGCAAAGTCATGCACCATGGTAGGTTGGTCCAGCGTGATGTCCACGTCACGTGATTTTTTCCCGCACGTGCTAAACCTGAAGTACTTGAGGTGCGGCTTCTTCACCACGTCGTAACTGAGCGCGTGGAGCTCACCCGTTCGGGGGTCCACCTTAGGATGAGCAATCATGGGTCGGTCCAATCCACCGTTAAAATCGAACCTTCCGATTGTTTCCAGATCACCGTCGCCCTTGATCTTAACAGTGTACGGGAGATCATCTTCCGACATGGCTAATAATCGTCCGTTGAAATAAACCAAGCCGGCATTAGCGACGCCGGTGCCACGTGAGCTGTCTACCAAGCCGATAGCTGCTCGAGCCATGAACAAACCAAGCCGAGCCAAACCCGAGTGACCATGAAGCTCCCCAATCGGCTTGGGAAAAATGGACCTGCCCAGCATGGCTTCTTGCTCAAGTCGGCTCGTGCGTGTGTACCTACAGCTGTAGCTGGCTCGATTTGACGAGCCGAGAGTGAGGGCGTGAATCATTCCGTCCCCATCAAACAAGTGGTGTCCGCCCAACGGCGGAAACATAGGGTTCGCGCCGTTTCGGACATAAACACCACGTAAGCAATCAGGGATTTGTCCCACAACCTCGAGACCGTGATGAACCGGACACTCTTGAACCGGCGCAAAATTCCCGGATATTTGGACAGCCGGGTCGATGTTTTTGGGCAAAGCATGCTTCTTTTCTAGCGGCTCTATTAGTGATGTTTCTCCTGCGTCTAGGAGTGAGGCTGCTAATTTTTGAAAAGGGTTTAGGCGAGGTAGGTTAATATTTGGTTTTGCTGGGTTCACTTGCGGTAATGGTTTAGTGTTTGGGGGTGGCAAAGGTTGCCTTGGTGGTTTTTGGGTTTTATGGGTTAGAGTTTTTTTGGATGGGTTGATGAGGATTTTGCATGTGATTTGTGTTGTGGCTGTGTAAGTTTGGGTGGCATTTTGGAGAAGGGGCGGAGAGGGTGGTGATGTAGTGGTGGTGAAGTGCAAGGCATGCATAACTGAAAAATCAGAGAGAGAGAGGGAGAGAGAGAGTAAGTAGGTGTGTGGGAGGAGAGAAATGGCGGGCGAGTGGTGGTTATATAGTAGAAGTGGAGAGTGTGAAGTGAGGTGTTATGTCAAATTTTCAGACTAGCTAGAGGAGACGCTGACCCACGGGTAAATGGTATGAGATGATCACTCTAAAAAAAAAAAAAAAAAATTGAGGCTTTTTTTAGGTGGGGGATGAACTACTGGATAAGAAAATTATTATTCTATTATTAGCTTGTCGAAGGCCAAAAGAATATACACAGACGATGTAATTACTGAAATTACTGTAGTGCAAGTTTATGGTGGTATATAATAAAGGCCCTTGCTGATGGAGATTACACTTGTGGAGTGTAGAAGATGGTTGGGAACACGTCACCATCTGTTCCTTTCTTTGTACCAAAGAAAGAGAAAATTTACACGTATTATGTATATTGCTATATCCATGCAAGGCCACGTATCACACCAAAACATATATAAATGCGTATTAGTGGTAAGATGAGATGAAGTATATCCGATTCGAACTTGCGCTACTGTTTAACTTTATAAACTACAAAGCCTATGTGTTGTGCAAATCGAATAACTAAATGCTAACTATGTTCTTTTATAGTTGATTACTGGTATAGACATGTCAAGTCGCTACCAAGCTTGGTTGAATGAATGATATGGATGTGGTGGTGTGTTGATGAAACGTGTTACTGACTTCTACACTCAACAGCTTCGGCCACGGAAGGAACACTTTTGCATTCGAGTTTTGCTAACTTGAAGACAAGGTTATGCTATTTGGTGTGAAGTTCAATAATGGTTTGCCTTCTAATGTGCTGAACACTAAGTAACTTGGTAACACTTCGCTTTGTTGAAAAAACTTAATAAAGTGACCTTGTTTAGCGAGAGATTCAAAAACTCCTCACTGGCAGAGACTTGGATAAATAACCAAAATACTAGTGTTGTTTAACCAAATATAAAGTACTCCTAGACCGATTGATTCTACAACTCCAGTGATGTTTAATCAAATTGAATATAGCGACAGCTTGTTACGCATTAATTTTAACCAAACATAATATTGGCTAACGGAGGGGTTAGTGAAGAAGTTAGTATTTATCGCAAGGGTATGAGAGGATTCCACAAAGAAAATTTGCTTATGTGTTGAGTAGAGGGTCGTCTCTAAGTTGTAAGATCACTTATATTTATAGGAGCCAATTTTGTGATGGTCAAATCTGCTGAGTAGTAGAGCCTTGATAACATTGCAACTTCTCGACATATCCCTATTATACTTGGAATTATCCTTGACTAATGCTCAATAACCATAAAGTCTCCGCCACTTCCACATGAATCATGACTCTGAATCTGGTCTCAGTATACGATCAATTCATACTCTATCCAAAAACGAATTTTGATTCTTAAACAGTTAATCCCAATTTACTGTAAACCATTGATCCTCGAACAATCCTACTTCGCTAAAACTTGGCCACATCAAAGCCAAATCCTTGACTAGTCTTATGTCCAGGACTCAACTATTTCAGCACTACTACTTCTTAACAGAACTAAATAGAATGAAGAAATCTTTGAAATGAAAATCTAAGAAAGCAAGCAAGCAAGAAATCTGGAGAGAGAGAGAGAAAGAGAGAGAGAGAGAGAATTGAACAGTGAAGGAAGAAGAAGAGTCAATCGTATTGAATGAATCGGTTACAACATATTACTACAGTTATATCCTAACAATTCTAACTAACTTGTCTATATGGAAATCATCTACATCTCTCCTTAACCAACCAACAAATGCCACCTATAATCAATTAACAAATGCCACATGTAATCTTATTACATTTCAGCTATTACCCCCCTCTCAATCTCAGCTGGGATGTCCAAGGCTAAGATTGATACAATGCTTGACAAATGTAGGACTATGCAAACCCTTAGTGAGCACATCAACAACCTGGTTGTCTGTGGATACATAGTGAACACTGATATCCTTCTTTTGCACCCTTTCCCATATGAAATGATAATCTGCATCAAGGTGTTTTATCCTTGAAATAAAGACTAGATTGGTACTGAGTGCTAATGCTGAGAGATTGTCACAATGTAAAGCTGGAGGAGCAATTAAGAATTCATGCAAATCTTTCATTATTAATCTTATCTAACACGCATCTGCAGCACAGTTTGCTAAAGCTTTATATTCAGCTTCTATGGAGCTCTTGGACACTGATGACTTCTTCTTAGATTGCCACAATATAGGTTTAAGACCAAGATATACAACATATCCAGTGATTGATCTTCTTGTATTGATATCTGCAACCTAATCAACATCAGAGTATGCTGAAATCTGTGTATCAAAAGCTGAAAAATATGTAATGCCACATTATATGGTCCCTTGAAGGTATCTGAGTATCCTTTTAACCAAGATCATGTATGCATCAGTTGGATTGGTCATATATTGACATACAACATTCATAGAATAGGCAATATCAGGTCTAATGAATGTCAAATACTGAAATGCACTGACAATGGTTCTGTAGAAGCTTGGATCAGCTAAAGGTTGACCGTCAGACATTAACAACTGTGTATGTGGCTTTGAAGGTGTTGGTGTTGGCTTACAATTTTCCGTTCCTGCCTTTTTAATAAGTTCTTTTGCCTATTTAGCTTGACTAATGAACATATCACCATTGTCTCTGTGTTGAATTTGCAACCCCAAGAAGTAAGTCAACTTTCCGATGTCTTTTAAATCAAACATTGTACTAAGTTCAGTAATCATAGCTTGCACTTTGGAGATGTTTGAACCTGTGAGGATGATATCATCTACATATATAAGTAGAATGACTATATCCTTGCCATCTGTTTTAACAAAGAGACTTATGTCAACTTGTGAAACTGTGAACCCCAAAAATGGTAACACACCTGTGAATTTTGAATTCCAAGCTCGTGGAGCTTGCTTGAGTCCATACAAGGATTTAACAAGCTTGCATACATAATTTGGAGTCTTGGGATAGACAAAGCCTTGTGGTTGCTTTATGTAGATTTCCTCCTGCAATTCTCCATGTAAAAATGCATTCTTGATGTCTAACTGTCTAAGCTCCCACTTATGGCTTGTAGCTAGAGCAAGAATTAACCTCATTGTAGTATGCCTTACTACAGGACCAAATGTCTCAAAGTAATCTAACCCATGTTCTTGTGTATACCCTTGTGCAACCAATTGTGCCTTATATCTAGATATGTTGCCATCTAGATTTTTCTTCAAAACCCACTTACTCCCAACAATTGTTCTGTCATGAGGTGGAGGAACAAATGTCCATGTCCCTTGCCCTTTAAGAGCATCAATCTTATCCTGCATAGCTTGCTGCCAATTTGGATTACTTGCAGCCACTTTAAAATTCTTTGGTTCATCATAGTCAACAGTTTCAGCTAGAAATGAAAACCCATCATAGCATCCAGAACCATCATCAATCTTTAAGGATTGTAACTTAGGTAAATTTGCATGAAATGAAGTGTAATCTTTCCTTTGAATTGTTCCAGTTTGCAGTCTGGTATTCATAGAGTGTGTTCTTGAAGCATCATTAGTTGTAGAAGAAATTTGATCACAACCAGTCTCATAAAGAGGAAGTAATACCTGAAGTTGACTTAGATCCAGGACAGGTAAGAAGGGTTGATGCAGATCTTGTACTGGAGTAGGTGAGTGTGGTGGCAGCGGTTCAGATTCCTGTGTATTTATTGCAGGTTGTGAACTTTCAAACAATGCAGAAGAATTAACTACTGCTTCAAGTAATGAAGTATCATCAGAAATTGATTGAACTGTTTCATTCCTTATGTTATCTTGTACATTGGGAACTCTTAGCTAAACTATAATTGGAGATGAATGGACTGGCCTCTGTGCATTATTGCTTCCCAACAACATAGATGGTTGACACTTTGTTGGAAAATAAGATTCATCATGAAGAACATGCCTAGAGAGAATTAATTTCTTTATTTGCAAGTTATAACATATAGACCCTTTATACCCTGAAGCATAGTCTAAAAATACACAAACTGAAGTTCTTGGCTAAAATTTGCTGTCATTATAATGTCTTAAATAGGGGTAGACTGCAGATCCATATACTTTCAAATCTTGAAGTGATGGATGTTTATCATACAAACAAAAGAAAGATGAGTTCATTTGTAATGCTTTACAAGCCATCCTATTGATCTAATACACAACATGTGCATATGAATGAAACCAGAATTCTTGAGATAAACCAGCAACATTCATCAAAGTTATTGCTGTTTCGACTATATGCCTATGCCTCCTTTCAACAAAACCATTTTGTTGAGGAGGGTAGGGACATGAAACCCTATTAATCATCCCATTTGACTATATAAATTCCTTGAAAGAATTAATTAGAAACTCTCCACCTCCATCTGATTGTAAATACTTAGTATGAGCTCCAAATTGTACTTCAACATATTTATAAAAAATTGACAAATAATGAGAACACTTTTGATTTATTATAAAGTGGGAAAATCCACATGTATCGTGTACAATCATCATCAACAACAACATAGAACCTATATCCCTCTATGGATTTTATAGAAGAAGGTCCCCAAACATTAAAGTGTATCCTATCAAAAGGTAAAACACACCTAGAAGCATAATTAGAGAAAGGTTTTCTAGTAATTTTCCTATGAATACAATCACTGCACATTGTATGCTTATTATTTGTTGATATAGGAATATTGGGCTTAGCTAGCATAACTGCCAATACTTCATTTGTAGGATGTCCTAACCATTGATGCCATAGCAAAGATCTTACTAGTTGTCCAATAAATGCACTAAGAGCTTTCCACGATGACATAGGAATCTGAAACAGTTCTTGAGGCCTACTTCTTCCTTTGTACAAGATCTCCCTTGTTACCTTGTCCTGCACAAAGAAATATGTGTCATCATAGATAAACCAACATCTATTGTCTTTACATAATTGTTTTACACACAGAAGATTGATAACAATGGATGCGACATGTAACATATTCTTTAAAATGATATAATTATATGGTGTTTTGACAACTGTTGAACCAATATTTTGAATTGGCAAACCTTGACCATTGCCAATCTTAATTTTCTCTAAACCTTCAAATGGAGCAACTTGATTTAGACTAGTAAGATCAGAGGTCATGTGATGGGAAACTCCTGTGTCCATAATCCAAGTTGCAGCATTAGAGTATGATAGGGAAGCTTAAGCAGTCATTCCTTGCATTGCAGGTTTCCCTTGATAAGACAAATCATGTATAAGCTTATTATGTTGAATGACATGAGTTGCAAGGGCTGGTACTTGATAGGAATATTGAGTAACAAAGTTTTGTGGCTGTGGGATTACATGAGGTTGACCTTGATTCATGGAAGCAAGAGAATTAGGTGGTCCAGATGGCTGATATGAATAATTGCCCCTATGATAGCACTCTAATGCAGAATGACCATTTTTTCCCACAGATTTGACACTCAGTGTTGAAATGTGGGAAAATACTTTGAGAATTCCTGTAAAAACAATTAAGAGCAATATGTCTTCTTCTTTGGAAAATCTGACACTTAGGATGCATTGTAGTTCTTGACTTAGTATTTCCATTCCAACCATTATTGCTTCTATAACTGTTAAATCCCTTGCCTTTATACCCTGGCCGATAATTACCATTACCTCTTGGTTGTCCACCATTGAAAACTCTATGTTGTCCTCCATTAAAATTTGATGAAGATTGATGATGTCTGAAATTATCAGGTGGAGGATCCATATTACGAACAAAGCCAACATTAGAACCAAAAGAATTCTGATCTTGAAAATATGGAGGTTGGCCCATTTGAGATTGTGAAAGAAATGACCTTTGTTGTGGTAGAGAACTAGAAGTAATAACACCTCCAGGTTTTGATGGATCACTTGCACATGAATTAGAACTCGATGCTCCATTAATATAATGAGAACTCTTACCAGTATTATTACTATGCATATACAATGCAACCATATTTTGTGTTAAAGAACTCAAAACCACATCATTTTCCCTTTTAGCCCCTAATAATAGTGCCCTGAATTCTTTCATGGTAACAGTGGACGCTCTTGCAAGTATCATAGTTCTTATCGTAACATATTCTTTTGGTAGACCGGCAATATCAACAATCATGGCTATTAGCAAACTCAATTACATAAGCTTCAGTAGCATTTTTCACCCAATTACATGCTCAATAGCATCATCAGTTAATATGGCTATTAGCAAACTCAACAAAGACAAATTTGTAGTTTCCCATTCTTAAAAATCTAGATTCACCTATTTGGAAACACCATTTTTAGCACTCACCACAAACTTGGGTGGACATTTCGTAGAACCATTAAAATGATCAAACAGTTTATACCCTTTAAGCACCAATTTAAATTGAAATGACCATTTAGTATAATTGTGGTCATTTAACTTAATGGTTAACATTCCGAACAGTCCCTCAATTTTCACAGAAGAAGAAGTCATATCTATTAAACTCCAAAAAAACAATCTCTTACAAATCTTTAAGCAATCTGTGTACAGTCTTCAAACAAGAAATCAACTTTTAACTAATTCTTCACCTAAAGAACTTCTCGAATCACTGGCGTTGACCTTCTATGATTCTTGCTGAGTAAATGGCATTGGCCTTCTCAAAATTACTTAGTACAAATCAATTTGTTAAACTACTATTATGGGCATCGGCCTTCATAATTTCATAAGCAAGAAACTACCAAACTACATTATCTCAGCCAAGTAATCAGAAATGCAAAACCACAAAACTACTCAATTGCATCAAAATTTCTCAACAAATTGTCAAGAAGATATGAATCACTACATATCTCAGAAAAACAAACATAGAACCAGTAATTTCGTTTGACTCCACTAAAGATGCCCAACAGCAAAAATTGACGTTGAATCACAGACAGTAATGCACGAAAAATTCCAATCGACGATCATCAAACGCCAGAGAATTCCCCAACCCAAAAAAAATACCCAATCACCAGAGCAAAACCCAGTAGAAAAACTTGAATCTTCGACGAAAGAACCCAACAAATCGAATCGCAACCCACAAAAGATCACTGGCTCGATACCATCATAACGAAACTGAATAGAATGAAGAAATCTTTGAAATGAAAATCTAAGAAAGCAAGCAAGCAAGAAATCTAGAGAGAGAGAGAGAGAATTGAACAATGAAAGAAGAAGAAAAGTCAATCGTATTGAATGAATCGGTTACAACAGATTACTATACTTATACCCCAACAATTCTAACTAACTTGTCTATATGGCAATCATCTACATCTTTCCGTAACCGATCAACAAATGCCACCTATAATCTTATTACATTTCAGTTATTACTACCATGCTAATACTGCCGAGGATCAAATCGGTCGAAAATTATTAATTTAGGCCCAAATAATTACATAACATGTGTTCCCAAAATTCATCTTTTTCCATCATCCAGTGTGTCATGTTTTAGCTAGGTGGAAATATAACAGGCACCCGGCTCTATTTCGCACTTAATTTCTGCTTCTAACTATATAGGAATTTCAGTTAATATTCACATTATTGTATAAGGTGATTGAGTAAAGGATCTAGAATATATAATGTATAATGATACAAAGAGGTTTGTACTCTTACAAAAAAAAAAAAATGGAAGAATCATACTTCCTTCCTTTGAAGATTCATTTTGGAATTGTTTGGGCAGGAATTTCGCTGGAGAGGGTCCCTGGCTCAAGCACACAGCTCCCTGAGGAGTTGGCACTTTGGTTGGTTGTCGGGCTTTTGCTTGTTGAGAGGTTGCAAGAGGAAGACAGAGTTAGTTCGGAAAGGTGCCTTTGTGGAGCCTTAGATGTAGGCCTTGAGGCTCACAATCAAACCTAACTAAGTGCTTAGGCGTGCCACTGCCATCTCAATATGGCATATGTAGAACAAGTGTGTTTAAGTCGATTACTTGTACCCCAAGTTATTCTGACTTATTATTATTAAAGGATTGTCGTAGATGAGTTAAGTCTACATTAATTTATTTTTTGTGCCTTAAGATCAAGAACTTTTAGTTTGTTATCTTGTATGCTTTTAAAGGGTGGAAGTCCATATCTGACTAAGCCATCGGTTTAGTTCCCATTCAGTCTTTTATGATAGTAAAACTACCAAGTAAACCGGATATAAGAACTAATGGAACTTTTGATCATCAGATAATTGGAAATGACTTGAATATATACTGGAGAATACATCATAATACCAGATCTATTAGTTGAAAGACAAGACAAAGAGAGTCGGGCAAGATTTCACCTTGTCGAGCAAGGTCGAACATCTTACAGCCTTTTTTTCTTTGTGATTACAGAAGGTCGTGTGCTAAAAGGGGACAGATGGTAAACAAGTTTATACAATGAGATCGATATTACGACATCTAGATAAGGTATCAGAGCTTTTACACAGGACAAAAATGTCTTTCTAAGGGAATTATTATAAAAAGGGATTAAGATGGTTAGCCAGGGCCAAATTCGAGTGGCTAAAGACCATTCTGTCAGAATACACCCTCTCGGGCTTCTTTCTTGATTGCTTGGGCAAACCTGTCTAGCTGAGTTCTTCTTATCCTGCTTATCCAACATTAACATGTGCCATCATATGTTATGTCGCCATGTAATCACCCTCCATTGTGGTGGGTTGATCATGCTCGGCACTAAACATGGCAGATAAAACATGTGTCATGTTTACGTGGAAGTTGCTAGGTCCAGGTAAGTCCTCTCTCTTGGCTTGGATATGCTCTGGAAACTCATCCAACTAGTCTTGTGCTTTTTTTGGTATCACTAGTTCAGGTAAACCTCATTCCTGAGTTGTGCCAAAATTCTGTACTTGGTCCATATCTTCACAAAGGGTTTCAACCAACAATGGTGAGGGTATCCCCTTTTCGGGCGAGATAGTTCCAAAACAGATTGGCTCCGGGCTCCACCTCAAGGTTGGTATTATCACCATATCCTCTTGAGCCCTTCTCAGAATTCTGTATTTCCCAGGATGAGGAGTTTACGACATATGATCTCATTCCTCTTGGGTCTCGCTATTGACCTTCTTCACCTCTTTTTTACTCCTCCAATGAAGTTGATTTCTCCCTCCATGAGGCACACTCTCGAACTTTACATTCTCCGAGGTTTCTGAAGTAATGGGGACTTTCAATGAGTTCATGTAGGCCTTATGCTGCCTTTGGACCCTCTTGATCATAGAGGTTCCCATTTCTTTGACAGGCCTCCCGTCCTTTCTGACTCTATACCATATCCGCCCGAGTCAAGCATGTTTCTTTTTCCTGATCGGGTTCATTATCCTCCATTTCATTCTAATATCTTCACCAATATAACTTAGCTAGAGTAGCCTTACATCTGCCCATCTTGGTATCTTAGCCTCCATGTTCTCCACTTCTTCAAAAGCTTCATAATTTCTGAACACTTCTGACAAACCCTTTGGTTGAGAGTCCCCTCCTAACCCTTGGAAGACATTCCTTGAGGTTTCTTTTTCAGCTATCTGCAAGATACTTCTGTGGGCTTCTAATTCTTCTTTCTCTATTCTTTTGATCAACTCCTGATCAATGATGGCTCCTGCTAGTGGTACTTCCAACTCACACTCACATTGGCATTTACTACACAACACTACTCCTTTGATTATGGCCACTTTGGGCTTCTCGGGCAACTTGATAGCTCATTTAGTTGGCCTATCAACTTGCCTCATTTCTACCTTCACCTCTCAAGTGGCTTTCCTTTTCCCTTTTTCGGCCCATGTCAAGTTGATCATATTTATGGGGGCTTCTGGAAAAGGATCAGTATCAACCATCATATTAGCCTGCATTTTCCAGCAACAACTTTCCTTTGACAATGAGGTCTTGTATCCAGTCTCTAAACTAGATACAGTTGGTAATGGAGTTGTTGAACGTGTAATGCATCTTGCAATACTTCTTGCCCTGAATTCTTCAGGCTTAGGCAGCTTTTTGGTGTTGTAGGGCACAATCACTCTTGCCCGCACTAGTTCTTTATTTCTGCTGCCTTGGTTAGATCGAAGGAATAACTTTGATACATGGGGGGTTTCATTGGTGCAAATCCACCATCATTCATGACCACCTTCTGGTCTTTAACCGGATGGACCGATCCCTTCATTATCCAAGGCTTAAAGGGAGTGGTCATCTCCACTGCACACATATTAATTCCATCTCCACCACAACCATCATTCTCTTATGGCTCTAACCCTTCGAACTTTATTTGATGAATGGCAACCTTGTTTTTGTAGAATGAGGGTGCTTTGGAGGAATCCTTTGTTTACTGCTCCTCGATCAACAATTTCTCATACTTGGTGGCAGCAATCACCAATTCTTGCAACTCATTAAATTGCATATCATAAAACTTCTTCTTTAAGGGCAGCCTCAAGGCCTTCTAAGCAATAGCTATAAGCTGGACATATTTGATAGAAAACTGGCATCTCATCCTTGTCTTCTTAAACCTCATCATGAAGCCCTAGGTAGACTCATGCTCGTATTGCTTCACCTCAACCAGATTGTTGATGATCATCTCTGGCTCTATCCTGTAAAACTACTCGTGGAAAGCCATCTCCATTTGCCCTCAGTTAGCAATAGAATTTGGGGGTAAAAGAGAATACCACTGAGGTGCTAACCCTGTCAATAAATTCCCAAACAACCTTAACTTATAGTTAGGATTGTTTTCAGATGCCATACAATGGTTGGAGAACTTGAAGATGTGATCCTTGGAGGACACATTGTTATCTTCTTCGTTGAATGTTGGAAATACGAGCATCTTGAAGTTAAGAAGAAAGGGATTATGCTCATCAACGAACTCCGGGTAGGACTTCTGATAGGTGACCCTAAATAGTAGGCGAGCTTGTGGCTGAGCATTTCTCACCACCATCATTCTTAACTCAGCCAACTCATCTCTGAGTTGCTGATTAGCTGTAGTATTAGGTGGGGTATGAGGAAGTTCCCACTTCTAGCTACAATCGTTGCCCGAGTTAATCCTTTTTCTTCCTCTATTTGGCCTTTCCTCCTTTAGTGGCCAATGGTGGTGGCCTATAAGAAGGAAGCTTGTCTGCCTTGGTAGGCTCCCCTTTTACGCTAGATTCCCCAATTAACTGGGGAATCCCATACTTCGTTCTTTCTTGCCCGCTTTACCCCCTACTGTTTAGTGAAAATAAAGGGTCGGGCAATTCTGCTTCCAAAATTTCTTCCAACGTCGACTGACTAGTTTCATATCTTTCTTTGTTCTTTCCTTTATTCCCTTTTTCCTCAAGTAAAGGAAATAGAGGAATAACTAGCTCAATCACAGGGCTGGCTTCTCTCATCATCTCTCTAGTACGATTATTTTCTGGGGTAGAGTATTCCAGATCTAGCCTTCTTTGCAGATTCCCTGTTAGGGAATAGAGTCTGCTTACTTCCCCTTTGGTTTCTAGAGAGATTTTCTCCATACTCCTTAACACAGCTACCATGGTAGCCTGCAGGTCTTCATTTGTGACCTTTGCTCTTGATTTTTTCGAAGGAGTTGGGCTTTCCGTCAAGAGGGGTCATTGTAGATCTTTGGGGAGATTTGCCATGTTTGATCTTGGTATATACTGGGGTGGTTTTTGTTATATTTACCACCTGAAGGTTTGCTTTGTCCTTCATCTTCTTGGCATACAAGACTTATGGACCCACCGGGTGTGCCAAAACTATGTTCGGGCAGGAATTTCGCTGAAGAGGGTCCCTGGCTCTAGCACACAGCTCTTCGAGTAGTTGTCATTTTGGTTGGTTGTTGGGCTCATGCTTGTTGAGAGGCTGCAAGAGGAGGACAAAGTTAGTTCTGAAAGGTGCCTTTGTGAGACCTTATGTGTAGGCCTTGAGGCTCACAATTAAAACTAACTAAGTGCTTAGGCGTGCCACTGCCATCTCAATATGACAGATGTAGAATAAGTGTGTTTAAGTTGATTACTTGCGCCCCAAGCTATTCTGACTTCTTGTTATCAAAGGATTGTTGTAGATGGGTTAAGTATATATTAAGTTCTTTTCTGTGCCTTAATATCAAGGACTTTTAGTTTGTTATCTTGTATGCTTTTAAAAGGTGGAAGTTCAGATCTGACTAAGTCATCGGTTTAGTTCCCATTCAGTCTTTTATGACAGTAAAACCACTAAATAAACCATATCTGAGAACTAATGGAACTTTTGATCATCAGATGATTGGAAATGACTTGAATATATACTGGAGAATACATCATAATACCAGATCTATTAGTTGAAAGACATGACAAAGAGAGTCGGGCAAGATTTCACGTTGTCGGGTAAGGTCGAACGTCTTACAGCCTCTTTTCTTTGTGATTACAGAAGGTCGTGTGCTAAAAGGGGACAGATGGTAAACAAGTTTATACAAGGAGATCGATACTATGACATCTAGAGAAGGTAGTAGAGCTTTTACACCGGACAAAAGATGTCTTTCTAAGGGAACTATTGCTGAAAAAGGATTAGAAGGTACGAACTGGCTCGAGAGAAGAGTTTGTATGCTTGTTTGTTTAATTGGTTGAATGTCCTTGTCTCTGGGCCCTGTCTTCCCTTTTCTAGGCATTTTGCCTTGGTTGTTGCAAGCCTTGCCCGAAAGCACTTCAGTAAGTCATCATCTTTTTTACATGTCCTACAATTAGAAAGTGCTTTTGGGCTGAGAGTAGGTTGATTTCCATCGGTTCTCACTTCTCTTGTAAGCACATAGCCCTTGCATTAATAAGGAGCCGTCATATCGTCTTGAGATGGATGGCTGGGCTTGGTGATGGGCCTTGGGCAAGCTTCCTCATGTTAGTTCATTTGGGTTTTCTTTGCTTAAAGTCCAAAGTTCAAATATTAACCCAAATAGGAATCCCTTTTGTTTTAGGAAAAAAGACAAATATTCCAAAATTAACTGATGAGGTAGTTTACAAAATTTTAAACGCTTTATTGTTTATAAATAGATTAAATACAAAGTTCGGCACAATCTTCCGAACTTTTATGTGATTTTTGTTTTTAACAAGGCGATAGCGTTTTTGGATTTATTTTTTATTTTTTATTTTGGTGGTCAAAATGTTTATTGGTTAAATAATTAAATTCCGATTTTTTTTCATACAGAATATATGGAAAAGATGTCATGAGGTGCAATTAAAAGATAATGATCTTATTTGGCTGAGTTAAAAGTCACTTGAATACTATTAGTTTTTTTTCTTTATATGACAACATATATATATATAATATTTTATTCTAGATCCCTTACTCAATCGCTTGAATACTATTAGTTTTATTTCCAGCTAGCTAAAAGCTGACGCATTGGATGATGGAAAGATGAGTTTTGGGAACACAGGTTTTGTATTTATTTGGGCCTAAATTAATAAATTTTTGGCCGATTTGATCCTCGGCAGTATCAGCGCAGTAGTAGTGCTGAAATATAAAGAGTTTGGTATACCACTAAAAAGTAAATAGTGAGCAAAAAGTAAGTAGTGCTGAAATATAAGTAGTGCTGAAATACAATGAGTAAACCGTAAATAAATTGATAAAGAATTTGGTATACCACTAAAAAGTACAAAATTTATACATGTAACAAGTGAAGACAGTTGAAGTTCCACAAAAAAACCAATTGACAATATAAAGAGTAGCCTAATCTATTATAAAAAAAGTTAAGATTTTATCGCAAAATCAATTGACATGATTTAATCCCTCACCGTATTGGACTTAATTTGCCCTCACATTCTGACATAAAGACCTTCTGTGTTTGACACATATATTATTGAGTTGATAATTCAATGAATTGGAGAGTAACATTGAATATTGAGGGGTTTCAGGTGCAAGTTTGACTTACGTATGATGTATATGGTACAAGGCACATGGGTGAGGAGCTCTTGACCGCCGCAGGCACGTGGGTGAGGAGCTCTTGAGTCGACCGCCTCCTCCCCTGGTATATTTGAAACCCATGCAAAACGAATGGCAGCCCGTGGTTTGGAAGAGATTTTTCAATGTGATCATCACAGGAAGTGGTACATCACGTGTTCTTATATAAATGATGGGATATGTATATTAAAAAGTTAATAACTTAAATTTTTAAATTTTTCACCATTTACATAAAAAGACATGTTATACCATCCATATTCCCGTCATAACTAAAAATTTCTCATGGTTTGGCTCCTTAACCTTTTTCCAGTAAATCGCTGCGTTGCGGCTTAGAGTGAGAGTTTGTCCTACCCCGTATTCCAATTATATTGAAAAATCTCTCATATGGTCTGCTCTTGGCTTGTCCATTTCCTTTTTATTTATTTCAGCTCCCTGGATTGAGTACACTATTGGATATTTACCAACAACGATAATAAACTTATATGTGCTGCTAAACAATAAATGCAACTTAATAAATTGGTAGAGTACAAAAACGAAAATAATATTATACAAACAAAAATGAAGATAGGGACTGATGAGTCAATTTTATACTATATATTTAATTTTATACTTAGCATGTTTTGGTAAGGCATATTTTATTAGCATCTCATAAAATGTTGAATGCACCCCACATTAAAATTTAATATTAAATGACTTATTTATTCCATTATGCAATGATAATTTTGATCTTATTAGGTTTTAAAAAAAAAATTCTAAATACATCCCAAATCATTTTTAGCATTCTTCTCAACTATAAAAAAAAATGTTTTAAGCTAAAAGCCATTAATAAAATTGGACTCTAAAAGCTCTGTAGTTCTTTCCTTTGTTTTTACTGGTTCTGATTAGCTGAGACGGGATTCACTCGGTGGTTGCCTCGTGCTTAGGACTTGCCAAATCAGTCTATTCAGGTCGATCAGTAGTTCGTGGCTTGGCTATGCTTCCTTGAGGCCACTGATTGGACAATAACATGCAACAATATGTAGGACTATGCATAAGGGCTTTTGACAATAAAGTTGGCCATTTTAATACAAGCTTACTTGGCCACCAAGCTTAGAACCCCTCACATAAATCACGATCATATTGAAGTTGGTGACAATGAACATGCATCATAAATTAACAGCACTGACACACCTCGATCCGGAGGATCCAGGTGTGCTGGCCGTCACGTGGGCGTGACGTAACCATAGGCACGACACGTAAGCAAAACAACAACATAAATCAGCAGAAATTCAAACCAAACTCAAACATAACCACCTACGAACATAACCGGATGAGTTATAAAGGAAACACATAAGTTCAGAGCATAGGTTAACTGCAGTCAAGTATGACTAAAATAAAAATACATCACCCTCAGGTGAGTCCTACATGTCGAAGGTCTGTCAGAGAGCCGGAATAAGACCTCGAGAGCCACCAACCGCTAAACTAGAACCTGGAGGGGCGCAAAACAAAATGAGTGGATCAGTAAAATCAAATAGTTTTCCAAAACAGTTTAATAAAACAATTCTATCCCCTCGCCGTAAAAACCTGTATACTTTCCCAGAAAATAGTATATAAACATATATATATACGCAACCTCAAACTCAACACATAATCATCATTATAGTAACTCAGAGATGATATGCCATGCCCAAAAATATAATCAGGTGAATAATAAGTCAACCAGAGACCCTACAATGGTCCTGTACGGCTGATTCTAAAGCTCAACATCCCATCCAACCGGAGTCACCTCAGTGACCTGTACGGTCTAACTCTGCACGTCACTTGGAACTACATAAGGTAGTCTGTACGATGACAGGTGTATAAATACGCTCTAGTGCTTCTCACATCAATCATCAGCGCGGAAATCTAAGGTCACCCACCAGTCGGAACCCCTCTAATGGTCTGTATGACTGGCATGTAGGAACCCTCACATGGTCTGTACGACATCCACCTACAACTGACATTTACTGAACTTGGCATACAACTGATGCTCCCTCAATATCCTTAACACCAAGTTAAGATGCCGGATATGATCTGCTTGAGATTTAGAGTATACCAGAATATCATCAATAAAAATAATAACAAATTTATCAAGATATTGCTGGAATACCTCATTCATCAATCTCATAAAAGTTGCAGGTGCATTAGTCAACCCAAACGGCATAACCAGAAATTCATAATGTCCGTACCGAGTCCGCAAAGCCGTCTTAGGTACATCATCTTCTTTAATCTTCAATTGATAATACCCTGATCTCAAATCAATCTTAGAAAATACACATGCACCTTTCAGCTGATCAAAGAAATCATCAATGCGAGGCAATGGATAACGGTTTTTAATCGTCACCCGGTTTAATTGCCTATAGTCAATACACAATTGCAGAGTTCCATCTTTCTTCCTCACAAATAATACTGGGGCACCCCAAGGTGAAGAACTAGGTTGAATGAAACCTTTATCAAGTAATTCTTGCAACTGGGTTTTTAATTCTCTCAACTCAGCAGGAGCCATTTTATAAGGAGTCAGAGATATAGGGTCCGTACCTGGAAGCAAATCAATAGCGAATTCCACCTCTCTGTCTGGCGGTAATCCTGGCAGATCATCAGGGAATACATCCGGATAATGTCTGACCACCCCAACTTCTTCTATACTAGTAGGAACCACATCATTTAACACCACATGTGCTAAATATCCTTGACAACCCTTCGATAATAATTTCTTTGCCCTTATGGCAGAAATAATACCATGCCTCACCCCATTTCTTTCGCCCACAAAAGTAACCTCAGGTAATCCAGGACGATAAAAAGTAACTGATTTACCATAACAATCAATATGAGCACGATTATAATGTAACCAATCAGCTCCTAAAATCACATCAAAATCCACAATAACTAACGGAATAAGATCAGCTGACAAAATCACGCCCTCAATCATCACTGGACACCCAAGATACACACTATCAACATAACATTTATCTCCTCTAGGCATGACAAACTCTAAATCAAATCCTAGAGGTGAAGAGTGAGGTTGGGTCATTTGAGCAAACGTATGAGAAATCACAGAGTGCGTAGCACCACAATCAATCAAAACCTTAGCAAAATGACCAAGAACATTCAACGTACCCATGATCAAGTCTGGATGGTTCTGAGCCTCCTACAGTGAAATATGATTAACTCGCCCCTGAGCTTGCTGTCGTCCACCTCGGCCTCTACTGCCCTGATTACCTCGTCCCTGAGGATTACGCCCCTGGCCTGGCTGACTAGGCTGCCTGGATGATCCTACACCACCAGTAGCAACTTCCCCCTGACGGGGCTGGCCTCCCTGATGCCACTGTGATCCACCAGCTGGCATAGAGGAATAAGAAGAATAACCTCCAAAATCTTGAGAATACCCTGCCTGAAGATAAGGCTCCTGGGGATACTGATAAGGTCCGGGAGCATACAGAGCAGCATCCCTCTAGTAGTGGTAGGCACCACCACGACTCGACTGGCCATAACCACCCGGTCCAAAACTCTGCTGAATAGGTGCTGGAGGTGGCATATTAGTCTGCTGTGGTCTCTGCTGACCCTGGGGGCACTGAGAAGCCCGATGTCCCATCTGCCCACACGTAAAGCAAGCACCACTACCTCTCCTACACTCACCATGGTGACGGAAGTTACAACGGCGGCACCATGGAGCGCCAGAACCACCAGCACCGCCAGAATCCTTCTGCCTCTGGAATCTAGGCCCGCCAGAAAATCTACCACCACCTCTCCTAGGGCCAGTAATACTGAATCCACCACTAGAAGAACTCGAACTTGCTCCACTCTTCTTAAAATTCTGAGTCTTGCGTGGTCCCGGAATAGTAACACCTTTACCTTTATCATCCTTTTTCTGACCGTCATTCTTATCCTCGTCGTCATCACTGTCACTGGAAAGTTTATCAGAGTCCTCCATCCGGACCAAAATCTCGAAAAACTCATGGTAGTCGGCACAGGGAAGTGCACTGGCAAAGGTACGCCACTTCTTCTTAGCTCCCAACTTGAAACATTTAAGCATCTTTCCCTGATTACCAGCTGTATCAGGGTCATAACGAGACAAATCAGTGAACTTTCTGTAGTACTCATGAGCTGACATATTCTTCTGTTTCAACCGAGTAAATTCCTGTTAATATACTCAGGAGGAACAAATCTTTTCTGGAAATTATCTTTAAACACAGCCCAATCAGATGCCATAACTGGGGTCATAAACTGAGTCTGATTTCTCCACCAACTAGCCGACTCTCTACCCAAAAACCAGGTAGTAGTCTCCACCCACCTATCAGCTGGAAAATTCCCCTGACTTTGCATTACCTGAAATGTGTTTTCAATGTGATCTAGCCATTTCTCAGCTCCCTCGTGGCCTTCATCACCCATAAAACGATCTAACTTCAAATTGTACATTGTCTCCAAAGGTGTCCTCTGAGGTGGGGGAGGAGGACGAATCACATTTTGGAAAGCCTGAGCCATTGCTTCCCCTAACTGAACAACATCCGGGAAGTTAGATTCAGAAGTACGACGGGACTCCCTACGCTCTCTACGAGGCGGCATGATTCTGACAGAAAACATCAAAAGATCGTTAAAACATTAACAATTATACAGGACTACAACCTAGGCTCTGATACCAAACTGACACACCCCGATCCGGAGGATCCAGGTGTGCTGGCCGTCACGTGGGCGTGACGTAACCATAGGCACGACACGGAAGCAAAACAACAACATAAATCAGCAGAAATTCAAACCACACTCAAACATAACCACCTACGAACATAACCGGACGAGTTATAAAGGAAACACATAAGTTCAGAGCATAGGTTAACTGCAGTCAAGTATGGCTAAAATAAAAATACATCACCCTCAGGTGAGTCCTACATGCCGAAGGTCTGTCAGAGAGTCGGAATAAGACCTCGAGAGCCACCAACCGCTAAACTAGAACCTGGAGGGGTGCAAAACAAAATGAGTGGGTCAGTAAAATCAAATAGTTTTCCAAAACAGTTTAATAAAACAATTATATCCCCTCGCCGTAAAAACCTGTATACTTTCCCAGAAAATAGTATATAAAAATATATATATACGCAACCTCAAACTCAACACATAATCATCATTATAGTAACTCAGAGATGATATGCCATGCCCAAAAATATAATCAGGTGAATAATAAGTCAACCAGAGACCCTATAATGGTCCTGTACGGCTGATTCTAAAGCTCAACATCCCATCCAACCGGAGTCACCTCGGTGACCTGTACGGTCTAACTCTGCACGTCACTCGGAACTACATAAGGTAGTCTGTACGATGACAGGTGTATAAATACGCTCTAGTGCTTCTCACATCAATCATCAGCGCGCAAATCTAAGGTCACCCACCAGTCGGAACCCCTCTAATGGTCTGTATGACTGGCATGTAGGAACCCTCACATGGTCTGTACGACATCCACCTACTTGGATCCAAGGCGAGCGTGCGGTGTGGTGAATAACAATATAAGCACTATCACCTAGGTGCAGGTTATGAGCTTTCAATGCAATTCAATATAAATAACTCAGCTGGAAATAAATAAACTCACCTGAGCGTCCACCGCGTCGTGTCACGCACATATATATCAATTATCAAATATTTATATTTCAATATTTTCATGCTGGCAATTTAAATTCATAACTTTCATAAAACGCGTATTTTCTGGGAAAATAAATGTATATAGGTAAATACGAAATCAAAATTGCCCATTCACTGATAAGTCGACGGGTCGTAACCCCCGTGGTGTCCCTGGATACGGTCGTCCTCAGGATACGTCTCACCTATATGCGAAACAACTATAAAAACATCAATTAAAGCGCATAAACAAAACTAGGTAATTAATTCCTCATACGATGCTCAATTTTGAAAAATGAATACACCAACGCGATCTACACAACCTCACGAGCATCGTAATATTTTTAAAATAATTTTTCGAGGTCTCACGCGCCCCCACGCGCTGAATTAGGCACGGGTCTACGCGCCCCCCACGCGCAGCCACGTGCAAGGCATGCTGACGGCTTCAGTTGACGGCGTCAGGTATATTCCTGGAATATTCCGTTAAAACTGACAGATACCGTTACTGCCGTTAGGAATATTCCGTTAAAACCAACGGAATATTCCCCCTTCTTCTCCGACCTACCCTCGCCGGACTCCGATCACCGGAAAACTGGAAAATTTTCTAATTCACTATTCTCACTCGTTTTTCGTCCATTTTTCTCGTACTTTACACCAAATTGAAGCCCTAAGTGAGTACTATCACGTTGAACTAGTTTTAAGCACTAAAAATCACGGGATCGTACCTTCCAAAAATCCAAGAAAATCGGCCGAACTCGAACTAAGTGATCCCGACGTCCAATTCTTCCAAATGAAGCACTCCGAGCTTCCTTAGGACTTCACCAAGCTTCCTACAAGTTTCAAATTCCCAAAAACATAAGGATTTACGTGTGCATGAACAGTGCACCATCACGGGGAGTTTAAAAACTAGGGTTCCCGAAGGAAAGGTTACCTGAAATTGGTATCAACGTGCTCGTGGTGTCCTCAGGAGTCCAATGGTGGCCTTTAGTTCGTCGATCCGTCGAATTTTTGGAGGATTTGGGTGTGCCGTACGTTTTGGGTTGAGAGAGAGAGAGAGTCGGGGTAGAGATGAGAGAGAGAGTCCACGGGTTAGGGAGAGGAAGTGAGGGTTTGTGAGGTCATCAAAATGATCTCCACCATCCATTACATCCCTAACCAAATAACCAAATTAATTTTAATAACCCAACTCACTTACATATAAATATATCACCCAAACTTGGCTAATATTTAAACCAAGACCATGTCACATACGTACGTACCTTAGTAACGTCAAGGGCATTTCCGTCATTTCACATTCCCGTCAAAAGTACTTCCGGGACGGGCTGTGACAGCACTCATACAAATAATTAAGTTTAATCAACTTAGAAGGTATGTATAGAAAGCCCTAATTGGTGATCTGCTAATTACCCTTAGTCATATGGCGATGAATCGAACATGAAAGATCATAGATTAGTAATTAAACACATTAATCTTGCAGTTGCAGATGTGTTGTTGTGGAGGAATATAAGGTGTATATTGAGAAATGTGGGGTGTATAGAAGATGTGGGGAGTATGTAAAAAATATAAGGTGTATATTGAGAATGTGGGGTGTGGGGGTATTATGGAAAAATATGTGAGGTGTATTAAGATAATTTTTAAGTGAAAAAGCAAATGTGGGGTGTATTAAGTATGTGTGGTTTATTCAACAATTTGTGAGGTGTTAATATAATAAGCCTTTGGTAATTATTTTGGTAAAATTTTGATACTTTATTTTATATTTTTAACAGAGGACATTCGACTTCTTCTGGAGCAAAACATGATCAAACGGATAAATTTTAGAGTGATTCAAATTGGAGAATGTTCATGAGTCCCTTAGCTTGTTCGTGTCAAAATTTTGTTTTTTTTTTTATTTTTACCAAGTGGTTATTTTATGGCGATAAAATAAAGAAACAGTGTGCGATGCTAAAAAGTGACGTTTTGGAGTGAAGTTTGTGAGTATATTCAAGTCTTGGGTTATGGAATGGAAATATCTTTTGTGAGGTAGAGTTCAACTCTTGTAGGGACCAGTCAGGAGGAAAATTTAAATTTAGGAATGGTTTGAGCTGCAAGAAAAATCGGGGTGTGACAAAATGCATTCTACTATTTGTGAATTTGCATTAGCTAATGATGTCAAACAAACCAACAAGTTTCATGCTTGTCTAAAAAGAGGTTATATTAGCTTCAAGGTCTTGCAAAAGAAGAAAGATAATTGTTATTAGCACTCTAATAATCTCATTTGACACTTCAAATTTTTTATAATTGAAAGAAAAATACACTTATGAGGAGTGTAGAATGAGATTTTGAAAGTGCTAATAACAATTCTCATTATAAAATGGTATTATAGTTCCACGTGGCAATGCCAAATGGTGGTACTTACTAATTAAATTTAGGCATGTGGAATTATGAGATATGAATTACAATGATATTTAATAGTTCACTATTTATCTCATTAACTCTTCACTGCCTCGCACTGACTCTCTCATCCCAATCCATCGCCAAACCTCTCCCACTCACCCTTTCTCATCTTCATCACCGGTAGTCCGCCTGTGATTAACTGCTAATCTGGAAAATTTTACGTCTTTAAAATCTGCAATGGTGAACGTTTTACAGCCAAAGGGTAGAAACAAAATGAATCATTCTGATTTCTGACAAAAATCTAAACAAGGAGAAAGAAACCGACGTCATCTCTATCTTATTCTCAGTTCATCCTTTTTATACAAAAATAATTAGCAAACAGTTAATTAATTTTATGTATTAGATAAAGATTAAGGCCTACAACACGGATGGATTAGAAGAGATTGATGTAAACCCGAACTAACACACAAGCAAAGGGACCTCCTTTGATTCAAATGTTCCATTTAAATTTTGATCAGTAGTCATTCACCGGTGGGGCACACCGATGACGGAGTTCTGGGACAGAAAGAAGGCAAGAAGGAGATGGAAGAAGAAGAAGGAGATAGAGGAAGATGAAAGAGATGAAGTTAAAGGTATTTCTCGGAGCACGGAGGAGAGAGATGTTGGAAAAGCTTCATATTTCTTGATAGTTAATGAAATTATTAATAAAAAAATACAAACAGTTTTTATTATCTCCCAATTCCACATGTCTTGATATGATTAGAAAGTACCACCATTTGGCATTGCCACGTGGTACTGCAGTACCATTCTATAATATCTCCTTGGAAAAGAAAGCTAACAAAAATTCTTGTTTAATTCCTCAGTGAGCTTTTGATTTATGTGATTTTTTTTGCAATTCTTACAAAATCTTACAAATTTCTTGGTTAGTATTGTGATATATTAACATATCGATATGATCATTCATATGATGTAGGTTTATGAAGACTTGTTGACAGATTGTATTTAGGTTTTGTATTATTGTTTGCTTGATTGCTATTAAATGTATTGCTTGGGTTATGGATCAGTTGCAAGCTAAAATTAAAAGTCTTTTTCTAATTGTGAATTTGCATTAGCTAATGATGTTACCAACCAACAAGTTTCATGTTTGTCTAAAAAGGGGAGATATATTAGCTTCAAGGTCCTGCAAGGAAAGCTAACAAAAATTCTTGGTTATATCTTTAGGGAGCTTTTGATTTATGTGAATTCTTTTGCAATTCTTACAAAATTTCTTGGTTAGTATTGTGATTTGTTAACTTTACGGTATGATCATTCATGTGATGTAGGTTTATGAAGACTTGTTGACAAGTTGTGTTTAGGTTTTATATTATTGTCTGTTTGACTGTCATTGAATGTATTGCTTGAGTTATGAATTAGTTGCCAACTAAAAATATAAGCTTTTTGCTATTTGTGAATTTGCATTAGCTAGTGATGTTACCGACCCACGAGTTTCTTGCTTATCTAAAAAGAGGTTATATCAGCTTCAAGGTCCCGCAAAGAAAGCTAATAAAAATTATTGGTTAATTCCTCACAGAGCTTTTGATTTATGTGAAATCATGTGCAATTCTTACAAAATCTTACAAAATTTCTTGGTTAGTATTGTGGTTTGTTAAGATAACGGTATGATCATTCATGTGATGTAGGTTTTTGAAGACTTGTTGACAGGTTGTGTTTAGGATTTATATTATTGTCCGCTTGACTACCATTGAATGTATTGCTAGAGTTATGAATCAGTTGCTAGCTAAAAATAAATCTCTTGCTATTTGTGAATTTGCATTAGCTAAGTTGTTTTGCTTTTGGTGAATGAAAATGCTCAAAATTTTTATTATTGATGTCTTTGGATGTCTCTGACCTTTCAATTTCCTAGCATCCATTCGTATCTCAACCCACGTTTTACTAAGTTTCCAGGAAATGAGTCTCTTTCGAAACTGTTTCAGTTCATTAAACTTAGTGATTTGTGTGGTTTGATATTGTTTATTTATTTATATATTTTTTTTGTAGTATAGCAATTTGAGAAACCTCTCCTTTCAAATTAATATCTTTTGCTTTGATTCATCGCGTAGGTGCAGCTGAGACTTTATAATCCAGATGTTCTTGATGAGTCTCTATTGTGGTCTGAATATTAGGATGATACATTCACCTTAATCTAGATTCTTTTCATGGTAACGAGAAACCTGAGGGTGTTTATGATGGCACTACCATAGTCCTGTGAAATAAAAATAAAGGACTAGGGGTGGAAAATTGTACTTGTTAAATGTTTATTGCTTGTGAAATGTTTGTTACCTACATGTAAAACAATTGAAACAATTTTTATACATATTATGAAATTTTATGATTAAATATGATTCATTATAAAAGTTTGAAAAGTTAGACAATAGCACTAAATGAAATAGTAAACCAAATTAGCATCTATAAATGGTACTAAATGACTGAATTTATCGAACATAACAAGTCGAAGGTGTCGCATTCTCGATCACGTACCAATCGTGGGAATATTTTTTTGTCTTTGTCAGTTAATTATTATGAATTATTACACATTTTTATCTCTCCTAAAAACACTGTTCATGAGAGCTTCCACGACTTTAAAAATTCAAACGACGATGTAATCATCATTAAAAGTGTAAGGGATGCGAACACAAGTGTTTAGTATTTTTTTTTCACATTTTTCACACTTATACATTAATTATTATGAATTTTATAGTGTAATTTAATTTTCCTACAAAATAGTACCAAAGTGCATTAAGAATGAAAAATGTGAAAAATAAGCCAACATTCAGGATTGCATTCTTTGCCCAAAAAAATTGAAAAAAAAATGTAGTGGTTAAATTATAAATGGGAAAAGAAAAAAAATATGGAAACACTTGTAATGAGAAGAGCTACGGATCAAGTCTAAGACTAATAAACCATACGCATATTGCCCTTATACCTAAAGTGGATAACCTTGAGTTGGTGTCCAACTTTAGACCAATTAGCTTAGATAATGTCACTTATAAAATCATCACTAAGACTATGATTCATCGGATTAAACCTTTACTAACACATTGCATTTCCAGGAATCAAGGCGCCTTTGCTCTTGGAAGATCAATCCAGGATAATATTCTGATTGCTCATGAAATCTTCTCATCATTTAAGGACAAAAAAAGGTAACTATGGTGCTATGGCTATCAAATTAGATCTTGAGAAAGTTTATGATTTTATTAGCTGGGATTATATTAGAGTTGTTTTAATAAGATTTGGTTTCAACACTCATTCGATTAACTTCATTATGGAATGTATTACGTCCACTTCTTTTTCTATTTTAGTTAATGGTAAAGCTCATGGCTATTTTTATCCTTTGAGGGGCATTAGACAGGGTGACCCGCTCTCTCCCTACATATTTATTTTATGTATGGAACCCCTGATAAGAAATTTAGACAATTTGGGTGGGTCTCCTAGAAACAATATTGGTTTGCTAACTGCTCCTAGAGGCTTTAGAGTTACAAATCTGATGTTTGCGGATGCTTGCTTGATTTTTCCTAAAGCTACCAAAACTGCGGCTAGAAATATTCCAAAGTGCTTAATGACTTTTCCCATGCTCCTGGACAAAAAATAAACTTCCATAAGTCGTCGCTTAATAACACTCATAATCAATCTAGGAATGATATTGTTAACATTCTTCAAATCCAACATAAAACCACTATTGGCAAATATTTAGGGATTCATAATATAATTTTCTGGAAAGACCTGGTTAATGCTAAATAGCTTATTATTAAGGTCCAGAAGCATGGGACAAAATTTGCTGCTTTAAAGAGAATGGAGGGTTAGGCATTAGAAATAGTGCTCACTTTAATAATACTTGCTTGGCTAAATTAGGGTGGAAAGTTCTGACTGAGGATCAAAATTGGTGAGTCCAAATTGTTAAAAATATGTATTTGAAGAATGAAGAGTTTTTGAATAATAAAATCAGACAAATACTGGGTTTTCTTTTCCCGCTCACCAATCTTTTATCTAGCACCCAACTTTCTAATGTTGATTATGACATGAAAGTGACCTAGTTTATTGCTAATGGTCAATGGAATAGACATTTGTTATCGACGTTGATGTTGTTAACAAAATTTGTAGTATTCCTTTGCCATTAGCCCATCAAAGTGATTCATGTTGTTGGGGTCCAAATGCTAATGGTAAATTCTTTATCAAGTCAACTACTTGGTTATAGGATTCTATTAATAACAATGTAATTCTAGCAAAATTCTAAACAAGATGTGGAACCTTAACTTGCCTCACAAAGTAAAAAATTTTAGTTGGCTTCTCATTTTGGGGAAACTCCAAACCAGAGATAGTTTAGCAAGATATATTGATAATATGCCTACTTCTTGTCCCCTTTGTAACTCATCTTTTTGTTGATTGTGTTTTTGCTAAACATGTATGGAATAACCCCGCCTTATCTAACTCCTTAAAGATGATTCAAACCCTTAATTTCAATGAGTGGCTAAACTCCTTGGACAACAAAAACATTGATGATCTAAGTGAGTTGAATATGACGCTCCTTATTTGTTGGCAAATTTAGAAGGAAGGGAACCTTGTCGTTTTTCAAAATAAAAATCCAAATTACACTAGAATTGTGATTTCAGCATGAAGTATGGGTAGAGATTATCGTGCAGTTAACCTGCTGTTACATAAGGGGCCATCTGGTAATCAGTTGGTAAAACCCAGCTCCATTCGATGGTCCCCTCCCGAATGCTGGTTTTGTCAAGCTCAACTTTGACGGATTTGTGGTTAACCAGCAGGCTTCCTCTGGTTTTGTGATTAGAAATGAGGATGGTTCCCCTATCATTGTTGGGGCGCGTAGTGTTGGTCTGAATACCATTAATGTGGCTGAATGTTTTGCGCTTCGTGATGGTCTTTGGATGGCAAATTCGAGGGGTTTTAAGTGCATCATCGTTGGATGCGATTCTAAGTTGGTTATTGAGGTCATTCATGGTGCCTATCATGTTCCCTGGAGACTGAGGACCATTCTTGCTGATATTCGACGGTTGGCAGGTTTCTTTGAAGATATTTGCTGGAATCATGTATTCAAAGAAGCCAATTTCCTAGCAGATGCGGTCACAAGTGTTGGTTTCTCAGTTAATGATTTCCATGGTTGGGATAAAACTATTCCGTTGGCTGCTCGTCCAGCTTATCTTTTTCATTGTACTCAAACGGGTTGGCAATGGGCTTTTCTCTTTAGTTCAGTTCTTTCATTTTCTAGCACAAAAAAAGAAAAAAGAAAAGAAGGGCTACATATTTCATGAAGGAGTGAAATCCAAAACAGGAGCCCAGAATCCAAAAATCTTAGGGACAAACTTTAACTGTCAGATTGTCGTTTACGTTACGCTTTGATTATCATCACCGGCAACATTTTTTGATCTTTCTTTTTTCAAAAACATAATATTTTAGTGGATCATTGATATCATGTTTGAAAATTTAAGATTTGTGCAAATATTGCTCGATGTTTATAATATTTAGAGCTTATAAACATCAAGTAATATTTGCACTAACCTTAAAAATCAATGTAGACATGTAAATTTCGTTGCATGTAAATGATGCATCACAAAGTTCCACGTAGCATATGACTCATCACAAATGGACAGGTCATCAATGACTTATGGCACAAATCAAGCAAATGAAGCTCAAAAGCATTCCTAAAATGCGATAAAGGGGAAGAAATCTCCTTAAAATCAGCAAGGGGGCCCAAATTGCTCCCAACACAGAAAAGAAAGCTAAAGCATCTTCACAAAAACAAGCAAGAATTGAAGATTGCTTGCAAAGTAGGCAAGAAAGCCTTATAGATTTCGGCCAAGCAATGGAAAGTGGCTGAAATTAAGACACCAAACATACCTAAATTCTCCCATGGACGAATCAAGACACAAATCAAAGTCAAATCCATCAAAAGGCAATCTTTGAGAAGTCTATAAATACAAGGTTCTCATACAATCATAAATGTCGACAATTTCTACATTGAAGGGCCGAAATTCTCACAAAAGGAGAACCTCTGCCAAATCTATGAAGACTAATACGTTGCAAAAGCTCTCTTTGAAAAATGTACAACCAAAGACGAAGCATTCCCTTAAAGAATCAACAAGCACTTGTGTTGATTCCTTCAAGACTTTTTTGCAAGCTTAAAACTTGTAACGACATGCGATTCAAGATCAAGTCGCCAAGACACTTGAATCAACAAAATCCCACGTCAATATCACCTTTGTCAGAGATCATACCCAAACTTAGAGGTGAAGACTATCCACGCATTATTTCAATCTCAAAACTTAAAGCAAATTGTTCAGTCGATGGTCCAAGATGAAGTCATTGCGACCCTTGGATCAACAACCTATGCATCTACATCAAATTTGTAGACTGAGTCAGAGGAAAATTGTAAACAAAGATTGTAACACTACAAATTCAGCAATAGAAATCTACTTTGTACACGTGTTCTCATTTCATTAGTTACAAAATTTTCGTGTTTACAATCAAAACATGATATCAACGATCCAAACTGTTCATCTTTTCAATTAACTACGAGATCATGTTTTAAAAAAAAGAAGCTCCAGAAAAGGGTTTCCGATGATGGAAAATTAAAGGGTAAACGTAAACGACAATTGGATGGTTAGAGTTCGTCACTAAGGTTTATGGATCATGTTATCGAGCATTGGAGTTAGCTCCTTCAAGAAAATTGTATGCCATGTCATTACGAGCAGTTCTATATTTTTTTGAATTTTTTCACACTTGTAAACTAATTATTACTATTTTTTTTTAAATGTATTGAAGTCATAGGAAAAACACTATTCACAAGGGTTTGGAGTGTTTCAAAAGTACAAATGACAATCTAACCATCACAAAACCGTAGAGTATGTGGTTTTGGATGTTGGTATATTTTTTCACATTTTCTTATTTCTACCTTAATTATAATTAATTTTTATTAATAATCACTCCCCCTAAAAACATTGTTCATGAGTTTGGAGGGTTGTAAAAATCCAATTGATGATGAAGTAATTGTCAAAGCGTAAAAGGATGCAATCACGAGCATTGTCATATTTTTTCACATTTTTCACACTTGTTAATTAATTATAATGAATTTTTAATCGTGCATTAGTATTTTGTAGGAAAATCAAATTATATGAAGAAAATCTTAATAGTTAATTTATAAGTGTGAAAAATGTGAAAAAATTTGGTAACATTCGTGATCGCATCATCTGCATTTCGGCAATGATTATATAGTAAGGTGTGTGAGGAAGAATCATCTAGGAAAAAAGGGATAAAGATTACGCATACATGTGGCAGAAAAGGATATATTAGCAGTAAGTGGGAGTTAATATATTAGTAATTATTTTTTTTATATAATATATTATAATGTGAATTTGGAATTATTTTTTGCGTAAAAGGAGTGGTATATTATTGATCAAATGGAGCCCAACCTGATGATTTTTCTTGATGATATATTCAAGAGGTATTACCGGCAATGGAAGTTTGACATAACCCGATATGGACGAATAAATGGTTTTTGTTGTAAACATTCCTAGAATAAGTGTGATTGTGTAAATCCTAGATTAGATTTGATTCTAGTTATCATTTCCTATTACAACTTGTATTACTTGGAGGAGAAAGAATATCTTCTCTCCCTTTACTACTATAAATAAAGGCACAATGTAGGAGGGATAACAACACATACATTCCCCAACAATTCTACAAAAACACATCTCTCTCCTCTCTCTCTGCCACCGGCCCTAGTCTCTTTGTCAGATAAAAATAGACTACAACACGTTATCAGCACGCTCCTACCGCTGCGCTTAGGAATCTGACGTTGGAGATTTTTTTTTTTTGCATCAAACCAGTTCATCCATATCATCACGCAATCAGGTTCTTTCCAAACAACGGTTTTTAACTCGATATTTTGCAAGCCCTGATAGCATGAACATTCACCATGATGCATGACCCAACTTTATGTTTAACGTATTTTAGATTCTACATAAATTGTGTATGCTTCATCACCAAAATTGCTACAATTATGTGAATTTGATATTTGTCATGAACTGAATCTTACATATGTACATGCATTGAAACTATTATTTACATATGCATCAACGTAAATATGTGATTCATTGAATTTTACATGCATATAATTATATTTGAATTGAAAATTTTTTTTTTTTTTTTGCAATTTGGGAATTAGGGTTCTAAGTTGAACCCGTGCACTTGCACCATGCAAGCCGCAAGCCACCAGGCCCGCAACCTGCGATAGCCCAACCCAAAACCACGGCTGGAGTTTCTGCTCCTCGTCCAAACCCGTGACCCCCATTGGAAACCTGACGCCTATGGCGTCCCAAACCCAGAAAATCCGACATGGTGTCGTGATATTCAATCCAATCTCACTGAAATTCCTGAAGAATTTCATCTAATTTGTATGAAATTTCAGTTTAAATTTCATTAGGTTTTCCGCGATTTCGATTCAAAATCCACTATGGTTTTTCACACCCGCAAGCATTGGACACCAAGGTGCGTTTGAAGCACCTTGTCCCGACCTTGGAAACGTCGCCTGCAGCGACGCCGTCGACTGACTCCGGCCTTCTTCCTCGGCCACGCACACCCAGCGCTGCTGGGTTTGTTTTGTCCTGTAACCCAAGCCCTAATGGGCTCCTGTCCCTCGGCCTGCATCAGCGCCTTTGGGCTTGCTGATGCTTTGAGATGTCACGGCCCAGCCCGTGCACAAAGAAAAACAAACAATTTTTTTTCCTCTGGGCTCGCCTGCAACAGCCCAGTCTTTTTGTTTTTTGGGCCAGCCTGAAGCGGCCCGCGAAAAAAAAAAGTTTTTTTTGGCTGCTTAACGTAGCCCAGTCCACCTCGTAGGCCTGCAGCCTACACCCGAGACCCTCCCCAGTCCAATTTTTGGGCCTAGGTCTCACGGACCAAATTTTTCAAGCCACCCGTGGCTTCATATTTTCTTTTGGACCGCAAATTTATTCTTGGCCTATATTTTTAGGCCCCGAGATTTTATTATTTAATACTTTTAAATAAAATTGGTTTTTATTTCTTCATCCACATTTTAATTTGGCTCCGAAGACCAAATAAATTAATTCAATTATAATTATACAATATTTTTGCATATATCTGTTGCATATTTGTTTGCATATATATTTGTGTTTGCCTGCAGGAATATATGAACCTGAAGTTCATAATTACTTTGAAACCCGAAGTTTCTTATAAACATGCCTTGTTTGAAAACCTGAAGTTTTCACTTAAACATACCACGCTGAAACCCACGTAGAAAACGGAGTTGAATTTCTGTGCGTAACTTCCTACGAATATGGCCAGAAGCGTATTCTAGAGAAGATGGAGCGTAACCCGAGTGGTCTGTATACTACGACCATACGCCCCATAGAATGCCACTATGTGGCCGGCCCTACCACAGGGACCGCGCATGAAATTACACTTTGGCATGATCGTTTGGGACATCCTGGACGAATAGCGATGCGCCGTATCCTCAAAACTTCACACGGGCATCCACTAACCCGAAGCTTAGGTTCGATCCATGAAATTGCATGTCAAACATGTTATATGGGAAAGCTTATTACTAAGCCTTCTTATGACAAGATTCGTTCGAATCCTCCCATTTTTCTACAACGGATTCAGGGGGACATTTGTGGACCGATTCAACCTCCCTGCAGACCATTTAGATATTTTATGGTTTTGGTTGACGCTTCTACATGTTGGTCACACGTGTGCTTATTGTCCACAAGGAACGTTGCATTCTCCAAACTGTTGGCTCAGGTTATCAAGCTCAGGGCTCACCATCCTGATTATCCGATCAATTATATTCGATTGGATAATGCTGGAGAATTCACATCTAAAACTTTTGATGACTATTGCATGTCGGTTGGGGTTGAAGTTGAACATCCTGTACCCCATGTTCACACCCAGAACGGCCTGGCAGAGGCTTTCATTAAGCATTTACAAATGATTGCTCGATCGTCGGTCATACGTACCAAGCTCCCGATCGCTGCTTGGGGCCATGCAATATTGCACGCAGCAAAGTTGGTCCGCCTGAGGCTTGTTGCGACACAACCATTTAGTGCCCTTCAGTTGGTCACCGGATGCAAACCCAACATATCGCATATGCGCGTTTTTGGTTGTGCGGTCTATGTGCCGATCTCGCCGCCCTTACGTACAAAAATGGGACCTCAGCGAAGGATGGGAATCTATGTCGGATATGATTCTCCATCGATTATTCGTTACTTAGAACCTTTGACAGGCGATCTGTTTACCGCTCGTTTCGTGGATTGTCACTTCTATGAGACAGTCTTCCCGTCGTTAGGGGGAGATAAGAACGTCAACGTTCCTAATGAACGACGCGAATTATCGTGGACGACTCCCACTTTGTCTCATTTAGATCCCCGCACCGCTCAGTCTGAAGCTAAAGTGTAGCGCATATTAGATCTCCAGAGCATAGCTCAGAGCATGCCAGATGTTTTCACCGATCTAGCGCGCGTGACAAGATCACATATTCCAGCTGCGAATACGCCTGCAAAGATAGATGTACCAAATGTACGACGGACTACCCTCCTGGAAGCCCGGGACGCCAATTCTGGTGATTCACGTACATTAGCGGCTAGCCAATCCTCTGCCCCTACACAAAAGCGTGGCAGACCCCTTGGTTCAAAGGATTCACACCCCAGAAGAGGAAAACCACAGCACAAGGTCTCGAAGAGCCTACCGTGAATCCGACTATCGCTTACTCATTTTACCCAACTCATGAGGAAATTCTAGATTATGGAAGCGACCTTGAAGAGACGAATCCTCCTCCCGAGAATCGTGAGATTTCGGTCTATTATGCTAGCTTAGATGATGTGTGGTGTAGAAATGAGATGATTGTCGACGATGCATTAGCATTTGCAGTAGCTACTGAGATCATGTTGAGCGATGACATTGAACCGTGTTTCGTTGATGAATATCGACGTAGAGCTGATTGGTCAAACTGGAAACAAGCAATCCAAGTCGAACTTGATTCACTTGTGAAACGTAAGGTGTTTGGACCTGTAATTCCTACTCCTCCACATGTGAAGCCCGTTGGCTACAAGTGGGTTTTCGTTCGGAAGCGTAATGAGAAGAAAGAAATTGTGCGTTACAAAGCTTGTCTTGTAGCACAAGGTTTCTCACAACGCCCCGGGATTGACTATGACGAAACTTACTCACCCGTTATGGATGTGATTACTTTTCGATACCTTATCAGTTTGGTAGTTTCCGAAAAACTGGATATGCAGCTGATGGACATAGTAACCGTGTATCTCTATGGGGATCTTGATACGGAAATTTATATGAAAGTTCCCGAAGGACTTACATTGACTGGTTCAAATATTTCCAAACCCCGGAACACGCTCTCAATTCGGCTGAGGCGTTCACTATACGGTTTGAAACAATCCGGAAGAATGTGGTATAACCGTCTGAGTGAGTATTTGACTAGTCAGGGATATGTGAACAACGAACTATGCCCTTGTGTGTTCATTAAGAAGTCACATTCCGGATTTGCGATTGTTGCAGTATATGTCGATGACATGAATCTCATCGGAACTCCTGAAGAGCTCGCAAGAACTGCTTCGCACCTGAAGTCGGAATTTGAGATGAAAGATCTAGGTAAGACTTGATACTGTCTCGGTCTCGAGATAGAACATTGTTCAGATGAAATCTTAGTACATCAATTCAACTCCACCCAGAAGGTGCTGCGCCGTTTTAATGAGGATAAAGCGAAGTCTTCGAGTACTCCTATGGTCGTTCGTACGCTAGATGCAAAGCGAGATCCCTTCCGTCCGAAGGAGGATGATGAAGAGATTCTGGAACCTGAAGTTCCTTATCTAAGTGTGATAGGTGCTTTATTGTACTTAGCTCAATGCACTAGACCCGACATCTCCTTCGTTGTTAATCTTTTGGCAAGATACAGCAATACACCAACACGCAGACATTGGACTGGCGTGAAAGACATCTTCTGTTACCTTAAGGGTACTACGGATTTGGGCTTATTCTATTCCTACAAATCCTCGAGTGATGCCGCACCATATGCTCATCGGGTTGATTCTCGCCTTGTTGGTTATGCCGACGCTGGATACTTATTTGATCCACACAAGGCGCGTTCTCAAACGGGTTATGTCTTTACCGTTGGAGGCACCGCAATATCTTGGAGGTCAACTAAACAGACCTTAGTTGCCACTTCATTTAACCATGCTGAAATTCTCGCCTTACATGAAGCAACTCGGGAATGCTTTTGGTTGATAGCAGTAATGGGCCATATTCGAAGCTCCTCTGATCTTCATCCCGCCGTTAATGCCCCGACGACAATTTTTGAAGACAACGCAGCTTGCATCGAACAGCTCAAGAAGGGTTATATCAAAGGAGACAACACCAAGCATATTGCGCCGAAGTTCTTCTTTACACATCAACAACAAGAGCATCAGAAGATTGAAGTCACGCAAATCCGATCACAAGACAATCTAGCCGACCTCTTCACCAAATCACTACCGAAGGCGACGTTTTAGAAGCTTGTTCATGGAATTGCTATGCGTAAACTTTTTGAGTTGTAACTTTGCTATTTCTCTTTGGAATTATGTCAAACTCAGGGGAGTATCTTCTGGATACTTGCTTGATCTTAATGTACTCTTTTTCCCTACGATTAGGAGCATTTTTCCCACTGGGTTTTTGCTACCTAACTAGGTTTTAACGAGGCACCCACCTTGGGCTGGTCATATCCCTGATGACGTCCTGTAGACGTTTCTTTTGACTTTGCATTTCTCACGCATTTTTCCTTAGACTATGGATTTTGTCCCTACTCGAGTTTTTGCCATAGCCTTAGGGTTTTTTTGTGAGACTTACTACTTATGCAAGTTCCTACCTTATTGAGAATAAGCGTTGTTCCTTGGAATCAATGCCGACGAGTCGACTTCCTCAACTTCTGCATGATGCTGAATCTACCTTAAGTATTTGCACACTCAAGGGGGAGTGTTGTAAACATTCCTAGAATAAGTGTGATTGTGTAAATCCTAGATTAGATTTGATTCTAGTTATCCTTTCCTATTACAACTTGTATTACTTGGAGGAGAAGGAATATCTTCTCTCTCTTTACTACTATAAATAAAGGCACAATGTAGTAGGGATAACAACACATACATTCCCCTACAATTCTACAAACACACATCTCTCTCCTCTCTCTCTGCCACCGGCCCTAGTCTCTCTGTCAGATAAAAATAGACTACAACAGTTTTAGAATTATGTATTTGTGGACACTAGCATAAAATAATTTTTTAATTTCTATTAGGAATAATAATTTAATATGGATTTTAAGTATTTATTATCTTTCGATAAGTCATCAAACTTTGGAGCTAACTAGATTCTTCAAGTAGCACAGATTTATCTATTCTACTTGGAAAAGCTAGTAAACTGCAAGTTTGATGACCTTATCAATTCTAGTATTTTGATGACCTTATCAATTCTACTTGGAAAAGCTAGTTAACTACAAAGTTTGATGACCTTATTGGTGCTATGCAGAAATAATTGGATAGGCTCGGTCAATCAACTTTGTCAACATAACCCATAATTCTTCCTATTGTTGTCAAATTGGAGGTTAATCGAGGGGCTGTTCCAAACGAGCCCCAAAGATATCACCCTCCCAGTCTCCACAACCACAAGGACATCCTTGTACCAATCATTGTCATTCCTGGGCAGGTTAGCAATATAGGCACCCCATAAAAGACTGGGCCTAGATTGAAAGAATTAATTGTGCCTGAGCTCCTCCAGATGGTATAAAGCATGTGGAATACTTGAAGCCTGAAATTTGCTCCATACCATTTGTTCAACAAATCGAAAAAGGTAATAATGTGATACGAAGTAAGAGTGAGATTGTAGAGTGATGGATTGAAGCAAAACATCTCAATGGAAAATTTTAGACCCAAGTCTAAGTACTGAGGGTGAATCCTAGTACATGGACGCTCTGGGTGAGAAGGTTCAGGCAGAGCCCCCTAAATATCTTGACTGGCCACTTACTAGACCTTACATCCATTGGGAAGTTCTCGATGCTGAATAAGGTTGTCTCCTTCTTTTTGCCTACGCACCTTAACCATAGAAGGGTCATGATGCGAATCGTGGTTGGTTGGTGGGCAGGAAAAGCACTTGATAAGGCCATTATTTTAGTCGAAAAGTCTATGAAAGAAACTCGAAAGTTTGGGTTTAGAAGCAAAGAGGCTAAAGACTCACAGATATTTGTAAAAGATATTTCAGGGTCATTGTACTGTTGAATCCATATCGTATTGCTTCATGATCTGTGAATTCGATGATCAGAATCACTTGGAAATTTAAAATGCAGTTCCTCATTTCTCGTGCATATGAAACTGAAACATCCCATCATTTCTATTTTTCAACACAATTTTCGAGACCACACGCTTGAATCTAGAATGTTTCATTTATTTTGCAATGGTTATTAGGCAAATCTACTACATGTTGACACTTGCAAAAAGATTAAATGATATGTATTCTGATTTACTCATTAAGGCATGATCTTTGGATAACTACCTATACTCAAGGGAAACATCCCTTTCAGATATAGTTAGGAAAAATTGTGGGACCATGATTTTTCATGGTTAGAGTAAATGAGATCAGAATACATTTACCTTAAAAGTCTGGTCATGGACTCAACAACTCCGACTAAATTGAGTTGTACAAACAGGCTAGTGATGTCACCATCAACCTGCGTTCCGAAAATGTAGGCAAATTCTACTGACTTCGTTAGGATTGACCATTCTTGTTTAGTAAGTCACGAAAACTTGATTCAATTTTCTTGGACATTCCTACAATCTAGGGATGAACATGCGACACAAGTAATCACACCCCTAAAGCCAAGCAATATCTATCTCTAGATATCCTTTACTATTCTCCCAGTGTAATACGGATTCCATATTCTTAAAGATCTCTCTCTAGACTAGTATAAATACAGTCATCTAGCACATAATTATGGCAAGGCTTAAGGTTTATAACACAATTGTTGATCTTTGCTTATTCTCTTGCCCTATACTTAAGTGTTAGTATTGTTACTTACTTAACCGTCAGAGAGCCTTTGGCCGATAACTCACTGGTACCAAGGTTAATCCTGATTGTTTGCTTTCTTTAATGTGCCTGAGTTGTGTGTATGGCACATTCGTCCACAGTGGTGAACAATTGTTGTTCTAACAGTGCCTATACCAAACTGTGCCAATCAGAGTCGGTCTTGAGATTTTAAGGCCTGAGGTGACGTAAAAAATGTGCCTTAACTTCATATAAGAAAAGAAAATTATTAGTTTTAACACGTAAGATTTTGATAAAATTATACTTAAAAAAGCACTTCAAAGTCAATAGTTTAGAAACATGGAAAAACGAATTTATTTTATATTGAGAAAATGGAACCAAAGACCCCCGGTCTTACAAGTAGATAGATGATGAGTTTGTTTTCCTTCTGCTTGCTAAACCCAAGTGCAAGTGTCACGAAGCAGTATAAACTCGAAGTCCGAGTGTCGTATTCCTCAAAGAGCTTTGAAAAAGAATGCAGAATTATCAAGACTGAAACAAAGAACATTATTGAATAAGATGTAATTTGTAAAAAGAAAATCCAATCATATAAGAGCACTAAGACATTAGAGTTCCACCTTCAACATACATATGTAATTTCATTAATTTAATTCTTTTTATAACTTAATCAAGATGCAACATACAGTGCATCCGATCTGATGATATGGCAATTATAATTGTATTAAAACACACACAAAAATATACAAACTCTAAATATGGTTGTTCCCAATAAACTCAGTAGAATTCTTTATAGGAAGAATTCCAAGCATAACCTGTACCTCCAGCGCAAGCTATTAAGAAATAGTTCCATCGAAATTACTAGATATCTACTAATTTATCTCAATTCACAAAAGCATGAATGCTGAAACTAAACCATAGGAAAAACATGATTGAACCTATGAATATTAACAAACATTCATCAATCGACAAATAGAGAAAAACTATATAGTAATTTGAACAAACCAATAACAAGAGTTTATTGTTGATACCACAATTCGAATCAAACTAATAAAACCACATAGTAGTTGAAAGTTTTCCTCCTAGCCTTAGCTAGAGTGATTAGTTCTCCATATAACAATATAGAAAAATAATAAACTCTCAAAGTTACAGAAGAACAAAAACTGCCCCCAAAAACATAAAAATGGGAATGGTTATATTGAGATTGCCGTAGCCAACCCTCATAAACCTCTTGAATAATGGTCATTGATAAGCCTTAATGCCATATTGAAATGGTAATGGTTGGCCGTTTCTTTTTCTTCTTCTTTGCCTTCTTCTTTCTTCATTTCTTTTCGGTAACCAACATAGAGTTAATCACCAATTTATTGTCTTGTGCCTCACCCTTTAATTGCCTTGCAACATTCTCATATTCTTGCACATTAACATTAATATACCATCAATCAAAAATTAAAACAAATTAGATATAAAACCTATTTGACCAGTTATACATGATAAAGCACAAATTTGATAAATTACTAGAGAAAAACATGTAACGGGTATAATCAAAGTGTATTAGCCATGCACTTTTGAGCAATTATCACACCCCCCGAACTAGCTTATTGCTAGTCTCTAGCAATCAAGGAAGAAAAAATCGATAATATCGACGATATTTCGCCGATATTATCGTTTTTTTGGAGGTCCGATATTTTTTTAACTATCCAAATGATTTTCGTCAAAATATCGCGATAATATCGATAATATCGATAATATCGTGATATTTTTAAAATTATCGATAATATCGCAATATAATATTCAAAAATACTTAAAAATGTTGAGAAATTTCAACACATACTATACTTGATCAAAGCCCAAAGGCCAACCAAGACATGCTTTTCTCAGCATGTGAATGTGGCTTTTATAGCCTTATTGGCTTGCTCACTGCCCTCACATGGGCGATGTGGGACTCGACCAAGGAAGAAAATAGGAATTTCGGCCCGAAATCCACACCCACTTTAAACGGCCATAACTTTGTCAAAACTCAACAAAATCAAGCAAGACAAAAACAAAAGTTGTAGCCCTCGAAGAGACGAAGAGAATGGTACCTCACACGACGTCTGAATCGTCGTGGTTTGGCCGGAAAATGCCTCAAAAGTCACTGAGGTCGCGGGAAATTGGGGTAAGATTCAAATGAGTATAACTTTTTCAATACTCAACGAAATTGAGTGAAACAAAAAGGAAAGTTGTACTACTCGACAAGACGAAGAGATTGATACCTTGCACGCTGGCCAACTCGCCGTGGTTTGGCTGAAAAACCAAAACGTTTTGCCTCAAGGGCTGGTACATGTGAACTTGTGACTCCAACTAGGTAAGAGCCAGATCTAATTTGGGGCCTTCTATCCTATATTTGTGGACAACCATCAAATGCTAAAGATTAAACAAACATAATATGTTCTACTGCTTAGCAAAAAAAGCTACAAACCCTTTGCTTATCAACAAAAAAAGACAAGTCCTTGCACTAGATATACTTTCAAATTACGTTGAGTAGCAACCTGATATATGTATTCGGACGAATTATAAAACAATTGACACAGTCCTGGCTTCCAAAATTCAATTCTTTTACTTTATATAAACTTGAAAAAACATAATCGGCATCCAAATTAAAATTTAGTCTTATTCAACGTATTGATTTTCAATCGTTAATTGATATACTATAATTTGGAACTTCAACGCCTAGACGCATGCTTATGTGTAAGAAATTTAAAGTGTCAAATTCGGCACATTATTCTTCATCATTTTATTCACTTCCCTTTTTTTTTTTAATATCCTAAATAAAACCTCCCAATATTGTACTAATTAATTATATATAAATGATTATGGTGTGTTTAAACTTCTTTCATTAATTACTACATATTTTCTACACTCACAATGTTTGCCAGCTCACTATATAATCAACTTAAATCAGTTAAATCCATCATGCAATGCATTTCCTTCCAATTTTTTGTGATAAACTAATAGATAATTGATTAAATAAACATCCTGCAAAGTTTCATTAAAAATTTCCAAGTTTTTCTTACAATTTCCGTGGTTTCCATGTAATTTTTATCCATATCGATATTATCCCGATATTTCCATCGATATTTCCGTGTTTTCGGACTACCGATATTTCCGATATTACCGATATTTTCTTCCTTGCTAGCAATTCAAGCAACTGAAAGCATACTCTAGCACCAAACCAAAAACAAAAAGTCACATGGAAAAATCAGTTTCCCCTACATAACCCTCAAAGCATGTTATTCAAGTGTAAATAATAATCAAGAACCTTAAGAAGTATAAAGCAAGCGAATCCACAATATTCTAGTATTAGCAATAATTTCTCAAATATCCTTGGAGTGTAGTGTGTGAAATAGCCATAACAATGTGATCCTAAGCTTCTTTAAATCTCAATACGAAAACAGGTGAGTCTATCATAGAATTTACACTGCACTCAATATTTATGCGTTAATGTTGCACACTCAAGTGATCTCATAAAAACATACCGCCATATGCTTGTTTGTCCACCTACTCACTATCAATATCATGTGACTTCTTGAATCAAAGGTCTTTATTAAGGTTGTAATGGGGCTTGTGGTTAAGGTTAAAAAGAAGAAAAAGGAATGGGAAAACAAAGAGCCTATGAAAATTAGTAGAGCACATGATGAAAAGAATTGACTGCAAAGTCACTTGAATCCTCGGTGGCTCCACCAATATCTTGAACACTTTTCACTATTAGAGACCAAATTTCATTGTGTTGGGTCTCAGACTTCATTTCAGCAATATTAATTTTTTTTCTTTTTTTTTCTCTTTTTTTAGTTTTTTTATTTTTTATTTTTAGAGAAATAGCATAAACAAGAGCCAGCTTAGATACCAAACACATATACTCCTTTCCTTTCAAGACTTTTCCGCTCTACAAACTTCCATAGACTGAGGTAAGATATAGTATTTAAGCCTTATGGGTAAGGAGAACATGGGTCATGAAAGAACATGCTTATTTAGGCTCAAATGGTTATCTAAGGGATAATGTATTAGGGACACTAGCTTGTTTGGCCATGGTGGATATCCTAAATGCCTTCTTCATTTTCAAGTTATCACATGAATTGAAATATGTTTGAAAGGTTTAAAGCAAGTTCTAGAGATATATGTGATTGTGAGATCATACGCACATGAATAAAAAGTGATCGATGTATAATGTTTCAATCATATAGGCTCAAAAACTCACAAGGCTACATAAGATCACTAGATTCACATATTAATCTTTAAATCATGCATTAGTTTCACATCAAGATGGCTATGTTCATTGCTTTTCTAAGAATAATCGAAAAGGGAGAGAGCTAATATGAGAATAAAGCATCTCACTTAAAACATGCTCACTATTTCCTTAATTACCATGTATGAAATTTAATTCAATCTGATCATTGGGTTGAGAAACTAACAAAAATCTATTTTAAAACAGTAAGAAAAATGCAAATTTCTTTTTTTTTTTGTTTTTTTATTGGACTTTTTTTTTAATTTTTTTTTAACTTTAAAAGGGAAGAAAATTACATAAAATAAAAATAAAATGAAAAACAACTCAACATGTCGCCAAAAGCAAGTAAAATATACTTCTACTCCCCCCAACTTAAAATTGACATTGTCCTCAATGTTAATATTCATAAGAATAATAAGCAAGAAAGACACACAATTTAAATGGAGAAAAAGACTCAGGAAAGAATACACCTGAAGGTCTAAGAAGGCTTTGAAATTCTTCCAGCAACTGGTCGGTGACACATTAATAAACTGAAAAAGAAACAAAACAAACGAAACAAAAAATAAAAGAAAATATGGGCTAGAGTAAAGAAATCAATCCTGATAAACAGGATCCTCCAAACCAATGGTCTCATCCTGCAAGGCAATACTTTCCAAAAAAGGCTTAAGCCGCTTACCATTACTTTAAATACATTACCATTCATTGGATCCTCAACCAACACAGCTCCAAAAGGAAAAACTCTTTTCACGACATAAGGACCTGTCCATCTAGAACAAAGTTTACCAGGAAACAAATGCAACCTCGAATTGTACAATAGTACTTTCTGCAAAGGCTCAAAAGTTTTTCTCAAAATATTTCTATCATGGAAAACTTTCATTTGTTCCTTGTAAATTTTAGAACATTCATAAGCCTTATTCCTAATTTCTGCCAATTCTTTCAATTGAAGTTTTCTATTCAAACCAGCAGCATCTAAGTTAAAATTGAACATCTTAATAGCCTAGTAGGCTTTGTGTTCCAGTTCCATAGGCAAGTGACAAGGTTTCCCATAAACTATTCTATAGGGAGACATACCAAGCGGGGTTTTAAAAGTTGTACGATAAGCTCATAACGCATCGGTTAGTCGGATAGACCAATCTTTGCGATTTGGGCAACTTGGCCACTTGTTTTGGGGTGATAAGGGGTAGCCACTTTGTGAGTAATACCATATTTTTTTCATCAAAGCTTCAAATGGTTTATTACAAAAATGTTGACCCCCATCACTGATAATAGCTCGAGGTGTTCCAAATCAGGAAAATATATTTTCTTTTAAAAAACGCAAAACAGTTGTGTAATCATTTTTCCTACATGGAACGGCCTTGACCCATTTTGAAATATAGTCAACACCTACTAATATATATATATATATATATATATATATATATACACACACACACGAAAGAAGCAGGAAACGGACCCATAAAATCAATACCCCAACAATCAAACGGCTCAACGACTAAAATTGGATTCATAGGCCTCATATTTCTACGAGCTATGGCACCCAACTTTTGACAACGATCACAAGTTCGGCAGAAAGCATTAGTATCTTTGAAAAGAGTAGGCCAATAAAATCCACATTACAAAATTTTTGCTGTAGTCTTTTTAACAAAAAAATGACCACCACATGCCTTATTGTGACAAAAAGAAATTATGGTATTGAGTTCATGATCAGGCACACATCTCTTAATTATTTGATCAGGGCAATATTTAAATAGATACGGATTCTCCCAAAAGAAATTACGTACCTCCACTAGAAACTTCTTTTTATCTTGCGCATTCCAGTGAATCGAAATTTCACATGTAGCAAGAAAATTAACTATGTTAGCAAACCAAGGTAATTCCGAAAGAGAAAATAATTGCTCATGAGGAAAAGAATCATTAATGGGTGTTGGTTCAGAAGAATCATCAAAAACCAATTTGGACAAATGATTCACCACCACATTCTCTACCCCCTTTTTATCTTTGATGGTGATGTCAAATTCTTGGATTAAGAGAATCCATCTGATCAAATGATCTTTTGCATCCTTCTTAGTAAGAAGGTATTTGAGGGTTGCATGGTTAGTATAAACAATAATAGGAGAACCAACAAGATAAGCCCGAAATTTGTCCAAAGCAAATACTACAGCAAGCAGTTCTTTCTCAGTTGTTGAATAATTCATTTGAACACTATTCAAAGTTCTACTTGCATAGTAAATGACATACGGTTTCTTATCCCTTTGTTGCCCCAACATAGCCCCAATTGCATAATCACTCGCATCACACATGATTTCAAAAGGCAAAGTCCAATCAAGTGGTTGCATGATAGGTGCAGAAGTTAACATGCCAATTAATTTATCAAAAGCAATTTGCGATGCATCGGTCCATTCAGAAGCAGAATCTTTTAATAAGAGATTACATAATAGTCTAGATATCGAACTAAAATTCTTGATAAATCTCCTATAAAAGCCAGCATGACCTAAAAAGGATCTAACATCTTTGATGGTCTTCGGAATAGGCAATTTAAAAATCAATTCAATTTTAGCTCTATTAACCTCAATTCCTCGAGACGAAATAGTGTGGCCAAGAAGAATTCCAGATGAAACCATAAAATGACATTTTTCCCAATTCAAAACAAGGTTCTTTTCTTGGCAATGTGTTAAAACTTTTTCCAAGTTATTCAAACAATCATCAAAAGAATCATCAAACATAGATATATCATCCATAAAAACTTCAAGAAATTGCTCCACCATATCACTAAAAATACTAAGCATGCATCTTTGAAATGTAGCGGGAGCATTACATAATCCAAACGGCAATCTACAGAAAGCAAAAGGACATGTAAATATAGTTTTATCTTGATCGTCAATGGCAATTTCAATTTGATAATAACCTGAATAACCATCCAAAAAGCATAAAATGCATGCCCAGCCACCCGCTCTAAAATATGGTCTATAAAAGGCAAGGGAAAATGATCCTTTCGAGTAACAAGATTAAGTTTCTTATAGTCAATACACATACTCCAACTAGAAATGACTCTAGTAGAAACCAATTCATTTTTATCATTTTTAACTACAGTTAAACCAAACTTTTTCAGAACGACTTAAGTAGGACTCACCCACTGACTGTCAGAAATTGGGTAAATGATACCCGCAACCCACAATTTTAAACCTCTGTTTTGACAACTTCTTTCATGTTAGGGTTCAACCTACGTTGTGGGTCCCGAGATGGTTTAGCACCATCTTCCAAAAATATTTTGTGTGTGCATACAAGAGGACTAATTCCTTTTATATTAGCAAGAGTCCATCCAATGGCAGATTTATGGGCAGTCAAAACCTTAATTAACTTACCTTCCTGCGAAGAGTTGAGTTCGGAAGAGATTACCATAGGGAAAGTGTCATCTGGCCCTAAAAATGCATGCTTAAGACCTGTCGGTAATGGCTTGAGCTCTAATTTGGGCACCTCCACACTAGATGGTATGACTTTTGATAGTGGTGGAAGCTTTTCAAACTTAGGTCTCCATCTATTCGCTTCTTGTACCTGACAAGAATAAAAGACACCAACAATTTTAGTTATTTTAGTATCATTTTGTGCATCATGATTCAAAAGAAAAGTTCTAAATCATCTTCAATTTGACTCCTCTCAAACTGTCCATGCATTGCAGTCGAAATGAAATTTACTACCTCGCATTCATGATCTCCATGTGGTTGCCTGAAAACATTAAAAATGTTAACCTCCATTGTCGTATTTCCAAAACAAAGTTTCATTATCCCACTCCTGCAACTTATGTTAGTATCACATGTAGCTAAGAAATGACGTCTTAAAATTACAGGAACGTAATTTTCAGAGTCTAGAACATGTGTAGTGTCCAAAAAAATAAAATCAACAGGATAGTAAAACTTGTCTACTTGGACTAACACATCCTCAATAACCCCTCTTGGAGTTTTAATAGAATGATCAGTCAACTGCAGTTTTACCTGTGTCTGCTTTAATTCACCAAGACCTAGCTGCAAATACACTGAATAAGGCAGTAAGTTCACACTAGCGCCTAAGTCAAGCAAAGCATGATCAATAAAATTATTTCCAATGACACAAGAGAAGTAGGACTTCCTAATCTTTATATTTTGGTGGAATTTTTTTTTGCAATACCGCACTCACATGGGTAGCTAAAAACGCAGTTTTCTTCACATTATGCTTTCTTTTATAAGTACACAAGTCTTTCAAAAATTTAGCATAAGCGGGAACCTGCTTAATAGCATCTAACAAAGGAATATTTATCTTTACTTGCTTAAAAACCTCAAGAATATCAGAGTTATAAATAGCTTTCTTTAAGGGTTGTAAAGCTTTAGGAAAAGGTACAGGCACATGATATTCCTTGTCATTTTCAAATTCTTTGAGCTTGTCAAGTTTATCATTACTTTTAGTTTTCTCAACCTCCTCAAGTAAAGGTGTCGTATCAATTATTTTACCATTCCTGAGAGTAATCACAGACTTAGCATGCTCAAATTTGGTATCAATTGAATTAACACCTTTAGGATTAGATTGAGTGTTTGCTGGAAATATTCCTTTTTCATTAACTGACATAGAGTTAGTTAATTTCGAAAGTTGACTCTTTATTTCTTTGTTTTCCTCAACAAGTTAACTAAACAATGAATCAAACTTTTGACCTAATGCTTGAATAGGATCTAAATATGATTGTTTATGTTGAAACGAATTAGGAGTAGAAAATTGGTGGTTAAGAGCACTTATCTGAGGGTATGAGTCATTCCTCCAACGTAAATTAGGATGATTTCTGGTTGCCGGATTGTATGTCTCTGAAAAAGGAGTCTACTGCTTCTGATAGCTTCCAATGGCAGCACATTGTTCTTCATAAATTCCTTTCATTTCCTGCAACTTTTGACAATTTTTAGTGGAGTGACCAATCTCACAACAAACTTCACAAATTTGATCAACATCAGATTGATAAACTTGTTGAGGTATATTAGATTTTCCAAATTTTAATGCAGCTACCTCTTTGGCAAGATTATCATATTTTACTTTCAATTCATCTTCTTCCCTCAATTGATAAATTCCTTTACTACTAGAAGATGTGGAAGGTTTAGAGCGATCAGTGCTTTCAAGTGCGTTAGGACCTTTCCATTCATGGGTTTTTTTAGCAATTTGATCTAGGAACTCTAAAGCATCATCGGGTTCTTTTGACATAAATTCCCCATTACACATAGACTCAAGAAATTGACGATCTCAAGAGAGGAGACCCTCGTAGATGAAACTAGCAAGACGCCAGTCTTCAAAACCATGATGTGGGCACAAATTCAAAAGATTCTTAAATCTTTGCCATGTTTGATACAATGATTCACTCTCTTTTTGAGAAAAAGTAGAAATTTGTTGCTTTAAAGCCGTAGTTTTATGATCCGGAAAAAAATTTTGAAAAAATTCATCAGTCATTTCAGACCACGAACAAATAGACCTAGCCTTTAATGCATACAACCAACTTTTTACTTTGTCTTTTAAAGAGAATGGAAAAAAATTTAATCTCACTCCATCCAATTGATCATGTGCAATATTATAATACTAACAACATCCTCATATTCCCTAACATGCACATAAGGATCTTCATTTTCTAAACCATGAAAAATAGGAAAAAGATGAACCATTCCATATTTAAATTCTGGCAGGAAAAACAATGCAAGAAGGAGATGCAACACGAGTTGGATGCAAATAGTCTTTTAATGTTCTGGGGGGAGGGTTTCCCTCGCCTTCAATAACTACATGGTCAGCCATGTTGACAGACTCACTATCATTATCAAAAAGATCTCCAAACAAAGTTTCAATTTTAGTTTCTGGACGCTTAGCAAATCTGCCTCGGTGATCACGATATCGCATGAAAATTTAAGAAAGAAAACAAAGAAAAAATAAATAATTAAAAAAAAAAAACTAAAACGCAAATAACAACCAAATAAATAGAAATAAATGGAAAGAGTGTACCGGTGGTGGAAAATTTTGCGCTCCTCGCCAAATCGCACCCCGGCAACGGCGCCAAAAAATTGCTTGCTAAACCCAAGTGCAGGTGTCACGAAGCAGTATAAACTCAAAGTCCGAGTGTCGTATTCCTCAAAGAGCGTTGAAAAAGAATGCCGAATTATCAAGACTGAAAAAAAGAACATTATTGAATAAGATGTAATTTTTAAAAAGAAAATCCAATCATATAAGAGCAGTAAGACATTAGAGTTCCACCTTCAACATACATATGTAATTTCATTAATTTAATTCTTTTTATAACTTAATCAAGATGCAACATACAGTGCATCCGATCGGATGATATGGCAATTATAATTGTATTAAAACACGCACAAAAATATACAAACTCTAAATATGATTGTTCCCAATAAACTCAGTAGAATTCCTTATAGGAAGAATTCCAAGCATAACCTGTACCTCTAGCGCAAGCTATTAAGAAATAGTTTCGTCAAAATTACTGGATATCTACTAATTTATCTCAATTCACAAAAGCATGAATGCTGAAACTAAACCATAGGAAAAACATGATTGAACCTATGAATATTAACAAACATTCATCAATCGACAAATAGAGAAAAACTAGATCTTAATTTGAACAAACCAATAACAAGAGTTTATTGTTGATACCGCAATTCGAATCAAACTAATAAAACCACATAGTAGTTGAAGGTTTTCCTCCTAGCCTTAGCTAGAGTGATTAGTTCTCCATATAACAATATGAAAAAGGAGAAATTAGGTTTACATCTTTCTTTTTGCTACTCCATTGATTAAAATCCTATTCATTTTAAATTTTTGATCAAGGTCCTTGGATATTAATAACATCATTAATTATTTGAATAATAAAATATTTTTACTTTTAAATATATTCCTTTAGTGTTAAAAATTTTACAATTAGTATATTTATATTTATGGCTAAATTTTTTATCATGTATTTTTATTTTTAGTTTGTACCTATTTTTAATTTGTACCATTTTTTTTTCATTTTTAATTTGTACCCATATATTAGTTTCTTTTTGTGCCCATATTTTTTAAAGTTTTATTTGTGTTTGTATGTGTATAACATCACATGATATTGTATATTTAATCAATGATAGAAAAATTACATATGGTATATTTATGTTTTATGCCTAAACTTTGTATCATATATTTATATTTTTAGTTTGTACCCACTTTTAATTTGCAACATTTGTTTTTAAATTTGTAGCATTTTCTTTTTAGTTTTATTTTGTGCCTATGTATTAATTTCTTTTAGCGCTTATATTTTTTAAAAATTCATTTGTACTCATAATTTTTTAATCTTTTATATATACCCTAATTTATTTATAATGTACCCATTCTTCTTTATTAATGTACCACTTTGTTATATGTGAAATGTACCAATTTGTTTTTTTTTTTATTAAATGTACCAATTTTTTTAACACTATGGATACATTCTTTTGCCATTTATTATTTCTTATTTTTACATAGTTTTTATCCATTTATTCAATCAAAATGTTTGAATTTTTTTATTGCAACCGTTTCCAATAGTATTATAATGAGGGATTTTAAATTTATAGGATTATAAATCTCATAAAATATCAAACAATTAATGTCAAAAATATAAAAATATTAATATTAATTGTAATATAATGAGGTGTACAAAGTCAAGGGAATTTGATCAAACTTTGAATATCATTAAGGTTTTAGTCAAAAAATGTTAAGGATTAGGGACAACATCCAAAGTATCCCATAGAAAAATAATAAACTCTCAAAGTTACGGAAGAACAAAAATTGCCCCCAAAAACATAAAAATGGGAATGGCTATATTGAGATTGCCGTAGCCAACCCCCATAAACCTCTTGAATAATGGTCATTGATAAGCCTTAATGCCATATTGAAATGGTAATGGCTGACTGTTTATTTTTCTTCATTCTTTTTTGCCTTTTCCTTTCTTCATTTCTTTTCGGTAACCGACATAGAGTTAATCACCAATTTATTGTCTTGTGCCTCACCCTTTAATTGCCTTGCAAATTCTCATGGTCTTGCACATTAACATTAATATATCATCAGTCAAAAATTAAAACAAATTAGATATAAAACCTATTTGACCAGTTATACATGATAAAGCACACATTTGATAAATTACTAGAGAAAAACATGTAACGGATATAATCAAAGTGCATTAGTCATGCACTTTTGAGCAATTTGCACCTTCTATTTGAAATTTTAAAGTGTTTTTATATAAATTGTGATGTGTTTTTTCTTATTTACTAACCTTGTCAACATGGGGCTAAAAAAATAATAAAGTTTTTGAGTTTCTAATTGATATGTATAAGTAATGAATGAGTACTAAATTAAACCTATTGGTGGCATGTCATATGATTTGAAAATTTGGTCTACGCATTACTCTTTGTTGAAGGTTAGACCTAAATTGGAACAAATGTTTAAAAACTGCAACCCATGTAGCTACTAGCTAGTGATTAAAAAGAAGTTAACAACAAACAAAAATTCTTAAAAATTGAAAAGAATAAACATGCACATAGCATTTCGAACTCAGAACCGCTCGTTAATTTTAAACAACAAAAATCATTGCTTCTAATTAAGCCTCTTGATTATTTAACCAAATTTCATAAATTTAAACTCTTATGAAAAGAAATTCATAAAACTTGGAAGCTAAAAATACATACATAGTGTTTCAACCCAGGAACTTCTTGTTAATTTTAAACAACATAAACCACCACTTATGGTCAAACCTTTTTTATTATTTGGCCAAATTTTATAATTATACTCTTATGAAAAGAAATCTGTAAAAATTTAAATGTAAATAACCACACATGGTGTTTTGAACGCAAGACGTCCTTTTCATTAATTTCAAAACAACAAAAACCACCAGTTCTAGTAAAATTTGTTTGTCATTTAACCAAATTAAAAACATTTATACTCTTATGTAAACAAATATGAATACACCATTCTAGTAACTTTAGTGCGCCCAATTTTATTGGGTCTTGAATGGTTTCCTAGCTTGCATTGGGCTTGGGCCAACCCTGGCCTCAATTGGTAATAATAGGTTACTTATTTTCCCACATGTCAACAAGTTTTAAGTTTTGTTTTTATTTGACTGTTTAAATATAAATGAGTTTAAGTTTAAGAAACAAAAGTAACAAAGGCCTCACTATGTATAGTATATATGTATTGTTTAAATGATTTTCTTAGCTAATATGAATATTTTTTTTTTGTTTAAACGTTTTTTTTTTTTTTGCTAATTTGAATAATTTTTTTTTTTAACAAACAATATTATCTACACTAAGGGGGAGGATGTTGGGCTTAGCCTAACAATGGGTTAGCAATAATTTAGTTCAAATTCGCCTTTGGTGAGAATCGAACTTAAGACCTCTTACTTATAAGTGAAAAGGAATACCACTAGACCGTAATATTAAGTGGCACTAATATGAATATTTGAACTCTAAAATGATAATGATTTTAACAAAGAAAATCGCTTTTTGTTCGAGTACAATAGAAACTCGAAAGCCACTTAGTACTACAGTTATGGTCTAGTAGTATTAGGTTCGAACTTTCGTCAAAGGCTAATTTGAACAACATTATTGCTAGTCCATTGTGAGGCTAAACCCACCCTCCTCCTCTTTAGTGTAGAGAATATTGTTTGTTAAAAAAAAAAATATATATATATATATATATATATAACACAGAAAGTAAGAACAAACTAAACAAAAGCAGATGGCTTTATTATATTTCTTTGGACTACAATAGGAGCTCAAGGCCCGACATTTCTCTTTATAGAACGGACGCGCAACGGCTTTGGTATCCAGTGGTACTTTTTGACATAATCGCTATGCTCGATTCTGTACAAGTATATTCTATCCTCTCGAGCATTCCATATGCAATGTACTCCCCCACACTCGTCAATAAGTGGATCCTCAGAAATATATGCTTCAATTTCGACATGGCCAACCACGGAGTTCATGCTACAATTCCACTAAGTGTTAACTACCGAACGAAATTCAAATTTAAGCTGTTCTCCCTTGGTAGACAGAGTGCGATCAATTACATCATCTGCAGAATAACAATGGACGTCCAGTCGTTTAGCGTCGAGATCGTTGACAACGCGCACAAAGTGCTTCTTCCCAGGGAATATATCCGAGGTACTAGGGCAAATGGAGAAGGCAAGAGAGTAGAGAATAGATGAACTGGCGTAATATTGTTCCCTTCATTTCACTAATTCTCAATTTGTTTTGATGTAGTATACTTCATTCCAGCTATACGTTTTTATAGCAAAAGGATGTCATCTTTTCTTGTAAAGAATAAATTTTGGTATATCCTATATGGTATTTTAGGTCTCGTTTGGTATGGAGGATTGAATTGAAATGAATAGTCCAATACATTCAGCGCATCTTGAAGATTGAGGAGACAATTTTCATTTTTAAGAGATTGAGAGAATTTTTACTTTTTCTTTTATTTATTTATTTCGTTTATTTATTTAACAAATGATATTATCTACATAAAGGGGTAGGGGAATGTAGCTAAGTCTCACGATGTGCTAGCAATAATGTGGTTCAAATTCACCGTTGTCGAGAATCGAACCTAAGATCTCTAACTTACAAGTAAAGATAAATACTAATAGACCGTAGTATTAAGTGACAAGAGATTGAGAGAATTAAATATGAAGAAAACTTATCCTTTAAATCCTCCATCATTTTGAGAATAATTGAAATGTCTTATCCATTTCCTGCTCTTATTAAGTTGATTAGACATGAAGAAAACTTATCATTTAAATCCTCCATCATTTTGTTCTTTAGTAATCCACCTCCTGCTCCCATTAAGTTAATTAGAATTTTTTCACTTCTTTCTTTTAACGTACCTTAAAGATAAAGGAAAACTAATGAAAATGGTTTCAAAATTTTACATTTTAATAAAAAAACCACCCACAAACTTTATTTAATAATAAGGACAAAAGACTAAAAAAATAAAAAAACTAACACATCCAACTTGCGGTTCCCCCCTCCCCCAAAAAAAAAAACTTCAAACACTCCATCTTTTCTCCCATCTTTTTCTTTAATAGATTTTTTTTATTTTTTTTCTAACAAGATGGTGAGAATTTTTTGGTGTGATCCCTAAAGGAACATTGACTGCCATGCCCATCGATTGCTAGAAGGGGTTGTGGGCGGAGGTTTTTTGCAAATGCAGTTTGCGACAGGGCTGCTGGCGGGCACTTGAGTTTCATTCCTGGAGGGGGCTGCAAAACCTTTGCGACTAGTAGAATGACACTACTAACAGTACCGTATGACTTTGCTATCAGACAACTTCCAAATTGCAGCCACTCATTACCTAATGCCTCGTTTTTAGAATCTTTTTTCGAGGAATTAGATTTCCTTTGTTGTTTCTTCCATGCATCGAAACTGGATGGCCCTCCAGGACCAAAGATTGAGAGACAAATTGTAGCTGCCTTTGTAGCTAACGAATTAAACATGGGTGGTGTTCATGGTGGGAATTTCCGTGGGGGATGCTTCTTGGCCGACGAGCACACAGCTCCCCGAGAGGTTGGCGCCGGTTGATGCTTTCTGTCGGGCTCCTGCTTTACTAGCGAGCTTGTTAGGCAAGGCTGAAAGAGAATGACAGAGTTAACTTTGAAAGGTGCCTTTGTGAGGCCTTTGGTGTAGGCCTTGAGGCTCACAATCAAGATTAACCTTTAAGTGCTCAGGCGTGCCACTGCCATCTTCAGCATGGCAGATGTAGAACGGATGTTTGAGTTTAATTATATATTTGAGAGACTATATTAGTTATTTGACAGGTGCCTTTGTGGGGCCTTAGGTGTAGGCCTTGAGGCTTCCCATAAATAACTAACTTAGTACTCGAACACATAAAGTTCCTTTTCTTGGTTATATGAGTCTTATAACCATCATACTTCTTATTACCAGAGCACAAAGAGCAGAATGAATCCAAATAGGTGCCTTTGTAGGGCCTTAGGTATAAGCTTTGAGGCTTCCCATCAGAACCCCTTCTATACTCAATGTTCTTGCCCGAGAAACAGGATGAATCCAAATAGGTGCCTTTGTGGGGCCTTAGGTATAGGCCTTGAGGCTTCCCATCAGAATTCATCCCGTCCTCGAACATTATATGGTAATCATAATATAACAGCAATAAAACTAAGTGACAGGTCGATTACTTGCGTCCTATGTAACTTCGGACTTCTTGTTTATCAAAGCTTGTAGTGGATGGGTTAAGTCCCCATCAGGTTCTTTTTTATGCCTTGAGGCCAAGGACTTTTTAGGGTGATCAAATCTTATATGCCCGAGGGCTTAGAACTTAGATCTGGCTTGAACTGTTAAGACATATTCAAATCGGATTCAAGCGCTGAAAGAGTCTTTTAATAGCCATATTACTAGAAATAACTTGGATACAACTTGTGGTATACAACATATTGCTAGGCTAATGAATGAAAAGACAAAAACAAAGAGGGTCGGGCAAGGTTTAACCTTGTCAGGCAAGGCTGATCGTCTTGCAAATTCCTATCTTTGTGATTTATCAGAAAGATTGAAAGCTTAGAAAAAGGGTTGGGAGGTGAGTTTACAAAAGAAAGATCGATACTACAGCAAGAGTTGAACAAGGTAGCAGAGCTATTACAAAAGGTTTATCCCGAAAGGGATGAAGGCTTGGGCTGACTACAACTTCGTTTCGAAGGCAAATCTGGCTTTGAGCAGAGTTTGTGCTTGTATTTGTTTGTTTGAGTGCGCTTGATTCTAACCTCTCTTTCTCCTTTTATAGATACCTTGGCTTGGCCTCCTGTAGCAGTAACCTTGCCCGAATGCAGTTTGAAGGGTAGTGACTCACAGCTATTTTACTTGTACTGCCATTATAAAGTACTTTATGGGCTGATTAGCTGGCTGGTCTATACTACTTAGCCCTTGGGTAGGTGAGCAAGTAGTCTGCATGGCCTGCACCTAGTCAGAAACGGGCTTCTCCTGTCTTCTGGGTTTCGACTGGCTTTGACTGGGCCTTCGAGTTCTTCTCCCCTTTTAGGTTGTTCTTTGGGCCAACTTCCCCCGAGCCCAAAGTTTAAGTTTTGATCCAAACAGTGCCCCATTCAATTGATATTTAGCCTGGAATTCCAGGCGCCAATATTAATTGAATAGCTGCATGCGTCTGCACCCTTGCTCTTTGGAACCTGTATCTTCTGATTGAGATTAACACCACCCGGAGTCTCTCGATCTTCCCAGGACCCTTGAACTACCTTCTGACATTCCTATAAATTCTGGTTCTCCCCACAAATTATCCTAGATCTCATCTTTTATGCGTTCCAAGTGTTTCTGCTTCCTTAGTTTCTTCCAAAACTGTGAAATGAGTTCTTCAGAGTTTAAGTGGGGTTTCTTAAAACTCCCTTTTCGTGAGTAAAAGAGTTCTCATCAAATCATACTATCTCCAACACCTTTGGTCGACCACCCCGCTATCTCCAACACCCTTGGTCAGGCGGTTTCCTCACGAAGGCTTGCCTTCCTGCTTGCCGTCACGATAAATCAAGCTTCACCATCACACGTGGTGGTAATTCTGCCTGAGGATCCCCTACCAGGCGCGTCTTGGCTGCACAACCTGATCACCTGATCAGGTCCTATCCAGGAAGACATCGGAAAACCAGTTGAAATAACATTGTATCCAGAAGAAATCAAATGTAGTACTTCGAGCTTGGATCTGTTTTGTAAATATCACCAATTTGTCGAAATGAAATAAACATTATCTTAGCAACTTTTTGTTTTTCTGTCTTCTTTTGAATGGTTGGTGATCATACACTGCACCTTGATATTCCGAAGTTTGCTTTACCTTGCATCATCTTCAATGTAACAATCTCTAACATCCCATAATGTAAGACAATACTTTTTCAAGAATTTAACATTGATGGGATGTTTCAAGAATTTAACATTGATGGGATATTTCTACCAATTTCCTTCGAGATCCGCCAAGTAGTATCCCCCTTTGTTTAATACTTGACTAATTATGAAAGGACCTTCCCATGTCGGGCTCCACTTTCCAAAGCCCCTAAGCTGGGCTCCCAGAGGTGGGACAGTCTTCCACACCAAATCTCCTTCTTTAAAAGATTTTTCCTTGACCCTTTTGTTATACGCTCAGGCAACAGCTCTCTTCCCTTCCTGAATCTGGTTCAAGGCTTTAATTCGGGCTGCATCTATGTCTTCAATCCCCTGACACATGGCTTCAATATATTCCTCGCTGTGTAACCCAAACTGATTTTGAATTCTGACAGAACTTACGTTGATCTCCATGGGAAGCACTGCATCTTGCCCAAAAGTTAGAGCATAAGGAGTTGTGCCTATCCCTGCCCTCTTGGAAGTTCTGTATGCCCATAAAGTGTTTCCCAGCTTTTCATGCCACTTCTCCGGACTGTCCATCACCATTCTTTTGATAATGTTTACCAAAATCTTGTTGCTGGATTCTGCCTGACCATTTGACTGCGGGTAGTAAGGACTGGATTGGATCATCTTTATTTTGTATTTGCTTGCAAATTCTTCAACTTCCTTTGAAATAAAAGATGGCCCTCGATCCGTCACAATGGTTTCGGGCACTCCAAATCTATGCAGAATCTTGGTCTCAATAAATTTTTTTACCGCAGCTGAGGTTATGGATTTTATAGCCGAGGCCTCCACCCATTTGGTAAAGTAATCTGTTGCTACAATGATGAAAGTATGCCCCTTGCTAGAAGCTGGGTAAATCTGCCTGACGAAGTCCATCGCCCATCCTCGGAAAGGCCAGGGCTTGACTACTGGATTTAAAGGTATGGAGGGTACCTGTTGGAGAGGACCGTGCCTTTGACATTCCTCACATCCTCGGGCATAGGACTTGCAATCTTTTTCCATGTTGGGCCAAAAATAACCATATCGCCTAAGCAACCACCTCATCTTTGTCCCCGCCTGATGTGCTCCACATACTCCTTCATGTAGTTCGACTATTACCCTCATAGACTCTTCTTGGCCTAAGCATTTTAGTAGTAACCTGTCTGGAGTCTTTCTTAGTAAGTCTTTCGCCCATAAGACATACTTAGTTGCTTGCTGTCTATTCTTCTTGCTGGTAGGTGAAGAGGGATCCTTCAATTGATGGATGATGGGCGATCTCCAATCTTTTATCTCAGTCTCCTGAACTATTACATCCAGGCTGAATCCCTTTTCCAGGATAGAGGGAAGATTTCTCCTTTGAATCTCGACATCCAACCCATATCTTATTTCCTGTACTGGCATGCCTGAGGCCAATTGCGCCATCTCATTAGCTGCTAGGTTGGCTCCCCTGGGAGCATAACTCATCGATATCTCAGAATCCCAATAACTCAGCAATTGCGTGGCCGCCAAATAATATCCGGCTATGGTGATATGTCTGCACTTGAACTCCCCATTTAGCTGGTTTATTACCAATTATGAATCACCAAATACCTCAACTTCCATTGCCCCCAGATCCATCAAGATATCCAAACCAATTATTAAGGCCTCATACTCTGCCCGATTGTTGGTATTCCCATGATAATCCAAGAGAAATGAGTAATAATGATAAATCCCTTGAGGGTTGATAATCACAATTCCAATTCCTGAGGCCTTCTGAGTATAAGAACCATGGAAATACAGCTTCCAAGGAGTAATCCACAAACCAGCCACTCTTCTTATTTCCTGCTGGATCCACTCCTCTTTGCCCGAGATCCCTTTGCCTTGTGGGATCCAGATATTAGTAACTTCCAGGGTTCCTGGTATATTGATTATCTCATCTTGAGATTCTTGATGCTCTACCAAGAAGTCAGCAATTGCTTAGCCTTTTACTGCCCTTTGGGGGACATACTGGAAGTTGAATTATGATAATGCTAGAATCCACTTCCCAATCCTTCCTGTTAACATTGGTTTTGACAACATGTACTTTATCACATCTGTTTTGGCGATGATGTGCACGTGACAAGGTAACATGTAATGCCTCAGCTTATTGGCAGTAAAAAACAGAGCTAAGCACAATCTCTCTACCGGGGAATACCTTGTTTCTACCTCAGTCAGATTTCTACTGAGGTAGTACACTGCATGCTCTTTCCCGCCTTCATTATTCTGAGCCAGCAAACTCCCAATTGATTTATCTGACGCAGAGATGTATAGTTTTAAGGGTTTTCCCCTCTGAGGTGGTACTAATACTGGCGGAGAAGTCAAATAAGCTTTGATACCATCGAAAGCCTCTTGGTGCGGTGGTCCCCACTCGAATTTCTCCTTATCCTTCAGTCTTAACAAAGGAGTCAGCGGCTGGATCTTGCCCGCTAGGTTGGCAATGAATCTTCTTAAGAAATTAATTTTGCCCAGCAGCCTCTGAAGTTGCACTTTGTTGGTGGGTGAAGGCGACTTCATTATTGCCCGAGCTTTATTCTTGTCCACTTTTACCCCTCTTTGATGAACCAGGAATCCCAAGAAATTGCCCGCTCTCACTCCAAATGCACACTTCTTTGGATTCATCTTCAATTTGTTGACCCTCATTCTTGTTAATACCTGCCTGAGGTCTATCAGATGTTGTTCTTCCATCTTGGATTTCACCACGATGTCATCAATATACACCTCCATATTATGGCCAATCAGATCATGAAAGATGGCATTCATCGCCCTTTGGTAGATTGCACCAGCATTCTTGAGCCCGAAAGGTATGACCAGATATTCATATGCCCTCACATGCCTAGGGCACCTAAAAGCTGTTTTATGTATATCTTCCGGGGCCATCTTTATCTGATTATACCCGGCATTTTCGTCCATAAAAGATAAGACTTTGTGTTTTGCTACTGCATCTATGGAAAGATCTGCCATAGGCATAGGATATTCGTCTTTAAGTGTAGCGCCATTAATATTTTTGTAATCAACACAACATCGTACTGCTTTTGTTACAGCTTTTAAAACAGGTACAATGTTGGCTAACCACTCCACATATTTGGATGGCCTGATAAATCCAGCTTTTACGAGCCTCTCAATCTCTTATTTGACCTTTTCTTCTATCTCCTTCGACATCCTTTGTGGTGCTTGCTTAACCGGCTTGTATCCTTCCTTGATGGGCATTCTATGTTCCACTAAGGTTGCATCTAAACCCGGCATCTCAGTGTAATGCCAAGCAAAACAATCTCTGAATTCTTACAAGAGACATATAATTTGTGCCTGATCCTCTCTCTCCAATAAACAATTGATTTGTATTGGTCTTGGGTCCTCTTTTGTTCCTAGTTCAATAACTTCCAAAGGATCTTGGACCTCCGGTGGTGGTTTATCAGGTTCTGCACAAAAAAATTCGACTAGCTCCGGGCTCTCGAGCAAGTCGTTTGGTTCATCTAGGTCATATATACACTCGGCCATTTGAATGGCCCTTTCCAACTCTTCTTGACAAGATTCCTCGCTGCTTTCATCCTGGCTAGTTGAAGCTCCCACCTGCCATTCCTGCTCTTCTCTGTCTAAGAGCTCCTTTTCTTATCTTCTTTCTTTCCCATACACCAACAATCGTTTAATCAGGGATCTGACTACCATTACCTGATCTTTCCTTTTTTGTTCTATCATTGGTGATGTAGGGGTGTTGGGATGATAAAAGGTCTATCCCACTCCTCTCTAGTAAGGAACATCCCTTGTTCTAGGAGCTTTTGGGCCGTCACCTTGGTAGGGCGGCCGTTCTCATTTGCTCCGAAACACTTCAAGATTCCTACGTTGGGATTGTAGAAACTTGCTTCCGCTATATTGGCTGTGGGAAGAAATGGCCGTGATTCGGCCTCTACCATCTCCCAAAAGCCTGGCTCTTCTACGCTTGCCTCATGATACACAGCCACTTGTTGATGTAGGGTGGAGGGTATAGCAAGACTTTGGTGGATCCAATCTCTTCCAAGTAAGGCTCCATAGGTTGAGGTGCACTCCACCACAAAGAATGCCAGCATGATCTGTTTAGACCCCAAATCTATTTCCAAAGGCAATATCCCAAGAGTTTTAGTGATAGCGCCCGAGAAACTAGAAATTGTGAGGTTTGTAGGAATAAGATCCTTTGTGCCTCTCCCCAACTTTTTCATCTGCTTAGCTGGTAATACATTAACAGCTGCCCCTCCATCAATCAAAATCCTTCTGAAGGGCACCCCCTCCAAATGAGCTGTTACATATATGGGTTTCAGATGATTGGCAAGTGAAATGTTCGGGCGGCTGAACACTATTTTGTCTGTGTAGATCCTCAAATGACCCTCTTTGGATACTTCAGATGATGCAGCATTTCCTGACTCTCATTCTTCCGCTGTTTCTACATTAACATGAGCTATCATTGGCTCAGTTGTTATATAATCTCCTTCCATGGCGGCGGGCTGATTAGGTTGGGCAACAAACATAGCAGATAGTACATATGCCATGTTTATATGAAAGTTGCTAGGCTCTGATAGTTCCTCTTTTTTGCTCCCAATCTGGTCCATGAATTCATCCAACCACGCCATAGCATCTGGTGGAAGCAGTGGTTCTGGTGCCTCCTCTAGTTGATTCACAACTGGACATGGTGTTTGTTTCGGAACTTCCCCGAAGGGATCCTCTAATGATAGAGAAGGTTGTTTTTTCTTAGGGGAGACAGTTCCAAAGCAAATAGGCTGATCTGCTTTCCATCCGGGAGTTGGCATCATAACCATATCTTCTTGAGCTCTCCTCAAGATTCTATATTTCCTAGGGTGTAGGCTTTGTGGCACATGATTTCCTTCGCCTTCAATCTTGCTGTTAGCCTTTTCCACCTCCTTCTTACTTCTCCAGCGGAGCTGACTGCTCCCCCCAGACGACGTTTTCTCTAACTTTTGATTTTTGGAAGCTTCCGACGTCGGTGGGGTTTTCAAGGAATTCATGTAGGCTTTATGTTGCCTCTGAACCCTTCTGACCATAGAGGCTCCCATTTGCTTAACGGGTTGTCCATTCTTTCCGACCACATACCATTTTCGCCCGAAGCGGGCAGGATTATCCTTTGTAACAGGGTTTGTTATCCTATCATTCCTCCTGACCTGTCTTCCCATATGGCCATACTGAGAGTACCCTACACTTCTTTCTTTTGGCTTCTTGGCATCTTTATCCTTTGCCTCCTCAGAAACTTCATGGTTGCGAAATATTTCTGATAAAGCCCTTGGTTGGGAATCGCCTCCTAACTGCTGAAAGACACTTCGGGAGGTATCCATTCCTGCAGTCCGCCGAGCCTTCTCTTGTGCCTCTTTTCTCTTTTGCTCTTCATTCCTCCTGATTAATTCATGATCTATGAGGACTCCCGCGGGCGGTATTTCGAGTTCACACTCGCATTGGCACTTACTGCATAACACCCTTCCTTTGAATATGGCGGCTTTTGGATATTCAGGCAAGTTAACCACCCCTTTTATGGGTTGGTCAACCAGTCTTCTTTCTTCTTCTCTTGTGACCTTCTCTTTTCCATTCTCCGCCCAGGCCATACTAATCATATTTATAGGGGCTTCTTAGAAGGGATCCGTATGTTTGTCCGCCACCGCAGCTTCTTCTAGTTGATTGGTTTTAAGCCCCATCTTCTCCCACTCAATTTTCTCCCCAAGATGAGGTAAAGACATAGGAATAGGTGGTCTTAGAACCGGGTCATCTTCTTTTCTGGAGCCTGCAGAGGTGTTCTCCAGCCTTTGTAGCATGTGCAACAAAGCAGTTTGGAAATCTTCTGATCTTTTTGACATATTGTATTGTTTTGATTGGAAATCCCATCGGGCGTTCCAAAATTATGTTCGTGGTGGGAATTTCCATTGGGGATGCTTCATAGCCGACGAGCACACAGCTCACCGAGAGGTTGGCGCCGGTTGATGCTTTCTGTCGGGCTCCTGCTTTACTGGCGAGCTTGTCGGGCAAGGCTGAAAGAGAAGGACGGAGTTAATTTGAAAGGTGCCTTTAAAAGGTGCCTTTGTAATGCCTTAGGTGTAGGCCTTGAGGCTCACAATCAAGATTAACCTTTAAGTGCTCAGGCGTGCCACTGCCATCTTCAGCATGGCAGATGTAGAACGGATGTTTGAGTTTAATTATATATTCGAGAGACTATATTAGTTATTTGATAGGTGCCTTTGTGGGGCCTTAGGTGTAGGCCTTGAGGCTTCCCATAAATAACTAACTTAGTACTCGAACATATAAAGTTCCTTTTTCTTGGTTATATGAGTCTTATAACCATCATACTTCTTATTACCAGAGCACTAAGAGCAGAATGAATCCAAATAGGTGCCTTTGTGGGGCCTTAGGTATAGGCCTTGAGGCTTCCCATCAGAACCCCTTCTATACTCAATGTTCTTGCCTGAGAAACAGGATGAATCCAAATAGGTGCCTTTGTGGGGCCTTAGGTATAGGCCTTGAGGCTTCCCATCAGAATTCATCCCGTTCTCGAACGTTATATGGTAATCATAATATAACAGCAATAAAACTAAGTGACAGGTCGATTGCTTACGCCCCAAGTAACTTCGGACTTCTTGTTTATCAAAGCTTGTAGTGGATGGGTTAAGTCCACATCAGGTTCTTTGTTATGCCTTGAGGCCAAGGACTTTTTAGGGTGATCAAGTCTTATATGCCTGAGGGCTTAGAACTTAGCTCTGGCTTGAACTGTTAAGACATTCAAATCGGATTCAAGCGCTGAAAGAGTCTTTTAATAGCCATATTACTAGAAATAACTTGGATACAACTTGTGGTATACAACATATTGCTAGGCTAATGAATGAAAAGACAAAAACAAAAAGGGTCGGGCAAGGTTTAACCTTGTCAGGCAAGGCTGATCGTCTTGCAAATTCCTATCTTTGTGATTTATCAGAAAGATTGGAAGCTTAGAAAAAAGGTTGGGATGTGAGTTTACAGAAGAAAGATCGATACTACATCAAGAGTTGAACAGGGTAGCAGAGTTATTACAAAAGGTTTATCCCGAAATAGATGAAGGCTTGGGCTGACTACAGCTTCGTTTTGAAGGCAAATCTGGCTTTGAGCAGAGTTTGTGCTTGTATTTGTTTGTTTGAGTGTCCTTGTTTCTGACCTCTCTTTCTCCTTTTATAGACACCTTGGCTTGGCCTCCTGTAGCAGCAACCTTGCCCGAATGCAGTTTGAAGGGTAGTGACTCACAGCTATTTTACTTGTACTGCCATTATAAAGTACTTTATTGGTTGATTAGCTGGCTGGTCTATACTACTTAGCCTTTGGGTAGGTGAGCAAGTAGTCTACATGGCCTGCACCTAGTCAGAAACGGGCTTCTCCTATCTTCTGGATTTCGGCTGGGCTTTGACTGGGCCTTCGAGTTCTTATCCCTTTTTAGGTTGTTCTTTGGGCCAACTTCCCCCGAGCCCAAAGTTTAAGTTTTGATCCAAACAGGTGGTAGGGCTGAAGGTTGAGGCTCAACTATGTCAAAAGAATGCGAAATCCAAAATTGTGCACTTGGTTCTTTAAGCACACTGTTAGAGACATATTTACGATAGCCCCATATATATAGTTTAGATTACTTGCACCTAAAGTTTCTATATTGTAATATTTTAGTTTCCTACCACTTATAGGAAAACTCAAAAACTCTTCTTCGGTGTTGAGCAGTCTGGTTCAAAGAGGGAGAAGAATGTAGGGGAGAAGGATTTATGGGTTGAAAGAGAGGACCCTTCAGAGTTTCATTTTAGTAAGTTTTCATAAAGAGTGTCATAAGTTTCATAAAGAGTGTCGTAAGTTTTCATAAACAGTGTAGTAGGTTTCATAAACAGTGTCATAAGTTTCATAAACAGTGTACCGTGAGTCTGCGTGTCAGATTTTTTGTCCTTTTTATTAAAATTATGTCCTTTTCATTAAAATTTAAATTCTTTTGTCATTTTTATTAAAATTTAAGGGTTTTTCATTAAAATTTAAGTCTTTTTAATTAAATAAAGTTATAACATGATTTTTTATTAAAATAAACTTAATCCAAACCCTTTTCATAAAAGTTCCCTAAAGATAATGTCTTATCCATTTCAATTCAATCATTTGTTGCAAACGAAGCCTAATGAATCAATATCCATGGAGTTTTGCTAGTACAAAAAACACTTTGTGTGACGCAGGTCCTTCGTCGCGCAAAGTCAAAAAACATCGTGCAAAACTTAGCCCAACGAACCTTCGTCACACTTTAACTGTCGCGGCAAGGCAATGATAGAAGACTTTGCACGACGAAGAAGAAGCTACGTCGCGCAAAGCCTTTTTGTGCGACTTAGTCTGCGTTGTGCAAATCCACGCAAAGCCTCTTTGCTTGACGCAGGCTATGTCGCACAAAGTGGATTATATATATATATCCCTTTTTTGGTTGGTCAAAAATATTATTTTTTTAATTTTTAATAATATTGTAATTAAATTCTAAACAATAAGTAATTAACCAAAGAAAAGTATTTAATTATATAATATATAAAAATGTACATACAAGATATCCGAACAATAATTAATTATATAATATATGAAAGTTTTCTAGGTCAAGTGGCTACTGGGCATCGGTAGGGTGAAGTGGCTCGGAGGTCGAAGGTGTAGCAAGATCAAGTACTGGTAGCGACATTTGGAGGTCGAACATCTATATAGCTCGTACAAGGTCTCTCATGTGCCCAGCATAAGCCTTCATCTCCTCGCCCTGGGCCCTCATCTGCTTGCTCTGGACTGTAAGTTGAGCCTTTAGGCCGCCGTGCATTGAGTGGCTGAACCAACACTGATGACGTCGATGAGATAGGCACCTAGGACGTTGTAAGAGTAACCTCAGTAAGGGGTGTAGGCTCCCCAATCAATGGAGCACTCACACCTGAAGCAGTAGATGCTGATAATGCGGGAAGCGGTCACACTCTGACGACGAGTGATCAACCGCAATATCTATACACTTTTTGAACTATAAAATTATAACATTAGAAACTAATCCTTTTTTGCATTTGAAACTAATCAATTATAGGGTGATATTACTTTCATAGCTTTTATTTATGTGGTTGTTGTAGATCTTTGTTAATTTGCTTATGCTATGTTAAGACAAGGGACTTTCAATGTCCTGAAGAACTTCAGACTTTATTCTTAAAGAAGCACTACAAGAAGTGAAATACTCAAACACTACAATGCACTACAAAGAGACTAAACAAATGAATTTCAAAATGACACCTTCTCTCAAATGTTTAGCATTTAGTCATTTTCAATTCCCTTACACATAATTTTTTAGCACATTCCTAACTACTTTAGCCTAGGTTCAATGGAACTTCAAAGTCTCTCATCCAAATGCCCCCTTATTGTAACTGGATTCCAATGGACTTATTGTTCACTGGTTGCATTTTTTTTTAAATAATTGTTTATTTTCCAAAGGAAGAAAAAAAAAGTTGTAGTAAAAGATGACAGCATTCCAGTCAAAGAAAATAACATGAAAAGACCAATCCCTTAACTCGGAGAAAACTGATGCGAACTCATGTGAAAAAGCTCCACCTATAAAAATTCTTCTATTGCTTTCCAGACAAACTACTCCAAGCGCCAAACCCCTCCCCTACCTCCAAAAAACTTTTAACTTTTCACATAAGAGGCATCACAAAAGGCTGGAATCAGACAATCTGATGTTTCATGAATTATGATGCCATTATCGGATAATCTGAGTACATGCATATACATATGATAGTTCTGAGATCAGTTGGTTTCACTAATAGCATAAACTGCTAAATTCCACAGTCTAATATCTTTACTGTTCACAAAGTTGCAGATGTTTCATGAATTATGATGCCATTATCAGACAATCTGAGTACATGCATATACACATGATAGTTCTGAGATTAGTTGGTTTCACTAATAGCATAAACTGCTAAATGCAATTGTAAATATGACAAACAACGACCAATGTTATACTTCGAATTCTCAAGTGGCAACACTTGATGGGTAGAGAGTAGAGAGCTAAACATTGAATGCTTTGAGAAGCAAAAGTTTGCTACTAATTGAGATAATTAGATACCTTCTTCAGTTGTTGAGTTGGTGCTCCCACACCAGATAGCCTGTCTAATCATTGGAGGAGCAAAGGTCGGCCCTTGAAGAAACAACGAGTTATGTCCAAGAGGAACTCCAAGAAGAGATGTGGATGCCACAACTCCTCCTAAAGCACGCACAAGCTCTCCCTGCACAAAACCAAATAAAACTCAATTCACTAAAACCAATTCCAAAGTCCAAGAATCTACCTACACCATCCCATAAACTAAAAAAGCCCAATTCCGGGGTAGAGGAGGGCTTTGATTGCAGTAACAGGAAAGATTTCACTTGCAATCAGCTGAGAAGATGTGACATGCAACAGTGTGTACACATGCCAGATCTGCATGGAACTCTATAACAATAGAAAAGGAAGAGACAGAAAATTATTAAGACGAACACAAACAGTTTTAAATTTTCCTTTTTCTTAATAAATGCATCTGAAAAGGTACTTAAAGGTCACCACCCATGCAAATGCAATGAGAGAAGAGATGCATGGAGGAGATAAATTCAGAATAGAGAAAAAAAAAACTTATGAGCAAGTGTATGTACTAAACAAGAAAGCAAAAAAAGATGCATAATCCTTCAGTAAATAATGGAGGTTCAAAGAAAAAAATAGATATTGTATTACATGAATACCAAAACTTAACAGCTTAATACCAATACAATACCTCAGTTCAAATAAATAAACTGCGGAACAAAAACCTGATAATGTGATACTACATATGATACACATTGGCTAGTAGGAATAGGTTCGAAAATTCGAAAACCCAAAAAAATCGAACCAAAGCCAAAGAAAAACGGAATACCAAACCCACCCTATTGGCTAGCAGCTAGTAATTTATCCCAAATTAAAACCCTAAATCGGATTTTAACAAAAATCAAGCAAAATAACCTTCAAACATAAAATTAATTAAATATACTCTTTTTTTTTTCTTCATTTTTTCACAGTTATTGAAGGGAAACGTTACCTTGGCCGAAGAGGGAGTGGAATCACCGAATTGGGTGGACTGGGAAGCCATGAAACCACCGCCGGAGAAGGCGTTCGTGGCATCGAATTGGGAGCCAGAGAACATCTTTTAAACCCTGAAATCCATCCCATGCCCTAGTAATTTATCCCAAATTAAAACCCTAAATTCTAAAATTCATCTCAATTCACAATCAAATCTTTAATTTCATAATTCCATAATTTGTAATTAGACTTACTTTCAAGGAGAGAGACGAGCACGACAAAGAGGGTGGTGGCTGCCCATCGTTTAGAACGAGAGGGAGAGAGGCAATCGACAGTGTGGTTCGAGATTGGGGCGATTTGGGGTTCAAGATTTGGGGTTCGAGCGTGATGAGCGAAAATGAGGAAGCCTACGGGAGACAGAGGGCGTGATGAGCGAAGAGGAGGAAGGCTACGGAAGAGAGAGAGAGAGAGAGAGAGAGAGAGAGAGATAGCTAAGGGGTTTAGGAAGAGGAGGGCATGATGAGTAGAAGGGGTGGGAAGATTTTGTCCAAAATTATCAAAATTGGCGCTTATTTTTTACACTTGCGCCAAAATTATCAAAACTTGCGTGACGTCGCGCAAGGTATTTTTTATTATTTTTTTAAATTATTTTAAAAATGTGATTTTACTCATTTTCAAATTCAATTTCTTTTACATAAAACCCACAATAATATATTTTTATAAACTAAAACCTGACTAATAAATTGGTAGCTACTTAATAAATATACATATCATTCAATTTCTTAAGTGTTATACGTAAAAAATAAATTTAAATATACTTAATAAATATATATACCATTGAACTTGATGCAATACGCATTGTACGAAACTAGTTCAACAATCCAACCGTCAAACTTGTTTGTATATGCGTCGAGATCGCATATGCCAAAAAGCGCAAAAAACAAACCTTCTGAGATTAAGTAACGGAACAAAACTTTTTTACGGTTATAAACGAAAAAAATCATGATTTAACGGTTATTTTAACTCTGATTTTGATGATTTTTTACAGCTACACTCCTTGACCCTATATGAATACAATGAACTAATTCAATCTTCAAGTTAATATATTTACATTAGTGGATATCACAAAATCTTATGTTATACTTAATGAAAGTATAAATAAACTCTCAATGTTAGGGAATCTATCATTTTGATGGGATACGCATTCTACGAAACTAATTTCAACGATCCAACTGTCAAACTTGTTTGTATATGCTTCGAGATCGCATACGCCAAAAATCGAAAAAAACAAACATTTAGAGATTAAGTACGGGACAAACCTTTTCGACGGCTATAAACGAAAAATAATGATTTAACAGTTATTTTAACTCCGATTTTGATGATTTTTTTTTATAGCTACACTCTTTAAATCTGTATGAATACAATAAACTAATTCGATCGTCAATTTAAAACATTTACACAAGTGGATACCACAAAATCTTATGTTATACTTGATGAAAGTATTAATAAACTCAAGTGTTGGGGAATCTATCGTTTTGATGGGATAGGCATTGTATGAAAGAAATTTCAATGATCTAACCATCAAACTTGTTTATATATACTTTGAGATCACATAAGCCAAAAATCACAAAAACAAAAAAACATTTAGATATCAAGTAACGGGACAAAACTTTTCGACGGCTAGAAATGAAAAATCACGTTTTAACGGTTATTTTAACTCTGATTTAGATAATTTTTTACAGCTACACTCTTTAACCCTATATGAATACAATGAATTAATTCGATCGTCAATTTAAAACATTTACACAAGTGGATACCACAAAAGAGAAAGGCAATGCAAGAACCTCAAAAGAAAAGTAAAACAAAAAAGGACTTTGTGCGACGTAGGTGCAATTGTGTCACGCAAACGCCATTGCAGCTACGTCGCACAAAGCCCTTTTTTTTTTTTTTTGCCCCTTTGCTTATGGGTACAAAATAAATAAATCAAAATATACTTAGTAAATACATATACATATACCATTGAATTTGATGGGAAACGCATTGTACGCAATTAGTTTTAACAATCGAACGTCAAACTTGTTTGTATATATTTCGAGATCGCATATGCCAAAAATCACAAAAAACAAACATTCAGATATCAAGTAACAGGACAAACATTTTCGACGGTTAGAAACGAAAATCACAATTTAACGGCTATTTGAACTCCGATTTTGATGATTTTTTTCAACTACCCTCCTTGACCCTATATGAATATAACGAACTAATTCGATCGTCAATTTAAAATATTTACACAAGTGGATACCATAAAATCTTATGTTATACTTGATGAAAGTATTAATAAACTCAAGTGTTAGGGAATCTATCGTTTTGATGTGATATGCATTGTACAAAGCTAATTTCAACGATCCAACTGTCAAATTTGTTTGTATATAGTTCGAAATCGCATACGCCAAAAATCGAAAAAACTAAACATTCAGATATCAAGTAATGGGACAAACCTTTTTGACAACTACGAATGAAAAATCACGATTTAACGGTTGTTTTAACTCTAATTTTAATGATTTTTTATAGCTACACTCTTTAAATCTATATGAATACAATGAACAAATTCGATTGTCAATTTAAAACATTTATACAAGTGAATACCACAAAAGAAAAAGGCAATGCAAGAACACCAAAAGAAAAGTAAAAGGACAAAAAAAAAAGGACTTTGTGTGACGCAGTTGTACTTGCGTCGCGCAAAGTCTTTTTTTTTTTTTTGGCCTTTTTACTTATGGGTACAAAATAAATAAATTAAAATCTACTTAGTAAATACATATACCATTGAATTTGATGGGAAACACATTATACGCAATTTGTTTCAATGATCGAAGTTGTATATGCTTCGAGATCACAAACTCAAAAAATCTTAAAAGAAAAAAACATGCAGAGATCAAGTAACGAGATAAAACGTTTCAACGGTTATAAACGAAAAAACACGATTTAACGGTTATTTTAACTCCGATTTTGATGATTTTTTACAGTTACACTCCTTAATCCAATATGAATACAATAAACTCATTCGATTGTCAATTTAAAATATTTACACAAGTGGATACCACAAAATCTTATGTTATACTTAATGAAAGTATAAATAAACTCCAAGTGTTAGTGAATCTAACGTTTTAGTGGGATACGCATTGTACGAAACTAATTTCAAAGATCCAACCGTCAAACTTGTTTGTATATGCTTTGAGATCACATAAGCCAAAAATCGCAAGAAACAAACATGCAAAGATCAAGTAACGGGAGAAACCTTTTTACGGCTATAAATGAAAAATCATGATTTAATGGTTATTTTAACTCCGATTTTGATGATTTTTTACAGCTACACTCTTTAACCCTATATGAATACAATGAACTAATTTGATTGTCAATTTAAAACATTTACACAAGTGGATACCATAAAAGAAAAAGGCAATGCAAGAAGCCCAAAAGAAAAGCAAAAGAAAAAAAAAGGACTTTGTGATTTTTGACAGTTGGATTGTTGAAACTAATTTCGTACAATACGTTTCCGATCAAATTCAATGGTATATGTACTTACTAAGTAGATTTTAATTTATTTATTTATTTTGTACCCATATGCAAAAGGGCAAAAAAAAAAAAAAAGGGACTTTGCGCGACATAGGTACAACTACGTCGCGCAAAGATGTTTTGTGTGACGCAAGTGCACCTACATCGTGCAAAGATCTTGCGCGACACACAAAACGTCGCGCAAACAGCTTTTGACGGCATTTTGCATGACGTTTTGTGTTTTGGATCGCACAAACATGCTTTGAGCGATGAAATTTGCTTCGTCGTGTAAACATTTTTTTCTATTAGTTCATTATCTTATAGGAATCAGACAAGGATGATATATATATATATATAGATAGTGAGATATATTTGGCAGTACAAAAAAGAAGGTTCACGTATGTTTAGAATTCCCTTTTTTTACACTAGAATTTCATGGTTTTATTATCCATCAAGAACTTGTGTTGTTATCCCTTTCACATGGCCAGCCAAAAGTATGCATGTATAAGTTCTCAACTTTATGGTAAGTCGCATCAATTAGGAGATTTTGTTTTAATTAGATTTAAGACGATTGTCGCACTCAATTCACTAGTACAAAAACATGTTTGCGCGACGGAAACTTGCACGACGTAGCAAATTTCGTCGCGCAAAGTATGTTTGCGCGACGCTAAATAGAAAACGTCGCGCAAACTAATTTTGCGCAATGACACTTTGCGCGACGAAGCCTGGCGTCGTGCAAAGCTATTTTGCGCAACGAAGGTAACCCTACGTCGCGCAAAACAGCTTTGCACGACGCCAGGCTTCGTCGCGCAAAGTTTTGGCGTCAAACCAATATGCTTTATCACTTTTTTTCCTAACTTTGCGCGACACAGGTGCACAGACGTCGCACAAAGATGTTTTGCGCGACGTAGATACCTATGCATCGCGCAAAGTTGTTTTGCGCGACGCAGGGGTACCTACGTCGCGCAAAGTGTTTTTTTTTTTTTTTTTTTTTTTGCCTTTTTCTTTTCTTTTGGGGTTCTTGCATTGCCTTTTTCTTTTGTGGTATCCACTTGTATAAATGTTTTAAACTGATAATCGAATTAGTTCATTGTATTCATATAGGATCAAGGAGTGTAGCTGTAAAAAATCATCAAAATTGGAGTTAAAACTACCGTTAAATCGTGATTTTTCGTTTATAACCGTCGAAAAGTTTTGTCTCGTTACTTGATCTCTGAATGTTTGTTTTTTGCGATTTTTGGCGTACACAATCTCAAAGCATTTAAAAACAAGTTTGACGGTTGGATCGTTGAAACTAGTTTCGTACAATGCGTTTCCCATCAAAACGATACATTCACTAACACTTAGAGTTTATTTATACTTTGATTAAGTGTAACAGAAGATTTGTGGTATCTACTTGTGTAAATATTTTAAATTGACGATCGAATCAATTCCTTGTATTCATATAGGATCCAGGAGTGTAGCCGTAAAAAAATCATCAAAATCGGAGTTAAAATAACCGTTAAATCACGATTTTTTTCGTTTATAACCGTTGAAAAGGTTTGTCCCGTTACTTGATATCTGAAGGTTTTTTTTTGCGATTTTTGGCGTATACGATCTCGATGCATATAAAAACAAGTTTGAGGGTTGGATCGTTGAAACTAGTTTTGTACAATGCGTATCTCATTAAAACGTTAGATTCCCTAACACTTAGATTTTAGTTATACTTTCATCAAGTATAACAGAAGATTTTGTGGTATCCACTTGTGTAAATATTTTAAATTGACGATCGAATCGGTTCGCTGTATTCATATAGGATCCAGGAGTGTAGCTGTAAAAAATCATCAAAATCGGAGTTAAAATAACTGTTAAATCATGATTTTTTGTTTATAACCGTCAAATTTTTTTGTCCCGTTACTTGATCTCTGAAGGTTTGTTTTTTGCGATTTTTGGCGTATGCGATCTTAACACATATACAAACAAGTTTGACGGTTCGATCGTTGAAACTAGTTTCGTACAATGCGTATCCCATCAAAACAATAGACCCACTAACACTTGAGTTCATTTATACTTTCATTAAGTATAACATAAGATTTTGTGGTATCCACTTGTGTAAATGTTTTAAATTGACGATCGAATTAGTTCATTGTATTCATATAGGGTCAAGGAGTGTAGCCGTAAAAAATCATCAAAATTGGAGTTAAAACTACCGTTAAATCGTGATTTTTGTTTATATCCGTCGAAAATGTTTGTCCCGTTACTTAATCTCTGAATATTTGTTTTTTGCGATTTTTGGCGTATGCGATATTGGAGTATATACAAACAAGTTTGACGGTTGGATCGTTGAAATTAGTTTCGTACAATGCGTATCCCATCGATTTCAATGGTATATATATTTATTAAGTAGATTTAATTTTATTTATTTTGTACGTATAACACTTAAAAAATTTAATGGTATGTATATTTATTAAGTAGCTTTAAATTTATTATTGTAGATCGGGTCGGGTTTTTGTTAGAAAAATATATTATTGTGGGTTTTATTTTAAAAAAAATGAATTTGAAAGAAGTAAAAATTACATTTTCAGTATATTTAATAATAAATTTTTTGTTCAAAAATGCCTTGCGCGACGTCAGAATATGATCGTTGCGCAAAATCACTTTGCGGGACGTTAAAATGTATACCTGCGTCGCGCCATGTAAAAAATAGGCGCTTTTTTTAAATTTTCGCAGCAAACCGTGCAATTGAAAAACTGTCTCTTCCCTCTCTCTCACTCGGTCTCTCTCTTCTTCCCGTAGCTTCCTCCTCATCCTTGCTCCCCATCACTCATTTCAGCCGGTCCTCATCCTCCTCATCCTTCCCTCTCGCTCATCGCTTCTTTCCATCGCTCATCTCAGCCACTCCCGATTGCAAACCGTGCCATAGATTCATCCCAGAATCAGGTATCTATCTTTTCTTAATTCTTAATTTTTCTTCTTTCTAAGGTCAGAATCAGGCTTTAATGCCTTAAGTTTAAGATTTTGGTATTGTAATTAGATTCAATTTGGAAAGTTAAATTAGAAATTGGGGGTTTTAGTGTTAAATCAAATTTTAGGGTTAAGATTCAATACTGGCGAAGTCCTTCAACGGTATTGGTGGATTCTTCACCCTCTGCAACCAGCCATAGATCTCACACTCTGCAACCAGCTAAGTTTTTGTAAGTTGATTGCAATTTTTTCTTCGTTCCCTTGTATTGGTAAGGTTCTTCTGTGTTGTCTTCGACATGTTGTTTTCATCTGCATCACTTAGTTATATGTGTCGGTGTTCTGTTCAACTTAATTTCTTGGGGTTGTGGTTGTGGATATATTGGAGAAAATGGTGTGTGAAATAAATTACTTGTTTCTGATATTAGGATGCATGGAAGGAAACAATTCCAATATTCTAATTTACACATTGAGATCTTATAATTTATTGTTTGAAGGTTGATGTAAAAAGTGTTTATTTTTTCAATGACTATTTATTTTTCGAATTGGAGAGGTGAATTTAGTTTAGGATGATGAACAATAGCATAGCAGCATTGGGACTTTTGTTTTGATGGAGAAAACAGAGAAAGTGGGAAGGTGGTTTTGGTTGAGAGTTTCGATCATGGTTGGTTACATTGTGAAATTTGAGAGAAGATATATGCTTTTGAGCATTGGAGGAAGTTACTATCAGTTTACAACTGTGATTAGTGTTAAACACTATTTTCTAGCAAATTTCATCTCCTAATGTCTGATTGGTTCTATCAATTTCAGTCCCTTGGATGAGAAAAAGTTATTTGTGAGAAGATGTATTGAGCAACGTAGTCTTGGTTCTATCAATTTTTATCTTGGGTGACATTTTTTAATTGATTCTTGAGTCTTGACATACATACACAAATTCCTTTGTTTTAATATTTGACATGAGCACACTGGGTTTGGTTGTTGAGTTCATATTTTCTCAGATGTTTCATTCCCATCAATGAATTATAGTTTATCATGTGTACTCTGGGTTTTGTTGGCTGAAATGTGCTTTAAAATCATAGTTATGACTTTGGTATCGAGCCTTGACCCACTTGCTGCTAGTTAAAATATTTGATTAACCAGAATGAAGTTACCATCTTATCATCTTATTTTCAAGTGCCTCTACTGTTGTAGTTGTACACTCAAAATTATGGTGATATTGGATTGCTAATTGGATCTGACGATAGTACTAAAGTTTGAAATGGCTAATTGGAGATGATGATCATTCAAAGTCTAAAGGATCACAAAATTGACCACCATCGTCTTGTCTGATGTTTGCTACATACACCCATCAACAAGAAAGCACATAAGATAATGAGTACAAAATAGCTCATTACTGTATCCAGATTGGCAGATTCTAGGCAGAAATAGGATGGTCCATCTTGTTTGGGGTTTGTGGAGTGTTCTGAATAGATTTTAAACAATTGGGATTCTTTACAATATGAGTTTCTTTATTTGTGGATGGTCCATCTTAACTATTACTAGAGTAGTAGTTTAGCCGAGTATATATTTTGCATAGTTTATTAACCCTCCAAATCAGGAAAGTAAAGGCAAGTAAAGGCCAAAAGGTGAGGATGCAAGTTTTCAGATCCTGAATGAGGTCCTGGATCAGAAGTTCGGTCGTTGTCATGGCAATGTTGTTCGGTGTATGGGGAAGGCGTGGGTTCATGAGACGGGTGCCTCTTCTTCCAGATCGACCACATGAGAGGTCAATGCCTTGAAGGAGGACGTGACAACCCTAAAAGGTCAGCTTGCGGCCCAGGGCGAGAAGATGAGGGCTATTGTACGGGCTTTACAGATGTCCGGCCTCCAAATCCCGATGCCAACACCTGATCTTGCTCCACCTTTGACCTTCCAGCCACTTCACCCAGCTGATACCAGTAGCTTGAAGACTACTTGTAGTTTTTTCTTTTTTGTTCGGACATCTTGTATGTACATTTTCATATATTTTATAATCAAATACTTTTTTCTTGGTTTATTAATTATTGTTTAGAATTTAATTACAATATTTATTAAAAAATAAATAAATTTTTTTTTTGCCAAAAAAAGGGTTTGCGCGACGCAGGTCCTACGTCGCGCAAAACTACTTTATGCGACGTAGGTGACTTCTTCGTCATGCAAAGTAGTTTTGCGCGACGTAGGACCTGCGTCGCGCAAACTCTTCTGTCACTGCCTTGGCGCGACGGTTGACGCGCGACGAAGGTTCATTGCGCTAATTTTTGCGTGATGTTTTTTGGACTTTGTGCGACGAAGGACCTACGTCGCGCAAAGTGTTTTTCCTACTAGTGATTCTTACGTTTAGTCCTGAAGGTTTTGTTTATAGATTGAAGTTCATTTTGATCCAACTAAGTAACTTTCTTTTTGTGTGATGATTAGTCAACATATATTTTTAAAGCTTGTTCTTTGCAAATTTTTTTTTTATTGCCCTTTATTCGATTAGTCTATTTTTGGGCGTTCAAATATATGTATTAATGGGATGAATGTCAAAAGATTTTAATTATATTGATACCAGTTACGTACGTTATAATACATTTTATTTTTTATTTTGTTTCTTATTTGGTTTGTTTTTTTGGTCATTATTTGTATAATCTATATTACATCAGGCTAACTAATTTCTTTTTCTTTCATTCTTAGGCCTTTGAGTCATTATTTATCCTTTATTTTTTTTATAAAGGATTATTTATCCAATTATATATTCCAAATTATGCAACAAAACTCAATGTGGTTCGTATTGGTGTCGAGCTAAAGCATAGTTTCCATCTCTTTCGGTTCTGAAATTGTACAGAAAAAAATTTAGTTAGTACACTACTTTGGTATATTCCACTCTCTTACAAATGGAATATAAATGGATGTCTATTTCGACATACTGTCCATTGAACCTAATAGCTAGGTGGTTTAGGGAACCGATGCATGCACAATGTTCATCAACGCACACCCACACATCAAAACCCTAAGACCTTGTTTGGCAGCTCGGACTGTACTGACTATTTCTGTCGGATAGGATAAATAGCCACCGGATAGTACTGACTAAATTAGTCGGGCGTTTGGTGCAGTATCGGACTAATGACCGTATTATTTATATTGTGTTTGGTTATACCGGATAGGAGGAATCAAACTTAAAATAAAATTAAACTAAAAAAAAAAAACTGAAATCAGCTTTTTGTTCCTAGATGTCTCCGCACCCCCAAACTCCTTCCCTTTCTCTCCCTTCTTCGTCTTCCCCGACTGCATAATCCCAAATAATTTTTCCGGTCTCTGTGAGCAGATATTGCCCTTTTTGTGAGTAATGCTTTAGAATGTCACCAAAAAGTTGACATTTTTTCCCGACTGCATAATCAAAACTTAAAATAAAATAAAAAAAAGAACTGAAACCATCACTTTTTTCCCAGATCTATCCGCCGCACACCCCAAATTCCCTCCCTCTCTCTCCCTTATTCTTCCCCGACTGCAGAAGAATCCCAAATTGAAATCATCTCCCTGCCGCACCATGTTTCTTTGCAAGACCTAGTTGCAGGGGAGGACGGCGAGTAGATGAGAGGACGATGACGATGCCGAGAGGATGACGACGACGAGGGAGGCGACGGGGAAGGCGAGAGGAAGACGACGACGCCGAGAGAACGACGATGAGGAAGGCGACGAGGAAGGCGGTGGGGAAGGCGACGAGGAAGGTGACGAGGAAGGCGACAGGGAAGGTGACGAGGAAGGCCACTAGGAGAGGACGACGAGGAAGGCGACGGGGAGGACGACGACAACGCCGAGAGAAGGCGAGAGAAAGAGGGCTGAGTTCGCGAGAGGACCGACTAATAATCTGAGCCTTTTGGTTGGGTTTATTAATCCGGCATATACCCTCTTCGATAAGCAGACTGGTTAAATTAATTCGGCGCTTATTTAGTACGATTGAGCGCCAAACACCCGCGTCCGTATAACTAGTCCTATCCGATCCTCTATCCAATCTGCCAAACAGGGCCTAAATAACTGAATAAAACAGAAATTGGGGTTCAATAACAAACCAAATCAGATACATAAATCCGGTCGAATTGAATAATAATTGTGAAAAAATATCATGACAAACAAAAACCATGTCAAATAAGCTTTCCGTAAGCATATGAGATCAGTATATTCAATCCAAATCCAAGAACAAAACCAAAACGCCTTATTCATACTGCAGCGCCTTACCATGGTTTCGAGATTGACAAAGAGTGATGTACGCAGATGCTTGACGTTTAACATTTCTAACAGTTCAAATCTTCAAAGTAATTCCAAATTGTAACGTTTGAAGTGGAGCCGAATTTGTTGCTCTCAGTAAAGGCAGTCACGCATTCAAAAGGGGAAGACTTCTGTTTCTAAACAGTGGCAATTGGGCTAAAATATGAGAACAATACCTAGATGTCTATGTGGCAGCTAGGTTTATGACGTTGGACCAGACCGTAACCTATTAATTTGTTGTGGTTGGACTAGACCCTATGTACGGTTAAACAAATGGATCGACAATGAAATGCCCCCTTTTTTAACTTATCAAACTTAACATAAATATAATATGCTCTTCTCATTCATGTAATTTAACTTAAGATTTTTCCATTTGTAAATTATGAAAATTATCACTAAACTGTAGTACTAGTTAGTAAGATAAGATAATAAGACCACCATTACCATATACCATTACATATAAAAAATACTACGCATGAAAACACCGGCCAATACAATACCTACACGCATTAAACCATACCTTGGAACTAATCACAATGCATAAATAAACTTTTTCTTAATTTTTTTTTTTTGTTTTTGGTCAAAATGCATGAATAAACTCTAATCAACCCATGTCAATGCATGAACGAAGCCTTGGAAGTCCAAATACCGACACTTAATGAGGGACGTCCAACACAAAACAGTTACCATCTCAATTGGTTTATCTCACCCAGCTTTTTGTTAGTTTATAAGTGTATTTGCTGAAATATAATAAGTCAGTTTTAAATATCAGCCCTTGGATCATAGTCCAAGTGTGCAGCTAAGATGTATTCTTAGATTAATTAATATTTCCTCTTGCTACATGTACTAAGCGTGTGTGAATGAATGAAACAGTGTGCAGAGTTTTGTTCTTCTTCCTCAAGCTGAATTCTCTCACTCTCTCTCTAGATTTCTTACTCTCTTCCTTTCTTCAGTATTCATAAATTGATTGAAACACTCATACAAGATCATAGTCTGTATGCTAGCATGGCCTCAGAGCCTCGTTTGATCAATTGATACTGGGCGTTTGGATCTGTGAAGAGTGTTACCCAGAAATTGTCGATTGTGATCTGAGTCTAACATGGCAGGATCGGGTAGTAGTGAGGTGAGAACACCGATTTTCAAAGGTGATAATTATGAGTTCTGGAGTATTAAGATGAAAACGATTTTCAAATCTCACGGACTGTGGGATCTGGTTGAGAAAGGTTTCGAGAGGTCAGATTCGAAGGATGATGGTGAATCTGATGGAAAGAAGAAAGAAAAGGAGGAATCGAGCAGTATTGAGAAGCTACCTCTAGCTGAGAGACTGATGAAAGATGCTAAAGCTCTGGGTCTGATTCAAGGAGCTGTTTCGGATGAGATCTTTCCCAGAATTTCTTATGAAGAAACTTCAAAAGGCGCATGGGATACTCTGCAACAAGAGTATCATGGTGATAAACAGGTTAGAAATGTTAAATTGCAAGGTCTTCGTAGGGAATTTGAATATACAAGAATGCGAGATGATGAATCACTTTCTGTTTACCTTACAAAATTATTTGATCTGATAAATCAAATGCGGAGTTATGGAGAGGAGTTATCTCGAGAGAGGATTGTTCAAAAGTTATTGATTAGTTTGCCATCAGGTTATGATTCTATATGCTCTGTTATTGAACATTCGAAGGATTTGGATGTGATTGAGGTACAGGAAGTTGTGGCTTCCTTGAAGAGTTTTGAGCTACGTCTAGATAGACATTCTGAGCACAAAACTGAGAAAGCATTTGCTAGTCTCAATGTAAATCCTAAACCAGCTAAATTCACAGGAAATCAAAGTGCAAGGTATCATAAGAATTGGAAAGAAAAAGGGAAGAAGTGGGATAACAAATCCACTGATGGTGCTAGAAATCCTTGTAAACATTGTGATAAGCTACATTTTGGTGAATGCCGATTCAAGGGTAAACCAAAATGTTATAACTGTGAAAAGTTTGGTCATATTGCAAGGGATTGTAATAGCAAGAAACCAGTGCAACAGCTAAATTATGCAAACAAGGTAGAATCTACACCCACCATGTTTTATGCTAGTAATCAAACTTTTACTAGTGTAAAGGACTGTGATGATGTATGGTATGTAGATAGTGGGTGTAGCAATCATATGACTGGAAGGGAGGATCTACTTGTGGATATTGATAGGAATGTAACTGCAAAAGTTGAAATGGGTACTGGACAGCTTGTTGATGTAACTGGTAAAGGGAGTCTTGTAGTTGAAACTAAACTAGGCAAGAGATATATCAAGGAGGTTATGCTTGTGCCTGGACTGAAAGAAAATTTGCTCAGTGTGGGTCAAATGATGGAGCACGGGTATTATTTGGTGTTTGGAGGTCACAAGGTGGAAATCTATGATGACAGTTCATATTCCAACATGGTTGCTAAAGTTCCAATGAAGGGAAATCGAAGTTTTCCAATGAAATTACAGACTGGAATACATATTGCTTTCAAGGCAAATGTATGTGTTTCTACTACTATGTGGCATAAAAGGTTGGGACACCTAAACATGAGCAGTTTAAAATTGATGCAGGAACAAGAAATGGTAGTAGGATTACCAGAAATCAAAGTAGCTAAAGGAGTATGTGAAGGTTGTGTTCTCGGCAAGCAATGTAGAGAAGCATTTCCAAAGGAAGCTAATACTAGAGCTGCAATTCCTCTAGAGCTTGTGCATAGTGACATTTGTGGTCCAATGCAGACAACTACAAAAGCTGGAAATAGATATTTTCTTACTTTCATAGATGATTGTACCCGAATGTGTTGGGTGTACTTTTTAAGACATAAATCTGAAGTTCTCAGTGTGTTTAAAAAGTTCAAAGTCACTGTGGAATTGCAGAGTGGTTATAATCTGAAAAAGCTTAGGAGTGATCGAGGAGGTGAATACACTTCAATGGAGTTTAACAAGTTTGTTGAGGATGTAGGTATGGAAAGACAACTTACCACTCCATACACACCACAGCAAAATGGTGTGGCAGAGCGAAAGAACAGAACCATTGTGGAAATGGCTAAGTGTCTTATGTTGGAAAAGGACATTCCATTTGAATTTTGGGCTGAGGCAGTTAATACCTCAGTGTATATTCTGAATAGATGTCCAACCAAAGCCTTACATAAGAAGACACCTTTTGAAGCTTACAGTGGGAGAAAACCAGGAATTAAGCATCTAAAAGTGTTTGGTTCTTTGTGTTATGCTCATGTGCCAAGTCAACAGAGACAAAAACTCGATTTGGCAAGCAAGAGGTGTATTTTCTTGGGATATGGTAGTTGTGAGAAAGGATATAGATTGTATAACATTGAATCTGGAAAGGTGACTATTTCCAGAGATGTTGTGTTTAATGAAGAAGCATGTTGGGATTGGAATGCATAGAAGGAAAGAAGGGAGAGTATCCAGATGATTGAAATGTCTGCAGGAGAACAAAACTGTGAAGGAAGTGCTTGTGATTCTGAAACACAATGTGAAGTCAGTGAAGAGAATGTTGGGTCCGATTTAGTTACTGAGTTATCTGATCAAGAAAGAGTGACAGGTCCACAGGATTTTGATCACACTCCTCTCAAGTACAGAAACATTACAGAAATATATGAGAAGTGTAATCTGTGCATACTAGAACCCGAATGTTTTGAAGAGGCTGCCAAGGATGAATCATGGCAGAAGGCTATGGAAGATGAAATCTCTATGATTGAGAAGAATCATACTTGGGATCTTGTTGATAGACCATTTGATAAACCAATCATTGGAGTCAAATGGGTTTATAAAACAAAACTAAATCTGGATGGTTCAGTGCAGAAAAACAAAGCACGGTTGGTTGCAAAAGGGTACTCTCAGAAGCCTGGAATCGATTTCAATGAAACTTTTGCACCTGTGGCAAGACTTGATACTGTGAGAACCTTGGTGGCCCTTGCTGCACAGAAAGGATGGAAATTATTTCAGTTAGATGTAAAATCTGCATTTCTAAATGGAGTGTTGAATGAAGAGGTGTATGTGGATCAACCATCTGGTTTTGTTATACAGGGCAAGGAAGACAAAGTGTACAGGCTCAGGAAAGCTTTATATGGTTTGAAACAAGCTCCAAGAGCTTGGTATGAAGAAATAAATTCCTATTTTGCAAAGGCTGGATTCCACAGAAGTCCGAGTGAAGCTACTCTTTATATCAAGACATCTCACAGTGGCATTCTTATTGTGTCACTGTATGTAGATGATATTATTTACACAGGGAGTTCAAAGGAGATGATAGCTGAGTTTAAAGGTGAGATGATGAGACAATATGAGATGACTGATCTAGGATTACTTCATCATTTCCTTGGTCTTGGGGTATTGCAAACAGATAATTACATCTTCTTGCATCAAAAGAAATATGCAAAGACTTTGCTTGAGAAATTTGGACTTAGAGATTGCAAGCCGGTTGCAACACCATTAGCTATGAATGAAAAACTTACAAAAGTAGATGGAAGTGATCTGGCAGATGAGACTCTATATAGACAAATGGTGGGAAGTTTGCTATATTTGACAGCAACAAGGCCAGATATTATGTTTGCAGCAAGTTTATTGGCTAGGTTTATGCACAATCCTACCAAGAAGCATATGGGGACAGCTAAGAGAGTTCTGAGATACATACAAGGCACTGTGAATTATGGAGTTGTCTATGAAAAGGGAAAATGAGCAGTGTTGGTTGGTTATTGTGATAGTGATTGGAGTGGAAGTGAAGATGATATGAGGAGTACATCCGGTTATGCATTCAATCTTGGTTCTGGTGTGTTTTCTTGGGCCTCAATCAAACAAAGCAGTGCTGCTCTTTCAACTGCAGAGGCAGAGTACATCAGTGCAGCAGAAGCTACTGCACAGGCCATTTGGCTAAGATTTGTACTCTCTGATTTCGGGGAAGAACAAGCAGAACCAACTAAGTTGTTGTGTGATAATACTTCAGCAATTGCCATATCAAAGAATCCAGTCCATCATCACAAAACCAGGCACATTAATCGGAAATTTCATTTCATCCGAGATGCACTTCAAGATGGAGAAATTGATCTGGTATACTGCAAGACTGAAGAGCAGCTTGCAGATATATTCACTAAAGCTTTGGCAAGGGATCGATTTGAAGTACTGAGGACAGCTTTGGGAGTGATTTCAGCACATCACTTAGAAGGGAGTGTTAGTTTATAAGTGTATTTGCTGAAATATAATAAGTCAGTTTTAAATATCAGCCCTTGGATCATAGTCCAAGTGTGCAGCTAAGATGTATTCTTAGATTAATTAATATTTCCTCTTGCTACATGTACTAAGCGTGTGTGAATGAATGAAACAGTGTGCAGAGTTTTGTTCTTCTTCCTCAAGCTGAATTCTCTCACTCTCTCTCTAGATTTCTTACTCTCTTCCTTTCTTCAGTATTCATAAATTGATTGAAACACTCATACAAGATCATAGTCTGTATGCTAACACTTTTTCTATTTAAAGGAAACTAAAGCATGAAATTATATCAAGCACCATCTGATCAACCATCTTCATCAAGGTTCTGAAAAATACCAACATGAACATCGTAGCAGTCTTTTTCCTTCTTCTGCTCACATTGTCCATCTGCAGCTCAATGGCTGATTATCGGGTAACCGTTTTTAATGACTTGGCTCGAAACACCAACCTGAATGTTCATTGTCAAGCTGCAGGCATAGATCCGAGCACTCATTCGATCCCATTTTTGAATGACTTCAGCTGGACCGTCAACATTAACACTACTGCTGTTTTATCTTGTGAAATGAGTTGGGGTATCGTAAAGGGGCATTTCGACATCTTCAATGCTAAAAGAGATGCCACTAGATGTGCTAGAAACTGGTGCGCTTGGCGTGTGAAACAGGATGGCTTGTATCTATTCATCGAGGTGCATAAGAGGTTGGAGTTGCAGTTTACGTGGCCACATTGAGAAATAATTAAAGTTGAGAAATAAAGATGACCTTCTGATTTTGTTATTTATCCATGTTTCATGATATTAATGATTTCTTTCGTGGAGGTCATCACATATATTTGCTTTGAGATCTAGAAAATCTTTTGGTCAAAACACTTTATGTTCCTTGTTCGTACATTGTGCTTTCTATGTTGCGGACATTCATATATATATTCCTTTAGGCTATCTCACATGCATTTCAGAGCAATTCCACCGTGGGAAAGGCCCCCCAGGCTATTCACTATGATATCCACCCAGTGGACAGTAATTGCCCTTCATGAACAGTAACAACCTTTTGCATCTTCATCCATGCACTGAATAGCCCTGACAATTGGCAACAAAATATTACAATTTTTTTAATTATAAAATAATACAAAATAATTTTATTTGTATTTTCGGATAAGATTTTTTAGTCGTTCTCATTGCGCCACATGTCATTATCCGAAAAGACAATTTTTGGTGATGGATTTCCCATAAGATTTTTAATCATTCTCGTTGCATCACGTGTCATTATCCGAAAAAACAATTATTGGTGATGGATTTCCGATAAGATTTTTAATCGTTCTCATTGTCCTATGTGTCATTATCCGAAAATACAATTATTTGTGATGGATTTCCGATAAGATTTTTAACCAATCACGTCATCCCACATGTCACAATCTATTTACAATCTTTAAGGATAGATTTTAGTCAGATTTTTAACAAATGATGGCATGCCACGTGACATTATCTACAACCTAATCCTTTCTGAATCCTTCATATAATCCACCATCCATCCCTCATAAATCTCACACCAATTTTCTCAAGATCTCTATCATTATTCATAGTTTCTACTTCCTTTTTCACCAAAATCAAAATCTGTATCATTATAGTTTCTTCTTCCTTCTTACAATATCTTCTTCTTCCTCAAGGATGATGTGGGAAATCGATCAGCAAGAGGAATAATTGTTTAACCAATCAGAAGGAATGTTCAATCTCAGGTGGCCCAAAATGAGATGGAAGATGATGAGGAGCATAAAAGGAGAGATGATGAAGCAAAAATGGCCAGAACCTCACATTCCTGTCGGGTCATCGAAGTTGTGGCTCAGATCTGCAGGCCCAGCCGTTCTGCAAACCTTGATAGAAGCATGCAACGACGAGGTACGAAACTCTTGGACAATTATTTTGTCCATAACAGTGCATTCCCTGATACGTACTTTAGACGTCGTTTTAGAATGGAACGACATTTTGTTTGCAATGATTCTTACTTTGTGCAAAAGAAAGATGCTTTTGGTGCTCTGGGTGTCCTTCATGGGCAAAAAATTACTGTTGCCTTGCGGATGTTTGCATATGGAGCATCTGCAGACCAAATGGATGAGATAGCGAGGATAGGGAAATCAATCATTCTTGAGTCCTTGATGAGGTTTTGCGGAGCAATCAAATCTATTTACATCGCAGAGTACTTCCGGAAACCTACTGACATGGACTTGCAAAGGCTTTAAAAGAAGGGCGAGATGTGAGGTTTTCCTGGGATGATTGGAAGCATCAACTGTATACACTGGACCTGGAAAAACTATCCAAGTGTATGGCAAGGCGCTTATGGGGATAGAAAATGAGCAAAAAATATCATTTTAGAGGCGGTGACATCTTTTGATACATGGATTTGGCACACATTTTTCGAGGTTCCGGGAGCTCAAAATGATCTCAATGTCCTTACCCAATCCCTAGTGTTCAACGATGTCCTGCAAGGAAAGGCACCAAAAGTCATGTACTGGGTCAACGAACATAAGTATGACAGGCCATACTACCTAGCAGGCAACATTTACCCAAGGTGGTCATTGTTTGTCAAACAAGTGTCACGTCTACGAAGTGCAAAGGAAAAACACTTTGCAAGCTGCCAAGAGGGGTACAGGAAGGATGTGTAGCATTGTTTTGGTATCCTCCAAGCTTGATGGACAATTGTCAAGGGTGCTACCATAATGCTTGATGTAGAGTCGCTTCGATCCATCATGATGACGTGCATCATTCTTCACAACATGATTGTGGAAGATGAGTACAATTATGATGTCGTTCATGAATATGAACCAGGCACGATGAACAATTCCATAACACAAATATATTGTGCTCATGACCCCACTGAAGAACCCATGCAACGCGAGCCATTAGAAAGGGATGGATGTTACAATGAAAGACTCATTCAACGATACACTGCACTTCAAAGGCCATATATGCACAATGCCCGACAAATTGACTTGATAGAACACCAGTGGGAATTGAAACAAACTCAAGATACTTAAGTTCATTTAGTGTGTTTGTTTTTATTTGGTGTGTTTATTTAATTTTATTTGGTGTGTTTATGTCATTTGAATAAAGATTCTCTTAGTATAAATAAATTTACCCTCACTTTAAATAAAGTACTAAATTCAATAAATTGGAAACAATATAAAGTACTCTATTTAATAAATAATAAATTACAACCCAAAGTGATTGGAAAATTATGGGTGCCGATTACAAAAGGTACTTTATTCATCATCACTTAACCAATTTGTGGTGCTAGGATGATCTTCTCTTGTGGTGCTATGATGATCTTCTCTTGTCGTGCTAGGATCATCTCCTCTTGCCTTCACTTCTCTGGCACGCCTCCTTCGCACCACGTCCGCTTTCTCCAACTTCCAAAAATATTTAGAATTTGGAGACTTCCCTTCTAAGGGCGTGTTCATAATGTCACGATCTTGTTGAGCTATTCTTTCTTCTCTAACTCGTACCCTTTCTTCCTCGTAATCGGATCATGAGTAACTTCAACCCAGCTAGTACACAATGCAACATCTTCAAAAAGCGTCCAATTTGTACCTGCATCAGTAGTCATTTTGTTGGAAAAAAAAATTGGATTGAAACTTTGAGAGAAAGATAGGAATGTGGTTGAAAGTAGTTGAGAAAATATGAAATTGTGGTGTAAGGTAGAAGATAATGAGAAGGTATTTATAGAAAAGTAAAATCATTTTTTTTTTAATTTTTTAATTTTTTTTTGGATTTTTATTAATTTTTTACATTTTTTTTAATTTTTATTCACTTAATTAACGTGGACCGTTGATCTCAGATCCAACGGCTGAAATTAAACGAGGTTTTTGAATTTTTTTATCGTTGGAAATCCAAAAGTCCATAAAATATAACCGTTGAAATCCAACGAACATGGGGAAGTCACATGGCCTCCTTAACGGTAACATCGCAGAAAAAGCGTTGCGGGCCCCAACCCTGATTTTGTGTCCGAAGACGCACGCCCACCCTCGTTTGAAGTGCACGCACCTGACGCTTGTGTCAGGTCACCTTCGGGCTCTCGGGCTGGTAATCCCTGTTGGGCCTGTCCCTTGGTCTGGCATACGCTGGACCTTATTTCTCAGGCTATTTGGCCCTGTTCCATCCCTATTCCACTGGGTAATACACCATGGTGGAACTGAAGCATCTTCACAAAACAAGCTAGAATTGAAGATTGCTTGCAAAATAGGCAAGAAAGTCCTATAGATTTCGGCCAAGCAAGGGAAAATGGTTGAAATTAAGACACAAAACATGTCTAAATTCTCCGATAGACGAATCAAGACACAAATCAAAGCCAAATCCATCAACATGCAATATTTGAGAAGTTTATAAATACAAGGTACAAGCATAAATGTCGACAATTTCTACATTGAAGGGCCAAAATTCTCACAAAAGAAGAATCTCTGCCAAATCTTTGAAGACTAATACGCTGCCAAAGCTTTCTTTGAAAAATGTACACCAAAGACGAAACATTCCCTTGAAGAATCAACAAGCACATGTGTTGATTCCTTCAAAACGTTGTTGTAAACTTAAAACTTGTAATGACGTTCGATTCAAGATCAAGTAGCTAAGACCCTTGAATCAACAAAATCCCATATCAACATCACCTTTGCCAGGGATCATACACAAACCTAGAGGTGAAGACTATCCACACATTATTTCAAACTCAAAACTTAAAGCAAATCGTTTAATCGTTCATCCGACATCAAGTCATTGCGACCCTTGGATCAACAACACTCGGCTTCACGATTATAATTTATTGGTGGCATAGAAGAAGATTGTCGAGCGAGCTTATAATAAGTGAGTCAGACAAAAAACATTCGGATAGGGCGAGTTGGTTTGGCAAACTATGCTACCCGTAAGGATTAAAGTCCCCAAGTTCGGCAAATGGTCACCAAATTGGGAAGGATCATTTGTCGTTCACAAAGTTCTTGGCAAGGGGGCATACCACCTTAAGGATCGGACTAGTTTAATTCATAAGTTGCCAATCAACAGGAAATTTTTAAAGAAGTACTATCCAGTTACTTGGGGGATGCGAGAATAAAATATCATTTCATTGATTTTGCAAAGGGACGTACAAGTGAAGTTACAAAAGATTCCTAAAAACCAAAATCCTAAGGGATCGAAGGAAGGAAGGCTTCAAGAGTGGCCTTCAATTCCAACCACCTTACTTCGCCCATGATGACTTCGGCTTGCCTTGTCCTTTTATTAAGCTGAAGTTGTTGGATCTGCCTTGCGCCAGCTGCGAAGTTCGTTAGTCGAGCCTTATTTGCTTGAAAATTCTTTTCGAGGTTTGAAGCAATGGCCAACCATTGCCGTTGAAGTTTGCCAAAATTCTGTTCGAGGTCTAAAGCACAGTCGAGGCAGAAGTTTTCTCCGGGCGATCGCCAAAATTTTTCTTGATAACATTTTTGACCAGTACGCCAAAAATGTCTTGAGTATATACGGCCCACCAGTCAACAAAGGTGGCAGTATTGAGTGTTTCAGGGACGTTTGGCCGAAGGCGGAATTTCTTGCATCTTTCTTGAAATTCTTTCTCGGCCTCCCTGCATTATCTTTCTGAAGAACCAGACAGGCGTCCTTGGCTCAGGAGAGAATAGGAAGTGAGTAGAGGCAGTGGGCAGCCTTTGAGGTAGCCTAGTTGCTGCACGGTGAAGTAGGGTTGGTAGACTTCCCAACTTGCACGTTTAGCATTGCAGGCTAGAGGACGGTTGCGCATTAACACAAACGATCCCCAGCTCTTTCAGAGGACAGAGTATTCAACTTCATTCCATGCCGAAGATGAGAGCTTGATGGAATGGGGTATTCTTGACGACGGTATATCAAAAACTTGTCATGAGAACGGTTTTCTAGGTTGAAAAAGTATTTAAAAACTTCTTCGACCGAGTGAGGATAAGCGAGTCTAGAGCCCAATTACAGACCTAATGCTTCAGTAGCTCTGAAGTTGGGGACTTCTGGCCTGAGGGTGGCAAAATAGACTTGCAACCAGAGTTGAAGAACTTAGAGTAGGTCGGTCTGGTAGGGGTCAATCTTGTTGACAATCGTCTCGGCTAGGCAACATGTGAGGTTGGTGATGATGACTGAGCTAAAAGGCAGGACATGACCATTGGCTAATGCCTCAACAACCGGCATGTTCTTGACCAAACATTTATTTGACTTGGTACATCAAATGAATTTGTTGTAACAGTAAAAAAGGAAGGCTTCGTGTTCTCCCTTCTTGAGGTTTTCTTCCCATTGGTCAGCGAAGTGTTGAATGAGGGTGTTGTAGTTGAAGAAGTTCTTGTGCAACTTCTGAACTTCTTCTTTCAAAGGCTCTTGATTTTTCTTCCTCGGCGACCCAACCGCGCGTTCATCGAAGAGCATCTTGAGGTCGAGGTTGGATAGGCATCTAGAGAGGGAGATATCAATCTGGAGACCTGAAGGGGAGGTCCCGAGGATGGCTGAGATGTCGAGAATAGTAGGGCCAATAGGGCCCAGTGGAAGGACCATAGGATTGGTGGCCGAGCACCAAAAGCTTAGAGCTGCCATGAGAAGTTCTTTGTCCATGGCGAACTTGATGGTTGAGAGCTTGATGGCATCATAAATGCCGAGAATCTTCCATTCATTGCTAAATAATTTCTCCATCCTTTCTACCCACGCTACCCAGGCCGCGGTAATTGAATGCCAAGTTCCTTGGGGTTTAGTCAATTCCCATTTCGACCAGTTATATCCTTGAAGCAGGGGTTCCAAACAGTGATCTTTGAGGAGGTTGGTAATGGACGCTAGGACATTGTCTTTGAAAAGTGGTTTCAGGATCTGGTGAGAAGCGCTCGAGTGATGTGAAATATTCTAACATACAAATTAAACCCTATTAAGATAGTTGTAGTATATGACGGTAGGGATCGTTCTAGGCTGGGGATTAACTAGGGCTGCTAATCTACACAAATATGACTCAAAAACACAAAACTAGACTTAAAAACACTTAACTAGACTCAAAGAACTCAAAACAAACTAAAAAGACTCAAAATAGCACAAAACAATCAAATAGACTCAAACTAAACACTAGAGGGTGAATTGGACGAAAATTGATTTTAAATTGACTCAAAACACTTAAAAACACTTAAAAACACAAATTGGACAGATTCTAACTAACTTGACACAGCAAAATAAAGGGGATTGGGTTTTTGACGAATTTAAAGTAAAGACAATTAAATTAAAAACTTAGACAAATTAGACACGAATTTGGGCGAAATATGGGTGATTGGCTAGCTAGAGGGTTTTTCTCCACACATGACACACTTGCATACAAAACGATTTCTAGTTGCTTTTCCAATAAACCATGAACCTCAACGTCCCAGATTAACCGTGAAAAGCACTACTTAACCCTCAGATTTTCCTTAAGTCATTGAATTGGATGGACAACGCATTGGCAACCAAATTATTCTTCAATAGTTCCATACATAACAACATAATAGAGATACAATCAAAGATCATTAAGCTTTGTGAAAATCATAAGCATTGACAAGACATTCGTAACTACGAACAACATGAGACTCCTGTCAGGAATTCACTTAACGCGATCGTGACTAGCAACCTCCACTACTTATAAATATAAGTTCATAACGATTAGGCGAAACTCCCTTATATTTTAGCATCAAATCCCTGCATGCAAACTAAATGTGCACCCTCAATCAACAAACAAGAATAAGTTCTTAATCAAACAGTTAAGTAAATTGCATTCACGATTCATGAAATCATAACTGGAAATAATCAATTCATATTGCAAATATGTTCATGACTTTGAATCTCCCCCTAGCTAAAACGAGTTTAGCTCATCATGTTCGTAATTAAACAAAGACAATTAAATTTAAACATTAAAACAATGGATAGAATACACCTAGAAACGCTCCAACAATCCAACGTCTTGAATGGCAAGCACGGCTCCAAGGGCCTCCTCTCTTTTCTCCTAGCAAATCTGCAGCACAATATGATGAATGTGTATAGGTGTATATGGCACGAATTTGTAGTGAATGGTGGTAGAGGGTGGTGATATGAATGAAGGCTACATCAATTATATTTATAGGGAGAAAAGGTACGGCGTAGGTAGCATTAGGAAAGGATTGGCACTCCAAAACCCAAGTGGAATGGGTTAAAACAATCAGAAACCAAGGGAAATTAGGATGACACATCAAAAACCATCAGGAACAAGGATATAGGGTGCGGCACAATTAGGAAAAGGGGTTCTAGAAGGGGTTGGGGCGCCACTTTTGTAGGGAGAGGAGATAAGGCTTCTGGAATCTGAAATATGTATTTTAAATGCATAATTATCCCTTATAAATGGCTGGAATTAAGGCACAAACTAATTTGGATAAGATAAGATTGGATAATACTAGATTAGGAAAGGATAAGATAAGATAAGGTTAGTTTGGATAAGATAAGGTTGGATAAGGTTTTGGATAATGACTCCTTCTTTTGAGTTGATTCCTTATCTTCTTTGTCTTGGATTTATTTTCTTCATATTTTCAGCACATTCCTAGCCTCTTGAACTTCAAATTCGTCCATCTATCTTGCTCCACTCATAAGCTATCCATTTGATGCCCAAAACTGCCTCAAAATGCTCCAAATTGCACTTTTTTGCCAACTTTGTCATTTGGACCTACAATTACACGAAAATAGCTTAAAACACTATAATAAACACAAACTAACTATGAAAATGCAAGAAAACAAGCTAACCAAGTCGCATAAATATGCTCCTATCATCGAGTCACCTTCGAATCGCAGGTTTTTGATGGCACTCCGGTCAATAAAGTCCTGGCACTTGTCACATTCGTTGGAAAACTTGGAGAGAAAGGTGTTAAGAGCTATTGTGGGGACCTCGAAGGAATTTTTGGATTCAACAAAGTTTTTTTGGTTAGAAAGAGAGCTTTGAATGATGATCTGAGAGTAAAATGTTTGAGAGTTCTGAAGGCTTATAGGAAAAAATGAAGGATTTTGAGTATTTATAGGGGTTTTGGAAGAAGGCCAATCGTTTGATTTTGAAACGAAAGGGTAAGACCAGTCGGACAGTTTTAAAATCATCATGAAGATTCGGGAAATCCATATGAAGAGACCAAGAAACTTGCAGGTTGAGGCTACACGATGGCATGTGACGGCGGATTTAATGATGAAGACACGTTTGATTATGTGCATGACTCAAACAAACCGAGAAATTCGCTGTTTGAGGTTATAATGATAACATGTGGTAGGGTTTTAGGGTTTGAGAAGACGTTTCAGTGTCAAGGACAACCATGCCAAGAAGATACCACATGGCAGGGTGTCTGACAAAATTAAGATCGTGCGATCGTGCTTCATAAATGTGCCTAATGGATGGAATATTTGAAACTCTTCATCATCCTTTAAAGATACCTTTAGGGTTCACTTTTTCAAGGTCAAAACTCGGCTAAGGAGTTCTAGGCCGAAAACCTTAGAAGCGAGAGGGCAATGTTTAGACCCAAAATAATATTATTAGGCCGAGCGAAGGTTTATGTTCGGTCCAATGCTTTTCCAAAAACACTATGGGTCGTCCAGTGGTCATAAGCAGCCCAGTCAGGTCGGTCGAGTCCTTTTGCAAGAAGGTTTAGATTGGATAAGAGCGAATGGGTCGAGTCCTAGTATGATAAGAAGTCTTAATGGAATGAAGATGCTGAGATTTGAAAAGTGAATGTGGTCGGATAAAGAGTTTGGTTCAAAGTCCTAATGGAGGTGGGATTGGCCGAGACATGGTTAGATTAGGATAAAGAATCCTAATCCAAGTATAGTTCTGGTTCGGTCATGATAAGGTTGGCTGCTATAAATAAGGAAGGGGTGCATCATTCTAAGCCTCTAACTTAACACACAAACTGCCCTGCGCAAACTTTCACTAACCTCTCAACAACCTGGAGATTTTTATTTTCTTTTTCGCCAACACATCTTCAGTTTGGATAAACAACACTATGAAGGCAACCGGTGAACACCTTCAATTTGGATAAACAACACTGTTGCCGTAGAATCAGCCGACCGTGAAGCATCTTCAGTTTGGATAAACAGCACTGCGTCGAGGACGACTGATTATCTATCCAAGTCTCGGTCTAGAAGGATTTTCGAATCCTTATTGGCAGAGGTCATCCCATTAGCCTTCTCGACGAGGTGAGGTGTTACGGATTACTGGGGTCGGCGCATCGAACGCCGAGTTGTTTTATGATTTGATACTCACAAGTGGGATTTAAAGTTTGACATTCTGACAACTGAACTACGTTTACGATTAAGATGCACATTTTCTTTGAGTACTTGTGCCCATATAGTTTGGTGTCGATTCGGCATGCTTATACTTTTACGAATATAATCACTGTAACCGAATTCAGCGCCGACGATTTGTGAACTTCTCAGAACTAGCAGCGTTGCCTTTAGGCTCTAGAACTTGAAGGCCGAGACGTGTTCCTTCCTTGGTTGCAGTCACAAGATCAAGAAGTCAGCAGTGCGCCCAACGCGACATCAACACATTTTACTCACCGGCCGAGCTCGACCGTCGAGTTGGCACGCCCTGCACACAACTGCAGGATGTAGTTAGGTTATTAATTACTCGGCTTGCGCGCCACGTAGGCTTGGTCGTTTTCAGGGTCAACAATATATAACACAGAAAGTAAGAAGAAACTAAACAAAAGCAAATGACTTTATTATATTTCTTTGGATTACAATAGGAGCTCAAGGCCTGACATTTCTCTTTATAGAACGGACGCGCAACGGCTTTGGTATCCAGTCGTACTTTTTGACATAATCGTTATGCTTGATTCTGTACAAGTATATTCCATCCTCTCTAACATTCCATATGCAATGGACTCCCCCACACTCTTCAATAAGTGGATCCTCAGAAATATATGCTTCAATTTCGACATGGCCAACCACGGAGTTCATGCTACAATTCCAATAGGTGTTAACTACAGAACGAAATTCAAATTCAAGCTGTTCTCCCTTGGTAGAAAGAGTGCGATCAATTACATCGTCTGCAGAATAACAATGCACGTCCAGTCGTTTAGCATCGAGATCGTTGACAACGCGCACAAAGTGCTTCTTCCCAGGGAATATATCCGAGGTACTAGGGCAAATGGAGAAGGCAAGAAAGAGTAGAGAATAGATGAAGTGGCGTAATATTGTTCCCTTCATTTCACTAATTCTCAATGTGTTTTGATGTAGTATATTTCATTCTAGCTATCCGTTTTTATAGCAAAATGATGCAATCATTTTCTCGTAAAGAATAAATTTTGGTATATCCTATATGGTATTTTAGGTCTCGTTTGGTATGTAGGAATGAATTGAAATGAATAGTCCAATACATTCAGCGCATCTTGAAGATTGAGGAGACAATTTTCATTTTTAAGAGATTGAGAGAATTTTTACTTTTTATTTTATTTATTTATTTAACAAACGATATTATCTACATAAAGGGGTAGGGAAGTGTAGCTAAGTCTCACAATGTGTTAGCAATAATATAGTTCAAATTCATGAAGAAAATTTAGTGACAAGAGATTGAGAGAATTAAACATGAAGAAAACTTATCCTTTAAATCCTGCATCATTTTGAGAAGGATTGAAATGTCTTATCCATTTCCTGCTCCCATTAAGTTGATTAGACATGAAGAAAACTTATCATTTAAATCCTCATCATTTTGTTCTTTAGTAATACATCTCCTGTGCTCCCATTAAGTTGATTAGAATTTTTTCATTTCTTTCTTTTAACGTACCTTAAAGATAATGTCTTATCCATTTCAATTCAATCATTTGTGGCAAACGAAGCCTAATGAATCAATATCCATGGAGTTTCATGATCTTATAGGAATCAGACAAGGATGATACATATAGATAGTGAGATATATTTGGCAGTACAAAAACAAGGTTCACGTATGTTTAGAATTCCCTTTTTTTACACTAGAATTTCATGGTTTTATTATCCATCAAGAACTTGTGTTGTTATCCCTTGCACATGGCCAGCCAAAAGTATGCATGTATAAGTTCTCAACTTTTATGGTTACTTAGGAGATTTTGTTTTAATTAGATTTAAGACCATTGTCGCACTCAATTATTACGTTTAGTCCTGAAGGTTTTGTTTATAGATTGAAGTTCATTTTGATCCAAATAAGTAACTTTTTTTTTGTGTGATGATGAGCCAACATATATTTTTAAAGCTTGTTCTTTGCAAAATTTTTTTATTGCCCTTTATACGATTAGTCTATTTTTGGGCGTTCAAATATATGTATTAATGGGATGAATGTCAAAAGATTTTAATTATATTGATGCCAGTTACGTACGTTATAATACATTTTATTTTTTATTTTGTTTCTTATTTGGTTTTTTTTTTTGGTCATTATTTGTATAATCTATATTACATCAGGCTAACTAATTTCTTTTTCTTTCATTCTTAGGCCTTTGAGTCATTATTTATCCTCTATTTTTTTTATAAAGGATTATTTATCCTATTATATATTCAAATTATGCAACAAAACTCAATGTGGTTCATATTGGTGTCGAGCTAAGCATAGTAATAATAATAAGGAACTATCATAATAAAAATAAATAATGACTAAATTTTTTTTTAAAACTTATATAGAATAATAATACAAAACTATATATTTAATATAGAATATATTGTATATATTAATATGGCTATTGTATTTTATAATAGATCTTTTAGTAATTAAACTTTAAAATTATCAAAATAAATTTTTTTGAACGGGTCGAAATGAGTGACCCACGTGTTACCCGCATGTATACACGGGTTCTTAACGGATCACCCGATAATAATCCGATAAGTTATCGTGTTGACCTGAAACCTGTTATTTTCATGTCGTGTCAGAGACGGCAAGGCCTTGGAAGTCCAAATACCTACACTTAATTAGGGACGTCCAACACAAAACAGTTACCATCTCGATTGGTTTATCTCACCCAACTTTTTCTATTTAAAGGAAACTAAAGCATGAAATTATATCAACCACCATCTGATCAACCATCTTCATCAAGGTTCTGAAAAATACCAATATGAACATCGTAGCAGTCTTTTTCCGTCTTCTGCTCTCATTGTCCATCTGCAGCTCAATGGTTGATTATCGGGTAACCTTTTTTAATGACTTGGCTCGAAACACCAACCTGAATGTTCAGTGTCAAGCTGCAGGCATAGATCTGAGCACTCATTCGATCCCATTTTTTTAACTGAAAATTGAACTTTCCCCCTCCAAACTCATTTTTTCTAGCCTCTAGCCCATCATATAATATTTATCCGAATAAAACCTAATGATTAGGATCCAACTAGGCAACTTACCAAATTAAGTTTGTGTGTCTGTTTTTATAATTTTTGGATCCCTAATATACCCCATCTAAGCAAGTATGGAAAGTTCTTGTAATTTTGTTTTAATTGATCACGTGCATTGAATTTGGCGAGGTCTTGTAGCCATGAAATATTGTTCTAGATGGAGGAATTAATTTGGAAATTTTTTTAGTTTTGACAAGAAATTTCAATTTGAATATACCTAATTTAGTGTTTATTTTCAACAATATCTATTGTTTAATTTTATGAAAATAATTCACCTACTATGAAAATTAATTTTATGAAAACAATATCTATTGTTTAATTTTATACCTACAGTATAATTACATGAAAATAGTTTACCTACTATGAAAATTAATTTTTTCAAAACAATTTTTATTGTTTAATTTAATGAAAATAATTTACCTATTGTATAATTACATGAAAATTAATGTGCCTACTTTATAAATTTGTAACAAAATTAATTTACCTACTTCTTTTTATGGTATTAGTATACATAAATGTAGAATATATGTCCGTATACATTTGATCTAATTAGGTTTTGGATTGGAGGAGTTCACACAAAATTAAAAATATATTAAACAAATTAAATGTCTAAAAGAAACGTATAAGAGATTTGGTGGCATGATTTTGTAAATAAACACAAATTCATGGACATCTTTTATCCAACATGACATCATATTTAAAATTTGGGTTTTATTTAGAAGTTATAATATATGCGGGTTTTTGTCTAGAGTTTAAGAGTTGCAAGAATTTAAATTTAAAGAACCCTTTTTTTAATGACAACACCTGGACCGTCTACATTAACACTACTGCTGTTTGATCTTGTGATATGAGTTGGGGTATCATAAAGGGGCATTTCGACATCTTCAATGCTAAAAGAGATGCCACTAGATGTGCTAGAAACTAATGCGCTTGGCGTGTGAAACGGGATGGCTTGTATCTATTCATCGAGGTGCATAAGAGGTTGGAGTTGCAGTTTACGTGGCCACATTGAGAAATAATTAAGTTGAGAAATAAAGATGACCTTCTGATTTTGTTATTTATCCATGTTTCATGATGTTAATGATTTCTTTTGAGGAGCTTATCACATATATTTGCTTTGAGATCTAGAAAATCTTTTGGTCAAAACACTTTATGTTCCTTATTCGTACATTGTGCTTTCTATGTTGTGGACATTCATATATATTCCTTTAGGCTATCTCACATGCATTTCAGCGGAGCTGTTTATACTTTTGAAGTTGGGCCGTTTAAAAACCAATTAGCAATGGCTGGAGACTAGAAAGGTCATATAACTTATATGCAAACTACTGAAGACTAAAGAGGTCATTTGATCGGAACTCCCCTTCCGGTGATTTTTCAAAGCAGCACAATCTGTGCAATACCACTTTCCTCTCGGTTTATCTTTCAGACCAACACAGGCAAAATGGAACCATTCTATCTTCTAGTGTTGGAGGAAAACAATAAAATTAGATAATAAAGTTGAAAATAATTTTAAACAAGAGAAAATATTGTAAACACAAAAATCTTGTGACAAATGAGACAAGAACACTTGTACAAAATAAATTTGTATTAATGAACTTATAGAGTTACAATCTCTTTACAACTTGATCCTCTGATTCAATCTTTGAAATGTGTAGATGTTGTGTTGTCGATTCAAGGGTCGCGATGACTTGATCTTGGATGAACGAATGCCGCAAGGTTTTGGCTTTGGCAGTGGAGAACTGCCATGTGTAGGGATGCTTGGTGGTTCTTCACGGGTTTTGACGAAGAACACGAAGGATTTCTCAAGTCTTCTTAACTGTTTGAGTGTTTGGGAGGTTTGAGTGCTTGAGAGCTTCAGTATTTCAAAGCTTCAGCGTCTGGGCATGAAATGATTTCTGGACCCCTTTTCTTTGTCTTAGAGCCTCCTATTTATAGACTCTTCAAGCCTTGCCCATAGATGGATTTGGCCTTGATTGTGGGCTTGATTAATTGATGAGAGAACTAGGACTCGATTTATGGGCCGGCTCATGATTTGTCTTCATCAATTAATATTTGATTTAATTAAATTAAAATCAAATAATTCATTTCCGCCAAAAGTTGACACGTGTCCTTCTTGTTGACTCGTCCGATTTTCATGAGTCACATCCATGTATACGATTTGTGAGACACATGGTGCATGCCGTGTATGCCCTGGCCTATCAAAGCTTTAATGCGTTGGTGAACAATTGAACATTTATTTCACCAAAATTTTGATGTCTGCAAATGCCCCCACTTCAAGGTGCGTCCTATACAAGTGCTTGTCACGTGTAGAAGATGTGTTTTGAAGTCCCTTTGCATAGTGAATGTACTTTAATCACTATGCTTTGAAATCCTTCAATGTAGATGTCAATTTAAGGGTCGTTGAAGCTTGATTTTGAATTGGGTTGGAAATTTTTTCTAGGGCCGTCGAGGCTTGGTCTTGAATTGGGCTGCCAATTTCTTCAAGGGCCGTTGAGGCTTGGTCTTGAATTGGGCTGGAGGTTTCTTCAAAGGCCATCAAGGCCTGGTCTTGAATGAAACGGACCACGAGCGGTTTCACATGGTTTTGTTAGTGGATGAATCGGCACATACTTGTTGTGCTTGTTGACTCTCCACAAGCTTGATGAAGAACACAAGTGTTTGTTTTGGCCAGAGAGCTTTCTGAAGTCAAATTTGATCAAAGGTGGTGCACTTGAATCGGATTTGTGATTTTTTCAAGGGCCGCCGTCGAGGCTTGTTCTTGAACAATCAAGACCATAAGTAATGTCACATGGTTGATGATCTTTGGCTTTGTTGGGAATTAATCGACACATATTTGTTGTGCTTGTTGATTTTCCACAAGCTTGATGAAGAACACAAGTGTTTGCTTTACCCAGAGAGCTTTTCCGTTCGCCACAAAGGTTTGAATTTACTTCATTTCTCTAGAGTCGACTTTGATTGAAGGGTGGTGGACACTTGATCTTGAATCAGACTTGTGATTTCTTTAAGAGTCATTGAGGCTTGATCTTGAATGAAATGGGATCACGAAGAGCTTCACGTGGTGGGTGGTCTTTAGCTTTTGTGTGGATGAACTGGCACATATTTGTTGTTCTTATTGATTTTCCACGAGCTTGATGTAGAACACGAATATTTTCTTTGGCCAGAGAGCTTTCTAATTTTCCTCCAAATGTTCAAATTCACTTCATATCTCTGGAGTCGTATTTGATTCAAATGTGATGGACATTGGACCTTGAATCAGACTTGTGATTTCTTCAAGGACTGTCAAAGCTTGATCTTGAATGAAATGGACCACAAGGAGCTTCACGTGGCGAGTGGTTTTCGACTTTGTTAGGGTTGAATCGACACATGTAGTTGTGCTTGTTGATTCTTTGTGAGCTTGGTGAAGAACATGCGTGTTTTCTTTGGCCAAAGAGCTTTCTAGTTTCCTCCAAAGGTTTGGCTTTGCTACATTTCTTTGGAGTTGAATTTGATCCAAGGGTGGTTGACACTTGATCTTGAATTAGACTTGTCATTTCTTCAAGGGTGGTTTAGGCTTAATCTTGAATGAAATGGGACCACGAGGAGTTTAACGTGGTGTGTGGTCTTCGGCTTTGTTGGGGATGAATCGACACATGTATTATGTGTGCTTGTTGATTCTCCACGAGCTTTATGAACATGATTGTTTGGATGTTTGAGAGAGTTATGGATGTCCGAAGTTTCGACTTACTTCCTTTTGCTCCCCTCTTTGAATGAGTGCCTAATATTTATAGGCAAGGAATTTGGCTTGATTTGAAATACCCAATTGAAGCTAGACTTGAGCTACTACTTTGTGCCATCCACGTGTATATATATATAACATATACATATATGTACATATATACACACACGACACCTTTTGATTATTATTTTTTTTGTTGGCTTCCTCTACATTGCACGACCCTTCCTTCTCCATTCAAGTTTCAGACGCAAATTGGGTTTGAGTCCAAAGTTTTTACCTCAAAAATAATTTAATTGGTAAGGTTAAAAAACCTGTTTGGTAAGCCATTTTGCCAAATTGGACAAAAAAAAAATTTAAAATTTAAAACTAGCCTATTATAATTTGAAAACAACAAAGGTCAGGTCTTAGTTTTTTTTTTTTTTTTTCACGAACTCATGTCACGATGGAGGTCTCTCAGGTCTGAGTGACTTGTGTCGCGTAGACCATGAGCACCCTTGCGCCTCACCAACGACGAACGACCATGAGATTTCGGCCAATAGGGGGTGAAGGTTCCGATGAATAGCTTTAAGCCTCAAATCTCTGAGTACTTGATTGGGGATGAAACTGGGCCATTCTCTTTTCTGCCAGGAACGATCAAGGTAATGGGTCTTTCTCTTACTGCTTTGTTTGGTTCCTTGGAAAAGGGAGGAAATGATGGGAAAGTTGATTTATGTGTTTTGTTTGTTGGGTTGTGAGAAATTGAGTTTATCTATCTAATTGGTGTGATTCATTTGTGTACAATGTATATAATCTAATTGATGTGCCCATGAGGATTGATTTGTGAACGGAATTTGTTGTGATGTTTAGAGAGGTTAAGGATTGATGTTTAGAATAGCATATTAGCAAGTTAATTTGGTTCCTATATTTCTATTAAAGTTGGTTCCGTGAAGCTATTAGAGCTTGCATATTAGGTGTTTGTGAAAATTTCCCATCGAGTTAGAAACAAGGATATGATGCAAATCTGGTCGTGGTGTGTTTTGGTATGTGTGTATGTAGGTATAGGGTATAGGGGTCGTTATGTGTGTATGTAAGTATGTGTGTATGTAGCCTTGTAAGTGCAATTGAGTTAAGTTACCGTACCATAAGAACAATGTAGTCATGTTGAAAGTTTTCCCAATATGGCTTTGGTTCAAGTCCGCTGGTAGTGGTGTCGTTATATGAAATTAGTAGAAGAGAGGGTTCACTGAAACTGGGGTTCATAGCTAGTAAACTGTTTCTAAAAAGGACCATGGTTCCTTTGGATCTTACATTGCTTGGGAATTGAAGTTAAGTTTGGTTGGCAGCTTAGATTGCCTTGGTAATGCTATAGTTGACCATTATATTTGAAAAATTGGGGCACCATTTTTATAGTTGTGCTTACAGTATTCCAGTGAAATTTAGAGGTTGTCACCAACTGGGAATGTGTCATAGCCTCTTATCGCTGCTAATGATATCATTATCGTCTAGTTCGTGAAAATGCCATTTGAATTTCATTTATGTTGTTTTAGTGTAGATTTTTACTTAGGGTGGTGGCATATATTGGATTAAGACAAAACTAAGCAAATTATGGGTTTTTAAATTTGTTAATCTGTTACAAATTAAAGGTTAATTTGATGAATGAAGAACAATGAATAGGAAGGCAAAGTTCCAATCTTTTCTAGTATTCATGGGGGTTTATGTCCCTCTCAAAGCGGGAGACTTGTTGGCTTAAGGTTGCCCTTATTCTTCTTGTTAATTACATATTTAGCTAATTAGAACTGAATGCTACTTAAAGTTCTGATCTTTTATTTTTCTGGTAAATTTGTATGACTTCTGCAATACAAAAACTATTTCATTTTTCTGGTAAATTTGTATGACTTTTGCAATACAAAAACTATGTCCCCTTTCTTTTGAGATTTCCTTTAACTCTTGTCTTTTCAACTGGGAACTTGCATGAAGTCGTATTGTCATGCCCGTGTCATTGGAAGAGGTAAATGCGTTACTCTTAGGTCACACTACTCTCATTTTGTTTGATATTCTCGCATGCATAAAATGCCTTTTTATTTATCATCTAGTTTGTTAAAACTGAGTATATAGTACATACTACATAGAACTGAGTATATATGTGTTTTGTACATTCATATGTGAATGTAGCTTTTAGCTTTGTATTAATTTCGATGTTTCCGTTTACATTGTTCTAGTACGTGTCTAAGAGATGTCAAACAAGGACTTTGAAAATGACCATGATGATAAAGCTAATTGGCCAAAACCTATTGAATACTACTTTATTAGTATGTTGTATGAAGAGACAAAAAAAAGCTTGCAAACCAACACTTTATGAAAGAATCAGTGGGATGCGATTGACGAGAAGGTGTTTGACAAATATGATGAGAGATACACTTGTGAAAAATTGAAGCAAAAATATAATCGATTGCGAAAAATTCATTGTGAGTTTGCCAAGCTTGTTAATCATACTGGGATGGGTTGGGACCCTGTTGCAAACACTTTTCAAGCATTGGACGAAGTTTGGGTAGCTTATATTAAGGTATTTATTGTATTATATAATGTATTTTCTTTATAGATATGCATTATTTAATATTATTTACTAAGTGTGGTCAACCTATAATAAAATTTCACAGAAAAACAAGTTTGCTAGCCGTTTCTGTAGCAAAGGGTGTTCTCATTATGAGGTGCTTGGACAGATTTTCAATAATACCACTGCAACTGGTCAAATGCAGTATGCATCAGCCAATTCTCCTCCAAATTCTGATTCTAAAAGAGAGTTAGAAGTTGGGTTTCTTACCACTGGTGCACACATTAGACAAAGTATTGGAAGTGGTTCAAAGGCTTGTAGTGAAGGACATGAAGGAACCAGTACCAAGCGTTGTGCTCTTTTCCCTCCAAATGATCTTTCCTCGAAGTTAAAGTCATCCAAGTCAACCAAAATGGACGAAGGTATTCCAGCTTGGGCAAAGTCACTTGATGCCAAGATTAAGGCTACATTGGAAAAGGTTAAGCGTAAAACAGAAAGGGAAGTATCCTCCCTATTGAGAGAGTTAAGTACAATTGAAGATTGTATGGAAGTACTTGAGGACATGGAAGATGTTGATGATACCGCTTATTTGAAAGCTTTGGAGAAGTTCACTAGCTTGGATTGGTGGAGGATGTTTATGATGATGTCTGAGTCGAGGAAAAAATTATGGCTCAATAGTCTAAAATGAATAGTTAGTTAGTAAGTTGGTTGTTAGTTAGTGTGTTGGTAATATGATGAATTTGCTTAGAATTAATTATAAGGGTTAGTAAGATGACTATGGATATGCTTTTGTGTTTGGTATTGAGATCTTTTGCTTTAGGATGAACTATAATTAAATGAGTGTGGAAATGACTAGTGTTGGTAATATGATTAATGTTATGTTATTATCTTATAGTATTGTCTTGTCACTTTGTTTAGCTATTAATTACTTGATAGTTGTAGAATATAATTAATTGTTTGTCTATATAGGATGGATTCAAATGAAGTGGACAACAATGGTTCAAGTTCAGAAAGTGATTCATCATCTGATTTGGATGATTCGCTTGGAGAGTTGCTTTTAGTTATAAGATTGTATGACCATTACTCACGTTTAAATAACCATGCATGACTTCACATTTTTCAGGCTGCCAATATGTGATAGAATTATTGAATGGACTTCCATATAGGTTATTTGATATTTCAAGGATGGATAAAAGCACGTTCAAGAATTTGTGCTCCACATTGAGAGAATTGAACTTTCTACAAGATCATAGATCAATTTGTGTGGAAGAGACCGTATGCATATTCTTGTTTACTATTAGTCATACAATCCATAATAGGGTAATTGCTTAAATGTTTCAACATTCTAAAGATTGTGTCAAGACAATTTAACAGAGTTCACAAAGCAATATGTCGACTTGGTACTCGTCTAATTCAACCTCCAAATATAGATGCGACACCTTTTGAGATTTTGGGAAATCCGAAGTACGACCCATGGTTTTAGGTAATATATTTATAAAGTACATTTATTATTTAGTTAGATCGTGATCATTATTTTTCTATAAAACCTAGAAAGATACATGTTTAAAGCTCTAGAATAACAACTTAGGTTGAAGTAAACTATATTTTGTGTACTAACATGTTATGATTTGAACTATAAAATGGTAGAATTGCATTGGCGCTATTGATGGAACACATATCAGTGCATGGACTCCTTCATCGAAACAAATTTCATACTGAGGTAGAAATGTTAGTGTAATACAAAGTATTATGTTGGCATGTTCATTTAGGAAGGAACGGCTAATGACTCGAGAGTGTTGATGAATGCAATGAATGCAATAACAAGAGAAGTGAATAGGTTTCCAATGCCTAAAGAAGATATGAAGTCATTGAAACATATCAAATTACTTGTATTTTTTTTTTCTTATTGTATTTGGCTCAAGTAAAATACTTATATGCATTGTTCTTGGAATAGGAAAATATTATGTTGTTGATTCCGGCTATGCTAACATGAGTGGGTTTCTTGTACCATATCACAAAGTGTGTTATCACTTGCGTGATTTTAGAGGAAGAGGTAAACGTCCAACAGGAGCAATGGAATTGTTCAACTTTAGGCACTCATCACTACATAATGTTGTTGAACGATGCATTGGAGTGCTTAAGAATCATTTTCCCATTCTAAAGTTGATGTCAAATTATCCAATTAGGAAGCAAAGACGCATTCCCATTGCATGTTGTGCCGTGCACAATTTCATTAGAATGCAATCAAGGAATGATACATTGTTTCAACGATTTGAAGACAATGATGTTGATGTGGTAGATGAAGAAAGCTCGGGGACAAATCAAGAAGGGGAAAACATGCATTTGAATGACTATAATGTTATGAATGATGTTAGAGACCACATAGCTGGATCAATGTGGCTTGATTACGTCAATAACAATTAGTCACAAAGTTTATTGGTTTTCTAGAATGTTTTAATGTCATATTTATTGTCTAAGATTTGAAGTTTAATTTGATTATCGAGCATATATGTGTTGTATTAGCACATGAGTATCAAAATAATATGTTTACGGTTAAATTTTATATGTTTTGTATATCTTAAAACAAATACATAATTGAAAAAAAAAAACTGTTTTTAAGAGTTAAACCAAACAAGTTTTCCAAATTTTAGATTCAAAAATAGTTTTTTAGTTCAATGCCAAACACGTTTTTTAAATCTAAAAAAAAATGTTTCTAAGAAATGTTCTTAAAAATTAGTTTTAAGAACAATTCAAGTTTTTTGAGTAAGAACAATTCAAGCTTTTTAAGCTCTTCGTTCCTGATTTTGTGTGAGGAAACACGCCACCCTTGAAAAGCTTTCCTGAATCAGATATTTTTTTTCCTAATTTGGAGGATTTGACTTCTGTGAGAATTTTCTTTCTTCAATATATAATGGGCATGAACTTGAACAATTTTTTTCACAACAAAACCCACGACTTTAAACACCGTCGTCTTCCTCTGTGAATTCTAGAGCCTCTGCAGTGGGCCGTCCAATCGGATGCGCGACCCCTCCAATTTCAGGCCGAGCACCGGGCCGAGTCATGTTCTTCCAGAATGAGTCCTGGAACGGCAAACCTTTTTTTATGCGAATGTTGTAGACCAATTTGGGGTTGCGAGTTAGAAATTGATTGCTTGGATTGGTGTGAACGGCAAACCATTATTCCCCAGGGTGTTTGTCAGTGAGGATTTGGTGAATAGCCACGAAAGGCATGGAAGAAGGATGGATCCCCATCACACTACAGATTGAGTAATAAGCAGGCGGAGGAGAAGCCAAAGCCGACAGGTTCTGCAAGTATGAGGGGCCGATCTTGGGAGCAAGCAACCTAGTTGCGCTGACCTTGCCTTTAGTGATCAGGATTCAGGACATAGGCATTGATGACCTGTGTTTTCTTGACACGATATTTATTTGCATAATGACTAAATTTGCCACACTTGTAGCATTTTACTTTTTGTTCTTGTTTTTTGGAGTGAGATGTTTCTGAGGGTTTTCTTTTCCATTTATTAGACCTGGGGTTTTCATAAAATTTATTAGTTTTAAAGTTTTTGATTTGGATTTGTATATGTTGTATCTGGGGTTTTGTCTACTTGAATACCTATTAGGGTATTTATTGTAGACTTGTGATTTTTTCTTTTTGTTGGATGGAGTAATGGGAGGTAATCCATATTGTTCACAGAATGTCCCTAATTTGTATTTGGCTATGGATTTGTCTTTATTGACTTGTTTTGAAATTTTCATATCAATACACATTTTCAATCCTTCCTTCTAGATAATATTAATAATATTTCCATAAGTAAGGGTATGATATGGTATGATACCTTATTCATTAACTAAAACATTTCTAATTTTATGGACAAAAAGGTTTGGTAATCCATTAATAAATTTTTCTTTCCAAAATGGTTGATTACTATCATCTCTAAGCATGACTCTGGACATGAAGACGTCCTTGTACCACCTAAAATCACTTAAGGTTGGACATCTTAAATTGCTAAGTAGGTCATGAATTTTAGAGGTGACATTACTGGATGTTCCTATAAAATGTTCAATGATGATAAAGAGTAAGGTGTTGACTGCATCTAGGACTCCTTGTCTTATATGCTCATCAAATATAGGGATTCCTTCTTCATCTTTTTAATTGCATTTTTTATTTCATTTCTTGATTGTTCAATAAGGTGATTCTCCCACCAGAAATGAAGCATTTTTTTTAATCTAGTGACCAAGAGGTCGACAACTTGTGTTTAACTAAGATTATGATTGGTAATTTAATTATTAGCAACAATAGAGATGTGTTGTAATTTGTTTAAAAGTTCTTGTTCTGATAAACCATCTATATTTCATTCATAGAGTTTATCAGCCGAGACTGAGAATTGTTTTTGAATGTTTCGTTATTCAAACTGAATATTCGGAGGTGTTGGTCTTGGATACCAATTTTTGGTAAGATATGTTGGATTGATTCTTTTATTTGTGATACGTTTGAGCTCAAGATTTTGAAAGGCTTGTTCTACTTTCCTAATGGAATCAGTTTCAGTTTCATTTTCTGAATCCCATATTGTAGAAATTGTTTCTACATGAGACTCATTTGGATGTTGTAAAACATTGACTGTTTTTTCTTGCTTTAACTCTTTTAACATTTGGTCTATTTTTTGACTTGAGAAAATTGTTTTCAAAGCGATTGTACTAGAAGAAGACTCTAGAAAGTTGACTAAAGGTTTTTCCCTACGTGTTGGTTTTGGTTGGGAAAGTTTGTCTATTTTTGTTTCAATTTTATCTAGTTGTTTTCCGATCATATGAAGACTTTGATTTGTGAAATTGTTTTGTTCAATGACTGGCTTAACTCCTGCATCTTCTTTTGGAAGTTTATAAGGAGTGGCTGGTACTTGTGTGTTTACAGTGGAAATTAAAATGGTTTCTTGTGGGGGATGACTAGAGGAAACTAAGGTTTTATCTTTTTTAACCCAATTTTCTTTGGTGATGATCTCTAATTTGTTTTCAGGTTCATAATACTTTTCAACAAAATCGAAGAAAAATACTTCAAACCTGTGCTTTTTCATGAAATTGGTCCACTTGTTGTAAATGTCCAATTTTTGTTCTTTTGTATACTTATTACGGAAAATGTCTCTACCGGGAATACTTTCTATGGCTTCGATGTCAACATTAAGTTTCTTCCATTGAATTTTAAATGGCTTATTTAGCACAAGTAATTGGTGATTAACTTGACCTGCTTCGAAGTCAGATGCTGTTGGAGAAGTTCGTTCTCCTTGATTTTGGGTTTTGGGTTGATAAACGGGAAGAGTGACTTGAGAGGTTGTTTCTATTGATTTTAGTTTGATATTAATCAAATCATTGATTAGTTCTTGTTGGGTGACAATTGAACTTGTTTCGACTGCTTTTAATTTTTTTTTTTATTAAAGAATTAATGAGATCTTGATCTTGATCTACCATGCTGGTAGATGTGGATCCGGCAAAAGAATTCCTGCTGGGGGCTAAAATAACTCATGGAGGTTGACACTAGATTTTCTAGCTGGTCGGTCAAAGTTGATTTTAATTGTTCCATCAAAATATTGTTCTATGTTGTCTAGGTTAACTAAACTATTTTGGATACTAACTAGTTTGCTTTCATTGATCAAGCAGCAATCGAAAGGTAGACTAATATCTGACCACCTAATGGTTTTGGGTATTTTGATGTTAGCATTTTCTTGGTTTGTTTGGATTAAGAGTAGGTCTCTAGGACTTTTGACTAAGGCTTGGAAATTCATATTTGTTCCTGTAACCTTGTAATAGACTCTAAAAATTAAGGCCAATGGTTGGACTCCTTCAAGGACTTGGTATCCTGAAGTTTTGATGTTTAACGTGAATGCTTTCAGCATATGGGAGTCTGAAAGACTTGTAGTGAGATCTGGGAAACAATCAAAATGAATTGGTCCATTGTAAAGGCTTGACTCAATCATTCCAAGAATGCTATCGCTGAAGTTAGTGAATCTTGCATCTCGGAAACATAACAAAATAGAGGTATTAAGGCATCTTCTTGTTAAGGGTTTGACTGCTATTTGGACTAGACCTATGTGAATATAATTGTAACCATATTTTCTATGAGTTTTGATTTGATATGGGGTGAATAATTGACAAGTTTCATGTTCTTTACTAAGAGCATATGCCTTTTTAACTGTTTTGACATGACCTTCACTTCTAAAAGAGGCTACTGACCATTTCTTTTTATAAATATTTTTACTTGAAACCTTGGGGACATTCTAATCTCCAAAGTCGATACTGTCATCTATTTGAAATTCTAATTTTTGTTATTCATTGCCTACATCTGGAATTGTTCCTATACTAGATCTAGAGCTAGTGCTGACCATTGAATTAGATCTAAATAATCTACTCATATTGTTCAAAATACAGAGTTACAAAACAGAAATCCTATCAGCTTACCTTCCTCGAGTATTTGCTAAACTCCCTCTCTGTTCATGCAATCCGCTCATGCCAATCCTATGGACTTATTGTTTAGAACACGTCTTACTGTTTGGGTTGAGAGTTAAACAAGACAGCTTAGAAGGTGAACAAATAGGATAAACTGAATTGAAAGCTGGAAATGTGAACAATAAAGATGATTAAAGAGATAATAATTCAATTACCACTCAATCAGCCAGCTATGCTAAAACATCCCTTTATGTCTAGAAAAACCCAAAGGAATACCTTTTTAGCATCCCTTTCAATATTCACCAAGAACAAGCCCCAAAGAAATTAGCCAAAACAATTTTTCCTCCTAATTTTCATTATCAGCCTACTGAATCATATAAAACTCTCAAATATTACCTAGCCATTCTCAGTGAGACTAAATCCATTTCAGTTAAACCAATTTACAACATAACCCATGAAAACAAAATCATCTACTAGACAAAACCTCTTCATACCCAGCATGTTCTCATCCCTAACAATCATTATAATTATTTTGTTTACACTCAAGCATGGACTAACATTTTCCTCCATCAAACAGAAGACTTTAGTCACTCATGGTTTATCAATTTTAACAAAAGTTTCAGATTAAATTTCCCAACATGGTTTCCAAAATGGTGGTCAGTTCATGGCCCGACAGCTAGTCTCTTACCAGAAGAACTCATGCAAGTCTTATCAGCTGGTTTCTAGCAAAAATTTAACAGAAGCCGATTCAATTACAGGATTACACTTCTCCCATTGTTCATGGCTAAGTACAAAGTCCCATTGATAATGAAGTAGAATTATGAAGTCAAAACCAGTGAAGTCTACCAATCAAGATCAGTCAAGTGGTGGGATAAGTTCAATCATCAGAAGATCATCAATCTGGTCATCTCAGAATTTCTCGTCACTTCGGCTCCTGTCATTCCAGCAACTTAAGCTCTAGCTATTTCAGCACAACCAAAAATGGCATTGCCAATCATTCCAAAACAATCTCTATCAAACATTAGTCCTTCATCATCCCTCAAAAGAACAACCAAGCCATCCAAATCCACGAGTTCGAAGATGAAAGAAAAATCATCTTAGCTTAAGGACTTAGCCCAACAGCTAATGGCAGAAGCAGCTTTACTAATGAAAATTCAGATTTAGAGTTTTCAGATGCATCATCACAACAACTAGCCAACTCAGCAAGTCAGAAAGCCAAGTGGGTAGACTATTATGATTCACAAGACCTGTCTGAATTATAATTTGCCTATGTGAATAAACAGTTGCTCAACATATGATTCCAATAGGAAAAATGTCGACATCAACATCGAAAGTAGTAGCAATTATCAACCATCATTCCAGACAAGACACTATTCATGAATAGTAAAATCACTTTTACTGTTCATACATCATGATATTCTCAATTTTGTGTGCATGATTCAACAGTAAACTACTTTTAGCATCTTTCCAACTCAGAAGATCAGAGGAAGGAGGCTGAAACTTTTGCGTATTCTTCAATAACAGAACAAAAGCAAATATTCAGCTTGTAATTTCTCAATTCAAAAATTGTAAACACTTTTAGATTTAAAATCAAAGATGCCTGCGTGCACCAATATCCTTGTTTTCATTCCAGTTTGCTGACTCAATCGCCAATAAATCAATTGTAAGTCGTTGAGTAAGTTTTCAATAAAATTTATTTCCAAGTATATCTGCATCACTACTTTGAATTTAGTATTTTCATTATGAAGAATATTTTCATAACAACTGATTTTAAATGGAATAAAATTCTTACTCACAGTCAATTCATCGAGTATCTCAAATTCAAGGTAAACACCGATCAATCATTTGTTCAATTCTTTCTATTTGTTTATAACAGTTGGTTTCATGGCATTTTTAATCATACTTATCCACCACATCAAATTCCTCATGATTCAATTAATCATTCATTTTCCAGTTCATTCAATCCTAATCATCATTGTCGTTAGTATAATTGCCCTCATTGTTTTTATTATCACTAGTTCCACTCTATTTGTGTATATATATATCTAATATAATCTCTATTGATTAATAAAACACTCATTGTCAACCAAAACCTTATGAAATTACCAGTTTAACCGTCTAATTAAAACAGAACATGAAAGAGAAATATAGGGCATAAATGTAATTTCACATAACCAAATTTTGCTGCTTTTTTTTTCAAAGCCTCATCCACATGTAATCCTAACTTATCTCTAATTTACAAAAAAAAAAAAAAAAAAAAAAAAAAAAAAAAATTCTCACACACTTTGTGTGTGCCCATATGCTAGTATACATTATAAAAATAAAATACGTATATATTTTTTCTTTTTTTTTTCATTTTTGACGCGCTTTTTTATGCAAGTGACAACACTTGTGGAATTTTGCATCATTCCCCTATGTTTTGCCGCTCATGTCCACGTGTTGTCTTCGAGCTTAGTTTCCAACCATAGGTGGCGGCTTTCTGCTAATTTCTGCAGTTAGTGGCGGTTTTTTGCTAATTTCTATAGTTAGTGGCGGCTTTTTGCAAGTTTTTGCAGTTAGTGGCAGCTTCCTATAAGTTTTTGCAGCTAGTGATGGCTTCCTACAAGTTTATGCAGTTAGTGGCAGCTTCCTGCAAGTTTCTGTAGTTAGCGGCGGCTTTTTGCAGGCTTTTGTTGTGGCCTTCAGCATTGGTTCTATGATGCCTGTTGTTGATGTTGTAAGGGAGTGTGCTGGCCACAAGGGAGTGTGATCGTTGCAAGGGAGTGCTGCTCACCGCAATAAAATTACTTGTTGTAAGGGAATCGCTGGACTGCATGCACTATCTTTTCCTGCAAAGACGAGGACATATTGTTGCCTACGAGGATGAGCCGCTATGATGACAAGTTGTGATGCCGCTGCTGGTTACCACTGACGTAGGTGTCAATTCTTTGCCCGTATCGCCTTTGGGACAACATTGTCTCTGATGCACATTGCGCTTGTGGTTGTACCATCTTCAGGACTCTATACTTCACATTAGTCTTGCTGCTTGCTCGCTCGTGGAAGACACCGATGCATTGAAGACATTGGAAGACTTGCTCATGATTTAGTTGCACAACTTTGAAGACTTAGTCTCAGAGTGATGGCTTGATCTTACATCTTCATCTCAAAGGTTGGAACATTTACTTTTTGTTTTTTTTCATTTTTTAGTGACTGAACTCGACTTTCATTTTCGAGCTGCCTACGTACCCTTCCGAAAAAAAGATCAAGTCATAACGTAGTTCAAAAATGTTTGCTTGTTTGTTTGTTTATTTTTCTTTTGTTTTTGGTGTTGTACGCAATTTAGGTTCTTGTGGGCCAAGAGCATTTGTTGTCACCTTTTATGCCTATGCAGACAAGGAGCTTTGGTGTTGCCTTTTAGGCTCATGCGGAAGAGGAGCATTTTGGTGTAGATTTGGTGTCGTTTGCAATTTCAGCTCATGCACGCAAGGAGTGTTTGGTGCCATGTTGCAGTTTCAGCTCATACAAGGGAAGAGCATTTGATGTGATTTTGTCAAGCGATCTTGGAGTGGTGTTCCTTGCAAACTTCAAAGCAATGAGTCTTGATTAATTGGTTGAAGAAGTCTTCAGAGAAGAAATTGTGCATCGTGATGGGGAAGGATGATCTTTAAGTCGAAATTTCATCATTTTCAACCACTCTATGCCACTTTAGATGTTGATGAGAGCTTCTATGCTTTCTCCATGATTTATCAACTTGTGGTATCCATTTAAACATATGCCTTTAAAACTCAACAAATTTTGAGTACATCGAGTAGTGTACAATGCATTTTGTATGGACAATATTGTTCCATTTGGCAACATGATATAGGCTTTTCTTGAGCCTTCAATTACATCTGATTGGCTTGATATTGTTGTTACTTTTACTTTTGTCAGCATCAAGCTTGAGAAATATTTTCGATCTCAAAGTATTATATGCGTGGTTGTGTTGTCGGCAAGATAAATATCCCAGCCATTGCTCTTGTTTTGAGTAAAGTAATCATAGTTAAAAACAATTTATTCATAATAAAAGGAAATTGAAATGCCACTTTTATTATGAATTGAAATGTGAGCTTAAACTACAAGCTCAGATAATAAGAGTACATCAAACATAAATGATCTATTTGGACCGATACACTTCATTCCCTCTTTCCACAATGAAGTCTGAGACATCCAGGTGGGTTGTGTTCAATTGCCCTAATAAATCGAACACTGAATCAGGTATTTCATTGGTTTAGCTTGATCAAGGAAATTGGTTTCGACACCCTTCTCCTTGAGGGAGGCTTGATACAAGTCCACCAGATGTTTTGGGGTATGATAGGTTGGCGCCCAATGCCCATTGCCACCACACCTTGTGGCGATTTACATTTTTGAAGTTCGGGCTTGAATTATGCCTTGGACCCTATTTGTAAGACTGGACACCATGATTCTTGCCTTTCCTGTTCCACCGGTTTCACCTGTGACCATGCCCTCGTTTGTAATTATTGCCACGAAAGGATGTGGTGTTCACTTCAAGGGAAGCAGCATTCACTTCTGGGAATGGTGTCGATCCAATAAGTTGGGATTGATGATTCTTATTAGGAGCTTATTGTTTTGTTCAGCCCTAAGAAGCATCGATATCAGCTGGTTGTGCTCAATAAAGTCTTGCTCTCTATACTACTACTCCATGAGCACGTTGGAGGAATGAAAAGTGTTGAAAGTCTTTTCCAGCATATCTTCCTCAGTGATGGTCTCCCCACAAAGCTTTATCTGGGAGCTAATTCTAAACATTGTAAAGTTGTACTCAACAACCGACTTGAAATCCTGGATCATCAGGTATGTCCACTTATAACGAGCCCTTGGAAAAATCATTGTTTTCTGGTGATTGTATCTATTTCTCAATGCCTTCCAGATGGCTAATAGATCTTCAACCGTTAGGTACTCACTCTTCAGTACTTAATCAAGGTGGGGACGGATAAAGATTATGGCCTTCAATAATTGTTAGCAACGATTATAAAAAATTAATCTAAATTTTGTATCTATTTCCCTCCTTGATGGTTTCTCCAAGATTTCCTACGTCCAGATGGATCTTGGTATCCACTACCTAGGTAAGGCAGTTCTTCCCAGCAATATCCAGGGCAACAAAATAAAGTTTTGCCAAGTTCACCATTTTCTTTTTCTGAAAGAAAAATGAGGTGTAAGAACTTGCAATAATATGTATTCTGGAGGAATGTAGTGTTAGAACTTCTGGTTCTTACAAATTTTTCATTTTGATCTTCAGGCCAAAATGTTAAGCACTCGAAACTTCAGGCTCGAGATTTACATAATTAATGAGCAAGACAATTATATTGCACCACTCTTATTGAAACAATATAGCGTAGGATAGGCGATTATACTACACCACTTAAGAAGCAGGAAAGTTAAATATACAGAGCAGGGTGGGCGATAATACTACACCACCTAAAATTACAGTAAAATTAAATCTGCAGTTCTAGATGGGCGATTGTACCGAACCATCTTTGATCACAATAAAATTAAAATAAATAAACATTGGGTTAGTAATCAGGAGCTACACCAAACAAGAAATAAAAAATATAAGTAATTGTTATATTAAGAATTAGGAGCAGGCATGGCGTTAGTGGATCTTGTTGATGGTACATCAAGCAGGTGAGGCAGATGAGGAAGAAGAGCAGTAAGATCCTTGGAGGAAGCATTGTTTCGGCAAAGGGAATGAGAACTGGTTAGGGTAAGAGAGTCGTGCTAATAATGTGTTATAAATAGGCAAAAATTACAGAGGTAACCTTTGCTAGGGACAAGAGTGAAGCAGGTGCAATTTATCACACTGTTTAATTTTGTAACTCTAACACAAAAGGATTGTAGGTAAAGAGAGGAAGAGAGGGATACTGATATTATTGCTTTCAGTTCTTTTCTTTTGTTATGTGTTGTGATCACACACGAAGTACTCTTTAAATAGAGCCACACTCGTGAAAACTTACAAAGGTGAAATGAGTGGTCTTTGAAAAACCGCATACAACAACATGGTCACTATTCTAAAGTCTTCCTCACCTTTGGCTAAAAACGTTTGGGTATTCATTCCCATAACTTTTACAACAGAAAATAATTTTAAACAAGAGAAAATATAGAAAAGGGGAAAATTGTATACATTGGGGTTCTCACATGCAACCATCTCCCTATAGCTAACTTGGTTACATAAACAGTACGTAGGTTCATTTGGATCCACAGGTATATCTAAATCCATAGCAGTAGGATTGATAGATGCAATTACTGCTGTGGTTGTTGCCAGTCTTGTGATATGGAGAGAAAAAAGCATCACTAGGTCCCAAAGAACACAATTTGAGATGATATATACTTTGCATCTCATGCCAACCAAACATGCTCAAACTCATTTCACTTCGTAAACATTCTTAAACAATGAAGGTATGAATGTAGTTTCAAAACCCCGTAGTTAATAGTAAAAGGGTAGAAACGTGAAATTAGAAAAATCAACTCAAAAAATATAACAAATGAAACATTAAGAATAGGTAGATACTTTTTTCACCCTCTTCTACCACCTTCACCACTTCGTCCAAACTTGCACCACTATTGGGACTTGGAGCAGGCAACGCGCTCGCTGTAGCATTCTCTCTTTTGGCAATATACCTGTTGACCCTAAAAACTACCAAGCCTACGTGGCACGCAGGCTGAGTAATTAATGAGCTAACTGCATCGTACGGTTGATACAGGGTGTGCCAACTCGTCGGTCGAGCTTGGCCGACGAGTAAAATATGCTGATGTTGCGTTGAGCGTGCTGCTGACTTCGCGATCTTGCGACTGCGGCTGAGGAAGGAACACGTCTCATCCTTGAGGTTCTAGAGCCTGAAGAAAAGGTTGCTAATTTTGCAAAGTTCACAAACCGTCAGCACTGGATTCGATCACAGTGATTATATTTGTAAGGGTATAAGCACGCCTAATCGACATCAGAGTATAGGGGCACAGATACTTAAAATAGATATATGTCTTGATGGTATATGTGGTTCGGTCGTCAGAATGCCGAACTCTAAAGCTGAGTTATGAGTATCCAATCATAAAACAACTCGGCATTTAATGTGTCGAGCCCTAATAAACTGTAACACCTCACCTCGCTGAAAAGGCTAATGAAATGACCTCTGCCAATAAAGACCCAAAAGTCTTTCTCGACCTAGACTTAGATAAATAACTAGTCGGCCTCAACGTAGTGTAGTTTATCTAAACTGAAGGTGTTTCGCGGTCGGCTGGTTCTACGACGATAGTGTTGTTTATCCAAACTGAAGGTATCACTGGTTGCCTTCACAGTGTTGTTTATCCAAACTGAAGATATGTTGGCAGAAAAATAAAATAAAGATCTCAAGGTTGTTGAGAGAGTTTGCGCAAGGCAAATTGTGTGTTGAATTGAAGGGGGCCTTGAATGATGCCCTCCTTCCTCTATTTATAGTAGCAAACCTACTTCTGATCGAATGAAAACTATACTCAGATTAGGACTTCTTACCCTGATCCAATCTTATCTCGGCCAGTCCTACTCCTATTAGGACTTTGAACTCAACCCTTTATCAGGCCGCATTCATTCCCAAGTTTCAACATCTTTATCCTGTTGACACTCCTTATTGTATCAGGATTCAACTACCCCATCATGATAGGACACGGCCAGCCCCTGAGCAAAACTTCCAGGATGAGAACAATTCTAAACTCAGCCCAAACCAGTATTTTAGGCCCAAACATTGCCCCTTCACTTCTGAGGTCGTCGACCTACATTCCTTGGTTCGATCATCGGCCTTGAAGAAGTGAGCCGACTTAAAACAAACATTGAACCCTCTCGAGAAATACCACCATGCTTATTTATTAGACATGATCTCACGATCTTGATTTTCCCAACCGTCCTGCCACGAGTCGTTCCCTTGGTTAACTTAGTAGCCCTTAATCATGACCTTCGAAAACGTGTAACAGCCAAAACGTCTCTTGTACATTAAATCCGCCGCAACACACAATCGTGCATCCTCAAACCGCGAAAACCTCAGTCTTTTCGCCTGGATACTCTGAATATCCACAATGATTAGCAACTTTCCCGCTCGATTCTATCCCCAATTTTGAAAATCAAACATTTAACCTTCCTTCCAGAATGCCTATAAATACCTGAATCATTTCCATTCGTACTTTAAGCTTTCCAAAACCCATGAATCCTTCTTGCTATCGTCCATCACCAACCTCTTCAAAGACTGTTGCCTAACACCCTTGCTGCAAGGGTTTGATTGGTTAAAGTGGTGCCTAACGAAGCCTCAAGGCGCCTGGCCTTCGACCAACATGACTTGGGTGGCCTGTGTCAAACGAATAGAAAAATTCTTCTGGTGCTCGGCCACCAACACCATGATCTTTCCTTTTGGCCTTACCACCCCCACCATCCTTGACATCTCAGCTATCCTTGGGATTTCTCCCTCTGACATCCCATTAGATGCCGCCTCTTTTGGGTGCCCATCGAATGTCGACCTTAAAGCACTATTCGATGAACGGGCCATCGAGACGCTGAGCTAAGAAGGTTAAGAGCCTTCAAAAGAAGAAGTTCAGAAGTTGCACAAGAACTTCTTTAACTACAACACCTCATCCTCCATTTTGTTAGCCGATGAGAGGCGAGTTTGTGGAAGGGAGAGCACGAAGCCTTTCTATATACCGGTACAACAAGTTTATCTGTTGTACCAAGTCAAATAAGTGCTTGGTTGAAAATATACTGGTGGCTGAAGCCTTAGCTAATGGTCACTCCTTGGCGTTCAGTCCAGCTATCCTCGCCAACCTCCTGCACTGTCTGGCATAAATGACCATTAACAAGATTGACCCGCACTAAAACGAACCTCTCTGGTATTCTAACTCTAACTGCAAGTCTATTTTTCCACACTTCGGCCAAATATCCCCAACTTTCAATCTATTGTAGTGCTCGGCCTTCAGTTGGCATCTTGACCGGCGCCTCATCATCGGGCCAAAGAAGTCTTCAAATATTTCTTTCGCCTAGATGTCTTCTCTGACGACGAATTTTTGATATGTTGTCGTCAAAAGTACCTTTTTTCCATCAGGCTTCCAAAATTAACATGGAGTGAAAGTGAAGATACTGGTATTCATCAAAACTGGGGTTTATTCATGATAACATATGACCTTCCCCTTGGCTGCGACGCTCACCGAGCGAGTTGGGAGCTCTACCACCCCCACTTTGCTACTCGACAGCTAGGCTACCTCCAAGGTTGCCCGGTGCCTCTACTTACTTCCCGCTCCCTCCTAAGCCGATGATGTCTCTCTAGTTCCTCAAAGAGGGAATGCAGAGATACCGAGAAAGAGTTTCAGGAACGGTGCAAAAATTTCGTCTCTGACCAACTGTTCCTGAATCTCTCGGCACTGACACCTTCAGCGACTGGTGGGAAGGATACACTCATGACTTTTTTGGCGTTTCGGTCAAAGACATGGTCAACAAAATTTTTGGCGACCGACCCACAAAAACTCCTACCCCTCAATCCAAAGAGACGACCCAAGGTATATGGCCATCTTTACCTTTATTCTTCAAACACTTACTCGATTTTACTAACTTGATTTCGCTTTCTTAGGCAGTCGAGTACTAAAGCAAGCAGAAGTGATCACCGTAGTTGCAGCTATGAAAAAATTACCCCCTTCCTCCAAGAAAACTAAAACTGCCACGCAAACCCCGCCGAGCAAAAGGCCTCGCCAGGAAACGGAGACGATAGGTGAAGCTCCTCGTCCCAAAAAACACGTTAAGAAATTGGTGAAGAAATGAGAATGAGATATTCACGTTATCTCCACGAGAGCGACCAATCCTAATGCATCTCTTCATGTTCCCATTGTCCGGGCCTCGACGGAGAAGCAGCCAACTTCAACTAGCCTAGCATCCCAAATTCAACCCATCCTTGATGTTCCTGAAGTTGTGGTTGAACAAGTTGCTGCACCGTTGGTCGAAAAGCCTGCAGCTCTAGGGCCGACTGTTGCATCTGTCTTGAAGGAGGTAACCCCTTTGGTCGGGAAAAGTCTCCCCAAAAATCCAAAACAATCAGCGATCATCTTGGAAGAGGTATGATTATGTTGTTGGTAACTCCCTTCTCTCATTAAATTCAAAAGTATTAACAGCTTTTTATTTCAGAACGACGAGAACGACGAGATTTCACTGGCGAGTTACTCTTGACTAAGCAAACCTCCTTCCATTGAGCATCCCCCTATGGTTAAGACGACTGACCAAGTTGATTTTCCTGCATCTGATCGTGGAAAAATGACTCATGTTGAGCCTGACGCGACGGTAGAAACACCAATTCACCTGCAGGATCAAGACCTCGGCATTCCCCATCAAGAAACGACTTCTGCTTTTGTAAGACTCGATTATTTTCTCTTGTTAACTTTGCTATAATAAGTCTAAACCGAGAAAAATATTACATGTTAGGTGCCCAATTATTCATTTCATCGAAAATTTTATGCGCCGAAGGGTGTTATCTATATTTCCTGGCCACCTTAGTGGCCATCGAACTTAGATAACCTTCATCGGCCTCGTGAATTAAGAAGCAGTCTAAAACACTGGGCTCAGCCATTAAGCTATCTAGGTTCGAGCAATGAACATGAGACATGGCCGAAGTCTCCTCTCGACAGGTCTAAAAATAAATTCTCTCTACTATATTCTTTTACGTTTTCTTTTTGCCCAAATTTTTTTCATCTGCAGCCTTCATAGGAAGTCGAGTTCGATGCTTTTCTTTTGAATACTTCGGGAGTGGCTCGCCCTTCTGTAGCTACAATCGGGTCCTCCGTATCAATGGCTGAATCAAATGCTCTTGTTAGGCTGCAGAAGCTCTTTTCTCTCTCAGCTTCACAAGTTCTCGAACGCTAGGGCCTCGACTCAGTGGGTGCATGTCTGAACGATCTCGCAGCTGATGGTCAATTGACCACTAAAGCTATCACTTGAGCATCTTTTACCCTGGAACGAACCTCAAAATATTTTGGTATTTTCGAGAAAGCTCTTAGGGCTGAAGATGACTTGAAAGCTGCAACGGTCGTTCGAGAAGCTCTTCATCCAAAGGTCGAAGTTTTGAAAGCCAAAAAAGAAACATTGGCCTACCTTGACCGTCAAATTGTCGAACTCCAAAATTAAAGGTCTGTAGTTGCTTCCGAGCTTGGAAAGGATTTTGAATTGAGCGGTAAATCTTACTTAACCGAATACGCGGCTAACGTGAAGCGGGTTGAATAACTGAAGATGGATAAGAGGAATAGGCAAGTTGAGGTCACCATGGGCGAGGTGAGGTGGTTGGAGTTGAAAGTCGTTCTTGTATCTCTCATTCCTTCATCACCCTAGAATTATTTAGTTGTAAACTGATCGACCAACTCTATTTGTACACCTCTTTGAAAACTTAATGAAATGAACTTTTATTCCCGCATTTCCCATGTGACTGGATCGTATTTCTTTAAAAACTTTTCATTGATTGGCAACTTTTATTCCCCATTTACGAGAACTTTATGAATAATGAATGGCCCTTCCCAATTAGGTGATCACTTGCCGAACCTGAGGTCTTTAATTCCTACGGGTAGTACGGTTTGCCAAACCAACTCCCATTCGCCAAACATTTTTTATCTGACTCGTTGATTATAAGCTTGCTCGACGATCTTCTTTTATGCTACTAATAAGTTATAAGCATCAAGCAGGGCTTCTTCTAAATCTTCTAACTCTTATCTCATGGCCCAATGTACTCGGCATTAAACAAACTACTTTATTCAATTACTTGCAACGAGTATATACTTAGCTCTACCGGTAACATTATGTCGTGTCCATAAGTCAACGCATATGGAGTCATTCTAGTGGCTGGCAGGAAAGAAGTTTGATAGGCCCATAACCCTTCGTTTAGCTTTAGATTCCACATACCAAGCCTTTCTCTCACCATTTTTTCAAGAATACAAATCAAAAATTTATTACTTGCTTCGGCCTGCCCCATTTACCTGCGGGTAATATGGCGTAGACTGCTAAAGTCGAATTTTCAAATTCGCCGTATACCCCTTAAATCGGTCAGATGTGAAGATCATACCATTATCTGTTATGATTATTTCTGGTATGCCGAATCTAGTCACGTTGTTTTCTTCTACGAAATTACAAACTTCTTTAGACGTTAACTCGGCATCTGACTTCACTTTGACCCATTTGGTGAAGTAGTTCGTTGTGACGAGTATCCATGCATGCTTTGCGGACCCGAAATATGACATAATTTTGCCGATTACATCCATGGCCCATCATCTGAACGACTATGGTTTAGTGACCGAATGTAGTGATTCAATCGGGACCCTCTGTATAGGACCATGAATTTGGCAATGTACACATCCTCATGCGAAGTTAATACAATCCTTCAGTATACTTGGCCAGAAATAGCCGTGTCGGCGAAGCAACCATCGCATCTTTCAGCCAGACTGATGAGCCTTGCAAATTCCTTCATGAACTTCTGCGATTGCTTGGGCAGCCTCTTGCAGTTCGAGGCATAATAGTAATAAATCATCCTCACCTTTTCAGTATAATTCATTTTGGTATAATACTTAGTTTGTGTCATGGACCCTTGTCCGTCGGTCGTGTTTTTCGACATATCACATAATTGCCCTTCTCCAATCATCTGGTTATGCCTCGACAGCACAAACCTCAATAGTGTCCTTCCGTTCTAACAACGAAGGTAAGGACATGACCTGTGTACGGATCATGCAATCGCTTTGGAGAACTTGGTGATTAATCGAGTGTGCTTATTGTGAGACAAGTATTTCTCGGCCTAATTTGCCCCCCAGAAGTTATACACTGGAGGCTATTTGAGCTAATTTATCGGCATCAGTGTTATGAACTCATGAAATGTGTTTGAAAGTAATGTCGTCAAAAGACTCGGCCAAATAGCTGGTAACCATGTGGAAGGGCACCAGAGTATAACTCATGCAATTAAAAGTCCCATTGAGTTGATTAATTACAAGTTCGGAGTCACCAAGAACAAGGACATGAGTCACCCGCAAATTATGTAGTACACCGAGGCCGATGACAAGGGCTTCGTATTCGGCCTGATTATTTGTACAATCGAAATCGAGCTTGAGAGAAAAATACCAGAGGCTATGAGTGGGTGATTGAATAACAATCCCAATGCCAGCGAGACTGAAGTACTAGAACCATCAAACTACATCATCCAATAATTATCACGTGTTTCTACCATGCCGATTTCAATGTCATTGCCCCCGAACTCATACGGGGAAGGGTGTTAGGCCAAGAAATCGGCCAACGCTTGGCCTTTGATAACTTTCTAGGGAACATATTGCAAGCTGAACTCAGAGAGGGCCATCGTCCACTTGCCGATTCGGCCCTTTACGATCGACTGAGTAAGCATGTAACGAATGACATCGGTGTGGGCGATGACCTGAGTGACTGACGAGAGCATGTAATGTCTAAGTTTTGATGCAGTGAAAAATAGGGTGAGACAAAGCTTCTCGACAGTGGAGTAATTAATCTCTGGTGGGTTAAGATTTCGGCTAAGGTAAAAATGGCTTGTTCTCGCCCAGTGTCATTGTCTTGTGCAAGAAGGCATCCGATGGATTCTTCGGCAGCCGAGATATATAGCTTAAAAGGTCTACCACGTCGTAGTAGGACGATGATGGGTGGAGTTGTTAGGGAGACCTTGATCTGTGTAAATGCCTCTTGGTGTTCTGTACATCATTCGAAGATGTCAGAATCCTTAAGTTTCAAAAGCGTGAAGAAGGCTTTCATTTTCCCAGCTGAATTAGCAATAAATCGACGAAGAAAGTTAATCTTGCCGAGCTATGATTGTAGTTGTTTCTTAGTCATTAGGGATGGAGATTTGATGATTGCACGAGCCTTGTTGTCGTATACCTTAATACCATGATGATGTACAAGGAATCCTAAAAACTTGCTAGCTGATATGCCAAAAGCACATTTGGTGGGATTCATCTTAATATTGTACCGGTGCATACACAAGAAAGCCTGACGGAGGTCATCCAAATGTGTATGCCGACGTTTTGATTTGATTACAACATCGTTGATGTAGACTTCGACGATGGTACCAATCAAATCATGGAAAATAGTGTTCATGGCTCGTTGGTATGTGGCACCGGCATTCTTGAGGTCGAATGGCATGACGACCCATTCGTATGTGCCTAGTGCCTCAGGGCAACGAAAAGCGATTTTATGGATATTAGCTTCGACGATGAAAATTTGGTTATATCCATCATGTCCATCCATAAAGGATAAGATCTTGTGGTGTGCCGCTGCGTCGATTAACAAATCTGAAATTGGCATTGGATACTCGTCTTTAGGCGTTGCCAAGTTCAAATTTCCAAAATCAATATAGATGCGCAGGGCACCACTTTTCTTTAAAATGGGGATGATGTTCGCTAGCCATTTGACATATCAAGCTGCAAAGTTGCAGAAAGTTACAAACATGGGTGGAAGTTTGATATTCTCTTTGGTTAATACTTAGTTGTAGTTGTCATTTACGAATCACATGTAATCACAAAGGAAAAAAATCAGCTTTTGTAACATGCTTGAAGGAAGAAACTCAAACTAACGCTACAACCCTGTGAGACTTGAGTCTATTCTTTGGTTAGAAAGTTATTAATCTGTGATATTATTGTTTTCTAAAGTCGTTGCATGAACTCATTATTTCTTTGCTTGGTTGCTACTTGGAATGCTTTTTCATCATTTTAGTTCCAAATACTAGAACTCTTGCCAGTTTTGCTTAAAGCATAAAATTAATTGCATAACAAATAACAAGATGAAGTTGTTTAGTTACCACCAGAGCCAAAAAGCCTTATCACTTGCATATGTATTGTAGGTTTAACCCCCTTGAGCCTTATTTAGCTTATTTTCTTTGTTAGCCTGCATTATCCCTACCTAGCCTAGTACAGGAATATCCATACCCTTGTTCTTAAAGAATAGTAATGCATGTCTTGTTGGGAATTCCTTTGGATTTACGATTTGTAGAAAAATAAGTGTGGGGAAAGGATTTGTTCTTTTGAATTTAGTGAAGTAGTTCTTATGTTTAATGTTTCAAACAAAACAGAAAAAAAAAAAGAAAAAAAGGAAAAACAAAAGAAAAAAAAAAGAAGAAAAATGTTGAAAAAAAAAAGTTAAGAAAAGAAAAAAAAAGGTTGAAAAGAAGTGAGAATGAGTTCATAAGTGTTGGTTGTTGAAGAAGGGTCCAAAAATGTGAATTTAACCCTCAAGTTGTACGAATCTCCCTTTTGTGTTTATAGTTGGGTGCTGCAATCAAAAGTTGAATTTTAAGTGTTGATTTCATTACTTTACTTACTATCACTTTAAGCACCTTTGTTTATCCTTAACCTTTCTTTGTTAGCTATTACCTTAGCCCCATTACAACCCTTAGAATTTTATCTTGATTATTATATGATTCAATATGTGGAGTTTGAAATTGGTACAAGCATATGGAATCCCTGGTATGAGTATATACATGTTTGTATTAATAAAATTCAGAAAGTGCCTTCTTTGTTATAACATATGTGAATGCTAGTAAGTCGTTATTGCAGTTACTACTTTCAAATAGAGATTATATCAGGTGAGGAATTGAGTGAATTCTCTAAGGCATGTTACTACTTTCAAATGTTGTTTTAATTGTTTAAATGCGAGCTAGTAAGTCGTTACTGCAATTAAGTAAAAGCTCAAGAGTAAGGATGGCTAAAATCTATGTAAGTAATGATTTCTAACATGTCATGTTTCATTGAAAATCCTTGAGGTTCTTGTTGGAAGGTTTATGTTTTGTTTTGTTTTCTTTGTTTTGCTCGAGGACTAGCAAAAGTTAAGTGTGGGGGAATTTGATAGGAGCATATTTATGCAACTTTGTTATCTTATTTCTTTGCAATTACTTAGTTAATTTCCATTTATTTTGGTAATTTAAGTTATTTTCGTATTATTGTAGGTCCAGTTGGTAAAGATGACAATAAATGGGAAAATAGAGCAATTTGGAGCAGTTTTGGACTTGGATTGTGATAGGAGCATATTTATGCGACTTTGTTATCTTATTTCTTTGCATTTACTTAGTTAATTTCCATTTATTTTGGTAATTTATGCTATTTTCGTATTATTGTAGGTCGAGATGGTAAAGATGACAATAAATAGCTCAATGGAGCAATTTGGAGTAGTCTTGTACTTTGATTGGATAGCATGCGTGGATAGCATATGGGTTGAACGTTGTTGGTGTTTAAATGGTGCTAGACATGTGCTAAAATCTGGAGAAATTAAAGTTGAGGCTTGGAAGGCAAGGAATTAGACAAGAAAGAGGAATCTTAATTGGAGAGAAACATTATCTTATCCTATCATATCTTATCTTATCTTATCCTATCTTATCCAACATTATCTTATCTTATCTCTAGTTGTAAGGAGGAATCCTAATCACATTCCAACACTTTCTACCTAATTTTTAGAATCCTAAAATATTTCAAAAACACAAAAACCCTTTCCTCCTTGGATTTAGCCATTTTCCCCTATATATATGAAATTCCTGCAGAGATTTAGGAGGTGTCGCGCCTACCATTCGTCCATTGAAGTTGCTGGAATTTTCAGAGTTCTTTCTATACTTGCTTTAAGTTTCAATGTTTATTTTAGATTGCTTTTCAGTTATGATGAACATGTGTAACTAAGTTTCTTTTTAGCTAGAGGTGAATTCAAAGCCATGATCATATGTTTTATATAAATTGATACATCCAGTTATTGTTTCATAAAACATGAATGCGATTTACTTATATGCTATATAGAAAACTTATTCTTGTATGTTTATTAGGGTGCACACTTAGTTTGCATGCTGGGATTTAATGCTAGAATATAAGAGAATTTCACCTAATCGTTATGAACTTATATTTGCAAGTAGTAAAAGTCACTAGTCATGATTGATTAAGTAAATTCTTCGCAGGAGTATGATTTTCACAAAACTTAATGATCTTTGAGATGTATCTCTATCATGCTTTTCATAGTTAGGGAACTCGAGATTAATAATTTGGTTGCGTTGCTGAGTCCAATTCAATGAACTTAGGAAACTCTGAGAGTTAATTAGTGTTGTTCACAGTTAATTTGGGGCATTGTCTTTCATGGTTTATAGAAAGAATAACTGGAAATCGATTTGTATGCATATGATTCATGTGTGGAGAAGAATCCTTTAGCTATCCTTTCATCCATATTTCGTTCACAACTTAATTTACTTGCTGCCATTTACTTTTGTTTTCATTAAATTCGTCCAAAATCCCCCATCATTGTTTTAATGTTAGTTTAATTTAGTTTTCAGTTTTATAAGTTTAATTTGTGTTGATTAGCATCCCTTCTAATCCCCGGAATAGAACGATCCTTACCTCGTACTACGATTGCATAATTTATAGGGTTTAATTTGTGTGTTAGTTTCTACCACATCAAATTTTGGCATCGTTGCCGGGGATTAGTAAAATTGCTAATCACTCTGTTTTTTTTTCTTCTTTCTTTTTACTGTTGATATTTGATTTAGTTTTATATCTTTGATTTTAGGTACTAGAGAAGCAAGACATGGCAATTGCTAATCTTCAAGCTCAAATGGCCAATCTTACTTTTCTTATGTAGTAGTATATTGAAAGGTCCACAATGCAAAGTGTCCCTACATTTGGTGTGTCCTATGGGCAAGGATATAAAACTGATCAACATAATAAATTAATTGAGAATGGAGGTTGGGAGAGTGTCAATGCTTGGAGTTCGTCTTTTATGTCGAGTTGTACTTCGGTCGAGAATCGTCGAGGTGGTTGGTGGAATGGTTTACACCTAGGTTTGATGTACAATTCATGTTCAACTAGTGTGCGATCTAAACCAAGCATCTCATGGTAACTCCAAGCAAAATAATCCTTCAATTCTTTAAGCAAATTACAAAGCTTAATTTTTAAATGTTGGGGTAACAAAGCACTAATGAACAAAGGCCGTGGCTCTTCGGTTGTTCCAACATTTATTTCCTCTAATGGATCTTTAACTTGAGGTTGACTATCCTCGAGCTTGGGGGGTACAACCTGAACTTTATCTAGTGATAGTATGGGGCTGTTGTCTCATTCGGCAAAAAATTCGACTAAGTTGACGCCCAAATTTGGGTGTTTGGAAATAACATACTAGTGGGCCAACAGTCGTTCCATGGTAGATGAAATCGTGGCTCGGCCTCTGTCCTGTCTTTCTTTAGGCATCAATGTCGGCGATTACATCGGCCAACCCAACTCTCGCCGAATCTTGATGGATAGTCTTGGCACCTACCTCGATCGCTTTCTGGACCAAAATTCAAGTTGGTCACCCTTCCTCGTTCAAACCCTGAAGGGTAATATATCTGACATGGTCATCGTAATACCGTGCCTGAATCATATTGGCTTCGAACGGCTGACTGTCGGCCAGATGAACCACAATTGATTTTCCATCCCAAAAGATGAGAACTTGATATAAAGAAGAGGGAATGCAATTCGTTTGATGAATCCAATCCTAACTGAGCAATGCATTATACTCGGTCTTGGAGTCGATGATAAAAAATGTTGTCATGTGATTATGACTTGCAATGTTTACCTCTAAAGGGAGCACTCATTTGGTTTGGGATTTGTCACCGACGAAGCTGCTCATGGTTATTCTTGATGGGATGAGTCTGTTGTTGGATCGTTGTAATGCTTTCGTGATGAATATGGGCATGATATTAACCGTCACCCCATAATCGACGAAAATTTTAGAGATTGGATAACCTTCAATGTGAGCCGTGACATACAACGACTTTAAATGTTGAAGATTAACCAAGGATGAGTGGGGAAACAATATGGCCAGAGCTACTTTAAGTTTGTCGTCGTTATTTGCTTGTCCATCTTCGGCGGTGACGACGAAATCGACTTGTGTTGCTTCTTCGGCAACCACATCACCATCCAAGAAATTTGGTTGGTGTGCAGTTGGCTGGAATTCAACAGGTAAAACATGAACCATGCTGATTTCCATGTTCTCAATGACTGAAGGGCCTATCGGATCTTGGTCGTCGTCTTCCGGGTTATCGAGGACTGCAACATTGTGCGTTAGAGCATCGTCGGCCTGATCATCGTATGCCTCAATAGGTACTTGCTCTTGTGATATGTAACCTGACCTTGCTTCATTATGACTATCGTCTTCGAGCCCGTTCATTTCTGGTGTCTGACTTTGCCCTTGCAATGCTTTACGGGCTTGTTCTTCATAGGCGATCCAGGCATCCCTTGTGTCTAGGTAGGCGTCCAGACGTGCCACCCAATCTTTTTCATCGGTCGTAACACCAAAGAGAGTTCAAAGTGGTGTCGTAAGTATTGAAGGTCTTCAAGAGAAAAAGGAAGATTGGCCATATCAATGTCCGTGTATAGATCGACCTCGAAGCCAAGGACCTTAGCTTCTTGTATGTGCTGGAACCTGGCCTTCATTGTTGGATTGGTGGTTTTTTAGATAATTTGAGAAGCATCAGGACAAGTTAATGTCAGGTCGAGAGCTTCTTGACATGTCTTGTGTAGGCCATACAAATCGTTGGCATAATATTTCTTATGAAACTCTCTCATGTACTCCAAGGATTCGCTGAGGAATTGAGGGTGTAGATTTTGTCGAACTCTTATTAACGGCTCTTGCGGGGGTAACGGGGGAAGTTTGCATTCAGCGTCTTTCCCAAACTGCTCGAAATGAACTTTCATCTCCCCAGGCCAAATAAGGAGTTTGATGCGCTTCTCTGACTCTTCAATGGTGGTTTCGAAGTCACGATCAGCTCACTTTCGCCCTTGTAATTCAGCTATGATTGTTGGGGTTTGTCGATCATATCTTTTTCTTATCGCTTCTTTTGGCTGCCATTTAGCGGCCGAAACGATCTGGGCTGCTTGTCGTCGAGCCATGCAATTTATCCGCTGGCGTCGACGTTTTTGAGATTTGGATAGTGCAGTATACATCTTAGTGGGAGAGTTGTAACTATACCAACGTTGGTCGCATGGTTCAAACGGCTTGAAGGTTTTTTGATTCGTCGACAAACTTGAACTGCTGGAATTACACGACTAATAATCCTCGCTATAAAACGGCGTGTTGAAATCAAGACGCCATCAAGCCGAGGTAAGGCCGTCTGTCTATTTCTGAGGCCCGAGCCTATCAAACACTTTCTGGTGCTGGCCTCCGCCAAGTTCCTTTGGAGGTGTCATCACGGCCTTGGATGGTTTCCGTGGTGTTGAGTCTGAGGCAGTCTTTCATTCGGTTCGGTTAATATGATACGTGCCTTACAATTGCTGCACAAAACCATCAGCCTGTCAGTTTCTTCTGCACTGGAGTTTGACATATATTTGACTACGGTCGATCCCGAAAACTCGGTGGGCGGTTCATTGGAAAATAGATCAATTTTGAGTCGTGGCCAAGAGTTTTTCTTTGGGACGTGTTGTATTGGGACAAACTCGGCCTTCTCTTTCCCTTTGCTCTTGGAAAAATGGGAGTCTACCATGCCAACTGTTGCCAAAGGGAATGGATCAACATCGACCGCCATTTGTTTTTCAGGAAACTTTAGCTTGCCTTTATTAATCCAGCTTTGAATATCATCACTAAACACGACGCAATTGTTCGTGGTATTCTTAGTCGAGTTATGGTACTTGCAATATGTCTTTCCTTTAAGCTCTTCAGCCTTGGGAATGTTATGTCATGGCCGAAGTTTGATAATCTTTGCTAACAACAATTGGTTGAAAATTGCATCGGCCTTGGTGATATCAAAAGTGTAAACTTTTGATGTTTTCTCCATCTTTTCAGTGGCCGAGCGGGTTTTGGCATCCTTGGAATTAATTTGAGTCAATGCCTTGCAAACATATGGTTTATCTATTACTATCTCGGTCGCGTCCACACTGACGTATTAGGAATCTTCGTCTTCGGCCGATGTGTAGCTGACCGTGGGATTTTTGTAAATCGTTCCTCAGGATTGGGACTTCGAGATCTTTTCCTCTCGGAGCAAATAATCATATTGCTCGACATGTTGGGCTAATTCATATATATCTCGGAAGTTTGCCCCCAAGAATTTCTTATGCACTCCACGTCTAGCCCATTCAGAGCGAGCTTAACAAATTCAACTTCAGGTAGAGGTACTCGGCACCAATTCCTGGCTAATTTAAACCCTGCAAGATAGTCCATTGGTGACTCATCAGATGCTTGAGCCATCCTAGCCAATGAAGAAACTGACATTTCCATCCCCGACCAATAAAATTGTTCATGAAATTTCTCGACCAACCCCTCCCAACTTTTGATGGAATTAGGTGGGAGGTTGATATACCATGCGAATGTTGAGCCCGTCAACAAAAAGTGGAATAGTTACAATTTATGGAAATCACTATTGACATCTTCGCATTACGCAGTGAACCGGCCACATGTTTAAACGAGGACAAGGATGATTCTCCAGCCAAAAGGTTGAAATCTGGGATCTTGAAGCCTTTAGGATATTCGAATATTTCCACATGAGCTGGTAGATCGGTGACACTTGCAGCCTCAGGGGTCACAACAACGGGGGGATTTCGCGCATGTGACACTTTTTGTCTAGGACTCTGAACTGGTAGATCGGTTGTTTACTTTCCCATGATTATTTTCTTTTTAACCGATCGTGTCTCGATGGTCATGAACTTCGTAGTTTTAGCACTTGGTCCCACCGGGCATGCCAAAATGTTTACCCTAAAAACTACCAAGCCTACGTGGCGCGCAGGTCGAGTAACTAATGAGCTAACTACGTCCTTTGGTTGATGAGGGGCGTGCCAACTCGTCGGTCGAGCTCGGCCAAGGAGTAAAATGTGTTGATGTTGCGTTGAGCGCACGGTTGACTTCTCGATCTTGCGATTGCGGCAGAGGAAGGAACACATCTCGACCTTTGGGTTCTAGAGCCTGAAGACAAGGCTGCTAATTTTGCGAAGTTCACAAACTGTCGGCACTGGATTCGGTCACAGTGATTATATTTATAAGGGTATAAGCACGCCGAATCGACACCAAAGTATAGGGGCACAGATACTCAAAACAGATATATGTCTTGATGGTAAATGTGGTTCGGATGTCAGAATGCTGAACTCTAAAGCTTACTTGTGAGTATCCAATCATAAAACAACTTGGCGTTCAATGTGCCGAGCCGTAATAAACTGTAACACTGACCTTTGCCAATAAAGACCCAAAAGTCTCTCTCGACCGAGACTTGGATAAATAACCAGTCAACCTCGACGCAATGTTGTTTATCCAAACTGAATGTGTCTCGCGGTCGGTTGGTTCTACGGCGATAGTGTTGTTTATCCAAATTGAAGGTATCATTGGTTGCCTTCACAGTGTTGTTTATCCAAACTGAATATGTGTTGACGGAAAAAGAAAATAAAAATCTCAAGGTTATTGAGAGAGTTTGCGCAGGGCAATTTGTGTGTTGAATTGGAGGGGGCCTTGAATGATGCCTTCCTCCCTCTATTTATAGTAGCAAACCTGCTCCTAATCGAATCAAAACTATACTCGAATTAGGACTCCTTACCCCGATCCAATCTTATCTCTGCTAGTCCTATTCCTATTAGGACTGTACTCAATCCCTTATCAGACCGCATTCATTCCTAAGTTTCAACATCCTCATCATGCCGAGACTCCTTATTGTATCAGGATTCAACTACCCCATCCTGATAGGACACGGCCATCCTTGAGCAAAGTTTCCGGGCTGAGAACAATTCTAAACTCAGCCCAAACCAGTATTTTAGGCCCAAACAATACCCCTTTACCAAAATTAGGGAAAATACATACCCAAATTTGGTAAAATACATAACGCAAGGAAGAAGTAATTATGTCCTCACAGGTAATCTTAAGTGTAAAAATGAAAGACTTGAACCGGGTCGTAAAAACTACATACAATTCAAAGACTTGACAAGATGGAAATGGAGTAAAAGTACAGTACCACGCAGCTCTTCCTCAAAAGTTTTCAAGTACTGATCAAGTTGTTGAATGTGTGTATCCACCTGAACATTATTACTGAATTTCAAATAAATGAAGTGGATTACAATGGCATGGTCGAGATGACATTTAGGGTGGTTGATCAAGAAGACTTAAGGGATTGAATCCATGACTTGAATCCAAAGTAAAAACTTCCTAAAGGCATAAGATGGTAGTGGTGGTTTTGGACTTATTTTTAATGAATAAGGCAAAAATGAAAAGTGTGATTTAGGGATTTTGGGTAAGTAACATTACTGATACTTGGATGTCGATCCAAAATATAAATTTCAAGGTTGTCACTAGCCATTTTTCGAACAATAATTGGAGATTGCATAAGAGAATGCTAAACTTTGTCCAAGTTTCTCACAAGGGTGATGACATTGGGCAGTGTCTAGAAGTATGCTTGAATGATTGGGCATAGAGAAGGTATTTAGCATTACCGTTGGCAATGTTAGTGCAAATGACATTGCCATTGCATTATACATGAACATAAGTGTTCCCTAGGATGGCCTATGAGTATGACTGTTTTATCTCTTACTTTGAAGAGGAGATCTCTAAAGAGGTTAATGGGGTGACGGCCAAGTGGGTGAGTCCTCCGACAGTGAATGATTGAAAGAGGTGGGTGAGTTTTTGTGAGACCCGATAAAGATAGTGTACAGTATGAAGAATTCATAGCATTTTAAGGGGGTAGTAGATGAGAGCCTGGCTTTCCACGGGTCAGCAGCTGGAAAACCCAGCATATGAGCGGTGTTGAAACAAGAGAAGACAAAAAGTGAGAAGACAAAAAGAAAACAAGAAAAATGAATTTGGATTTTTCTTTTTGTCATGTGGTACGATGGCAATTCGAAATAGGCCTCTAAAGTCTAAGGGGAAGAGGTGAGCCAGCAAACATATGTGATAAACCCCATATTCTTGTTCTTCCTTATAGCTGGTACGAACAAAAAAGAAAAATATAAGGGTTTCTCAACTCTCGAAATTCCTAACTAGTAATCTTGACGTCTGAACAACGAATAGTTTTCACCTGCATGATCTGTAAACCAAACCCAACTTTCTAAGGTAAATTTTGAGGATTATTAATTAGTTTTGAGTAATCCATTTAGGGGTTTTGACTAATTAGACTCAAATCTTTGATTTCAAACTTGTTCGTGAATGATTTGAGCATTTTGGAGCTTAACTGAAGGCATTAAGGTAAAGAATACTTGTGTTTTGGTTGCTAGAATTTCTGCATATTTAAAATGGATGAGATTTAGAGAAATCTAGTGTGTGTTGACTTTTATAGTTTCCTATAATTTAGGATTTTCTAGTTTAGGATGGATCCCGTGTAATGTAGGAAAAACATCTTTGTAATCTCCTATAATTATTCTTCCCTATTTATTTAGGCTTAGGATTGTATATTATACCTATTTGATACAAGAGATTTACATGGAACTCCTACCAGGGAGTAACGTTCCAAATATGCATAGATAAAAGGTGTGCAGGCTTCAAAAATCATTGTATGGGTTGAAGCAATCCCCAAGAGCGTGGTTCGGTAGATTTACCAAGTCTGTGAGAGCATTTGGATATAAGGAAAGTAATTGTGATCACACGCTGTTCTTGAAACGTCGGAATGGAAAGCTTACATCACTCATTGTATATGTGGATGACATTGTAGTTACCAGTAATGATCCGGATGAGTGTGCAGAAATATTTAAGTACAGAATTCGAGATGAAGGATCTTGGGTCTCTGAAATATTTTCTCGAGATTGAGGTATCAAGGGTCAAGCTAGGAATCTTTCTGTCACAAAGAAAGTATATTCTTGACCTGTTAAAAGAAACTGGCATATCAGCATTCAAATCCGTGACTACTCCATTGGTAGAAGGAATGAAACTAAGCATTGATTTAAACCAAGTACCGGTAGGTAAAGGGAGGTATCAACGGTTAATGGGAAGATTAATGTATTTGTGCTTTGTCTTGAGTGTCGTTAGTCAATACATGCATGATCCAGGAGAACAACACATGAATGCAGTTATGAGGATATTGAGTTATTTGAAAGGAAGTTTGAGGAAAGGGATTTTATTTAAGAAGAATGGTCATTTTAGTATTGATGGTTATACAGATGTTGACTGGGCTAGTTCGAGTGATGATAGGCGCTTAACATTAGGTTACTTCACCTTTGTGGGTGGAAATCTGGTTACTTGAAGAAGCAAGAAGCAAGGAGTAGTAGCAAGGTCGAGTATAAAAGCGGAATACAGAAGTATGTCCCTTGGTATTTGTGAGATTTTATGGCTTAAACTGCTACTACAAGATTTAGGTGTCAAACATAGTCAACCGATGAAGTTGTTTTGTGATAATAAGGCTACTTGCGATATTGCTCATAATCTGGTGCAACTTGATAGAACTAAACTTGTAGAGGTTGACATGTTCTTTATTAAAAAAAAAGCTAGAAGGTAAAATAATTGAAGTGCCTCTAATCAAAACGGAAGATCAAATAGCTAACATTCTCACCAAAGAAGTTTCTAGTGAAAAGTTCTCTAAGTTTCTAGACAAGTTGAGCATGTGTAACATATCTACACCAACTTGAGTGGGAGTGTTGACTTGTATAGTTTTCTATAATTTAGGATTTCCTAGTTTAGGATGGACCCCGTGTAATATGGGAGAAATCTCTTTGTAATCTCCTGTAATATTCTTCCCTATTTGGTTAGGCTTAGGATTGTATATTATACCTCTTCCTAAGAAGAATAAACATATCATTCAAAGCATTCTCTTCTGTGTGGACATTAAAGGAAGTTTATTTGGAAGAGATTAGTCTGTGAACAATACTTGACTACTCAAAGATTAGTAGGAACTTCTACTCAATTTTTTTCAAAATTGTTCTTTGTCAATTTATAAAACTTCGTGTTTATAATCAGAACTGTTCATATTATAAATCACCATATAAGAATTGCCACTGCAAAAAATTAATTAAACTAAGGTCGTTTAGTCATCAAATTGTTTAAAAACAAATGAACAGTATTGGTAAAAGCATTACGAACTGTCTATGTACTTGCTATAATAGATTGACTAAACAACCTTAGTTTTAATTTATTATAATATTTACAGTGTGATTCATAGTATGAACGGTTCTGATCATAAACACAAAGCTCTGTGATTAAAATACAAAGAGTTTTGTGTAGGAGTTCCTGCTCATCTTTTAGTAGCCAAGTATTGTTCTTAGTTTGTACCATTATGGATTGTATTTTGGCTTGAAAGTTGAATTCAATATTGTGGGAAAAAAACATTTATGAAACCCGCTGGTTTCATAATAGGACTGAACTATAAAAATAGTTTCAGTTTTGGGGGCAATTATATATTTCTTATAAAGGGGCCAAGGTGTATATACCCAAAAGTTTAAGGGCATTTTGTAAACTCAGAAAATTATTTAGGACAAGAGTGCAAGTATCATATAGTAGGGTACCAAATTAGACTACAAGAAATGTATTTGACCCTAACAAAATAAAAAGGAATATAACCTGGTTACTATATAAGGATTATATACTAACCTTTTGTATTTTTATTGGATTAGGAACTCTAGTTCGTTACTCATGAAAAAAACATTGACACACTGTGAAGGTGACGTCATGAATTGTGGGAGCATGCTAAGCTTTGGAATCAAGCTAGGAAAATTCTCGGGGAACCTTCGTATATTAATCGGTTTCATACACACAATTGTGTATGTTAATTGGTTCAATTTTATGACTACATGATATCATGATTCAAATGCTTGAGCTTGTCTTTGGCTGATGTTTCTTGAAGAATATTATTCATTTGAATGTCATTTGAATATTGTTTCATAGTTATCATGAACGATAACTATGTCATGTATTGTGGATTCAGTGGGGAAGGATCCATGGAATTGAATAACAAAAGATCATGCACTAGTCCCAAATTGAGAAGGTATGAGATTTGTGGAAATATGAAACTAAAAGTAGTTTAGCCCACTCTCGGGGTAAAAAGACCTATGTTCAGCCCAAAATGCAAGAAATAAGGGAGCGAAGCCCCTTGTGTTAGAGTCCGATAAAATGATCTATTCGGGTTTGGGTTCGGGATTGGGAATTTGACGAGATGACTAATGAAAAGAGAAACAGGGTTATTTGTTAACTGGGTTAACATAATAGATTGAAGAGGAAATACTACATTGATGCATTGTCATTGATTCCGATGTATTATATGCATTGTGGTTTTTGCCCTGATGAGCCAGAAGCAAGCCCCTTATGAATAATTTGACAGTTGTTGACTTGGAGACCTGAAAAGTAGACTTTCATGGGAAGTATAGACAAAATTTTTGTAACATAAGTAGAGTGTGAATGTTTGGTTGTGAGACATTATGATGTAAACTAAGAGATGTATATGTTCTTATTACATTACTTTTTATTCGCGCATCGCGTGCGGTGTTAAATTTTTTCTATTGACTTCAGGTTCAGGGCCTAACAATTTACTTACTTTCTAAAAAATAAAAATAAATATGATGCCACCTTAACACTCAAGGAGGTGAAATGATTAAAATACAAAACCTTTGTTATTCCAAAGCATATTAATGGTTTCAAATTGTTTTCTTCAAGGCCTGCCTCCAGCATCATTAGTGATTTTTCCTTCTAAAATCAAGCATTTGGCATGGTTGTGTGAGCAAATCCACGATTAGTGACGTGACCAAGCTCTATTGCCCCTAGTTGAGCAAATCCCAGGTCATCTATCCCTCCTCTCCTCAAGAATCCTTGGCTTCTCTTGCATCATTTGGTACCAGAGCTTTGCTACGTGCTTTGGGTCGTTTCCGCACCGTTTATGTAAAATGGTGGGACAAACAGGTAGAGGAAAGCATGAGCACCATATGAGCATCGTGGAATCTAGGGATGAAAGAGACAAAGAACTTCAAGCACTTCGAAGACAAGTTGAGCAACTTAGTAGGCGAATCGAACACCAAGAAGCTCGTATGAAGCTTGGTGGGTCAAGACGCAGTAATTCTGATCATGAGGCAGAATTGAGGTGGTTTTACAATCCACGACACCGTTCGTCTCAAGGGAATAAAAATTATTTATGGAAGCTTGGGCTGACAAGATTTCATAATTGGCTTAAGGTTGCAAGGGATTGTGTGGAAGATTACAAACCAAATGATGCTGAAGGATTAGCGTTTGAGGTTGAAGCACCAATTGAAATCAACAAAGTTTCAAACCTGGACGTAAGTCAATTTTCTTTGCCTTCTTATTTGGAAATTAGGTGTAAGGAAGATAAACTCGGCATTTCTCTTGAAGAAGAAACTCAATACGGTGAAATGAAATTTGATTGCGATAAAGAACCCAAGTTTGATCAAATGGTTAGTGCTTTTGATTGGATTGTACCACCTATTTTTTATGAATATGTTGACAATGAAGAAGTGAACTTGAAGAATGTCAACCGCGACACTTTTCAGGACAAAACAATTGAATTTGTATCACTAAAGAACTCAACAAGTCTATGTCAAGAAGGGGTTTGCAAATCAGATTGTACAAGGGATATTTTGGCCTCTACTTGTGCTTTAGATGTGAACTCTTGTGTTGATCAAACAAGCAGCAACATATTGTGGTTTCTGGTAATAGAGATATGGTGTTAGGATTCAAAAATGGATGCACGCCACAACACATCGCCACACATGAGCAACCTAAAGTTGTGGAAGTTACTCCTACAATTGAGTTTCATGATCCGGTTTGGTATGACTTCATGCACACTGACGTAACCAAAAAAATGGGAGAGCGAAAAGAGTTATTGCAATATTTGGAAGTTGATACATCCTCAAGAAATCTTTATAAACTATTGCAGCTTATGGAAATAACCACCATTTTTTTCTATTATGCAAAGAAGTTGTTTGTTAGCTTGAAAAAGAAAACTAAGCATGCGAAGAAAAGTTGGTTACAACACTTTGGGTTATGGATCGATTTTGAATCAGTGAACTCGTGGGTGAGTTCTTTCTCACCTGGAGAGTCTGATGTAGTGCATGAAAAAGAAATTCATTAAGCTCTCATATTTAAATGGCTACTTTTATATTTTAGTAATTTGTATTTTGGTAAGTTGTGTTTCAATTATGTATTTGGGTTGGGACTTGATTATCATTTATGAAGTTTTAGTGGACTAGGAAGTTGTGTTAGCATTTAATTAAGCAGTTGGCTAGGCCTTTTAAAATGCTAGAATTATGGAGGTTGGGGGTGAGGGGGGGGATGTATTTGAATGAATTTATGAACAAAGCTTGGCTCTTTATCTTAGTCTCCTTCTTTAGTTGTGCTAGTGTTTGTCTAGTTGTGATGCAGGAGGCAGTCCTTGAAGAAAACAATTTGAAACCATTAATATGCTTTGGACTAACAAATGCTTTTTCATTGTTTGAATAGAATGCTTCTTTGTTTCAACTTTCATATTTGTTTGCTTAATTAATTGATTAGCATTTCAGGTTATGGTCGTTACGTATTAATTATGTCTACATACAATGATAACCAAACTGTCATATGCATGTACATGTCTAATTAGCAAGCCAAGATCATGAGTTGTTCTCATCTACATCACATGTATATACATGCATGCCAACCCGGCATGTATTTATATGGAAAACTAGATATGTGCGAAAAATATCAAAATGGAACCACATAGTCCATAACGGAATCCACACCTCAGTACCATAAATAAAAATAAATGGATAATGCTAGGAAGATCAAAATTTTAAATTAAATTCGCAAACCAAATGATATGATTGTTGAGAATTGGATTATTACTTAAGTGTTAATTAACATGTTTATTACCCATAAGTGACACAACATTTAATTTGCAAACTTAGTTTAAAATTTTGATCTCCCTAGCATTATCCTAAACATATGAGAAAGCAGGGACTGTCCGGATATTACGAAAATGCCTAAAGTTACGCAAACAACAAAGAATAATCTTTGAAGTCATAGATTAACATTTTTCCATTCAATTTTCATGACCACTTATTCTATTAATTTTATAGCAAAAATATTCAATTTTGTTTTAAGTCAAAATTAACCCCTCTCATCATGACAAACAAGTCCATTGAAAGAAATAAATTCTTTCAATGCATGACACTAAGTAAAGTTAATAAGAGCACACAACAAGAATTTACGTGGTTGGCGAAGAGTGCTTCAAGTTTCATAACAATAACAAAAAATTTGACCTTACATGTAAAAACCGCTCCAGAGTTAAATATCCAAATCCAAATTAGTTTGAAATTGGTATCAAATGGAATATCCTGTATATAAAAATTATAATCTACTAGATTGACTAGTAAAGCCTGCTAGTCAACTAAGGTAGATTTGTTAGTCGATAAACTATCCTACTCAACAAGGCTATAGATTGTTGCAAGTTATTAATGTGTCAAGTGAGTACATACCATTTAAATGTTGAACAGATATATGTACCATGTATGTGTATATATGATGTGTGACACAATAAACATAACTTGAACACTAGAGATTTTTGGCCGAAAAAACTCACCTCCACTGAGTCCAATTTACTAGTGTAAACAAAAGTTCATACAAAGACCACAGAAGTTCAATTCCTAGATCCATATCTACGTAGCAGCTTTACCTTTGTGCAACCTTGCCTTACACAAGATGAACTCCTTCGGTCTTCACAAAGTAGCAGCTCTTCATGAGCTCATCACCTTGGGGCACCAAGATCAACACGATCAATGATGTTATATGATTTTATGATATATGCACATGAAATCTAGATTCAAATGACTAGTCAGATTCTCCAGTCAAACAATTGAAGGAATAATCTAACTTGAATCCAAAAGCTTGGTCTAAAACCGAATTTAAAACTTAAAACTAGACAAAGACTTAAATGCAAAACCTTAAAACAATGCAACCCTAATAGACAATGATTGGGTGTTTAATGCATGAGGAAGGTTTGGCAGTTAGGGTTCATAAATGGAGGAGATTCAAGTTTCAAGCCTTTAAGGCAACTCTCTCTCTCTCTAAAACTAAGTTCTAAACCCCCAAGAACAAATTGAATCCTCCTAGGGAACAAATATACCCAAGGAAATCAAAATTTCCATCAGCTAACTTGTCCCAAGGACACTTGTCAGCTGCAAAAGAGATCTAGGCAGATCAATGGCTAGAAATTGACTACCATCAGAAAGGTGTCAGTCAGCCCATGTAAGCTGTCTTAATCTATGTGTCAAGACAGCTGGAAGTCAGCGCACGAAACTGACCAGACAATCATACTACATAGAATGCAACACAAAAAGAGATATAAAATGCACATGCATGAACAAACATTTAAGTTGAAATGTGCCACTTCTTGAACATTTACTCTAGTAGCAATAGCCCATAATCTGAGTATATTCTAAAGCTAAATTGAGCATGTGCAATGATTCAATTATAATATTTGATAAGGAAAGGCAAACACTTAAACCTAGACTTTACATAGTCCGTATTCAAAAGGATACACCCCTTGTACACTCTCTCAACTAATGAAGATCACTCTCTCACTTCAGGGAAATACCCTCTCTAATAACCCAAAGAGTAAACCCACTTTTGTTGCTCGCATCAAAGAGATACGTAATCTCTTGTAACCGTTGTACCCAACTAAATCCCAGCTGAGCCCTCCCAAAATGTTGCCAAAGCATATCCTTTTATAGCCACCTGTGTAAACCTCCAGAATATGATAATTAAACCATTCACTCACCAGTACCATGTACAAATGCACAGATCAATGCCATGCATGAATACAATGGCCAACACGCAATAACCACAAGCATCAAACCGTATCATGGAAATAATCATAATGCATGAATGAAGCCTTGAAAGTCCAAAGGCTTCCACTTAATGAGGGACGTTCACACTTCATTGGTTTCTTTCACAAAGCTACTCTATTTAAAGAGGACTATGCATCGAATCATTTTCTTGATCTGATCAAGCATCTTTATCAAGCTAGGGTTCTGCAACAGTATAACCGAGATGAACAACGTGACAGGCTTTTTCCTTCTTCTGCTCTCGCTGCCCATCTGCAGCTCAATGGCTGATTACCAGGTGACCGTTTTTAACGACTTGGCTCAAAACACCAACCTGAATGTTCATTGTCAAGCTGCAGGTGTAGATCCGAGCACTCACTCGATCCTATTTTTGCAAGACTTCAGCTGGACCATCAACATTAACACAACTCCTGTGTTATCTTGTGACATGAGTTGGGCTAGCGTAAAGGGACATTTCGACATCTTCGATGCTAAAAGAGATGCAACTAGATGTGCTAGAAACTGGTGCGCTTGGCGTGTAAAACAGGACGGCTTGTATCTCTTCATCGAGGCGCATAGGAGGTTGGAGTTGCAGTTTACATGGCCACATTGAGAAATAAATTAAGTTGAGAAATAAAGATGATCTTCTAATTTTGTTGTTTTGTTGCTTATCCATGTTACATGATGTTAATGATTTCTTTTGAGAAGGTCATCACATATATTTGTGCTGGGATCTAAAAAATCATTCGGCCAAAACCTTTTATGTTCCTTATTACTCAATTGTGCTTTCTATGTTGTGGACATCCATATATAATTCTTTAGGCTATCTCACAATGCATTTCAACGGGTCTGTTTATATTTTTTAAGTTGGGTCGTTTAAAAACCAATTGGTAATGATTGACCACCTGTCTTATGCATATGGATGACTACACAATCTCCAATTGAATGATGTTTATATAATAATAAAGAGAATGAAAAGGTTTGTAATGTTCGTAAAGTAAATATTCGTTAACGTAAGTGGGGACACAAGCATTATCCTATAACTTATATGCACTCTACAAGAAAATATGGGATTAGCCACTAACATTAGTTTCATAATTGGGTAATAGGACAGCTTGTATCTCTCCATTGAAAGCCATATATAAGAGGTTGGAGTTGCAGTTTACGTGGCCGGACTGAGAAATTAAGTTCGAGAAATAAAGATGATCATCTGATTGGGTCAAGATAAATTTGGAAAATTCCCCTTGCCTCTCAAAAAGATGTTTCCTTTTGTGTATTGATAAGTCAACATAATTTTAAAGCTCGTTATTTGCAATAATTTTTTTTAATGCCTTTTATACCATTAGTCTATTTTTAGGTGTTCAAATATATGCATTAATGGGATGACTGTCAAAAGATTTTTATTATATTGATACCAGTTACGTTATAGTACATTTGATTTTTCATTTTCTTATTTAGTTTTTATTTTTTTAATTTTTTTTTTGTCATTATTTGTATAATCTTATATTGCATGAGGCGACACAATTTCTTTTTCTTTCTTTCTTAGGTTTTTGAGTAATTATTTATCCTATTATATGTTCCAAATTATACAACAAAACTCAATTGTGGTTCAAATTGGTGTCGAGTTAAGCATAGTTTCCATCTCTTTTGTTTCTGAAATTATACAGCAAGCAGTTTAGTTAGTACACTACTTTGGTACATTCCACAGTCTTAGGTTCGCAAGTTCTATAAATCGAATATAAATGAATGTCTATTTTGACATATTGTCCAATGAACCTACTTCAATACAATAACCCAATAGCTAGGAGGTTTAGGGAACCTATGCATGCATAAGGTTCATCAACGCACACCCACACACCAAAACCCTAAACAACTGAACAAAACAGAAATTGGGGATCAATAACAAACCAAACCAGATATACAAATCAGGTCGAATTGCATAATAATTCTTAAATATATCATGAAAAACAAAAACCATGTCAAATAAGCTTTCCGTAAGCATATGAGATCATTATATTCCAAATCCAAGAAAAAAACCAGAACCCCCTCATTCGTACTGCAGCGCCATACCATAATTTCGAGATTGACGAAGAGTGATGGATGCAGATGCTTCATCACCTCTGACATTTCTAACAGTTCAAATCTTCAAAGTAATTCCTAATTGTAACCAGGGTCGGTCCTGAGAATTTGGGTGCTCTAGGCGAGTTTTCGAAATGGGGCCCTAAAATTCCCTGACTTCCGGTTCTTTGTACATTGATATGTATAAAAAAGAATTTGCTAAATACATAAAAATTCTATTTCCACATCCAATATCATTAAAAATTAATATAAAAAAAGATAAATACACAAATATTACACGGCTCATGTTTTTAGACGCAAATATACTAAATGTTTGTAGTCAAGAGTCTAAGATTGAGAGTGAAGAACGATAAAACTTGATGATCAAGGGAGTAAAGAACAATAAAACTTGATTGATGAGTATAATAAATTCAACAACGCCAATTGTTTCTCTTGTGTTTTTTTCATAAAATCAAAATCACACTAACGAATCGAATACTAAAACAATCCATTGAATAAAAAATTATTGAAAAGAAAAATATAGATTCAAAGTTTTGATTACCTTAAAGTACAATCTTCAAGACCATGTGATAGTTGGTTTAAAAATTCGATAGAAATGGAGAGATTGGGAAGTTGAAAGAAAAAAAATTTGCAAAGGGACTTGAGTTTTATAACTTTATATGCATTTGGAGAGATGAATTAGGAGTTCAACAGATGGATTGGCAATAAATTTGAAAAACAAGAAAAAATTAATGACTAAAAAAGGCATCTCCGTGTTTTGAACTCAACACCCCAAAGAAAAAAAAAAGCCGAACATTTCCACTACGCCAACAAATGAATTATGTTATCTCTTACTTTTTTATATGTTATTCACATGATAAAAAAATTTTGAGGGCCCCTTCGAAGTGGGGGCCCTAGGCGGATGCCTTGGGCTTCCCTCAGGGCCGACCCTGATTGTAACGTCTGCAGTGGATCCAAATTTGTTGCTCTCAGTAAGAGGCAGTCGCTCATTCAAAAGGATGGAAGATTTCCGTTTCTAAACAGTGGCAAAATTTTATCTTTTTTTGTCAAATGATAACTCTTTTTAAATTCTAATAGAAACATTTACATCTTCAACAAGAATATTAGATAAAAACTCCGGACCAAATCTCAATAGAAATAACCTCCATTTGAGGCAACATATGAGGCTACAGCATGAGCAGCGGCATTTCCATTCTGCTTGACAAACACAAACCTCACCCCTCCTAATTGAGACGCCACATGACCAATATCATGGATAAAACACTCCAAAGTAGTATCTACTGTAAGACATATTCTGAAATCACAACAACAAGACATTAGGATCACAAACATATCAAATCAATATAAAATAGAGATGAACTAAATATATTGAACTTATCCGTAGAATACGAAAGGCGTGGTTCTTTTGGATGACAAAACATGAGTTCACAAGGTTGCCTTCTCCTTCCAATACTCCAAAATATCCCTCTACTATATGAATAGGTTTTAGTATTCTAAGAAATTCAACGTATGGAAGTAGGGACTTAACCTAGTATTTATATACCATTGGGGTTCCTTATTAGCCGGCCTATTAACAGCTACAAAAATCAAACCCTAACACTTAAGTGATTGAGTCTTACCATGATTCTATATCTTTGTTGAGAAACCTATTAGATTTCTTTGAGGTCAATTGCGAAGGTTAAGACTCCATAATCCTTATTTTACTAGGACTATCAGATTACTTATGTCGTTAACAACTCAATAAACAAGTGGCTTACAACACAAGTAATCCAATACATCATTCATTGTCATTCACAACTTTACATCTACCACATACTCCCCATTAAGCATACTAATTATCACATGAGAGTCAAACTCAATCTCCACTTTATAACAACCCATCTCAATACATACCATCAATGCTACACGAATCGCAACAGCTTCTACCATCGCCGCATTATTGAAAAATAGGCCTCATTCCCCACCTACCGCTTACAGCAATCCAGCAAAGTCCCTCATAACCCACCCATATCCTCCTTTAAGTGTCTTCCCATACCAAGAACCATCACAATTAATCTTAAGCACACCATAATTAGGCCATCTCCATCGAACTGATTGTCTAGCAAAGATAGCTCTATCACCATCCTTACAACGGACAACAACTTGCTTTTTAGAATTATGGCATGCTCTGAATTCAATAAGTTGATGCCTTACCAAATTAACCCCTCCTTGGGATTAGTCAACACTCCTTTAAACACCATCTCATTTCGACTCTTCCAAATTCTCCTCATAATAAAAACACACTCCTGCGAAAGCTTTTCTTGTCTATCTTCGTCACGTAATCGAGCACATAACCCCTGCCAAGACTCACAAAAATCCTGCCCCATGATAAACTTCATGTCTAGTTGCAAAGAGTAACAGTACCAGAACACGTGGCTAAACTCGCATTCAAAAAACAAATGTTGCTCCGTCTCCTCCGCTGCTCCACACATAACACATGAACTGTCTACTCACATCCGTCGTCGGAGAAGATTAACCCGCACTGCTAAGGATTTGTTGCAACAACGCCAAATAAAAAACTTCATTTTATTTGGCACTACCAACCTCCAAACATCTTGCCAATAACGGTCAACCACGTCCCACCGACTACTACCCCCCGTCCCTTTCCTACCAAGTTCCCCATTTTCCTACATCTCCATGGCAACTCTATACCTTGTACGAATGGTATAATCCCCGTTTCTAGAATAGTGCCATATGACTCTATCTTTACACCCCGCTAAACTTATTGGTAAACCAAGAATAAGATTGCCCTCTTCCTCCTCAAAACACTGCCGAATCAAGTCTACTTTCCAAGCCCCCACCTTTGAATCAATCAACTCCCTCACCATCACCGGCATCTCATACCTCTCTCCAGTATCCTCCGCCCCTGAATGATGCCCTTCCACCCCTATAAAGACCTTCTACCCAGCTTAGCCTCCATAAATGACCGATCCGGGAAATATTTTGCTTTAAGAATTTGTCCTAACAACGTACTAGGATTATGCAATAGTCGCCACCCAATCTTCACTAAATAAGCTAGGTTAAAAGACAATAAGTCCCTAAACCCAAGCCCTCCCATCTTCTTCCTTCTTTTAATTTTCTCCTAAGAGATCCAATGCATGCCATTTTTGTCCTTACTTCCCCGCCACCAAAACTTTGCAATAGCAGACTCCATTTCCTTACATAGGCTCACCAGAAGTTTAAAACATGACATCGTATAGTTTGGTAAACAGTGGCAATTGGACCACAACCTTATCATTTATTGTACGGTTAAACAAATGAACCGATGATGAAGGGCCACACAAAAAAAATTCCTTAAAAAATTTAACAAAATAATACGTTCTCATCATCTATGTAAGTTTAATTTGAAATCTCTCACATGCAAGTGAAAAAAATTACCACTATACCATAACCGTTGTACTGGTAAGATAATGATAATTAAACAACCATTAAGAAAATTACCACTAAATCGTAAATGTAGTACTAGTAAGATAATGATATTACACCGCCATTACCGTGTACCATTACATAAAAAAATACCATGCATGAAAACACCAACCAATACAATACCTACAAGCATTAAACCATACCCTGGAAATAATCATAATGCATAAATAAACTCTCTTTTTTTTTCGTCATCAAAATGCATGAATAAACTCTAATCAACCTATGTCAATGCATGAACGAAGCCTTGGAAGTCCAAATACCTCCACTTATTGAGGGAAGTCCAACACAAAACAGTTACCATCTTAATTGGTTTATCTCACCCAGCTTTTCTATTTAAAGGAAACTAAAGCATGAAAACATATCAATAACCATCTGATTAAGCATCTCCATCAAAGTTCTGAAACCTACCAACATGAATCACCGTAGCAGTCTTTTTCCTTTTTCTGCTCTCATTATCCATCTGCAGCTCAATGGCTGATTATCGGGTGACCATTTTTAACGACTTAGCTCAAAACACCAACCTGAATGTTCATTGTCAAGCTGCAAGGCAAGGTTCATCCTCTTGCAGCCACTTCTCTTTGTGTTTTACAAGGGTTGTAATCTTTGGAGAATGAAAGGTAAAACACCTTTTACTAAAGGGATTCGATACTACAACATTGGGGAAAAGTACCAGAGCTTCTAAATCTTGACAAAAGATGTCTTTCTATGGTGAATTTATGGCTAAGAGAACAAAGTCTAGACAAACTAAAGCTTTCTGGTTTCTTGCTTGTCTGAGAGTAAAGTGGGATGTCTTTTGATTGATTGGTTAAGTGTCATTGTCTTTGGTGTCCCTTGCTGCGTTTATAGACTTTTTGGCTCAACTGTCCAAGCCTTGCCTTTTGGTGATGGCCTCCAGAACATGGTGAGTCACCACTTATTTACCTATACATGCCATCGAAAAGTCCGTTTTGCTGAAGGTGAACTGCTATTCTGAGTGTCACTTCTTGCATAAGCTTATTGCATATTCATTGTTAAGAAATGATTTTTAATTTTTTCCTGGGCTGTCGACTTGTCTGAGCCTAATTTTCCCTTTGCTTTTTGTGTTCTTAGGCTTCCACTGTCACTAAGCCCAGCATTAAATATCCACTCAAACAGTGCCCCCTTTAATCATTGTCAAGTCTGCTAATCAAGATATTGATAATGATTAAAATAAATTGCATAATGAAACTGGGTATTAGTGCCACTAAATTAGACATTTTAAACAAGCCTTTGCACTAACCCACGATTTCCAAAGTTAATTGTTTGCCCATTAAATCCATTTCACTTTTCGCCCATCTTCTTCAATAAACTTGTCTTTCTGAGCTCCTAAATCTCTCGAATTTTCAGCCCTTTCTTGACTTAATTTCTAGCCACTTTTTCACTATTTTATCTCAAATTCCACAATAACCCCCAAATCGAGCCCTGCATGGAAGTCTAGAGAAGGAATTGTCACTCCACGTCGTCGGCTCAATGGCCTTCATTGACCTCGGGCTGGCCTTAATTAGTTTATTTTCTTCGAGGAAGAAGGAGTACATTCCCTAGGGCTTGCCTGGACTGTTCGAGTTCCTGTTATAGTGAAAAACAACATGTCTGCTGCCAACTGGTTCACTCCTAATCCTTATACAATGGAGGTTGGAATTTCTACCCCAAAATGGTCCAATTTCAAGAGGGGTTTCCCCTTAATGAATGATGAAGCCTGGTCTAAGTGGGTGGATGAACTAGAGCCTATATGGAAGCAGAAATGGATGGCAAATGGCATTTATGAGCTTGTGATGTCTAAGATCACCATCCCCATTAAGCATGAGCTTCTCTCAATAGCTCTTCTCTTCTGGAACACGGGGACTAACACTTTTAACTTCATAGTGGGTCCTATGACTCCAACCACTCTGGATGTGGCTTAGGTCTTTGGTCTGAAGCCATCGGGCACGTGTGTAGACATTACACATGATTGGTTGTCCACCTCTCGTCCTATGCTGTTGAAGGTTCAGAGGCCTCTCATTTATTACTAGCTTGGAGTACAACCCCAACACATTCAAGAGCTATGAGACTTCCTTCGTGGGCTTCATTCCATTTGCCAAGAAGATGTTTAATCGGCCTTCTCACACTGCTAACCTAGCCAAGTTCTTGTCCACTTCCAAACCTCTTTGGTGGACCAAGAACCCCAGAAAGATGCCTAATTTAACCCCAAAGGCACACTTTCTAGGATTCATCTTTAACTTGTGGATTCTCATTCTCAACAAGGATTGTCTGAGGTCTTCTAAGTACTGATCTTCAGATCAAGATTTTACCATGATCTCATCAATGTATACCTCCATGCTATGCCCGATCAAATCATGGAAAATAACGTTCATTGCCCTTTAGTAAGTAGCACCAGCACTTTTCAGCCCAAAAGGCATGACAACGTATTCATAAGCTTCTACATGCCCTGGGCACCTGAATGATGTCTTATGTATGTCTTCTTTAGGCATTTTTATCTGATTATATCCAACATTTCCATTCATGAAAGATAATACTTTGTGTTTTACAATTGCATCAATGGATAGGTAAGTCATAGGCATATTGTATTTGTCCTTGGGAGTTACTTCGTTAATATTTCTATAATCGATACAACATTGAATGGCATTAATTAGAACTTTCAGTATAGGTACAATGTTGGCCAACCACTCTACATATTTTGCAGGCCTAATAAAGCCTAACTTTACTAGCCTCTCAATTTTCTCTTTGACTTTTTCTTCTATTTCTTTCGACATCTTCCTCAGTGCTTGCTTTACAGGTTTGTACCCCTATTTAATGGGCATTCCATGCTCCACTAAACTAGAGTCTAATCCAAGCATCTTTGTGTAATGCCATGCAAAACAATCTTTGAATTCATGTAAAAGATCAACTATCTTTGCCCGATCTCCTCCTTCCAACAGAACATTGAGTTGTATTGGCCTCGGATCCTCCTCAGTTCACAAATTAATGGTTTCTAAGGGGTCTTGAACTTTGGGTGCTGGTTTATCGGGCTCTGTAGACAAAAATTCTACTGACTTTGGAGCCTCGGGCTCTTCCTCCGGCCAATCCAAGTCATATATACATTTTGCCATGTGAATGGCTACCTTCAATTTTTCTTCCAAATTTTCCCTCCCTTGGTCATCTTTGGTGCCTGAAGTTCTTTCTCCCAACTCTACCATTTCTTTGGTTGAGTTCTCCTTGATCTTTCTTTGTTCTCTCCCATTGTCCAACAGTCTCTTAATTAAGGACATGACTGCTATTACTTGGTCTTTTCTCTTTTGGTCTGTCATCATTGGTGTTGGCAGGCAGGGACAAAATGAGGCATGTCTCATTCCTCTCAAGTGAGAAAAAGTCCTTGTTCTAAGAGCTTTTGGGCCATCACCTTGGTAGGGTGGTCGTTCTGATTAGCACCTAGACAGTATAGGATCTCAACATTGTGATTGTAGAAATTAACCTTAGCAACATTAGATGTGGGGAGAAATGGTCGTGACTCAGCCTCCACTATTTCCCAAAATCCTTGTTTTGCAGTGGTGGGTTCATGATAGACATCAACTTGTTGGTGCAAAGTAGATGGTACATATAAACTCTTGTGTATCCAATCTTTTCCCATCAACACCCCATAAGTAGAGCTGTTATCTATCACAAAAAATGTCAACATAATCTTCTTGGATCCTAAGTTTACCTCTAAAGGCAATATCCCATGAGTTTTGGTGATGGCTTCAAAAAAACTAGACATTGTGAGATGAGTAGGTATAAGGTCTTCTTCACCTTTACAAATTATCTTTATCTGTTTAAGTGGTAGCACATTAATTGTTGTCCCTCCATCTATCAATACCCTTTTGAAGGGAATTCCTTCCAAATGAGCTATCATATATATGGGCTTTAGATGGTTTGCTAAGGCCAAACATGGCTTTTTGAACACCATCTTGTCAGAATAAACCCTTTCGAGCTCTTTTTGTGTGGGATCGAGTAAGTCTGCCAGGCTTGATTCCTCCTTACTAACTTCTTCCATGTTTACACGTGCCATCATTGGCTCATGTGCCACATAATCATCCTTCATTACGCCTGGTTGATTTGGTTATGCACAAAACATGGCTGATAGTACATAGGTCATGTTCACTTGAAAGTTGCAAGTCCAGGCGTTCCTTCCTTTTTCTGCCCATCTGACACAGAAACTGATCCATCCATGCTTAAGCATTTTTGGTTAACATCAACTCGGGCACTTCCTTATCTCTTATGGCATTAAAATCATGCAGCTGCCTTGGAGTTCCAAAGAGAATATCCTCCGTGGTAGTGGAGGCATCATTCTTTCAGGAGAAATGGTTCTAAAACAAATGGGCTTTTGATTCCAACCTGGTGTAGGTATCATCACTATGCTTTCTTGGGCTCTTCTTAATATTTTGTACTTTTCTGGATGAGGGTTTTGAGGAACATGATCCCCTACGCCTTCAGTTTTTCTATTAGCCCTCTCTACTTCTTTCTTACTATTTTAACTGAGTCGTTTCTCTCCTCTTTAGGTAAACTTCTCTAACTTAACATTTTCAAAAGCTTATGAGACAACAGGCATTTTCAGTAAGTTCATATAAGATTTGTGTTGCCTCTGAACCTTTCTTATCATGGATGCCCCCATTTCTCGAACAGGCATTCCGTCTTTCGGCCCAATCGAGCTGAATTTACCTTTGTAACTGGTGGTATCGGGCTCATGGTTCTTTCAAGCCTTCCTTGTCTCATGCTATTGTAGTTGGTTGGTTGGGGAGCCTTAACATCCACCCAACGTGGTAAACTTGCCTCTTTATCTTCTATTTCTTCAAAAGCTTCAAAATTTCTAAACATTTCAAAGAGACCCTTAGGCTCTGAATCTCTTCCCAACCTCTGGAAGACTTTCTTAGTAGTCTCCTTGTTTGCTTCAGTAGCTCAAAGAATACTTTTATGGGCATCCTGTTTTTCTATCTCTCTCATTCTGACCAACTCTCGATCGATGATAAAACCTGATGCTAGTACCTCGAGCTCACACTCACACTAACATCTACTACACAATATTGTCCTTCTTTCTCCTTTTCGTCCAAGGTAACTTTTCCTTTTCCTCTCTCAACCCAATTAAGATTTATCATGTTGATTGGGGCTTCAAGGAATGGATCTGTGTCAATCATCATGTCGGTCTGGGGTTTCTCTAACAATAATTTTCCCTTGACTATAAGGTCTTGGATCCAATCTCTGAATTGTGCACACTTCACAATGGAGTGGTTGAAGGTATAGTCGAGTTTGCAATACTTCTTCCTTTTGAATTCTTCAGGTTTGGGCATGCATCTTCTTGGTGTTGTCAGGCAAGATTACTCGAGCCCTCACCAATTCCTCATAGATGTCTGCGGCCTTGGTTAAGTCAAAGGAATATGACTAATACTTTGGAGGCTTCATGGGTACAAAGCCTCTATTGTTCATCACAATCTTTTTGTTCTTTGATAGGTTGAACCAATCCCTTCACCATCAAAGGCTTGAAAAGAGTGGTCATCTCTCCAACACACAACTATATCCTTTCTCTAAAATTGTTATCATTTTCTCCCGCCTCTAGGCCTTCAAACTCTAGCTGATGTATTGGCGCCTTGCTTTTATAAAACGGGGGCACTTTGGATGAGTGTTCCACTTGCTACTCCTCTACCAACAGCTTCTCGTACTTAGTGGCCTTAATCACAAGTTCTTGAAGCTCGTTCAACTGTACTTCATAGAACTTCTTCCTCATGGGTAGTCTTAGAGCCTTCTGGGCGATAGCTATGAGTTGAGTATGGTTGATTAGGAACTGGCATCTCATCTTAGTCTTCCTGAACCTCATCATAAAATCCTTTTTAGACTCATGTTCATATTGCTTCACTTCCACCAGATCAGTAATGGTTATTTTGGGTTCCACCTTATAAAATTGCTCATGAAAGGCCATCTTCATTTGCCCCCAGTTGGCAATGGAATTAGGGGGTAATAGAGAGTACCATTAGGAAGCCAAGCCTACCAGTGAGTTTCCAAATAGTCTTAGTTTGTTGTTCGGGTTGCCCTCAAATGCCACATAGTAATTTGACAACTTGAAGATGTGATCTTTAGACAAATTGCAATCTTACCCACTAAAAGTTGGGAAAGTAGGCATCTTGAAATTGAGAAGAAAATTATTCTGCTCATCAATGTAGTCAAGATAAGGCTTCTAATATGTCATCCTAAACATCGAGCGGGCTTGTGATTAAGCATTTTGTACCACCATCCTTCTTAATTCTGCTAATTCATTCCTGAGTTAATGGTTAGCCGTATTATTGTGTGGGGGATAAGAAATCCCCCACTTCGGGCTATGATCAATGCCCGAGAAAGCTTCTCTTTATGGGTCTGCCTGTTTCCATCTAGCTTATTCTCCTCCCTTATTAGCCAATAGTGGTAGCCTATAAGGAAAAGGCTTGCCCCAAGCTGTGGATAAGCCATTTCCACTTGTTTCTCCTATTGAGTTAGACGTACCAACCTTTATCCCTTCCTACCCAACCTGCCTTCTAGCATCTAATGGCGGTGAAAAAGGATCGGGTAAGCCTGTTTCTTGAAACTCTTCTTCTTCTCACTGGCTGGTTTCAGCCTCTCCTTTCCTTTTCCCCTTGTTTTTCTTTTCATCAAGTAAGGGGAATAAATTGTTGGTTTCTTTTATGGGCGTGCCTTTATGATTCTTTCCCTGGTGTAACCATCATTCAATGTGGAGTACTTTAACTCCAACTTTCTTTGTAGAGTTCCTATTAAGGAACATAACCTGCTAACCTTCATAGAGCTCTTCTCCAACTCCTCAGTACTTGTACCATGGTGGCTTGCAAATCTTCATTGGTGACCTTTCCACCCGACTTCTCCCAAGAGGTTGGGCTCTCTAGGATTGTGGGGTTCTGTAGTGAAGGAAACTCTTTTGAGTGATCTATCATGCATGCTTCTATTGGACAAAGAAGTTGCCCAAATTCCATTTTCCACTTGAACGTTTGATCATTCCTTCATCTTGGCATACAATATCACAAAATGGGTCCCACTGGGCGTGCTAAAACTTCTGGCTAGATCTGTCCTTCACACAACTCCCCAGGGTCTTACCTGACGGGCAAGGTTTTGCTGCTTAGTGTGTTGCAATATGAGTTTGCTATTAGTTTGAATGGTGTCTTTGTGGGCCTTTTATTAGGCCTTGAGGCTCACAATCAAAACTAATATGGATCTGAGCATGCCAATATTATCTACATATAACAGATTGTTCTTTTTGGTTATTAATTGGGTTGATCCCTTACACCACAAGTCATTTAGACTTCTTGATCTTACTAGATTGTTACAGATGGGTTAAGTCTGTATTAGGTTCTTTTTCTTGCCTTGTAAACAAGGACTTTTACTCATAATATTATATATCCAGATAAAGGGAGTTCAGGGCCCTTCCAACTGTTTCTTTGATTACAGTTAAGATTAAAGAAGCAAGGTTAATTAGTCTAACCGGATTAATCATCAAAATAAAACTTTGAATGAAAAGCAGTTAAAATGAGTATAACCTTACGTAAAAGTCCTTGTTATTAAAGAACTTTGAACGAAATGCATTAAAGAACAGATCTACTTTACGTAAATACAAATAAAAGAAACTTAGGCAAGATTATAACCTTGTTAGGCAAGGTTCATCTTCTTGCAGCCACCCACTTCTCTTTGTGTTTTACAAGGGTTGTAATCTTTCGAGAATGAAAGGTAAAACAGATTTTACTAAAGGGATTCGATACTATAGCGTTGGGGAAAAGTAGCAGAACTTCTAAATCTTGACAAAAGATGTCTTTCTATGGTGAATCTATGGCTAAGAGAACAGCGTCTAGATAAACTAAAGTTTTCTGGTTTCTTGCTTGTCTGAGAGCAAAGTGGGATGTCTTTTGATTGATTGGTTAAGTGTCCTTGTCTTTGGTGTCCCTTGTTGCTTTTATAGACTTTTTAACCCGACTGCCCAAACCTTGCCTTTCAGTGATGGCTTTTGAAACATGATGAGTCACCATTTACTTACCTATCCATGCCCTTGAAAAGTACTTTTTGTTGGGGGTGAGCTGCCCTTCTGAGTGTCACTTCTTGCATAGGCTTATTGCCTATTCCTGGCTAAGAAATGATTTTTAATTCCTACTGGGGTGTCTACTTGTCCGAGCCCAATTATCCCTTTACTTTTTGTGTTCTTGGGTCTCCACTGTCATTAAGCCCAACATTAAATATCCACTCAAACGACAATAACCATATGTCATTAAGCCCAGATCATATGCCCGAACAGCCAACATAACCTTTTCGTCTACAATCCCAATGTTGTGCTTCTGCTGATCAAGATCATCTGAGAATCTATTAAGGGAAGTATTAGGTTTAATATTCCCAGGCCTAATTTCACGTTTTATATCCTCATTTTCTTGTTCGCAGTTTGTCTCTGGATATCTGTTCATATACATTAAAGACAACACTTTACTTGACAACCCCCACAAAGCAGATGAAAATGTCAGGAGACAATTCTACTAGAAGACATCTGCCATCCCTAACGAGTGCACCAATGCACCAACGACGGATACCCTCATGTCACACACACACGCCTGGTGCCCCTCAGATCACACACGCATAAGCCTGGAGCCTCTCAAATCACACACACGTCCCCGATGCATGGCCACCTACAACGGTGATTATATAGGATGGCGCAGTTACCGCCGGCTTATCTGCCGGCGCAGTGACGATGACAGCGCATCCATCGGTGACCAGAGGGCACGTGGTGGTGAATGACTGTCTGTACGGCGGCATGTGTGGGGACCTAAGGCCTACCCTAAGGTTCTAGACCCGTGGTGCACTCCATTTTTGCTAATTTGAACTCGTTTTGTGAATTTGGTTTTAAAAGTACTAAATGTATTTTACAAGTGCAAGCACAACTAAACTAGACAAAGGCAAGGCGCTTGTCGAGGAGACACGCTTAAATTTTCTGTGAATGAATCATTTCAAAAGTATTTCCTGATTAACTTTCATGCTTTTGATATTAGTCCTGGATTAGACTAGTTAGACTGAATTGATTAGATGATACTAGAAAAGTTTCATCTTACTATTGTGGTTTCTTATTGGGAAATTTTGATAATTAGCCATATTTTGCATTTGTAACAATTTTAACCAAAAGTCCACGCAAAAATTCTAAATTCCCCCCCCCCCCCCTCTTCCCCCTCTCACTTTGACTCCCACCAGTGCAACATAGCCCTATCTCACCCCATCCCACCCTCTCTTTCTCTCAAATGCACCACCACAAGCATCGCCATACGAACTACGACGATGATGCCACCATCAAAATTGAACTCAACATTCTACCATTAAAATGCAAGTGTAATAAACGGAACATGCACATGCTCACACGGCCACACCCACATATGCATAGGGATTAATTGAAATGAAAATTACACTTGAATGATTTTCAAATTGAATAACAGAGCAAGATATGGTGGTGGCGTCAGTCGTAATGGGTGCGGCGATGGTGGTGGTGCATTTGGGAGAGGAGAGGGGTGAGGAAGGTGGGGTTGAGATGAGGAAGAGAAAAGGGAGAAGGCATGGGGAAATTTAGGGTTTTTACCTGGATTTCTGGTTAAATTTGTAAGAATTGAAAAAGGAGGCAAAAAATCATTTCATGGTACAAATATGGCTAGTTATCTAAATTTCCCTTTCTTTTCACCACATGGTCTAATTTCAATAGAGAATAGCGTTATTTGCAGACGTATGATATTTACATGTTTTAGATTTGGGAAATTTTATTTTAAACTCATGTAACCTCTTTCTACACCTAACTTAAATTTTAAATGTTAATTGTCTTTTTTATCCTATTGCATAATCACTATTAAGTACAAAATAAAATTAATAATGAAACTCAAATTTATCAATAAACCCACACACTATAATTAAACCCTACCATCACTCCGTGTTTATCCTACGTTCATTCTGGCTAAAACCCTAATAGTTCTTATAGATAAAAACAAGTTTTTTAATTGATGGAAAATCCTCGAACTAAGTTATAACTCGATTTATGAATTTTTTGTTCGTTTGATTTCAATTTTTTAGAGTTCAGAAGATGAGTATTTGGGTTTCAATTCTTTTCATCAGTGCCAGCCTACTACGATGTACGGACAAGCCAAACAAGCGTCATAGTTGCTACTTGATTCATGTATTTTTTGTAAATTGATCAACCCACTATGCTCTAGTTGCACCAATGATTTTAAAAATATGTAACCCTTATGTAGTCTGGATTTTTCATATTCGTTTTGGCCGAAGAGCTTTGGGCTCTCCGTCTAAAGCTTAACAATCATCCACCATCCAAATCCTAAGCTTTTAATCATGATGGATCCTGCCCCTCAAAATAGGTTCTCCTGTAAGAATGATTACTTGACAAAATCATGTAATATATTAATGAGTAATGAAAGTTTATAGATACTTGCTCATGAGTTCCATTTACAAGTTTCAGAACAGGCTCCATGCTTGTGCTCAGAGTTGGCTGTGAGAAATCATCAATCACCAATCCTGGATTTATTGTAACTATTGCAAACTTCCAAGCAGCTTCCTCCGCCAAGGTCTTTGAAATCATATACCAAAGCTGATGAAGGAAAAGTCTTAGTGAACACAACGAACATGCATTTAAAGTATAAAATATTTAACTTTTACACGACAAAAATTAAATCGTTTACGTGAAGTATACTAACAACCATACCAAAGCCAACAAAAATATGAGCATCAATCATGCCACGACAAATAATTATTCCTTTCAATTAATTTACATCTAAACATGATATAACAGGCTAAAAAACCCTAAAAGGGGCTCATATTCTAGCTATTAGGATGCCAAGTGGCATCATTGCAATATGCCAAATGGACGCTCAAGATGGCAAATTATTAGCTGATATGGTTAGTTTGTTAGTAGTTGTTGGAAGGTAGTTTAGTGAGTAAGCTAAGGAAGTTACTATATAAGGAAACTGATGTAATAATTAGGTGGTTATGTTGTAATTGTGGATTGGTTAATATGAGAAATTACTATACAATTGTGAAGAAGTAGAGTTAGGGTTCTAATATTGGTATCAGCCAGTTCACGATTCCTCTCAATCCTTCGACATTGTATTACTCTCGAAGCTTCCCAAAAAACCATGGAATCCCGAGTTTCTAATTTGGAAACCATGATCGCCAACCTCAAAACTAAGCTCAAGAACAATCAAGACATGATTTTGTTGCAACTGCAGTCGTTTGCAGCTAAAGGTAGCAGTGGTTCTTGCAGTGAGTCTTCGAAAAATACGCCGGTGAACCCGAACCTGCAGGATGGAGCACACCCTAATTTTGGCCCCAATAATGGTCGTCAAGATTTTGGTCAAAATTCTAGCCAGCAAGGTCGAGCGTCGTTCTTGAAGATGGATTTTCCAAGGTTCATGGAAGGTGATGATCCTTTAGGATGGGTTTATAAAGCTGAGCATTACTTCGAGTTCTTTAATATTGAAGACTCTAAGAAAGGTTCAAATTGTGTCTTTCCACATGGAGGGAGAAGCTCTCCAATGGTTCCAATGGGCACAGTGCCTTTCAAATTACCCAACTTGATAAGAATTCACGAAGATCCTTTGTCAAGAATTCAGACCCTCTGAGTTCGAAGATTCTGCAGAGAATTTGTTTAAGCTGAAACAGACTGGAACTCTTTGAGATTATATCATGGATTTTCATTGGTTATCCAATCGCACGAGAGATATAAGTACTACCCTTCTCAAATCTTGTTTCATTGGGGGGTTAAAAGCAGAATTAAGACATGATGTGAAGCTTCTCAAAAGAAGTGCTTGAGGCTTCTGCATTTGCTCAACAAATTGATGCCAAACTATCAAATTTGAAGGTAAAATCTTGGCACAAATCACCCTCGATTCAACCAAATTTTTTTATCTCCAGTCTTGCAAAATGTCACTAATAGAGCAGTGGTTGATATTCGTCCCAAGTTTAACAATGTTCAAAGATTAACTCATGAGGAAGTAGACTTAAAAAATGGTTTGCGCTTTCACTGTAAGGAAAAGTATGTGAGGGGTCACACTTGTGATGTGACGGCCCGTCCCATAATTCACGAAACTGAAGAGTATTTTCGTAATTTTCACTTTGGGTTTAAGATATTTTGAATTGGGTTGTTTTTGGATCGTGTTTGGTGTGCCTGGTGGGGCCCACTACTCTTCTCCTTCTCCTCATTTCCCTCTTTGGAAAACCTCACAGGCTTTCTCTCTCATACCTCTCAACCTCATAGGCTTTCTCTCTCATACCTCTCTTTCATCTCTCCTTCTCGCAAGCTCCTCTCTTCACTCACCCTTCATATCCAAGCCACAAACATCCCAGAACGACCTCAACAGTGGCAACACAACAAACCACTACCACCCTGGGTTCTTCCAGGCAAGATCTCGAACCCAAGAGTGTCCCGTAGTACACCACAGTGGCGGAGACCACTGTTCTTTCCCTCTCTTGTTGAACTCCGACGAGTTTCTTTTATCCTTGACATAGGTAGGCCCTTTAAAACCTTTGGTTTGAGTTTTAGGGTTAAATGGAGGTAAGTTTTGCATTTTCATCACTTGCTAGATGCAGAAAACTACTCGGAGGAAACCTTCCCAAATTTCGATGGGAACCGTCGCCTTCTAGACCCTTTTTTGGCCAACTTCGACCACGGCTGGACCAAATTTTGGTATAGTCCTCTTCCCTTCCTCCATAGCTTTAAATCTATGTATTGTATGACTTGTGTTGGTAGAATTTTGGAGTTGATCACAGCTGAGAATGTTCCGACCTTCTTCTTTGACGAGATTGGCCAACCCGGCTTGGAATTGAGCCAAACTCAATCCACATAACTGAGACGGCCCAACTCCTTGGGCTATGGAACCAGGCCCATTAGGCTAGGCCTAAGCCCAGTTCTAATAACCCAGAAAACCAAAACCCCGGCCTTTGGGCCATGGAACCCGACCTAAAACGCTAGGCTCAGACCTAAGTACCCCAGGCCCAACTCAAAGAACCCAAGGCCAACCCAAATGGAACCAAACCCGATCCGGATCCGGTCCAGACCTAGTCGGATCCCAGAGCCCTAGCCAGTGTTTGGGTGGTGAGTGGGCCTGCGCGTGGGCGTGTATGGGCATATGTCCTGGCTAGCGCATAGAGCACAAGCGCCTCCACCGTAGGTATTGTGCTCCGCCGTCGTTAGCCACAACGTTGACGACATTTCCGGCGAACTTTCAGGTGACCCAAAATGGTGCGTAGCAGTCAGGGCCTCCACCCCATGACGGCGCGTGCAGCAACACATTGGGGTACCCGAGGTTCCCACTTATGTTTTTCGACGTCCTGAATCTGTTTATGACATCCGTTTCCTGAAATTCAACCGTTTTAGTATAGTTGTATTAATTGGTACCTATATGTACTTAGGTGCAATTGTTTGTGGCGTTTCCCTCCACCCTTGTTTGCACGGCTCTTCGCCAACGGTGTAAGGTGAGTAAACCCCTTCTAAAATGCATGATTTTACTATTAGAAATGCATACAAGAAAAGCATGATTTATTGGTTACGTTTTATGCAACATTTATTAGTAAATTGGTTTCATGCTTTATGAATTATCATGTTTTATCGACTTTACGTTCCTTGTGGTATATATGATTGATGACTATATACATACTTGTGAACGTGGTTTTACGATATGATGTTTTAGCTATTGAACTCCGATTTAGATATATATTCGAAATATTATGTTAATGTTTTTATGTACTTACTTAGTGGCTATTCAAATGATCTACCTACGAGCAAATGTCCTGCATACGAGCATATGTTAGTACCTACGAGCGTATGGTCCTTCCTACGGGTGATTGATACTGCCTACTGGAGAATGATACTGCTTACGGGCGAATGATACATTTATATTAGCTTTGGCCAAGCATAGATTGGTGGCTTTAGCCAGGTGTAGGACGGTGGCTTCAGCCGGGAGATATAAGATATGGCTTCGGCCAAGCATTTTGTTGGTTCTTACGGGTGGAAGATTTTTATATTAGCTTCAATCAGGCATTTGTAGATGGCTTCGACCAGAAGATATTTATATTGGCTTCAACCGAGAGATGTAGTGCCTTCGGGCGAATGAAGATATTTGTTTATATATATACCCTGTAGTACTACTACTAAACACATTATATACGATATATGTTTTATGAAAGGTTATGGCATGCTAGGGTTTTTGGAAAACCTATTACATATTATACAATGAGTTTTCTAAATTTGGGAGTTAGTACGTTAAAGATTAACTGTTTTAGTATTACTCTTATATCAACTTAGTCCACTCATGTTTTGTTTTGCACTCACTCAGGACTTAGATTCGAGGCATACAATCTCGGGGTCAATGTACTCCCACATCGGCAACTTTGAGTCCTCTTGATGTAAGACCCATCTCTTTGTTCATTTAATTTTATATTATTCCTTTTTAGTGTCTCAGACTAGTTGTATGCTCTGAACACGTTCCATAATTGTGTATTCATTATAATTAAATTTAGAAGTTTTATTTATGTTTGTTAATTGTTCTTAGTTCTCATGCATCCTAGTATGGCTTCATCACCTTCGGGTGTCGGCCAGCATGTGCCTACCCTGGTGTTTGGTGAATATCAGGGTCAGGCGTGTCAATTTGGTATCAAAGCGTCGTTTGTTCAGAGCATACTTAGGATCTTTTGTTACTGTAGTAGTGTGTCGGTCATGAAATCATTTGGATGTCACGACTTCCGAATTTGTTGTCATTCGACATGGTTATGCAACCCTCATTCTGCGTGAATAGTCATATCTTATTGAAGAATAAGAAATTTCGTGTCGGGATTGTGCCTCAACGGTGAAGTGATGGATTGTTGGACAACTTTCGACATCATACCGATACTCTGCAACATGCGTTCCTTAGAAATTGCGGGCAGAGTCGATTTTACATTGAAGAGACGTGAATTAGAAATCCCAGTAAGGGGAAGTTTGGTTAAGACCAGCTGGAGATCCAAGATGGCAATGCCACTTTGCAACATGTGTTCCCTAGGAATTGCGGGCAGAGTTAGATCTACATAAGAGTGTAGGGAAACAGAAAAGTCTATATGGTATGGGTTGGTTAAGACCAACTGGATATCCGAAACGGTGATGCTACTCTGTAACATGTGTCCTTAGGAATTACGGGCATAGTAGTATCTACACAGGAATGTGGTGAAACAGAAAAATCTAAGTGATTTGATTTGGAAGACCTGAATTGATGATGTCACTCTGCAACATGCGTTCCCTAGAATGGCAGGCAAAGTCATATCTTTATGGAAATTAATTGAAACACTCGAAGTTCGTGTTGGAGAAAGCGAGTAAACGCTAGTTGTTACGAAGTTTAGGAAGTGGTAGCTTAGTGGTATCGAATCAATGTCCTCTGACTCGTTCCCGTTGAGGAAATTCATGTGGATCCTTAGAACTATTCTCGGCGATTGTTCTATCAATAACCTTCTTGTTTACTCCAACCATGAGGTCAAGTTCACTAAACACTGACAGTCAGTTGTACGTCAAATTTTTCGAACGTTGTTTTTGTTTAGAGTAGGCATTGTTCTTGAGAGATTCTTTGGTAGCAGACATTATTCTCATCCATTTCCAAAAAAGGTTACGACCGTCAGAAATTGAAAACCTCACAAGATGTTATGAAATACAAAACGTCTTTGGTCTTGTCAAATCTTATCAGTAGTTTTTAATTATTCTTTGGGCTTAGACCTACTTCCTTTTTTGCTAAGAAACCAGTCAACTTTAGTGCGATGCTGACGGTGAATAAAGTTTCTGACAACAGGGTATTGTCTCATTTGATCGTAGTTCTTACACTTTTCGAATTATGTGGTGGTGTATTGTTAAATGTTTGGCTACACGTTGATGCAGCAGAATCGAGTCACACGTGTGCCTCTTGATGATTGGAACCGCATGATGTGAACCATCCTATCTTTGACCTAGAGCTGATAACGATATTCCTTGCTATAAAATCTGGTGATGTTTACTCTATAACGAGAAATGTTACATCCTTTTTTTGCCAAAAAGGTTGTAGTGTGTTTCACATAGAAATGGTGGAGTTTGAAATGGAAACGATGAGATGGAAGCCATTGGGCTTATCTCAATTTCTTTACATTCCTGTTCGGAGATGGGAAGAAATTCCCATGGCTGTCTTCTTGGGTTGTCGGGGACCTACTAAGGATACAAATGGAAATGGGTGAATGTCACCATAGATTTCCAGTACAAATCACCTTGTACATGTGGAGACTATGATGACATTTTGATATTTGCTGATCAACCCACTCGTCGTATTATCTACTAGTTCGTAAGGACTATACTTTTGACCACTTGGTAGAATTCTTCATCCTAGACTTTGTTTAACTGACGTTTTGATTGACATCAATTACGACCATAATCCCAAATACACCTCCTGGTCCTAGAAAGCATTCTTGTCAACCTTGGATTCGTATTTACCCTACGACACAGCATATCATTTCCTTTGTATCATTCCTAAAGTAGACAGACTGTTCTAGAAAACCACTCAGATCCGAAAGTTTTCGCTAAAACCATTAGTCACTCAATCACCCTTTGACATCCTATCGAGCGAATCATTACCACTGGTGTTTAAATATCCCTGAGTTTATTGTTGTAACAAGTTGTTGTGAAAATTGGAATGGGGAAAAAGTTTGAGTTCTTATCCATCAGATTACTTTAGACTACCACCGAGTCGAGTCCACACTCAACCATCTCAACTCACCACCACAAAATCAAGTTGGGTACTTACATGTATTCTTGCATCTAAGCTACGCATTCATTCTGGTTATCTTGTTTCTTAGCGTTGATGGATTTGTTTTGATCCTTAAATTTGTGAGTGTTCATTTAGCCGTCTCGGTATAGCTGTATACTAAATCCAATAGAAATTTTCAATGAATCAACTTGCTTAGGCGTTGTGAATCACATTGCTCTGGCTCTCGGTGTATCGTCACCTTTGTACCTCATCGTGATGCGCGTTTCACTTCTAAGTTTTGTGACGTTTCCTTGAAGATCTTGAGTACTAAGTAGGTTACCCTGTATTGCATTGTTTTTATTTGTAGACTGTTAGACAGTCTTGAATGAACTACCTAGATCTTGGAAGACGTGTTGTGTTTTTTTTATTTATGGTTCTAAATGATTAGAATTTGCACCAATCTCTTTTGAAGTAATTACGATGATAGTTTTTATTTTCAATTTGTGTATGGCACTATTTGAGACTTGGTTTGATAGATTCCTTTAGCAGCATTGGTTGGACAGTGGAGTTTTACGAATTTGTTTTAGGATGTTTGATTTTATGATTTGAAAAATTGTGTGTTTGCACCCTTAGGAAGTTACTACTTGCTTATCGAGACAACAATGTGTTGTCGATATCGCGAGCGGCCGACTGTGATATAAATAGCTTATTCATTGGGTTCATCAAGCAAGTGGATAGGTAGACGTCTCCATGATAGTTGGTACTGTTTAGTTATAGTTGGGGCTTGACCCAAAAACACACATCTATTCTCGGAGTATGTGACATTTCAAATGCTTGGGCGAGGCCCACTTTCATTTTCGATTTTAATTTTCAGTACAAGTATTTTAACTTACCTTAATATAATAATCTATTTTTATTTCTGATGTTACAAATGCTCAATTAAATCTTTTCCACCTTCAGTTTTAAGTTCAGTGCGAGTATTTCGACCTCTGTATTAGTACATATCTATTTTGACATTATTGTATTATACGTACATACTTTTAATCTTACATAATTATATATTACGACTTCATATCTTTTTAAAGTATGTTTCTACTATATTGCTGAAAGGGAAGAAAGTAGGAGCTTGGAGGCATGAAAGGGAATTTGGCAACTTGCTCACGACGGTGTGGCATACTCTCTAATGCAAACACTCTGACTTGATTTCTTCTTTATACATATATTCTTTTCTATCTTCGAGTATTTATGTATAGTACATTATTTCAAATTTCGAGATGAAATTTTCTTAACGGGGTAGATTATGACGACCCGTCCCGAAATTTACGAAATGGAAGGGTATTTTTGTAATTTTCACTTTGGGTTTAAGATATTTTGAATTGGGTTGTTTTTGGATCTTATTTGGTGTGTCTGGTGGGGCCCACTTTCCTTTTTGGTTCCCTGGCCCACTCTCTCTTCTCTTCTCTTTCTCCCTGTGTCCCTTTTTGGAAAACATCACAGCTCTCTCTCTTTCTCTGACCTCTCTCTCATCTCTCTCTCTCGCAAGTCTATCTTTTCACTCACATCTCCTCTCTGAGCCACAAACACCCCAAAACGACCACAACAACGATGACACCACAAACCACTACAGCCCTAGGATCTTCCAGGCAAGATCTCGAATCCAGGACAGTCCCGTAATAAACCACAGTGGCGGAGACCACTGTTCTTTCCTTTTCTCGTTAAACTCCAACGAGTTTCTTTTATCCTCGACATAGGTAGGCCCTTTGAAACCTTTGGTTTGAGTTTTAGGGTTAAATGGAGGTAAGTTTTACATTGTCTTCACTTGCTAGATGCAAAAAACTACTCGGAGGAAACCTTCCCAAATTTTGACTGGAACCGTCACCTTCCAAGCAGTTTTCCAGCCAACTTTGGCCACAGCTGGACCAAATTTTGGTATAGTCATCTTCCCCTCCTCTATAGCTTTAAATCCATGTATTGCATGACTTGTGTTGGTCGAATTTTGAAGTTGATCAGAGCTAGGAATGCTTCGGCCTTCTTCTCCGGCGAGATAGGCCAACATGGTCTGGAATTGGGCCAAACTGGATCTACATACCTGAGATGGTCCAACTCGTTGGGCCATGGAACCAGGCCTATTAGGCTAGGCCCAAGCCCATTGAACCCAAGCCCAGTTCTAATAACCCAAAAACCTAAAACCCCAGCCTTTGGGCCATGGAACCTGGCCTAATACTCTAAGCCTAGACCCAAGTACCTCAAGCCCAACCTTAAGGCCCAACTCAGAGAACCTATGCCCAACTGAAATGGAACCAAACTCGACCCGGATCAAAACCCAAACCCAGTCGAATCCCAATGATCTGCCTAAGGGCGAATGTCCTTTCTATAGGCGTATGTTACTGCCTACGAGCGAATGGTCCTGCCTACGGGCGATTAATACTGCCTACGGGCGAATGATACATTTATATTGGCTTTAGCTGGGCGTAGATTGGTGGCTTTGGCGGGAAGATATTTATATTGGCTTTGGCAGGACGTAGGTTGTTGGCTTCAGCCAAGAGATACAAGATATGGCTTCAGCTGGGCATTTGGTTGGTGCCTACGGGTGGAAGATAATTATTTTGGCTTCGAACGGGCATTTGTAGATGACTTCGGCCAAAAGATACTTATATTAGCTTCAGCTGGGCATTTGTAGATAGCTTCTGCCAGAAGATATTTATATTGGCTTCGACCGGGAGATGTAGTACCTTCGGGTGAATGAAGATATATATATATATATATACCTTGTACTACTACTACTACTAAACACATTATATACGATATATATTTTATGAAAAGTTTAATGGCATGCTAGGGTTTTTGGAAAACCTATTACATATTATACAATGAGTTTTCTAAACCTGAGGGTTAGTACGTTAAAGATTAACTATTTTAGTATTACTTGTATATCAACTTGGTCCACTCATGTTTTGTTTTGAGCCCCCTCAGGATCGGCATCTTCAAGTCCTCTCCATGTAGGACACATCTCTTTATTCATTCAATTTTATATTATTCTTTTTTAGTGTCTCAGACTAGTTGTTTGCTCTGAGCACGTTCCACAATTGCATCTTCATTATAATTAAATTTACAAGTTTTATTTATGTTGGTTAATTGTTCTTAGTTCTCATGCATCCTAATATGGCTTCGTCACCTTCGGGTGTCGGCCAGCACGTGCCTACCCTTGTATTCGATGAATATCAAGGTCGGGCGTGTCATGTGAGAAGAAGCAATTGTTACTTATCGATGTTCAAGATCCTGAAATTACAGAAACAGAAGTGGGAAATGGAGGAGCCAGAAATTACTGCGTATGCTCTATTTGGTTCTCCTGAACCCCCTATAATCAATACCATGAGAGTTTCTGGTTTCATAAAAAACTGTCCGGTTACAATTCTCATCAATTCAGGCAGTTCTCAAAATTTTGCTGATATTGGCTTAGTCAAAAGATTAAGAGGGCACGTGGATACTGGACACACTTTCAAAAAATTGCAAATGGTGGGAGAATGGCTACAAAAGGTACCTTGGCTCAGACTATCGTAAAGATTCAGGAATTTAGCTGCACTACAAATCTTTATGCAATACCTCTTGGTGGCTGTGAGGTAGTGTTGGGAGTTCAATGGCTTCGAACACTTGGTCCAATTCTATGGGATTTTGATAATCTCTATATGCAGTTCTCAAAGAGGTCTTGGACATTTTGCATCACCACTCCAGGGTCTTCTCTCACTCAAATTGAAAACATATCAGCCTTGCAAATGCAGAAACTTCTGCTACAAAAAAGTACAGTTGGGATAGTTCTTTACCATATGGATATTGAAATCTCCTAATTGCATATTGTGGAACACCTTATAGTGGATCAAAACACCAAGGGAGATCAACAATCTCAGCACCTCACTAAGCTGCAACAGCTGGAATTGCATGCACTATTGGAGGAATTTGAGGTATTGTTTTCAACCCCTAGCACCTTACCTCCAAGTAGAATTCATGATCACAAAATTCCCTTAATGGAGGGCAGCAAACCTCCAAATAGTAAACCTTATAGATATGGCCCTGTGCATAAAACTGAAATTGAAAAATGTGTCCAAGAATTGTTACAAGCAGGTTTTATACAAGTTAGTAATAGCCCTTATTCATCTCCTATCATTTTAGTAAGAAAGAAAGAGGGAACTTGGAGGATGTGTATGGACTATAGCGGTCTTAATTGGATCACTATAAAGGATAAATTCTCATTTCCTCTTATTGATGAACTTTTGGATGAACTGTTTGGTGCTCGTTACTTTTCTAAGTTGGATTTAAGGGTTGGTTACCATCAAATAAGGATGCATCCTAATGATGTGGAGAAAACAACTTTTAGAACACATGATGGTCACTATGAATTTTGGTAATGTCATTTGGTTTAACTAATGCACCTGCTACATTCCAATGTTTGATGAATGAAGTCTTTGAACCCTATCTCAGAAAGTTCATATTAGTCTTTTTTGATGATATATTGGTGTATAGTTCCACTTGGGAATCTCATTTGCATCACTTGAGATTAGTGTTTGAAATTCTGCAAAGTCACATTTTATTTGTCAAGAAATCCAAATGTGCATTTGGTAGAGATAAGGTGGAGTATCACATTGTGTCCAAGGAAGGTGTAGCTGCAGATCCTACCAAACTAGAGTCTATTGCTAAGTGGCCTATTCCCAATTCTATTAAAGCTCTAAGAGGATTTTTGGGTTTAACTGGGCATTACAAAAAGTTTATTCCTCAATTTGGCAAGATCATTGGTCCATTGACTACTTTAACCAAGAAGGATAGTTTTAAATGGAATGATGAAACTACAAGGGCATTTCATACTCTTAAAGAGGCTATATTGTTTCCACAAGTTTTGGCTTTACCTGATTTTAGCAAGCATTTCATTATTGAAATGATGCTTCTGGGCAAGGAATAGGTGCAGTATTGCAACAAGGTGGCAAGCCTATTGCTTTCACAAGCAAAGCTTTGTGTCTGGAATCAAGCTCTCTCAGCCTATGAAAGAGAGATGCTAGCTATTATTCATGCAATTCAAAAATAGCATTCTTATCTGGTGGGTAATCATTTCATAATTCAAACTGATCACCACAGTTTGAAATATTTTTTTGAAGGAAGAGCTCATACCTCTTTCCAACAGAAATGGGTGACTATGCTCATGGAATTCGATTATGAAATTCAATACAAACAAGGGTGTGAAAATCAAGCTGCTCATGCCTTGTCTCGAAGTCCATTAGTGACTGATCTCTCATTAATTCAGGATTGTAGTACAGTGGAGTGTTTAGCCATATCATATCCTTATTCAACTTGGATTGATGATCCTAGGAGAAACATTGAAAAAAATACTTGGATTATAGAGAAGACTCAGAAGGTGATGGCAACTTCATCTGAGTTAGCACCCATTGGAAATCTCAGATTTCAGGTTGACAATGGGTGTTTGAAGTAAAAGGGTTGAATTGTTCTTAATCCACTCAGTTCTTGGAGAGCAAAAGTATTTAAGGAGCATCATGCTTCCCCAACTGCTGGACATGAGGGATTCTTGAAAACTTTTAAAAGAATTTCCAAATCTTTCTACTCGGAAGGTATGAAAAAGGACATTAAAGATATGGTAGCTTCTTGCACAATTTGTCAGCAACACAAGTATGAGATACTTTCTCCCTCTGGTTATCTGCAGCCTTTACCTATTCCTTCTCAGGTTTGGATTCATATATCAATGGATTTCATTGTTGGACTTCCTCCATACAAGGGCAAAACTGTTATTTGGGTGGTTGTGGATCGACTATCCGAAGTATGCACATTTCTTGGCATTATCCCATCCTTTTACAGCTTCTATGATTGCTCAACTCTTTGTTGACAATATTTTCAAGCTACATGGAATGCCAAACTCCATTGTCAATGATAGGGATCCTATTTTTTTAAGCAAGTTTTGGAAGGAGTTCTTTGCATTACAAGGATCCACCTTATGCTACAGTTCTGGTCATCACCCACAAACAGAAGGGCAATATGATAAGAAAAAGAAAGAAGGAACTTTTGAAGTAGGAGATTGGGTTTATTTGAGGTTAGTTCTTTATCAGTATATGTCCTTGGGTTCACATTCTTTCCACAAGCTCCAACCTCAATTTTATGGTCCATTTGAAGTTTTGGCAAAAGTAGGACTAGTAGCTTATAAGTTGAAGCTTACAGAGACATCTAAACTGCATCCAGTTTTCCATGTCTCTTGTTTAAATAAACATTTGGGTATTCAAATTCAACCAACTATGCCTTTGCCAGTTATCACGGATTCAGGGGTTTTACAAGAGGTTCCAGTTGCTATTTTGGACCGCAGACTAGTTAAAAAGGGTCATGCTGCTGCTACATAAGTGTTGGTGCAATGGCAACATCATGCTAAGGAGGATGCTACTTGGGAGCTCTATCAAGGTCTGAAGACTAAGTTTCCAGAAGTAGCTAGTATGTGATAGTGTTAACCTTCATTTATTTTTCATGCCAGTAAACAGTTTCTTTTGTTTTCTGTTGCTTCATTGTAATAAGTGGGCTTTCAAGCGGGGGGATTGTTTGGATGCCAAGTGGCATCATCGCAATATGCAAATGGACGGTCAAGATGGCAGATTATTAGCTGATACGGTTAGTTTGTTAGTAGTTGTTGGAAGGTAGCTTCGTGAGTAGGCGGTTATGTTGTAATTGTTGATTGGTCAATATGAGAAATTACCATACAATTGTGAAGAAGTAGAGGAAGGGTTCTAATGCTAGCACATTTGAAGGTGAAATATCAATCATCTTAGGCAAAGCATGATAAGCTAAAAGTGATTTCTAAAGGTGTGAATAACTATAAGAATAGGGGAGAAAATAGATAAGATGAACATGCAGAAATAAATAAAGTTGGTAGAGATATTTATGAACAAGACTGGGAAAAAGAAGAAAATTAAGCATTGGGACTTGAGGAAAATAAAATGCTTTGATTTTGGGTTTTTAATTTTTCAAATAGGTGTAAAGATAAATTTACCTATTGAATTGGGTTTGTGAGGGTATTTAAGGTAGTAAATTTGGGTTTAAAGAGACATTGATAGTTTAGTTAAAAACCAAATGGGTGCAAAGAGTAAATTAGGTATAGAAAGAGGTTACATGGATTTAAATAAAATTTCTCTTTATATTTCTAGTAGAGGCTAGATATACTAGTAGATGCTAGCATAATACAAGTAGACGTCTGTCTGTGTACATGATTGTACTTGTACTAGTAGATGCTAGTATTTATCGATATTCTATAGGTATGATTTCTTATTTGGAACTGATTGTGCTATTTTTCTAAACTATATATTGTAATAGATACTACTATGCAGTTTTCAATTCATGGTGAATTGTTTAACTAGATAAATGATTATGATCCACTCACATTTTATTTTTTACCTCATCAGGACCTTGTGAGACCAAGGCGGTGTTTGTAGACGAGTGGGCTTGGCAATAGTGCATTCCTCCTACCTCGCAGGGTGATCAAACCTCTGCCTTTTATCTACTTGTAATAATAATGCATGATCAGACTGTAGATTATACAATGCACATCACATTCTATTTTGTGGTGATTGTTGCAAGCACTACTGCAATGCCCTCTGACAATAATAGGGTTGAACCCTAATGCGTCCCCAAGTGAGGAGATTGAAGTGGGATTTTGCAAGATAATTTCAGTGCTTAATAAAACTGAGCTTTTTAATTCAAATTCATTCACATCTTTAATTTAGTGCCTATAACTTCGTCATCATTTTGGTGATGGCCAACACATCTCTACCTCTAGTTCGATGGCTATTGAGGTTGGGGTGTCTTATGGTTGTTTTTTTTTTTTTTTTCGGTTTTATTTACCTATAGACTTCTTATTCAATTATTTCTTTTTTTACCGGTCTACTCGCGTGCACTCACTTGCAGATTTTAGATTTTAACTTTCGAAATTTTTCGAGTTAAAATCTTCAAAACTGCACATAATAATTTTATTTTATAAATATGGTAACCAGTTCAACCACAAAACTAGAAGCTTTGTTCAGAAAAACACCAACCAAACAAGATGCAGCTCAAACATTTTGTAGAACAACCAACCTGTCTATACATTTTTCTTTCTCCCACCGTAACTTACAAAGTTTATTCTCACAGTACACCAATAAATTGAAAAGGGAGATATCGAAGGAAACGAGAAAAGAATTGAGTTAGGGCGACTTAAATACAGTAATACGCTTCGTAATACTCTGTATTTATTGGCAGTAGCGTCTACTATGGACTGTCAGCTGCAATTTTAACAAACCTATCATAACAAAACTCGGCTCTGCTTGCTCTTCAAGCATACATTACATACGTTGCGGGATGATCCCCGAGTACATGTGTATAGCAAGCATCTAATTTATCTTCTATCTGTTGAATCCATGGGTACTCTTATCAAGAAGTTGCTCAAAACTTATAATTTAAACCCAAGAAGCGTAAGCATTTATGATGCCATTTTTATCTGTATTTGCCGATGGACATGCACCAGAAATTCAACGTAGGAGGGGCCATTCGGACTCTGGTCTTCGACCATGTATGAGAAAAACAATGTTCCTGTGAGGAAAGATAATTCAGTACTCAATCAAAACCAAGTATTCAGATATCTGGCCGGGTTCTTTTTCAAAAACAAGTTTAACCTTAGTTCTCTACATCTGATTTCTGAAGCGTTACTTAAGTACTAAATTCAGTTATATATGTAATATTATATCCTAATAGAAGTCTAATACACTCACCTGATGGATCTCCTTTCTTACATAATTTTAAGCTGCACAAAGAAAAAGATGAATTAGGAATCATTTCTTTGGATGAAAACATCAAAAACTGAATTCAAATGCTGCAATTTATTTCTTCCTTACGAACAAGGAATCACTAACGAAAAACAATATCAGTCGTACCGAAGGTAGGAACATCTCTGGCGCCGTATTTCATTTACCGCATCATTCAGCTTTTTTGATAATGGATTATCATACTGCTGTAGCACAAACTGCGAGAAAGCGTCCAAGAGAAAGAATTCAACTCATGCACCCTCAAATATCAAAATCTCAAAAGATCAAATGCCATACAATTTAAGTTATAAAAAGAATAAAAATTGATCAACAATGAATTAAGGCTCATAAAGAAAATGAATTAAGAACCCAGCCCTCTCGTTCTAGTGAACCGAAACAGGTCCCAAGAGAAAAAGTTCAGAATTATAATTTAAAATTAAGTCAGGCAGAAAATAAGAAACCAAAAGGGTAAATGATAAGGCTACCTGTGTGGGAAGTTCATCAGCAGAGGTGATTCCAAACAATTGTTGCAAAATTCCAGAATCCACCAAATTCCCAATATATATTAAACAGTCGTCACCATTCTCGAGAAGATAAATTCCCTTGTTACGCACGTGTTCGCTAGAAAGCGGAATCACCGGAGGTATTAGAGAATCATCTCCCTCCTGTACATTAATGAAAGCGACCAGTGAATATAAAACGCATATCACAAAGAGTTGAACAAGAAGTTAAATGACACACCCTTTTGGATTCAAGGTCATGAATAGCCATCATTCTCGGGTACACTAGTGGAACAGCCAAAGGAACTGAAAGGGAAGAAACATGGTTGATCCAGAAGGATCGCTCATCTATTTTTCCATCAGTTCGTAGTCCCACACTTTTGATTAATGCTGAAAAAGGAACTTATTTATCAATATATGTACAAAATCTCTAAGAAGCTGAGTGATGATTCTGTGTGATATATTCCAATGGAAGAGGCATTTTTATAACATTTTATCATACCAAGGGTGTATAAAGGCAAAATACATTATTATAATTCATTTTAGATATATTTAAGCAACAGAACAAATTCATATTAGCTAGTAATTAATAAATAAGCAGAAAATAATATACCAAGGGTGTATAGAGGCAGGAGCTTCAGTGCCTCCGGTAAAATAAGCTGTCCAGAAGATGATACAGTAGCACAAAATTTACGATATGAAAGCAGACTACTAATGCACAGATTTGTCACTTGTTCCCGTACATGCAAGAGGTGACTTGAAGGAATTTCATTTGCCGCTATACACAATTTTAAAAAGGCCTTATTGTCAGAATTCATCGAAATTCAATTAGAAAGAATGTACTAACAAACTGCAATCCTGATAGACAATATATTGGCAGGATGCAGCAAGTGAAAAGGAATGAGAAGAAAGAGAATTATACATCTGCATTTCAAATTACCAGATGTGAATAATGAAAGAGAGAAGTTAAAGACAGTGTTTTCATAATAAAATTCACAAATTTAAGCGCCTGCGTTTAATTGAGAAATCTATAATTACAATTGGGAAAATGAGCATAAAGAAAAGAAAGCAACAAAGAAGAACAGCATATAATTGAATACCTTGCTTCATGAAACATGCAAATTGAGTGTCCAAATCAGCAGCGCGGAACAGATTACTTAGCATACTAGTGCATGGCAGAGATAAAGTTGCAACTCGAATTCTCCGTTGGCCATACACAGTTGTGTATAAAACGGCACACTGGATAATGAAAATATTAAAATTAATTTATAATGAAGTATATAAATATATAAATGACTAAACAATGAAACATTCAGTTGCAGAGATAGGTGGCGTCATAACTTTAGCTGTAAAGATTCAAGAAACAGCTCAATATATTATTCACCACTACTGCATTTGGTAAGGGAGCAGAAAAATTAAAATTTACCTGGAAACCACATTCTGAGCCATCCTGTAATTTATCATCATGTTTTAAGGTCACCATAATAGTTTTGTCACAGTCAATCTGCATGATAGAAAGGATTGGTCATGATTTCAACAAAAAATATAAGAGCCACTGTCACTCTTTTCAAGGCATAATAAAAAAAATAAAAAAAAGGAAAAGGAGATGTAGAGAGACTGAGGAGAACGAAACCAAAAAACTGAAAACAGACAAAGGAGCTATGATTAAGCAGCAAGACTAATTTTCTTTCATATACCAAAATCTTTATTTACTGTCATTGTTGGTCAACACAACCAGGGGTTGGGGGGATTTTTACTTCCATGGAAGATATATGATAAGTCAGAAAAAATAGTCTGATGTGTTGGTAATAAGGGATTTCATAGAATATGTACAGACCCCGGGTAGGTCAACATCCGTAGGAATACGTTTGCAAAAGCTTCCATGGTACTCTTGAACTTGAATACCCTGAAAATGATGAACATAAACTTATCCTACTAGAATAATCAATTGAAAGAACGATAACCAATCATCAGCTAATACAAGAGAAAGAGGTGTTCAATGAAACTTACCTGGCTGCATCTTACACGCATCACCGCCTCAAAACCTTGAGGCCTTGTGACATTCCATCTAAGATCGTTGTAGAGCTTTGCAGGATCAGAGACAGCTGAGAAGGGGTAGTAATAGTAAAGCTGGAACGATAACCAATATGGTTAGATGTCTATGCATAAATTATCTATAGTTACAAGTGGTAGATGCTTCTCAAATCTGATATCATGAATTTATTATAAATGGTGGATATGTAAATTAAGAAATAACAAAAAGATGAAAAAAAATAGAAAAGTCATAAGAGAAAATCCTCAACAAAGATCATAACAGGTAGAAATTTGACGGCAGATGTATGTGAAGTGATAGAAGAATGTTCATTAGTACCTGCCCTCCAGTTGTTCTTGGGATAACAGAGATAGAAGCAATGTCTATGTATGACTGAGTAGTGATAAACAAGTCAACACAAACCTGGAACATTTCATGGAAAAAAAAAGTGTACAATAAATTATGCTCAACTTGTTAATTACCACTAATAATCTCAGTCAGTATAGAAATCACATAAATATGTTAACTGATCATTAGAGGGAAAGAAATTAGTAAAAGGCTTACTTGATATTCAGCAAACTCAATTGCCATTGTCTTTAAAGTTTTGTCAGCTGGTTGGAGTAATTTATGGGCCTCCTGGAATGCATTTAAAGTTAAACAAATAAAAACATGATACCAAGCCTACCAAGACAATCCAATGAACCGACTGCTCATCAGATAGTATGATTCAATGGATGATAGATATGGACACCTAGCATATGCCAATCAACTCTAGCACAGTACACAAAGGCCTGATGTCAATTTCTTTTGTAATAATTATCCTAAGTCCATCTACATGGCCACCTAGTTTGCCAAATCTTCAAGAGGGTTCAAAAATTCGAGATAAGTTCTTATTCCTATTAACAGAATATATGTAATCAAAAAGCAATATCATATAAGCGGGAACAATATCAAAAGAAAGTGAGACCTAAGGCAAAAGTTGCACATGAGGGCTTCCTATTTTAATATGCCAACATGAATTACAAAAATAATTTTTGTAAATAATCATTTATTGTGTTTCTCATCTTTTTAGATACGGAATTATGAATTAACTTTCCTTTCAACTTTCCTTTTCAAATTATTGTAACGTATTTCATAATGCGAGATAATGGAGCAAGAATTCACTTAAGAGATAACCGTGTCCTAAAAGAAAAGACCAGCGTGGACTTTCATAAGGTAGTAGGCATTTGGCTATTGGGCTTTTCATAACCATGACTTCAATTCCTATATAATTTCTTTTTTGTGACCTCAAGGATGTGATGAGCTTTTTTCTTAATAGTAACTGCATTACAGGACGACAGCTCTAAAGCACACAAACAGCATACAATGACACAAAGAGGGTATTCGTACCTTCTCAGCTGAGGATATATTTGCTCTTCCTTCGGCCTCTCTAGCAGAGAGCGCTCCAATTCCAGTTGATGCCAACACTGCAGACAACATAAACATTAGTATAGTCTGAGATGGCAATAAACCAGGTATGTCCTGTAAAAGTAAAAGAAAATGCCAAATGTGAAAATGAATATGCATACAAATTCTTTACCAGATTTCACAAAAAAAAAAAAAAATGTCTATAAAACGTATCCAGGATAAATTAATGATACAAGTGAAAATATCTCTTAGTCATTTAGCTGGAATTCAAGTTGACTGAAAACTGATAACATGAAATCAATAAATTATCCCAACAAAAAATCTTACATGATAACCGGGAACGTCAACAAAATATCTGTTCTGGGTTACTTTTTTCATTCCTGACTAGATAGGTTGTTTATCTTTATAAAATAAGAATAAGGCAATAACAGTGACTGAAACTACACTAAACAAATATGCATTTTCCAAAACTTCTCTTATGAAACTACTAATGTTTATGCGATTCTCAACTGTCTCTTAAGATCCTTTAACAGATCTCAGTCCTTTGTTTTGTCTATGCTATGCAGCCATGCAGCCATGCAGCCTCAAGCACATTGTTTTTCATTCTTTGCTTGCAATAATATGTGAAAGTGTTTATAAAGGAAAAGGAAAACATAGAGGATGCACCATCAGTAGATAAATGGATAACAGCTTGCCTGACTGAAACACCAAAAGTTTCCCTCCAGTACTCTTAATTGCCAAGAAAGCAGCCTAGGCAAGGAAGAAAACAAAAATGAATAATGAAGCGATAAATTTAAACATCAATATGTATAAAAAGAAAAATAGCGCAAATCATAGAGATTATTGATTCTGTTGCTAGACTATGCCGCAAAAGCAACAAATGAGCAGAGATTATTGATTCTGTTCATTGAAGGGTTACGTATACAATAATTTCAGAATCATGGAGAGAATTAGATCTATTTATGTTATAATACAATTCTTCCATAAACAACTCAAAATACAAATAATATTATTAACCATGTTATAGGCTTGATGCATTTTGCTCACACAGTGGTAGCTAGTAGAGAAAGCCGAGAGTTTGACCACCTATATAAATGCAGCATGGCGGATTAATGCCTTTAGGTCTAGTGTTCAATGACCAGCAGAAAAGAGAGTTGTCATTTTTAACACTAATGACAGGTTTAACAGCTCAAATAACAGGTTAACTACACGTGTTGGTTTGACAATTATTCAAACAGCCAAGACTCCAAACTACGTTTTGACTGAAATCAATCTAAGAAGGGTGTTTAGACAGGAAGTAAAGCCAATTGATAGCCAAACCAGTCAGAAGGACATATGACACCAGCTCCATTCATCTCTCCTCAAAGCTTGTCACGCATTACAACATATTGATTGGCATATTCACCACAAAATGAGGAACAATGAGAAAGTTGATCAGTATTTGGCAAGAACAAAACTTTGATCCAGTCAGCTTTCAAGGTAATGGAAGCATCTACACCTATATGATTTTCGACTACTTTTATTTAATAAATATTATTCCAAAAATCTCTTAAGACTTTACATGCAAAAGAATGAGTTTAGATTAATTATCAGGATTTTTTGGCTCATCATATTAATTCTTATGAGTATATTCTTTGCCTTAAGTTATTCAACTATAGTAACACGCATCAAATATCTTCTTTCCTTTCTCATTATACTCCGCTTCAGACAAAAGAACCTAAGAAGAGCCAGATGAACAAAAATGACATGCTCAATCCACTCATAGTAGTTGTATAAAGCTTCATAGTGTCAACATCAAGCATATTATGTACAGCACCATCTACTCAATGCATGTTTCATGAATTCATATCCATTTGCACCTGATGTTCTGTATTTTCAAATGGAGTAGCAAACCGCAACCTCCATAAATAGTTCAGTACATATAGCAGTGTCACACTATACAACATACCTTGATTGCCGCACCAAAGGCTGATTCAGCAGTTTTACTGTTTTGAAACATGGTTGGAATACTTTCCAACAATTGCTCCAAATGTTGGCGGCACTAAGAATTCACAACAACAAAACAATCTAAATTTAATAAGAGGCGTGTAGAAATTTAATAATTAAGATGCCAAAATGCCATATGGCTAATTGTTGTTCAATCAACACTTCAAAGACTTTGCACAACTATTCAATACATTTCACGAAAGGAAAAAAATAACAGCTGCTGACCTCGGAAAGCTGGACCACTACATCAGTCTCCAGAGGAGTGTAAACATCTTGCACATCAGGAACAATAAGCATCAAGGGCTGCAAACACATATTGGATCTCAGTGTGAAACCTTTTAAAATAATTGTTTGACAAAAATAGAAATCAGGGCCATAAAAATTAATGGTTATATAGCCAAAGCTTATAGCAAAAGGAATATAATTCAAACAATTAAACTCAGATAGTTAGAAAAAGAAGAAAAGGAAAACAATTTGGCTACAAATCAGAAATGGAAAAATTAAAGTGATGATTGAGTATATTAGCAGAAATTGTCAAACCCTTTCATCTACTCACTGAAACTTTAAAAGGCAAGCTCTATGACCAGTATACCTAGAACTTGTCATCAACTTTCTCTAGGCATAAGAAAATTGATTTTAAGACACAGAATTCCAACTACACAGAATATGATAGGTGTAAAGCAACACATCATTTATTGTAAAGAAAGCATCCGAGTATTACTCACAAGAAAATCTATAGTTTTCTCATCACTCTTCTTTCGCTCTGATTTTACTACCTTAGAATTTGACCATGTTTCAATTTTCTCCTTGAGCACCTTCCATCCTACCAAATCTTTGGTCGATAGTGTATGTGCTTCTGTTGATGCGTGGTTCACTTTTGATTAAAAATCTACTAGTTCATACACAGGCTGGTTCTTTTAATATTTTCACCTATATATATAGGCACTCTGAGATGAAACTGGCACTAAGTACAATATTCACTCAACCGAAAAAGAAAGAATAGATACATCCCCAAAGTATTCAAATTCATTCATTGGAAAAACCCCGTCAATTCCTATAGTCTACTCATGAATGCAACAAGTTCAAAAACCCAACCTGTCTAAAAGCATAAAACCAGTATCAAGGTCCTGCACCTCTGTGGTATAAAACTATAAATTTCTATTTTCATGTATCACCTATAGTGCATGGTATGGTGGACATTCCAAATTACAGTGTCATTTATTCGTCACAAAGGCAACATGTCGAAAATGAAGGCATCAAAAATCACATTTAATTTCATACACAGAGAAGTAAGAAGCACGCAGATTTTTAATTTTTATGTAAATAATTTGTCGGTTTCACAAGACTGCATATGTATCAGAATTCATTCTATATATAATAAATGAATAACTAAAAGAAACAACGACATAAAGACAACTTATATTGACCTGCTGCAGTGCACGTTTCAAATTGTAAAAATGGATCGTTGAGTCAAATGTTGCAATTCCCACCATTGTCTGAGGACCTTCCTGCAATAACAAATACATCAACCCCTGACTCATCTAAATTTCTCACTGATATTGTTTCAATAAATGTATGACCAATGAATGCAGGCCTTGAGAAAATGAACTGAGCAACTATGCAGCAGACACAAAGATACATATAGCTTGTTAAAACTGTTGTACTTTTATGCACAAACGGAAGCAAATTCTAATAAAGTACCAATATCAACGTCGTAGGTGAAAGCTAAAACATACAATCTCAAACTAACAAAAGAGATTTACGTGGTTCGGCGTAAAGCCTACATCCACAAGCAAAGCATGGCAAGGAATTTCACTAAACAAACAGAGATTGCAAAAGAGTGTTTAAACTCTCACAACCCAAATCCCACAAATTACAAACCCTAAACCAAACAAGTAGAGAACTCAAACAAACGGAGAAGATTCTCCCAAATTGCTCTCTAACTCACACACTAACAAATTGACTCTCACCAAATTGCCACACAAACGAGCCACATCAAATTACACCAACCCTAAGGTCCTATTTATAGTGCATAGGACTTAGGTTACAATAAGATTCCTAATAGGAAGTAAATCCAAATCCTAATCAAATAAGTAATTAACAAAATCTCTCCACCAAGGAAACCAACTAAGAAGTCAAAATCCAAACCCAAATGGGACACCAAAACCAAATAGGTAACACAAACCTAATTTTTTGCCGTAAAACCCAACAAAAACAAGACTGAGGTCATTAAGAATGAAAATGTGCATGCAAATGAGGACATAAGTAAATGAACTCTAGCTAATATTTACTCATCACCATTATATCCTTTGCCTTTTCCATAGTCTAATGAGATTGGTTGGGCACATGAATTCTCATCAATATTAGGAACATATTAGTAAATAGCTATTGAGCTAAACCAAAATTTTTGCCAATTTAGTGCACAGCCCATCAATAAAAAATGCGACTTAATAAACAACGAAACAATATAATTCGAAACTCAAGGACAACAAAAGCTACTAGGGAGGATATCTCTTTGGAATTTCTAGCAAAAACAGATATGAGATACGTAAATGCACTGCTCATAATAAACTCTTGCATGATCTTATTAGACATGTTTAGTCTTATCCTTTCAGAATTTCAGAAGAGAATGGAAGAAAATTTGTAATCATTAAAGTTCAAGAATTGCAAAGCTGCAAACCTTCTCACAAGCTTAACAATGAGACTAAATAGGCAGGAAAAGTTTAAGTTTTCTCATTCTATAGTTAGAAAGGATTCATGCTTTCCATCATACTCATCAATGTTCTATTTGCTCAATTCAGCCTTATTCACAAATGTCGGGTTTGGCATCATGGATCCCGTCTAAAATTTCATAAATATATGACACTCACAAAATTAAGAAAACTTTATATTGTTCTGATGCATCTCTTTCTCCGCTTAGACTTAAATATAATGAAGTTCACTGCGTACGCCCCATTTTTCAAAAAAAAAAAATTAATGCCACAGCACAATCACATGCTGTAAGAATAGTAAAGCAGGAACATTATGCCTATAGACAAAATAACTCACCGGAAGATCAGCAATAACTTGACTGAGTGCACTGCAAGCTGCAGCTGTTGCACCAGTTTGAATGGCATTCATGGATACATCAATGAGGAAGAAGTACACAGCTGGCATGGGATCACGTACCTGAGTTACAAAAGCCAAATAATTAAAGAACTGTAACTCTAGTCACTTATGCAAAATTAATTCAGTTGTTTAAAATCCTTTACCAAAATAAAAATGGGAACAAACTCTTCTAATTGGGGTTCAAAAGACATTTTAATATAGTGATACTGTCAACGAGCCAATACAGAAAAACTTCTGTTATGAAAAAAACCTGAATAAAAATGAAAAATAAAGTGAGAGAGAGAGAGAGAGAGAGAGAGAGAGAGAGAGAGAGAGAGAGAGAGAGAGAAAGTGTAGCTTTTATGGACTTTAAAAAGTCCATGAATGTGTTGGAAATATACGCAACCATTATTGGCAAGTGCCAACCATGCTAGGAAGGTCTTGCATTCTTTTGTTAAAATAGAAAGGAAAGGATGTATTTCTCAGCAACAAAACATGGTGATCTTACTTAAGTTATACTGCAGATCTTACAATCAACTAACCATGTATTCTTTTGAAGCAACAAATTCAACTGTTCCTCTACATAGCTCAGGCCTCTCATCAGCATCTCTGCGTCTACCATCTGGACCAAGATTGCAGTGGTAGTCACGGGGAGTCTCATCGGTAAATCCTGCACAAGAAATGGCATACTCTGTAGGGTCACTGCTTTTGGATACAAACACCGTGCAGATTACACCTTAATCCATAGACCATAGTACAAACCGTCAAGATAGGAATGGTAAACATACTCTCAACAAGGTATTACTATTAGCTTATGGCCTAATAAAATATTCCAGAAACTTGAAAAGATGAAAAAAGAAAAACAAAACATGAAAAAATAACAGGACCACTTTGAAGAAGCAAAAGAAACAAAAGCACTGCTTTAACAAGTTTTGAGACCACCAAATTTGTCCTTCTACATGAACTGAAAGAAAAGGTCTCATACACAACGCCAAACTGAGAGAAATCTTCCTCACCACAAAGATTACAGATGAATTTCCTGCCCTGGTCAATGAACTTCATGAAAGGATTTATGTAGCCTTTGCAACGAGAGCATCGAACAGGACCACTTTCACCGAAATCCACAACCTAAAACAAAACGATTCAGGACTAAAATTTATAGCTCGATGAAAATTCTGATTGTTTAATTGTTCAAGGTTTTGGTCATTTATATTTATAGAGAGACATTGTGCCTTTAGTAGAGGAAAAAGAATTGTGGAAGGTTTGTGTATTAGCTTCTCTTTTTTTTTTTCAGGTAGAAAGAAATACTTGAATTTACAAAGTGACTTGGGAGATGAGGCAGATCTATTGTGAGAAGAGTATTTTGGGTTTCTTCGTGGGTCTCAATATGTACAGGATATTCAATTTCACTCTCCATTGCAGATAAGGGAGCTGCATTTTCTGCATAATGAACAGTAATTAGAAGGACAGGACAGCTTTTTTCTTTTTTGTTTTATTGGTGGACTAATGTTCATTTCCGTAGAATGATATTGAACCTTACTAATTCTATTCTAATAAAGCATTTGTGTATTTTTAGAACAGAAATGAATTCATGATTCACAAAGTGATTGATAAATTATCCCATTGTTAGAAGAAACAACTAAAGTTGGCCATGGTCTGATTTGGAAATCCAGAGCTTCCTCTAACGTGAAGGTTCTGTCCAGGCTGGTAGCTCAGGGTAAGGTGAAACTAATGATATGGTTCAAAAGGAAACCAATCAGCTCTTTATCACCTCGTTGGTGCATTTTGTGCAAGAAAATTATGCACTGGTGGATCACCTTCCCCAACTGCCATAATGGGTCTTTGGTTCAAACTGTATAAGAAGGCTGATCTAAGCTGGGTTGTTCCTAGGCCTGCTTCTCTTTTCCATGAGAGAGCTATATGATGTTTTTCAAGGGCAAAATGGCTAGAGTTGTGTGAGGTTGTATCGTTCTTACTGTGCTCATGGTGGTCTCATGTAAAGAAATAAAGGGTATATGAAGATTATGTCGGAGTGGGATTGAGGAGTCAAGGAATTTGAAGATTATATAGGCTAGAGTTGACCAGAGTTTAGACATAACTTTTTTTGACAAATAGTGGGCTAGAATAGTAGGTGCGGTGCTTTAGTTTTGCTTGGGAGTTGGGAGTGACATTTTTTGTTTGGCTTTTATGGTTTCATTTTCTTCTCTCTTATCAGTGGTTCTTGACCACTTTATGTTGCTTTATTGCCTAGTTTGAATCAAAATAGTATATTATATATATATATATAAATACTGTAATAAGAAAAGAGGAATCATTAAGTACTTGGATTGGTTCCTCATTTGGATGAGGAAGGGCAAAAGGTTCAACCAACAAAGCTAATGGCATTCCTGACGTCGTTAAAAGATCTGCAGTGCATGGTATCTGGTAAATTGACAAACATAATACCATTACTACACTTTTATTAAAAGGGAACAAACACCATAACTAACGGTCAATTCATGAAAGTTAAACCCAAACCTGATTGATGGTGCACCTCATGTAACGTGGACTGCAATTCCCAGTGTCTCTGACAATATAATCAGTTGTAGCAGGCTTCAAAATATTAAGAGCAATCAGAAGAATAAATGATCGACAATATCCAGTTTTTCATCATGCTTAAACATACTTTGCAGCATTACAATGGAGTGAAATTAGATACACAGAAAGAGGACAGTTTTTCACCATGTTTAAACATATTTTTGCAGCATTGATATGTGCAATTACAATAGAGTGAAATTACATACACAGAAAGAGGACAGTTTTTCACCACGTTTAAACATACTTTGCAGCATTAATATGTGCAATTACAATGGAGTGAAATTACATACAGAGAAAGAGGAGAGAGTAAGAGAAGTCAAAAAGCATAAGGATATACAGCTAAAGCAAATACTGTAATAAACAAAAATTCTTCAAGTTATGGATAAATAAATACCGGAGGTGGATTTGCCTGATTGCCCTGACGAGTTTCATGAATAAGCATCGATGAACTTGGTATAGGCCGAGGAATTTGAGTGGGATCAATCTTGGATGACCCAGCCAAAGGAGTACCAGTTTGACCAGCAGGTGAGATGGTAGTCATGGACTGATTTGGTAGTGGTGGGGGTGGCATTCCAAACATTCTAGGTGGTTGAGCAGAACCAGGAAATTGCAAAGGTGGAGCCACCTAACGACGTTCAGAACATTTCAGAAGCCAAATCAAGGTAAGAAGAAATGAATTCATGCATTCATCTTTTTTTCCTCTATCAGAATGCTACATTCTAGCGCATTTGCATAAGCATTGGTGGAAAGAAAAGAAATTGCTAATTGCATTTCCTAATAAATAAAAGGAAAAGCAAAAGAGAAGAAAACAATAGTATTCAAGGTTATAACTTATATTACAACACCATGCTTGAACACACAAAATCATAAATTTTTAAAAGAACAATGTAGGAAATATCTAATATGATGCTTACAATGAATTTCAAAAAATATCATTTTAGGAGGATTGTGATTATACTTTTGTTTTATACAAGCTGTCAACAAAAACTTGAAAGCATCCGCTAGAAAGATGGTGCTTCACTTAAATAGAGGGCGGAAGATTGCGACGATAAGTGCACACAGTGGTGCAAACTAGTGTGCATTGATAAGCTCACATTTGTCGGCCACTAAGGCACGTTTTTCTTTGGCCAGCTAATAAGCGATAGTTTATATCATGTGTACTGAAGGAGGATAGACATCTATCTAGTTTCAGTCAACTTATATTGGATTATGTTGTTCTTGCACGAAAACAAGTTTTAACTTTCAATCACACTACTCATAAAATAAATAATAATCGCCAGTACATGTTGGCATTTTTTTGATATGAAATATACTAGCCTTTATAGTATGTTTCCACACTGGATTTTATCAGTTAACTCAAAAGTAATATGAAATTTGATATAACCATAAGAATTTCAAAACAATGTAAGTCCCTAACCTGCCCTTGTTGCACTGGCCATGTCTGTGAGCCATAGGGAGAGCCTGAAGGTGGTGGCCGCATGCTTTGAGGTGGAGCTGAAAATGGCGGGGCTGCCGACAATGGTGGTGGCTGTTGAACAGTAGGACCTGGTGGAGAACTAACTGCCGAACCACCCAGCACGGAGTGCATGGATGGGGTTCGTGGTGGACCCGCGGCTGGTGCTGGTGCCATTGCTGGTGGATGTCCAACAGGTGGTTGAGGTGCATTTCCACTGGGAGGGAAACGAGGTCCACCCGGCATAGCACCGTAACCAAACATTGGTGGCCCATTACTCAACATTCTACCCGGTGCAGTCGTAGGCGGCATGCTCTGAAGACCTGGGGGAGGACCTGATGCAGGACCAATTGGACCAATTGGTGATGGCCCAGAAGCAGGAGCTACCCCGCCCACAGGGGGAAACGACCCAGGAGGCGGTCGAGACGGGAAAGATGAAGGCTGGCCAACCGGCGGCCCGGCAGGTCTTACTGGGGTGGTGGCTGGGGATAGTGTTGGTTGCGGGGGTCCCGATCGCGGTGCTGGTGCTGCGGGTCTTGCAAAGGCAGCCGGGGGAGGGCCGGGCCGAGAAAAAGGAGGTGGTGCAGAAGGAGCCCCGGCACCGGCAGGAGGGGCTGTTGAAGGAAAAGGGGGCGGTTGGCCGAAAGGGGATGGTCTAGGAGGGGCAGAATTAGGCATGGAAGGCGGCCGATTAAGATTCATATTCTGCATATTATCGGCTAATGAATCAGGGCGGGGCTGCATTCCGGATGGCACGATCCCAAACGGAGAGGAAACGCGATCTGGATAGTCCGTCTTAGCGATACGACTGTCGCCGCTGATTGGAGCCAAACGGAGAGATCTCTGAACCGAGCTTGAGTTGAGCAGTTCAGCGGCTTTCTGTCGGGCTGTTTTGTTTTCCCTGCGCCTCTACTACGGCTTACGTTTCAAACTCATTTGGGCTTTGGTTTTCGTTTTTTTGTTATTAGAAACAGAATATTGTTGCCAGTCCAATTCTATTAGAGCATCCAATCCAATGGGGCTTTATCATCCAAGGCTACAATATTTCCAACCTTAGCAAGAAATTCCATCTTTAATGAGCCAGAAAATGAGGCTAAATCCACTACCAAGATTAGCAACTTTTTTTCTTGAGTAGCATAAAATCAAGCTACATCTAGCCTCAAAAAACAGTGGGTCTCACAAAAAAAGTAGCAACCAATGTGAGCAAAATTCTATCATTCTCCCTCTACTTACGAATACACTTATACTCTCCTTTTATTATTATTTTAATTCTTTTTTCTTACTTATTTTTCTTGCAATTTGGTTAATTAATGATAGTTTTAAATTTCATAACAATTAAAACTTCAAATTGATTTAACGTCCATGGGCATTGATGGGTGAAAGTTTCAAATAATTTTTTTCAAAATCATGATACTAATATATTAATTGGTACTAGATAAATTGTTGTGTTATACGTAAAAATCAAATTATTTCATAGGGCGAAGTGGGGGTTTGTTTCTTTCAACAAATGAGATTGAGATAAGAGAATCTAATCCAACAAATGATTCATAAGTGATGAAATCTAACTTTGTCACAATTTGAACTTTTTAGGTTAAAGGGTTCATAAAAAAAATTAAGATAGCACGTCTTAAAATCAACTTAAGAAAAGCTAACACAAAAAAAAACAAAAAAAAAAAAAAAAACCGCTTAATCAAATTACTACATAAATAAATATTTATAGTCACATATAGAGTCCGAAAGATATAGTATTGGAAGAGATTCTTTTTTAAAGCCCCAAAGATTCCTCGGAGCTCTAGAATGGGCTATATCCACCACTTTTTTCCAGCCCCATATAGAGCCCTCCACTAGGGATGCTCTTAGGATACTAGAAAATATTATTTGTTTAAGAACGTTTTACTTGGAAAACCGTTGGTCTTTTGGGTTAGAGTGAACTTAGACTTTGATAATGTCATCTTGTCTCCCTTTGTTCGGTTTCGTACCAAGTCTGGAATATGTCAAAAGTATTAGCTCATCTTAAGAATTACTCTGGTTGGATCAACAAGTCGAATATAACGTGATTAAGCAAATAATGGTTTGCTCGAGTGAGGCGTGGTGTGGAAGTTAGAAATTTATCAGTTTAGCATGAAAGAAGGAGTTTGCATGGTTGCATGGTGTTCTAGGTTGGGTAATCTAGGTTGCTAGGATAGTAACAAGGCTTCTCCTCGATGAAAGCGTTGAAGGAAGATTAGGGAAAATTCTAAGCAACTTTAACGAAAAACTCTCGGTACTATTCATTTTAACGAAAAACCACATTTTTACTCTAAAAAGTCAATCCTAGTACTATTCACTTACAACACCTTTTTGTCATTTTCATTAAAACTCAAAGTTTTTAAGTCATTTTCATTAGTTTTCCTAACACACTTATTTCCAGGACCGCTTGATTCAGCATATAGCAGTGCAACATCAGACGGTAATATTCTACCACTTCCATATTGGTGCAAGACAAATAGGCGACGTTGGCCTCGTGAAGTCTGCGCTAGGCCTTCTTCCCAAGGCACTACTTTCCCAGGTCATCTTCCTCAAACGTTACTTCTGGTAATGTGTCTCCTAGCTTTCGCGCATTGTTCCTCTATGTGAGCTAGGAAGGGAAAGTCAGTTTCTTTCTTCATTAAATGCATGCTTTGCTGGGTTTCAAAAGACTTTAAGGCTTCAGAGTGGATTCCTTCCTAACTAAGCTGGTTAGCTTGCTAGAGAAATGAGAAACTAAGTCTGCTATCTCTTAAAGTCACCTATGTGGACTTCAAAGGTTATAGGCTTGGATCATTGGGCTGTCAAGCAACCCAAAGTCTTCCATAATCTTAATTCCACGTAAGCCCGATAAACTTACCATCAACATCAAAATTCACTTAATAAGCCCCTGACATGTGACTTGAGCTTAATTTAACATGATAAAGTTATGTGTGACGAATACACATGGGTTTGCATGAGCATGGTGTAATTTACACCAGTGCATGGCTTAATTAATGTAACATGGCATGATTGTGAATATAATCCCTTATGGATTCTGCACCTTTGCATGTAGTTGGGCTTGGCTCGAGGTTCGTATAATAATTTGCCCTCCAGACTTAATTGGGCTTACATGTGACATTTTTGGGCCTCAACAAAGGCAAGTAATTTTTTTACTATAAATAAAGGCACAAATTGTGATAGTCCGTCCCAAAATATATTTTATCGATGGTGAAATGACTAAGGTGCCCTTGATAGGAGCATATTTATGCGCCTTAGTTAGTTAGTTCTTATGCATTTATGTTGTGTTTTCTTAGTTAAGTTAGTCTTTTAAGCTATTTTCATGTGTTTTCAGGTTTTAGAGACAAAGTGAGCAAAAAGATGCAATTTGGAGCATTTTGGAGCAAAATTGGGCTAGAATGGAGTTCATGCACATGAAGCACAAAGGATGGACGAATTTGAGGGATTGATGAAGCTAGGAAGGCGTTTCAAAGTTGAAGAATTGAAGATACAAAGTTTCCTAGTTGAAGTAGGAAAGGGCTTACATGAAGGATTCCTAAATGAAGAAGGATTCCTAATCAAAGTAGGAGTCCTAATTGAAGATGGATTCCTAGACGAATGAAGTTTCCTACTCAAGCAAGTATTCCTACATGAAGAAGAAGAATTAAAGCCAAAGAATCAGCTCAAAAGAAGGATCTTATCCAAAACCTCATCCATAACCTTATCTTAGCTTATCTTATCCAAACAAACCTTATCCTATCCTATCTTATCCTAATCCTAAATTATCCACATTTCAGCCACTTAGGAGGGTTTCTAACTAGATTAGGATGCTTAAAATGGGATTTCTAGAAGACCTAATCCTTTCCTACTAAAATGGAGCCTAGAACCTTTCTAGAAGACCTTTGCCTTGCATTGCAAATCAGCCACTTTCCCTCCACTTTATGCCATGAGTTTTTACCCAATTCCCTTGGGATTTTGGTTTCTAGAAGCCCTTATCCCTTCCTAGATAAGTGCCACACCATATACCTTATTTCCCTTGGAAATTCAGATTTCTAGAAGCCTTATCATCTCCTATCTTTGTGCCGCACATTATCTCCCATTCCTTTTGGGTTTTTGACTTGTTTTCCTTATAGGATTGTATGTTATTATCCTATGCAGTTTAGGTCTTTAAAACCTTGTCCTTGGCTATCTAGGAGATGGGATTTTCAGCCTATAAATACAAGCCTATGCCGCACCCTTTCACTCACCACCCTCTACCAGATTTTCACTACACCATTCACCAATCATACCTCTTGTGCCGTGAGTTTGCAAGGAGAAGAAGGAAGACAACTTGGAGCCGTGCATGCCATTCAAGACGTTGGATTGTCGGAGCGTTTCTAGGTGTTTTCTATTTTTATGTCAATGTTTATATTTATTTATCTTTGTTTATTTGCGAACATGAGGAACTAATTTCTTTATAGTTAGAGGGGAATTCAAAGCCATGATCATATGTTTTATATGACTTTGATTTCTTCCAATTATGATTTCATGAATCATGAATGTGGTTTACTTATCTATTTGATTGATAACATGTTTATGTATGTTGATTGAGGGTCGACACTTAGTTTGCATGCATGAATTTGATGCTAGAGTATAAGGGAATTTCACCTAATCGTTATTAACTTATATTCATAAGTAGTAAAAGTCGCTAGTCACGATTGTGTTAAGTAAATCCTTGGCAAGAGTAACATGCGTATCCCATAGTTATGAATGTCTCGTCAATGCTTATGATTTCCATTGAACTTAATGATCTTTGATATGTGTCTCTATCATGCGTATTCCATAGTTAGGGTCCTTGATAAGAATAATTTGGTTGTAATGCGTATTCCATTCAATTCAATGAATTTAGGGAAATTTGAGAATTAATTGGTCAATCTAGTTAATTTGGGGCATTGTCATTCATGGTTTGTTGAAAGAGTAATTGGAAATCGAGTCGTATGCATATGTTTCATGTGTGGAGAAGGAACCTTCTAACTAGCCTTTCACCATCTTAATTTACATCAAAATCGTTTTTGTCAAGTTTGTTTTCAAAGTTCTTGTTTTAAAAGTTAAATTCGTCCAAAATCAATCCCCCTTTACTTGGTTGAGTCATAGTAGTTAGAAATCACTTTAGTTTGTGTTTTTAAGTGTCTTAGGTCAAGTTAAAACCAATTTTCGTCCAAGTTTGTGTCTAGTGTTCAAAACTGCCCAGATTGTGGTTTTAAGGCAGTTTTGAGTGTTTTTGGGCTGTTTTGAGTCTTTTAGTTTGTTTTGGTGTTTTAAAGTTTAGTTTTGCATTCTTTAAGTCTAGTTTAGTGTTTTAAATTTGTTTTTACGTATTTGAGTCAGTTTTCAAGTGATTTTGCAATCCCTCATAATTCCCGGTTTAGAACGATCCCTACTTACATACTACTTGCTACAATTGATAAAAAGAGAGTTAATTTGTGTGTCAACATAATTTTCACATCAGCCCTTGAACATTTGGTGGTGTTGTGGGGTCTAAGCTTAGGATTTGGACCCATTTCTTTTATTCCTAAGTGTTTGGAACTTAAGTTATTTTCTTGTGTTTGGTTGGGGACCAATCTGGACCACACATACACCCACACACACATGAAGACTCTGACTCTCTTTCTCTCTCTCTCTCCTTCTCTCTCAGCTTCCATCCAATTTCCGTACAACCGTACGGACCACTTCGAACCTAGCTCACTAATCACGGATCGAGGCTTTGAAGGTTGGTTTTGTGTTCCTTACAGGCTCCAGAGTTCATTCATGTTCCTAGTTCGACGTGAAGACCTCGTTTTCCCGAGAACCAGATAACCTAGTTTTGGAGCACTGGTCATTCGATCGTGATCATGGATCTTCCAGTGAGTTTTATGACCCTCGGAAGCTTTAGAACATCTTCACGAAGCTCAGGGAAGAAATTTGAAATGATTTGGACGTCGAGAAGCCCTGTTTTGGTGAGTTGCAGAAATGGGCGGATTATCGTGTCTTTTCTGGAGAAATTCTGTGGATTTTAGGACCTAAAAGTGGTAAGGTTTTATTCATCGCATCCTGAGCTTCATTTTGGTATATAATTCATGAATTTTGGTTGAGAATCGAAGAATATATGAAGTATTAAAGATTTTTCCAGTTTTCGGCAATAGCAGCGGCACCGGTGCCAAACTCCGGTGAACCAAGGTTGAATGAGGAGCATATTCCGTCAAAGTTGACAGAATATGCTAACGTCGTCAGGTAATTATAATGGTATATGCTGATTTTTAACGGAATATTCCCTAACGCTGTTAGGGAATCCGTTTGGTGTGCTAGGCACATGCCTGCGCGTAGGCCGCGCGTCTGGGCGACGCGTGAGGGCGCGTGGGTGCTCAAAATTTTTTTCTAAAAATATGGGGATGTTCCTGAGGTTGAGTAGGTCTTGGTGGTATATTCAAATACCCCATTTGAGCAATGTGTAAGTAGTTATTTCCTAGTTTTGTGTATGTGCTTTAAATAATGTTTATATAGTTGTTTCGCATATAGGTGAGACCTATCCTAAGGACGAGCGCAGTCAAGTAAGGCTCGGGGGTTACGACCCTTCCGCATATCAGTGAGTGGGCTTTTGGTTTTCAGTATATACTTATATTTTGAAATGCCATGCATGCTGATTTATACTTAGAGTATGAATTAGTATAGTATGCATAAATGTGATTTGACGCTGTGGACGCTCAAGTAAGTACCAGATAAGTTGTAGATCGTTTACATGTGATTTGATGATGATGTGAGATATGTTGAGAATTTATAACCTGCACCCTGGTGTTAGTGCTCCCGCTTGTGGCCAGGGCACAAGTCTTCACATGATGCTCACCTCCCGCACCATACGATCACCTTGGATCCAAGTTAGGTGCACAATCTTGTTGTACAGACCACTATAGGTGGTTCTGACTCGTAGGTGACCCGCGATTATTCTCACAGTCTTCATGTGATCGTAGCATTAGAGCGTATTTATTTATTTACACTCAGTCCTGTCGTACATACCACTTTAGGTGGTTCTGACTCGTGTGCAGACATACTTGTTGAGCTATAGATTCAGCCATACATGCCACTTTAGGTGGATCCGGTTGATATGTTATTTCACCTGAGTTACTTATTATGTTATTTTGAGATATTTGGCATAACATACTTATGAATATCGTTTCTGAGCATGGTTTTGAGATGTGTGTGTGTATATATATATATATATATGCATTCTATTTTCTAGGAAATTATACAGGTTTTACGGTGAGGGGTTAGAACTTTTGTTAAATGAAATGGTTTTGAAAAGCTTTGTTTTTACCCACTCACACTTTCTGTTTTGTGCCCCTTCATGTTCTAGTTAGGAGTACTTGTCGGTGGCTTATGAGGAATTCACGGCAGCTTTGACAGATTATCACCAATGTAGGATTATCTTTGGTGTTGTATAATTAGTATTCGTCCTGCTGGATTGCACTTAGGCTACTTATGCTTTGATTGTGAACTCACACTTATTGTCTCACTTGCTCCCCATCTCATCTAGTATCTGGTTGGTTTGGTTCTTGTTTATTTGCAATTCCTATATTAATATTGCTTCCGCATTGTACACATGATTACGTCACCCTCATGTGACGGCCAGCATGCCTCGATCTAAGTCGGGGTGTGTCACAAATAATGACAAATGCACATCTCAGAAATTTCTCAACTCTTTCTTCTCTCTCTCACATCCTCTCTCTTTCCCTAGTGAAAGTAGGTCACAATAAATTTAATTTTATCACAATCTAAAGAACCTTTGAACAAATTTTCTTTGTCAACTAAAAGAGAGCAAAAATGTCAAAATTTTAACAACCAAAATAATTAAAATAACCAAAATAAAAATTATGAGCAATATAGTAAACTAAACACAAAACAAAATTTTTTTAAGCCTCACAACTAGTAACCATATCAGTTTTGCCATGCTTTTTTTCAAGAAAAGAGAGAAAATCCTTCGACGTTAACATGGTAGATTTATTTTCCTTCAAAATGAGGTCATACCATATGTAACCCATAATTGCAATTTAGGTTGAAAGCCCCAAGTACCTGATCAAATACTATGACAATTGTTGGATGATAGCGACCAGGTGACAGAGAGACCTTAGCGAACATACCATATGTAACCCATAATTGCTACCGTGTACAGTCGAAAATACTTCTTCATGGCAGCCTAATGGCTCACATCACGTACATCAAACCATCTTCTTGAACACTCTTTGTTAGTCCAACCATATGCTCTTCGCATAATAAAAGTTATACAACTAACACGCAGGCAAGAATGTCACGTGAACAACTATATAGTTGTTGGCCATGTTCATTATAGTTGTTGGCGTGAGTCAACCATTTAGTTTAGGAATGTAATCCTATAATTTATTCTTTGTATAATTGGGATTCTTATTTCCCGTTATGTGGGATATTGAACAACTATATATTTACCTCCTAGAGAGAAGAATAAACTTACAATTCAAACCCTAAACATTTTTATCTTGGCATCAGAGCAGGTTTCAGCCTGTCTCTTTCCCCTAACCTTTTACCCTAGCTACTTGTCCCTTAAAACCCAGAAAGATCCTAGCGTGGTCTCAAAGCAAGAGAACCACTTACAAGAATAAAAAAAAGAAGAAATAAACCTAGAAACCAAAATTACAAAACCCCAGCATGGTCTCAAAGCAAGAGAACCACCCACTGAAAAAACCTAGAAATCTAAATCACAAATAGACCATTACTTCCATGGCCGACAAGCACCAAGGCATGATTCCTTGTGGCAATGATCTCCAGCGGGCTGGGCTTGCAGAGCCTAGAGCCTAATGTCCAACAGTGCATCAATCAAGCACGGACAGAAGCAGCAAATTCGGTGTGATTCCAAATGAGCAGCAATTCGTTGCGTACAGGAACAACCATGTGGGCATACTGAGCCCATCAGGAGACAGCCTTATGGAAAACAGTTTGGACCCAGACAGTATGGGCTAGCAACTTTCATTATTGAATTTGATTTCGTCCCAAGAACAATTCAATAATCCAAGTAAAATTGGCACTGCATTCACAACATCCGCTAACCGAGATTATGGCTGGATAATTGACTATGGGGTTATAGACCATATGACATGATGAATCCTTGTTTCACTACTTAACCATACCACCCAAGGAGAGTGTTATCACAGCAAAAGGTGAAATTGCTCCAGTTACAGGAGCAGGTTCCAGCGCCCTTACTCCCTCTCTATCTCTGCATAACACTCTTCTTGTTCCTTCACTATCGAATCATTTACTTTCTGTTGGTCAAGTTAAGGAACAATTAGATTGTATTGTACTCAATTTTCCCATTCTTTGCCTACTACAAGATATCCAAACACGGGCAATCATTGGGCGTGGTACTAAGAGGAGAGGGTTATATTATGTGGATGATGTGGTATCGGGTCGAGTCAACCAAGTGAGTAGTGGTCACAACAACAAGGTTAAGAGAATCTGGTTATGGCACCGTCGCGAGTAGGTTGCCAAATCCTCTTTTATGCCTACAAGCTCATACTTTCTTCCCCCATTAGTGTAAAAGTAAAAACATACTTCATAAAGATATAAAGTCAAAAATATATAATACTGTAAGGTCGAAAGTATGAACGTGTAATATGATAACATCAAAATATATATGTACTAACATAGAGGTCGAAAAACTCATACTGAACTTAATAGTGAAAGTGGAAATGACTCGACCAAACATTTGTAATGTCAAAATACAATATATATATATATATATATATATAACTAATATAAGGTAAAACAAAATACTTATACTGAAAATCAAAATCGAAAATGGAAGTGGGTCTCGCCCAAGCATTCGCAACGTTACATACTCCAAGAACAAATGTGTCTTTTGGTCGAGCCCCATCAATGACTAAACAGTAACAACTATCATAGATGGGTCTACCTACCCACTTGCTTAACTAACCCAACGAATATGCCATCAATATTACAGTCAGCCGCCCGTGATATCAACAACACAATGTTGTCTCGATAAGCAAGTAGTAATTTTCTAACGGTACAACATACCAATTTGTCCAATCCCAAGTCAACAACAACACAAGCACACAATTTTTCAAATCGTAAAATAAACATCTGAAAACCAATTCGCAAAACTCTATTGTCTAACCAATACAGCCACCAGAATCTAACATACCAAGTATCAAATAGTGCCATACACAAGCTGAAAATAAAACTATCGTCGTAACTACTCCAAAAGAGATCGGTGCAAGATCTAATCATTCAGAAACCACAAATCAAAAGAACTCAACATGTCTTTCAAGATCTAGATAGTTCGTTCAAGACTGTCCAATAGTCTACAAATAAAAATACGATACAGGACAAACATTTAATACTCAAGACCTTCACAAAAACTTCACAAAACTTAGAAATGAAATGTGCATCACGATGAGGTACAAAAGTGATAATACACTGAGAACCAGAACCATATGATTCACAACGCCTAAGTAAACTGATTCATTGAAAATTTCTCATGGATTTAGCGAACAACAATGCCGAGAAGGCTAAGTGAACACCCATGAATTTAAGGGTTAAAACAAGTCCAACAAATCTAAAGTATATGATAACTTGAGTGAATGCGTAGCTATGATGCAAGAATACGTCTAAGTACTTAACTTGATTATGTGGTGGCAAGTCGAGATGGTTGAGTGTGGACTCGACTCAGGTGGTAGTCAAAAGTAATATTATAGACGGGAACTCAAACTTTTTCCCCATTCCAACTTTCACAACATTATGTTACAACGATAACTCAGGGATGATAATCTCAGGGATATTCAATCACTGATGTGAAATATTCTAACACTCAAATTAAAACCCTATGATTGTAAAGTAAGGATCGTTTTAGGCCGGGGATTAGAAGGGCTACTAATCTACACAATTTAAACTCTAAATCACTAAACCAAACTCAAAAACACAAAATTAGACTCTTATGACTCAAAATTGAACAAAATGACTTAAAACTACACAACTAAGTGAAATTGACTCAAAACAAGAACCAAAGACTGATTTGGACGAAAATTAAACTAAACTTGACTCAAAATACTAAAGGGGGTTGTTTCGACGAATTTAGACTTGAACAAATAACTTGCAGAAACAAAGTAAATAAAAACGAAATTAGGGTGAATTCAAGGGTGAAAAACTAGCTAGAGGGTCCTTCTCCACACATGAAACATATGCACACAAATTGATTTCCAATATTGTTTCTTTAAACCACGAATGACAATGCCCCAAATTAATTGTGAACGCACTATTTAACTTTTAGATTTTTCTAGGTTCATTGAATTGAATGGACAGCGCATCGCAACCAAATTAATCTTCTCAAGTTCTCTATATGAACATCATGATAGAGACACACAAGAATAAGTTCTCAATAACGCAGATAAGTAACTCACATTCATGCTTTACGAAACAATAATTGAAGGTAATCAATTCATATAAAATATATGTCCACGACTTCGAATTCACCTCTAAGTAAAAAGGAATTAGTTCCTCATGCTCATAATAATTGAAAAGCAAAGTAAAATAAACATGGAAACGAAACGAGGGAAGAAATAACTCTGAAAGTCTCCAATGGTTGCAGGTGGCTTGCGGCACAACCGTCCTTTTCTCCAATGGAAGCCATGGCAAATTCTTCTCTCCTCCAAGGCTGTAGCAAAAGGTATGAATTTTTTATTTTAGGCTCTTTTCTCTGTGTGTTCTTATACGACAGAAAAGATGTATATATATGCTAGGGTTTGCGGCACCAACTCCATGGAGGATAAGGATAGGGCACGACCCAATCCAAGAAGGAAAAGGATTAGGGTTCTGGCAGATTTTAGGACTTCTAGAAGAAGAGGGTGCCGCACTTATTTAGGGATTCTAGAAAGAATGTGTTGTGGCAGGTTCCTAAGCTTCTAGAAGAGGGAAGAGGCGCCACCTTTCTAAGGGTTCTAGAAAGGGTAGTGTGGCATAAGTTTTGGGCAGGGATAAGCTTTCTAGAAGGGATGCTTCTAGAAAGGCCTTCTAGAAATTAGATAAGATTGTGGATAATGCTCATTCCTTCTAGCTGATTACTCATCTTCCAAGTCTTGAATAATTTCTCCATCTCTTTGGCACATTCCTAGCCTCATTTGATCTTCAAAAACATTAATTCCTTATGCTACACATGCATGCAATCCATTCCAACCCAAAATCGCTCTAAAATGCTCCAAAATGCGCTTTCTGGCCAACTTCGCCAATTGGACCTACAAACACACGAAAATAACTTAAAACACTCTGATAAGCAGAAAATAACTAAGTAAATGCGAAGAAACAAGCTAACTAAGTTGCATAAATATGCTCCTATCAAATCCCCCCACATTTAGCTTTTTCTAGTCCTCGAGCAAAACAAAGAAAACAGAACACAACCTAAACCTTCTAACAATTGCCTCAGGGATTTCCAATGGAACATGACATGTTAAAAATTACTACTCCCATAGGTTTTCACACATATTTTCTGACTACACTCCCTATACTAGGTATATGTGAGAAGTTTAATGTAAACATGTAGACTAGCCACTCACATACGTTATAATCAAAGAAGACACTTTTTGGAATTATTAATGCGTGTATATATATGATCTCATGAACAGAATGCCACTACTTAGAAGCGAGAACCAGGGATACCATATGCTCATACCAATCCTAAACTCCACATTATTGAACACATAACAATCAAGATAAAAGTCTAAGAGTTGTAACAGGGCTAAGGTATGGGCTAACAAAGAAAGGTTAAGGATAAACAAAGGTTCTTAACGCAATAGTAAGAAAACAATAATGAAATTGACACTTAGAATTCACTTTTCAATGCAGCAACTAACTTTAAACACAAAGGGAAGATTCATACAACTTTTAGGGCCAAATTCAAACTTTTGGACCCTTTCTTCAACAACTAATACTTGTGAGTTCATTCTCACTTATTTCTCATTCTTTTCCTTTCTTTTTCCACTTTTTCTTCTTTCTTTTTTCGTTGGAAATAACCTTCCCCCACATTTATGTTCTGCAATATGTTCGATCAAAAAGGAATTCCCTCTAAGTCATGTTCCACAATACTTTAAGAACAAGGGTATGGATAGTCCTATTCTAGGCTAGGTAGGGACAATGTGGCTAACAAAGAAAATAGGCTAAATAAGGCTCAAAGAGGTTAAACCTACAAAACATATGCATGGGATTAAGGCTTTTTGGCTATGGTGGTAACTACTAAACTACTTCTGCTTGTTATATGTTATGCACTCAATTTTAAGCTTTGAATGAAACGGGCATGAGTTCTAGTATTTGGAACTATAATGATGAAAACGCATTCTAAGTAGCAACCAAGCAAAGAATAATGAGATCATGCAACGACTTTAGTAAACAAGAAATCACATATTAATAACTCTCCAACTAACGCTTAGGCTCAAGTCTTTCAGGGTTGTAGCATTAGTTTGAGTTCCTTCCTTCAAGCATGTTACAAAAACTGATTTTTTTTCCTTTGTGATTACATGTGAATTCGTAAACATCAACTACAACCAAGCATAAACCAAAGAGCATATCAAACTTCCATCAATGTTTGTAGCTTTCTTTACCAATCATGCAATTAAAAACCAAATCATCATCATTGTGTTAGAAGGTACTCTAAGATACAAACACACAAAAACAACTCTAAAACGACTCTTTTTGGGTTTTTTCAAAACTTTTTCTAACTTTTTTTTCAAATTTCGTATTTTTCTTTCAAAACACATTAAAACAATTCAAAACACACTAAAAACACTTCAAAACAGTGAAAAACAACTCTAGTGGTGCTAGGTGGTAAAATCCCACGAAAATCATGCAAAAACAACTTGTTTACCCCCCCCACACTTAAACCAAACATTGTCCTCAATGTTTCAAACATAAACTCACGCACAAACAATCAAAACAACTAACAAACACAACAATCATGACAAAGTAAAAGCAATAAAGAGAAGGGGTTAGGAACGCAAATCTGGTTGCTGGAGCTAGAATTCCATCATGCCCTCATTTGAACACATGGGTTGCCTCCCAAGAAGCGCTTGCTTTAACGTCTTCCAGCCAGACAATACCTCCATCTAAGCTTCAATAGGGCCAATGGCATGGAGGGGTATGTCCTCCACAGCATGCTCCTCAAAAGTCTCGTAGTAGGGCTTCAAACGGTGTCCATTGACTTTGAATTTGGACTGCACCATAAGGAAAAACATTAGTAACAACAAAAGGGCCAATCCATTTAGAACGTAACTTACCCAGAAACAAACGAAGGCGGGAGTTGAAGAGTAACACTTTCTGCCCTATAGAGAATGTATTGCCATGAATCATCTTGTCATGGGCCATCTTTGTTTTCTCCTTGTAAATATGAGCGTTTTCATAACCCTTATTCTGAATCTCTTCAAGCTCATTCAATTGAAGCTTCCTATAAATTCTAGCGGCATCAATGTCTATATTGAATGTCTAGACTGCCCAATGTACACGATGCTTTAACTCAACGAGAAGATGACATGGTTTCCCATAGATGAGCCAGAATGGTGACATCCTAATTGGTGTTTTGTAGGCTGTACGATACGCCCACAATGCATCATTCAAACGCAAACTCCAGTCCTTCCGAGTTGGTCCAACCGTCTTCTCCAAAATCTGCTTAATTTCCCTATTAGAAACCTCGACTTGCCCACTTGTTTGTGTATGATAAGGTGTTGAAACCTTATGCGTGACATTGTACTTCTTGAGCAGCGCTTCAATGGTTCGATTGCAAAAATGGGAACCCCCATCACTTATAAGTACTCTTGGCATTCCAAACTTTGCAAATATGTTAGTTTTAACAAAATCTACAACCACTTTAGAATCATTAGTATGGGTGGCTTTTGCTTCCACCCATTTCGGCACATAATCCACAGCAAGCAAAATATAAAGGAAACCATGTGAGGAAGGAAAATGACCCATGAAATCAATACCCCAAACATCAAAGATTTTGACAGAATAGATAGGATTATATGGTATTTGATATTTTGCACTTATATTGCCTGTTCTTTGACAACAATCACAAGTCATACAAAAAGTTCTAGCATCCTTAAAGATAGTAAGCCAATAAAATCCACATTCTAAAACCTTAAGTGATGTGCGTTGTATGCCAAAATGACCACCACATGCATAAGTGTGACAAAAAGTTAAAATTGAATGAAACTCCGAATCATGCACACACCTACGAAGAATCTGATTAGGGCAATATTTCCACAAATAAGGGTCATCCCAAACGTAAAATTGTGCATCCTTTTTAAGTTTATCACATTGGTGCTTGTTTAGGGTGTTTGGAACTTGTTTAGACACAAAATAATTCCAAATCAGCATACCATGGCTCACTTACCTTAATAGACAACAGCTGCTCGTCTGGGAATGCTTATGGAATAGGTAATGGATCCTCATCATGCACCAAACGACTCAAGTGGTTAGCCACCACGTTTTCACTTCCTTTCTTGTCTCAGATTTCCATGTCAAACTCTTGGAGAAGTAACATCTAGTGAATAAGCCTTGGCTTGGCTTCCTTCTTCGTGAGCAAATACTTCAAAGTTGCATGATCAGTGTAAATTATAACTTTAGTTCCAAGTCAATAAGAACAAAACTTATCTAAAGTAAACACAATAGCAAGAAGTTTTTTCCAGTGGTAGAGTAGTTCAATTAAGCATCATTCAAGGTTCGAGAAGCGTAATAGATGACATGCGGCTTCTTGTCTTTTCTTTGTCCCAAAACATCCCCTAATGCATAATCTGAAGCATCGCACATAAGCTCAAAGGGAAGACTCCAATCTGGTGGGACTATGATGGGGGCCGAAGTTAGCATCTCTTTGAGGTGATTGAATGCATTCTCACACTCATCATCAAACTTAAATGGCACATCCTTCTGTAAGAGTCAGCATAGAGGTTGGGAAATCTTTTAAAAATCTTTGATGAATCGCCTATAGAAACCTGCATGTCCAAGAAAAAAACAAACCTCTCTCACTGAAGTGGGAGATGGTAAGTAGCGTACAAGATCTATTTTTTATTTATCAACCTCAATTCCCTTTTCTGAAACTATGTGACCTAAAACTATGCCTTGTTTTACCATAAAGTGACATTTTTCCAAATTCAAAACAAGGTTAGTTTCGATGCATCGTTTCAAGATTAATGTGAGATTATCTAAACAACCATCAAACGAATCACCAAAGACACTAAAATTATCCATGAAAACTTCAATGATCTTCTCAATAAAATCTGAAAAGATACTCACCATGCATCTTTGAAACGTGGCTGGTGCATTACATAAACCGAATGGCATTCGACGATAAGCAAAAGTACCAAATAAACAAGTAAAAGTAGTCTTTTCTTGATCATCTGGAGCTATAACAATCTGATTATATCCCGAATAACCATCAAGAAAGCAATAAAAAGAATGACCAACTAACCTTTCAAGCATTTGATCAATGAACGGTAAAGGGAAGTGATCTTTTCCTTGCTGTGGCATTGAGCCTCCTATAGTAAATGCAAACTCTCCAACTTATTTGGATATGAGTGGGCACAAGTTCATTCTCTGCATTCTTCTCCATTATGCCTCTAGATTTCTTTGGAACAACTTGAACAGGTGAAACCCAACGGCTATCCAAAATCGGGTAGATGACTCCACAATCAAGAAGCTTGATAATCTCCATTTTCACAACTTCCATCATTGGAAGGTTGAGTCGCCTCTTGAGTTGGTTTAGCCCCCTCCTCTAGAAGTATGTGATGCATACAAGTTGTAGGGCTAATTCCCTTAATGTCGGCCAACGTCCATCCAATGGCTGTTTGCTCTTTCAACACCCGAATCAGTTTCTCCTCCTCCATTGCCGTGAGTGATGAAGAGACTATGACGGGCAACATCTCTTTATCTCCCAAAAAGACATACTTTAAATGATTCGGCAATGGTTTAAGCTCAAGGATGGGTGCCTGAATCACTGAAGGTAACAACTTGGTAGTAGATACGGGAATTGGAATTAGGATTAGAGGCTTACCAATATGTTATGGCAATGACTTAAGGGCAGCAACCATCTCGGCATTTGCTACAGGGATAGGCTCGACCATATTGCATTTAAGCCCAATTCCTTGTGCAATGGTTGTTTCAAGGGCATCCTCATTCAAGGAATCAAGATAATCATGCGCCAAAGAATTAAATACATCAATAGACAAACAAGAATGATCCTCTTTAGGATACCTTATAGTTTCAGAAATATGAAAATCAATAATCTCACCATCAAATTCCATTGTTAATGTCCCTTTAAACACATCTATCTTGGTGCAAGCTGTTTTCATGAAAGATCTTCCAAGTAGGATCAGCAAGGGTGTAGAATGGGCCAAATCCTCCATCTTAAGCACATAGAAGTCTGTTGGAAATATTAAGTTGTTAACCTGCACCAAAACATCTTCCAAAACTCCTTTTGGATATGCATTAGAACGATCGGCTAATTGAATTATAACACCATCGTTTTTAAGCTCTCCTAAGTTCGTAGATGCATAAATAAAGCATGGCATGACATTAATGGAAGCACCTAAATCCAACATGGCATGTTCAAACTTGGTATTTCCAATAACACAAGGGATTCTAAAACTACCTGGATCTTTGCATTTAGGTGGTAGTTTTCTTTGCAAAACAGCAGAGACATTTTCACTTACCTGAACCACTTCTTTGTTCAAAATCCTCCTCCTTGTTGTACAAAGCTCTTTTAAAAACTTAGCATACCTTGGAACTTGCTTTATTGCATCAAGGAGTAGGATATTGACTTGTACCTTCATGAAAGCCTCTAAGATGTCTTTTTCATTCTCTTCATTCTTAGATTGCATAAATCTGCGAGGGAAAGGCACATTTGGTGGAATTAGGTTAGAATGGGTCGAATTTGGAACAACCTTACTTGAAAGTGACGGTTTAGAAGCCTTGAAAGGCTGTGGCAAGGTTTGTTCCACCTTTGTCGTGGCTTTGTCCACTTCATCTTCTTCGAGCAGCAGTTTTTCGTCCTCTTTTTGACTTGATGTGGACATGTTTGGCTTGGGTCCAATTTCTTTACCACTTCTCAAAGTGATAGCCTTGGCAGTTTCAAAACCTTCTTTTGGATTGACAATGGTTGAGTTAGGTAGTTTACCTTCTTCTCGAAACTGCCCCATGAATTCTGCCATCTGCCCAATTTACATCTTTACTTCACCCATCTCCTTAGCTTGATTTTGTAATCCCTGAGTCAAAGAAGTTAGTATTTGAAGAACTTTATCATTGTCCAAAGACGAACCTGAATTTGATTGGGCAGATTGTGTTGGAAGTTGTGGTGGTATGAATGGCCTTTGATAGAGCCCGGGAGGTGGCTGTCTATATCTTCCTTGTTGTTGAGGTTGTTGAGGCTCCCTTCATTTGAAGTTTGGGTGATCTCTCTAGCCGGGATTATAGGTGTTACAGTATAGATCATTCCGTGGATGATTTTAACCTTGATAGCCCACAGCATTGGCACTTTCCCATCCTTCATTCTCTATCAATTGAGGGCATTGATCATTGAAATGACCTTGCATAGAGCACACACCACAAATTGCCACACTTTGCACTTTAGATCCATCGACAACCTGTGATACAAGAACAGTGAGATTAGCCAATTGAGATTGAATTTCAGAAATTGCACTTACCTCATTCACTTGTTGTTGCTACCGCGGGGGGGGGGGGTCTCTTCCTCCAACTCCTTCATATTTTTGTGCATTCATGGCTTGATTTGCAATTAAGATCTTTGCAGCAACTGGGGTCTTGTCAACCAAAGCACCTCCCGCTAAAGCATCAAGCATTTATCTCTCAATTAGAAGAAGTCCTTTGTAGAAATATTGAATTAAAAGCTCCTCATTCATCTAATGTTGTGGGTAGGATGCAACTAACGTCTTGAAACGCTCATAATATGCTAGAAACGATTCTCCTTGGTTTTGTTGAATGCCACTAATCATTTTCCTCAAAAGAATGACTCTTGAAGTTAGGAAAATTTTCTCTAGGAATGTTCTCTTCATGCTTTCCCAAGAAGTAATGGTTCCAGGTGCTAGTTCATAGAGCCAATCTTTAGCCTTGTCCATAAGAGAGAATGGAAAGGCTTTCATCTTCAGAATATTCCCATCCACATTGATTGGTGTCATACTTGAGCATACTACTGCAAATTCCTTCAAATGCTTGTTTGGATTTTCCATGGACAACCCATGGTATTTGGGAATATGATGCAGAAAGCTTGACTTCGACTCGAACTCATCAGTTTTTCCTTGAACTACCTTAAGATATTGAATGCATAGAGGCACGGCATTGTCCAATCTCGAGGTTGAAAGCTCTTTGATTGTTCGATTGTCCACAGCCATGTCTTGTTCCTCCTCTTCTTCAAATTCGGATTCATAACTAGAATTAGGTGGACTGGGTTCTGGATGTCTCCTCTTTCTTCTCAACGTTCATTCAAAATCGTCGTCAAACTCCAATATATGCTCACGAACAGGTTGAGAACTACGAGTCATAAACTAGTATCTAAAACAAAGAAACAAAACAAAATAAAATCAGAAACACAAGAAAAACAAAAATAGAAACAAAGGGGAAGCACACGGCAAAAACTAGGGGAAGATTAGCAATTTTGCTAATCCCCAGGAACGACGCCAAAATTTGATGTGAAATATTCTAACACTCAAATTAAAACCCTATGATTGTAGTATATGAAAGTAGGGATCATTTTAGGCCAGGGATTAGAAAGGCCGCTAATCTACACAATTTAAACTCTAAATCACTAAACTAAACTTAAAAACACAAAATAAGACTCTTATGACTCAAAACTGAACAAACTAACTTCAAACTACACAACTAAGTGAAATTGACTCAAAACAATAACTAAAGACTGATTTGGATGAAAATTAAACTAAACTTGACTCAAAATACTAAAGGGGTTTTTTGACGAATTTAGACTTAAACAAATAACTTGCAGAAACAAAGTAAATAAAAACGAAATTAGGGTGAATTCAAGGGTGAAAAACTAGCTAGAGGGTCCTTCTCCACACATGAAACATATGCACACAAATTGATTTCTAGTATTGTTTTTTTAAACCACGAATGACAACGACCCAAATTAATTGTGAATGCTCTAATTAACCTTCATATTTTCCTAGGTTCATTGAATTGAATGGACAGCGCATCGCAACCAAATTATTCTTCTCAAGTTCCCTATATGAACAGCATGATAGAGATACATATCAAAGATCATTAAGTTCTATGAAAATCATAAGCATTAACAAGGCATTCGTAACTATGAACTGCATGATACTCTTGCCAATAATTTACGATTATGATGAGCAATCTCCACTACTTATAAATATAAGTTCATAACGATTAGGTGAAATTCTCTTATATTTAAGCATCAAATCCTTGCATGCAAACTAAGCATGCATCCCTAATAAACACACAAGAATAAGTTCTCAATAACGCAAATAAGTAACTCACATTCATGCTTTATGAAACAATAACTGAAGGTAATCAATTCATATAAAACATATGTCCTTGGCTTCGAATTCACCTCTAATTAAAAAGGAATTAGTTCTTCATGTTCATAATAATTGAAAAGCAAAGTAAAATAACCATGGAAACAAAACGAGGGAAGAAAGAACTCTGAAAGTCTCCAATGGTTGCAGGTGGCTTGCGGCAAAACCCTCCTCTTCTCCAATGGAAGCCATGGCAAAGTCTTCTCTCCTCTAAGGCTGCGGCACAAGGTATGAATTTTTTATTTTAGGCTCTTTTCTCTGTGTGTTCTTATGCAGCAGAAAAAATGTATATATATGCTAGGGTTTACAGCACCAACTCCTTGGAGGACAAGGATTAGGCACGTCCCAATCCAATAGGGAAAAGGATTAGGGTTCTGGCAGATTTTAGGACTTCTAGAAGAAGAGGGTGCGGCACTTATTTAGGGATTCTAGAAAGAATGTGTTGTGGCAGGTTCCTAAGCTTCTAGAAGAGGGAAGAGACGCCACCTTTCTAAGGGTTCTAGAAAGGGTGGTGCGGCATAAGTTTAGGGCAGGGATAAGCATTCTAGAATGGATACTTCTAGAAAGGCCTTCTAGAAATCAGATAAGATTTTAGATAATGCTCCTTCCTTCTAGCTGATTACTCATCTTCCAAGACTTGAATTAATTTCTCCATCTCTTTGGCACATTCCTAGCCTCATTTGATCTTCAAAAATGTCCATTTTTATGCTCCACATGCATGCAATCCATTCCAGCCCAAAATCGCTCTAAAATGCTCCAAAATGCACTTTCTTGCCAACTTCGTCAATTGGACCTACAAACACACGAAAATAACTTAAAACACTCTAATAAAAAGAAAATAACTAAGTAAATGCAAAGAAACAAGCTAACTAAGTCGCATAAATATGCTCCTATCAATCATCGATGGTAATGCTTTGCTCGATAGGATGTTAATGGGTGATTGAACGACTGATGGTTCCGGCTAAAACTTTCAGATATGAGTGGTTCTCCTGAATAGTCTCTCTAGTTTGAAAATGATACGAAGTGTTTTAGGATAAACATGAACCCAAAGTTGACTAAAATGCTTTCCAGTACCAGGATGTGAAACTGAGATCATGGTCGAAATCAATGGTAATCGAGACATCAATCTAACGAAGTCTAGAATGAAGAATTTTTCCAAACGCTCAAAGTATAGTCCTTTCGAACTGGTGACGAGTGAGTTGATCAACAAATACCAAAATGTCATCATAGTCTCCACATGTACAAGATGGGTTGTACTGGAAATCCATGGTGACATAAGTTCACTTCCGTTTTCATCCCCAATGGGTCCCCGACAACCCAAAAAAGACAACCATGGAAATTTCTTTAAACCTCCAAACAAGACTAAACGAAAATTGAGATAAGCCTAATGGCTTCCATCTCACCACTTTCACCTATAAGTAAATTAGATATTCCCTCACATATTCAGCGATAAACCATTCATACAGTACTAGTAATAAAATGGATGAAAATAGTGGTACAATTTAATACTGCCAGCATGTATGGCATACGCTGAAATGTAAGCCGACAATACTCACAATGGAACGAACGCTAAAGTAAAATTAATTCTTCGAAGAGAAAACGATAGTGGGATATGGATAGCGCGGATAAAGGTAAGTTGTCCAAGGGATTTATGATTAAAAGCATCAGCTCTGGGTCAAGATTAGGATGGTTCATATCATGCGGTTCCAATCGTCAAGAGGCACACATATTACTCAATCCTGCTGCATCAACATGCAGCCAAACATTTAATAATACACCACCGCAGAATTCGAAAGGTGTAAGAACTACGATCGAATAAGACAATACTCTATTGTCAGAAACTTTGTTCACCGTCAGCATCACAATATGGTTGACTGGTTTCTTAGCCAAAAAGGAAGTAAGTCTAAGCTCAAAGAATAGTTAAGAACTGCATATGGGATTTAAGAAGACCAAAGACGTTTCGTATTTCACAACTTCTTGCGAGGATTTTCAATTTCCAATGATCGTAACCCTTTTGGAAATTGATGGGAATATCGCCTGCTACCAAAGAACTCTTAAGAAAAGTATCTACTCTAAAATAAATAAAAAACAATGTTCGAAGAATTTGACATACACCTAAGATTCGATGTTTAATGAACCTGACCTCGTGGTTAGAGTAAGCAAGATCCGACTCTACCCGCAATTCCTAAGGAATGCATGTTACAGAGTGGCATCGCCACTTCGGATTTGCAGCTAGTCTTAACTAGACGTCCCCTTATTGAGATTTCTAATTCAAGTCACTTCCATGTAACACCAACTCTGCCCGAAATTCCTAGGGAACACATGTTGTAGAGTATCAATCCGATGTCGAAAGTCGTCTAACAATCCATCACGTCACCGCTAAGGCACAATCCAGACACGAAATTTCTTATTCTTCAATAGGATGTGACTATTCATGTAGAATGAGAGTTGCACAACCGTGCCGAATGACAACAAATCCCAAAAGTGGTGACATTCAAACGATGTCATGACCGACACACCACTACAGTAACAAAAGATCCTAAGAATGCTCTGAACCAACCACGCTCTGATACCAAATTGACATGCTCGACCCTGATATCCTCTAAATACCAAGGTAGGCACATGCTTGTCGACACCCGAAGATGACGAAGCCATATTAGAATGCATGAGAACTAGAAAGAAATAACTAACACGAATAAAACTTGTAAATTTAATTATAATGAATATGCAATTGTGGAATGTGTTCAGAGCATACAACTAATCTGAGACAGTAAATAGGAATAATATAAAATTGAATGAACAAAGAGATGGGTCCTACACCGAGAGGACTCGAAGATGTCAATGTGGGAATGCCTTGACGCCGGGATTGTACGCCTCGATTCTAAGTCCTGAGGGTACGCAAAACAAAACATGAGTGGACCAAGTTGATAAATAAGTACTATTGAAACAGTTATTCATCAATGTACTAACCCCTAAAGTTTATGAAAACTAAATAGTATAATATCTAATAGGTTTTCCGAAAACTCTAGCATGCCATAAAACTGTTGTATAACATATATCATAAATAGTCTGCTAAATAATAGTATTAGTATCGCTTGAGGGCATATAGAACTCTTTATTCACCCGAAGGTCTTAATTCGACCCATAGGCCCCTACATCGCCCAACCGAAGCCATAAAACATGTTTTTTCATGTATGCATTTCTAGGAATTAAAACATGCATTTTGGAAGGGGTCCACTCACAGATATTTCACCGTCAAAGAGCCATGCAAACTAGAGAGGACGGAAATGCCATAAACAATTGCACCTAAGTACATAAAGGGTCCAATTAATAAAACTTTACCATAACAATTGAATTTCGAGAAACGAACGTCATAAATGGATTCAAGACGTCGAAAAACATAAGGAGGGACCCTACGCGCCGCCACGGGGTGGCGACCCCGATGGTCACACGCCACCACATGCCATTTTGCGTTGCAAGAAAGTTCGCCAAAAAGGTCGCCGACTTCGCAGTGGAGGGCGGCGGAGCACAGTATCTCTAGAGGAAGTGTGTGTGCTCCATGTGCGGCTTGGGTTCTAAGTTCTGGGTTCTGGGTTGGGCCGACGGTTTTAGGCCATAAGGTTGGGCTTAAGATTATTGGGTCAGGCTTATGGTTCAAGTATAGGTTTGGGCCAAAGCTTGGGTTGGGTTTGGGTTAACTTGGCCCAAAAAGTTGGGCCGGCCTAGGTGTGTGGATCGGCTTTGGCCTAAATCCAGGTCGGGTTGCTCGATCTCGTTTAAAAAAAAGGTTGGAGCTCTCCTAGCTCCATTCAACCTCAAAACCTAACTAAAACTTATCATGTAATATACCAAAATGAAGCCCAAGGAAAAAGGAAAAGATTTGTACCAATTTCAAGACTTGTGGTGGCCAGAGTTGGCCGAAAAATGGCCTAAAAGCCACAAGTACTAGCCAGAATTTGGGTTTAGCTCCTCCAAGGTGTTTCTTCGTAGTTTGACATCCAAAACACACCATCATGATCAAAAATGAACTACAGAGATGAAAAGAAAAGTATTTGGAGTGTTTTCAAGCTTACCTAAGTCGGAAAAGTTACAAAATCATTCGAAGTTACGTCGGGGAAGTTATTCTCATCAGAGCTTCGAGTTAGACCCTCTAGGCTCAATTTTCCTACGTAACAAAGCTCAAGTTCGAGCTAGTGGGGTCTAGAGGGTGAATGTGATGGTTTTTCAGGTGCAGTTTTCCCCCATGGCACCATTTAGTACTTACCGAGAAAGAAGGGAGAGAAGTGAGAGTGAGAGTCCACATGAGAGAGAAAAGAGGAAAGAAAGGGAGAGAGAAAGTGGAGTTGGGCCCAGGAACAAAATTTGCACAATTCAATTGGGATGGTCCCACCATCTTTTATCTATAGCTGCAATGTTTTCTTTGAAATGGTCCCCACTATTTTTTTTACTTTTCATTACGTTTTCTTTTATACTCTTTTCCGTTACTTTTGATTCTTTTATTTTTATTTTTTTGTTGTAATGTTTTATTATTATTTTTTTAAAGATCATACCATATGTATTTTTATTATGTACCTAAAAATTCTTATCCATGAATTTCATTCAATTATAATTTCTTGTAAGTGTCAATATGCACTTATTTACAAGATATACAAGAAATTTACCTAAATCAACCTAGCCCACCTAGCCGCCTAGGCGCTAGGCGCCAGCCCATTGCCCGACTAGCGCCTAACGTTTTTTAGAACCTTGCTATAAACAAATAATAGACTTGCAGCCAATTGAAGAACATGTAAAACCATTTGCAAAGCTAATAGTTTTGAAGAAGTTAAAATAGAACTCAAACCAGTGTTAGCAATAAGAAGCCCTTCACCATTGACCACTACGATTCTTTTATTTCCTTCAAAAGGAGCCACCAGAGTCAAATTATCCAACTCAGCTGTCATATGGGGTGTAGCTCCTGTGTCCAGTACCCAGTTTGGTTGTGAAGAATAAGTAAAGCTTGGTTGAGTTTGTGCAGTAAGATCAACGAGAGAAGATGGTGGTTGTGCACCTTGATAGGCATAATTGCTCATGTGGTAATAGTTAAGAGCAATATGTCATTTCTTCCCATAGATTTGACATTCTGGAACTGAAGGAGCATTGCTAAAGCTTGTAGAATACCTAGAGTAACAATTTGGTGCAATATGATCACATTTGTTACAAATTTGACATTCAGGAATCAGAGTAGACTTAGAACCATTTTTGTCATTCCAATTCTACTAATTAGATCCTCCATTTGAACCAAAATTAGAACCTCCATTGCTACCAAAATTGCCAGAATATATGGTTGAATTCCCAGAAAATCTACCATTATTACCACCATTGTACCTTAGTCTATTATTAAATCTTCCATTGTTGCTACCATAGTTTTGAGAACTCCGATGATTTTGAAAATTACCATCTCCCTATTAATGAAACTGAGGCAATTGAGCTTGAGAAACCATCCCACCAGTTGGTCTTGAACCATTATTCAAAGATTCAGCACTATTTTCACTTACATAACCATAACCACCATTAAAATATTAAGAAGACCCTTGAGAATGTTGAGCAGCACTAGTAGATTTACCTTGGCAATACATTGTTGACATTGGAAAAGTCAATGTCGATTGAGATTCTTCAACATTTCTTTCAGCAACCAACAATTGTGCTCGATATTCCTTTAAGGAAATTGGAGTTTCACGAGTTACAATCATAGTATGAATCATATTAAACTCAGCAGATAAACCAACCAAAGCAACTACAATTAGATCAATCTCAGAAACTACTTCACCAGCTGCAACTAATTGATCTTTAAGAACCTTGAGTTTAAGTATATACTTCTCTACACTATCAGCACCTTTCTTGATAGCATATCTAGCTAACAAAAGCTCTATCTTGTTTAAACAATTCCTTATAAGTTGTAGTGATCTCAGTAGTAATCCCAGTCCCCTCAATAAACATAAACTTCGATGGACATATAGAGGAACCATCAAAATGATCAAATAGATCATAACCTTCAAGAAGTGATCAAAATTGAAAAGACCATTTCACCAAATTCATCTTGTTGTGATTGCTCAAGCCTAATTTTTAAGCTTGCCGTATACTCTTTGAACCTTTCGACTATGAAGATTATGCCATTATCAGTTATAATAGTTCTTGGTACGCCGAATCTGGTCACAATATGCTCCTCCACAAAATCGCAAACCTCCTTGGATGTTAATTCGGCGTATGATTTTGCTTCAACCCATTTAGTGAAATAATCAGTTGCCATGAGTATTCATACATGTTTCGCTGCTCCAGAAGATGGCGTAATTTTGTCGATCACGTCCATTGCCCATCCTTTGAACGACCAAGGTTTGGTGACTAAATGAAGTAATTCAGTCGGGGCTCTTTGGATGGGTCAATGAATTTGACACTGGACGCATCCTCGTGCATACTCAATACAATATTTCAATATGCTTGGCGAGAAGTAACTGTGCCGGCAAAGCCACAGACACCGTAGTGCCCCTACAGTTCACCACTATTGATTTTAATTCATTTTAGTTGATCTTGTTTATCGATGGTTGCCGATGTTATACAAACCTATAAGTTTATGCAATGCGAAAATAAGAACAATAAAGTAAACACGCCACACACAAATACAAATCCCGACACGCCACGTGTCACTATCTGTTTACAATAATTTAGTCAAGATTTCGATGAGATTTTCAACCAATCACGTAGTGCCACATGACATTATGCAGAACCTCATCCTATCTTTATTTGTCTATATAAACCCTACATTCATCCTAATTCATACACCAATCTCAATCCTTTAGCTCATAATTCTTCTTCATCATTTTTAAATCTTGAGTTCTTACAATGTCTTTTTCAAGGAGATTGTGTGAAATCGATGAGTAACAAAAAAAAAATTGTTGGCAGAACAGGAAGAATTGTTCAATCTTGAGGAAGGTGGAGATAAGGCTTTTGCAATGGAAGAGGATAAGGATGATGAACATAGAAGGTAGAGAGCCTCACATTCCCGTTGTGTCATGGAAGCTGTGGTTCAGATATCCAAACCCAGACATGCCGTAAACTTAGATAGAAAGAGGGAAAGACGAGGTAAAGATCTATTGGAAGATTATTTTATCCCCAACAGTTTATTCCCTGATCATATTTTTAGACGTCGTTTTAGAATGCAACAAAGTTTGTTTGACAAAATCATGATTGCTATTTGCAACCATGATCCATACTTTGTGCAAAAAAAGGATGTTTTTCATGTTCTAGGTCTTTTTCCTAAGCAAAAAAATTACTGCTACCTTGCGGATGCTTGCTTATGGAGCATCTGCAGATCAAGTGGATGAGATAGTGAGGATGGGAAAATCAACTATTCTGGAGTCCCTGATGAGGTTTTGCTCCGCAATCGAAATCCTCTACAGTTAGACCTGGCATTCGTGTCGTGTTTTCCATGTTCGTGTCGTTTTTGTGTCATACCCGATATCTTAACGGGTCGTGTCATGTAACACCCGTTAAAATAAACGGGTAAAATGACCCGACCCGAAATCGACCTGATAATATTAACAGGTAATATGACTCGACCCATTACTCGTTAAGGAAAATATATTTTGAACCAATAAATAATCAAATGAAAGACATAATACTAAATAAGTATATACATTCCATATTATCACATCCAAAACATAAAAACGCAATTTTGTTTTAAGTATATTTTCGCTTACCTAAAGTCTTTAATAGTTTTTTAATTAATGGAAAAAAATATAGAAAAATATATATAAACACTCGTAATGACAAACTTTATAACTTTCATAAAGAGCTTAACTTCGAAATTCGTCACTATAATCATATAAATCATAGATCAAAATTTAACCGTTGATTGTTGTTTACATTTATGCTTCATTGTCCTTATCAAATTTCGTTTTTTTAGATTTTCTTTTTTGAAAAACATGATCTATTAGAGGGTGCAGGTATATGAACGGTTTGGATCGTTGATATTATATTTAGAGTTTTACGGTTAGTGAAAATATTGCTTGATGTTTATAAAGTTTCTACAAATGATATGACATTGACTCATATTTCAGTTAACCGTAAATATCGAAACGTGATATCATCTTCTTACATCCGTCAAATTATCATGTTTTCAAAAAATAAAATTTTAAAAATGAAATTCAGTAAGAAGAATAAAGCGTAAATGACATTCGACGATTAAATAAATTTAAGGTTTCACTACTACAAAATTATCTATTGTTGTCGGTCCAAAAACTTTTTTCAACGATCCAACCGTCAAACTTATTTGTACACATTCCAAGATCACATACGTAAAAAATCGTAAAAAACAAACATTTAGAGATTACGTAATGGAACAAAAGTTATCGACGGTTATAAACGAAAAATCACAATTTAACGGTTATTTTAGCTCCGATTTTGATGATTTTTTACAGATACACTCCTCGACCCTATAAGAATGTAATGAATAAATTTGATCTTTAATTTAATGTATTTACACTAGTGGATACCACAAAAACTTATTTTATACTTAATAGAAGTATAATATTAACTCGTGTTTGTTTAATCTACCGTTTTGACGCAATATGCATTCTACGAAACTTTTTTCAACGATCCAACTATCAATACTTATTTGTACACATTCCGAGATCGCATACGTAAAAATTGTAAAAAAACAAACATTTAGAGATTACGTAATTGAACAAAAGTTTTCGACGGTTATAAAAGAAAAATCACAATTTAACGGTTATTTTATCACCGATTTTGATGATTTTTTACAGATAGACTCCTCAACCTATAAGAATGTAATGAATAAATTTGATCTTTAATTTAAAGTATTTACACTAGTGGATACCACAAAAACTTATTTTATACTTAATAGAAGTATAATATTAACTCTAAGTGTTTGTTTAATCTACTGTTTTGACGCAATATGCATTCTACAAAACTTTTTTCAACGATCCAACCGTCAAACTTATTTGTACATATTCCGAGATCGCATATGTAAAAAATCATAAAAAAACAAACATTCAGAGATTACATAACGGAACAAAAGTTTTCGACGGTTATAAATGAAAAATCACAATTTAACGGTTATTTGATCTCCAATTTTGATGATTTTTTGCAAATACACTCCTCAACCATATAAGAATGTAATGAATAAGTTTGATCTTTAATTTAAAATATTTACACTAGAAAATTTTTTTTATACTTAATTGAAGTATAATATTAACTTTAAGTGTTTGTTTAATTTACTATTTTGACGCAATATGCATTCTACGAAACTTTTTTTAACGATCCAACCATCAAACTTATTTGTACACATTTCGAGATTGCATACGTAAAAAATCGTAAAAAATAAACATTCAGAGATTACGTAACGGAATAAAAGTTTTCGACGGTTATAAACGAAAAATCACAATTTAACGGTTATTTTATCTCCGATTTTGGCGATTTTTTTACAGATACACTCCTCGACCGTATAAGAATGTAATGAATAAATTTGATCTTTAATTTAAAGTATTTACACTAGTGGATACCACAAAAACTTATTTTATACTTAATAGAAGTAAAATATTAACTCTAAGTGTTTGTTTAATATACCGTTTTGACGCAATATGCATTCTACGAAACTTTTTTCAACGATCCATCCGTCAAACTTATTTGTACACATTCCAAGATCGCATACGTAAAAAATCGTAAAAAACAAACATTCAGAGATTACGTAATGAAACAAAAGTTTTCGACGGTTATAAACGAAAAATCACAATTTAACGGTTATTTGATCTCCAATTTTGATGATTTTTTACAAATACACTCCTCGACCCTATAAGAATGTAATGAATAAATTTGATCTTTAATTTAAAGTATTTACACTAGCAGATACCACAAAAACTTATTTTATACTTAATAAAAGTATAATATTAACTCCAAGTGTTTGTTTAATCTATCGTTTTGACGCAATATTCATTCTAGAAAACCTTTTTCAACGATCCAACTGTCAAACTTATTTGTACACATTCCAAGATCGCATACGTAAAAAATCGTAAAAAACAAACATTCAGAGATTACGTAATGGAACAAAAGTTTTCGACGATTATAAACGAAAAATCACAATTTAACGGTTATTTTAGCTCCGATTTTGATGATTCTTTACAGATACACTCCTCGACCCTATAAGAATGTAATGAATAAATTTGATCTTTAATTTAAAGTATTTACGCTAGTGGATACCACAAAAACTTATTTTATACTTAATAGAAGTATAATATTAACTCTAAGTGTTTGTTTAATATACCGTTTTGACGCAATATGCATTCTACGTAATTTTTTTCAATGATCCAACCGTCAAATTTATTTGTACACATTCCGAGATTGCAAACGTGATAGGAGCGTATTTATGCGCCTTAGTTAGCTAGTTCTTATGCATTTCCATGATGTTTTCTTAGTTAAAGTAGTCTTTTAAGCTAGTTTTATGTGTTTTCAGGTTTTAAGGCCAAAGGATGCAAGAAGATGCATTTTGGAGCTTTTTGGAGCAAAATTGGGCTTGGAATGATTATCACATAATTGGAGCCAAGGTTTGGACGAATTTGAGGACTTGAAGATGATGATTCTTACTTGAACAAGGTTTCCTAGTTGAAGTAGGAAAGTGCTTACATGAAGGAGGATTCCTAATCGACGAAGGATTCCTAATCGACGAAGGATTCCTAATCAACGAAGGATTCCTAATTGACGAAGGATTCCTAATCAACGAAGGATTCCTAATTGAAGATGGATTCCTAATCACATGAGGATTCCTAATCACATGAGGATTCCTAGAAGAACAAGGATTCCTACTCCAATAAGGATTCCTACTTGAAATAGGAAAGTTAAGCCAAAGTTTCCTACTTTGGCTTGATTTTTCCTAAATGTCCCTAAAAGTTCCAGCAATTATGAAGACTTCCTAAGCATTCTAGGACATCAAATACACATCTCTTGCACCTTTTGAACCCTTGCCACACTCCCCTTGGTATTTCCTCTTCCTTATTTCCTGATTCTAGGCTTTAAAACACTTTCCTTTTGTGTTTTAAACCCTAGCCGAATTTCCTTTGCTATTTCCTTTAAGTTTCTGATTTTATTTCCTAATTCTAGAATCCTTAGACTTAATTTCTGATTTCCTAATCAACCTAGGGTTTTAATTTCTGTTTTCCTTTAAATAAACCTCCTTGTTGCAGCCACAAAAGATTCGATTCAGCCACACACTCTCCCAAATTCGTCAAAACCCATCCACAACCTCAGAAACCATTCCTCCTCCATCTCTGCCGATTTCCACCACCATTCTTCATATCCACACCTTCCACACAACACCCACACACCATCCCCAAGCCTTGACGTGCCTCTATACCATCCATAATCCATTCTACATCACAAAAACAGCCCAAAAACCACACCATCCCAAGCTGCCGCAAGGGGAAGAGAAGGAGACAGTTCACAAAGTTGTTTGGCTCTTCAATCTGAGTTGTTGAACAATTTTAGGTGTATTCTATCTTATATTTCAATGTCTACTTCTTGTAATCTTTGTTTTTCATTGAGTATGATTGGCTAAATTCGTTTTGGCTAAGGGTGTATTCGAAACCATGTTTATTTATGTGAAATAAGTTGATTACTTCCAGTTATCGTTTCATAAGTCGTGAATACAATTTGCTTAACCGTTTAATTCAAAACTTATTCTTGTATGTTGATTGAGAGTGCACACTTGATTTGCATGCTGGAATTTGGTGCTAGAATATAAGTTTGTTTCACCTAATCGTTATGAATTTATATTCGCAAGTAGTGAAGATCGCTAGTCACGATCGTGTTAAGTAGATTCATGGCAGGAGTATCATGCTTTTCATAGTTACAATTGCCTTGTCGATGCTTATGATTTCCAAAGAACTTAATGATTCTAACTTGTATCTTTATCATGCTGTTCATATAGAGAACTTGTTAGGAATAATTTGTTTGCGATGCATATTCATCCAATTCAATGATTCTAGGGAAATCTGAAAGTTAATTTAAGCGAACCTAATTAACTTGGAGTGTCGAGGTTCATAATTTATTGAATTGATAACTGGAAATCGATTTACGTTGCATAAATTTCATGTGTGGAGAAGAACCCCTTAGCCATTCCATCACCCATTGATTCATCACATTTAGTTTACAATCTGTTTTAATTTACAATCTGTGCATTTAGTTCAAATTCGTCCAAACACAATTCCCCCATATTTTGTTAAGTTTGAGTCTTCATAATCTGTCCTCTTTGGTGTTTTTAAGTATTTTGAGTCATAAGTTTTGTCAAATTCGTCCAAATCTTGTCTTAGTTGCTGTTTGAGTCAATTAACTTGTTTTAGTCAGTTTTGGGCAGATTTGAGTGTTTCAAATCTGTTTTGAATCTTAGTAGTCTAATTAGAGTCTTTAAGTTTAGTTTTTGTGTTTCTAAGTCGATTTGTATTAGATTAGCACCCCTAGTTAATCCCCGGTTAGAATGATCCCTACTTACATCATTACTACAATTGTCACAAATAGGGTTTAATTTGTGTGTCAAGTTAATTTTCACATCAAAACGTAAAAAATTGTAAAAAACAAACATTGAGAGATTACGTAATGGAACAAAAAATTTCAATGGTTATAAACAAAAAATCACAATTTAAAGGTTATTTTAGCTTCGATTTTGATGATTTTGTATGACACACCCCGATCCTAGAATCAAGGCGTACTGGGCGTCACGTGAGCGTGACGTAGCCAAAAGTGCTATGCGGAAGCAAAGGATATGAGAAATATGAAGGAATTTAAACCAATTACTAGCAATAACATCCAACTAGCATGATAGAGTGGGTTTAACAGTAAAACACACAAATTCAGAGCGTAGATACTAGGTGCAGTCAAGTAGGATCATAACTAAGTTACAACACCCGCAGGTGAGTCCTACATTTATGTAGTCTGTCAGTACGCCGTGAGGATCCTCGTGGGCCACCCACGTTGCTATCTAGAACTTAGAGGGGCGCAAAACAAAATTGAGTGGGTCAGTAAAAACCGAAGTTTTCCCCAAAACATTTCATTTAAAACAATTCTAACCCCTCGCTATAAAACCTGTATACTTTCCCAGAAAATAACATAAGAGCATAATATTTGTTCAAATCTCTCAAAACATTAATCTTTACCAAAATCCAGCAAGTATGCCGTGCAATAATGTCAATGACAGAATATAGATGCATCAATATAACAGGTGGAATAAGGAATCAACCGGAGGCCTTGCAGTTGGTCCTGTACGGTTAATTCTATAGCTCAATATCCAATCCAACCGGAGTCACCACGGTAACCTGTACGGCGCTACTCTGCACATAAGTCGAAACTACCTGAAGTAGTCTGTACGACAAAAATGGTGAAATAATACGCTATAGTGCTTCTCTCATCAATCATCTGCGCGCATAATCTAAGGTCACCTACCAGTCGGAACCACCTCTAATGGTTTGTACGACTAGCATGTCGGAACCCTCTCATGGTCTGTATGACATGCACCTACTTGGATCCAAGGTGAGCGTGCGGTGCGGTGAATATTATAAGCACTAACACCAAGGGTGCAGGTTATGAGCTCTCAACACAATTCATATCATCAATAATTCACATGAATAACATAAAACTCACCTTATACTCACCTGTACGTCCACAACACCAATTTACATATATATATATATATATATATATGCATCAAATATCAATTCATATAATTCACAATATGCAAGCATGGCATTTTAAAACATACTTTCATTTAAAGTCAATTTCTGGGAAAATCGATAGTATATAGGTATAAACAGAAAATACTGTCCACTCACTGGTAAGTCGATGGGTCGTAACCTCCGTGACGTCCCTGGATGCGCTCGTCCTCGGGATAGGTGTCACCTATATGCGAAACAACTATAAAAACATTAATTAAAGCACATAACGGACAATTCGTAATAACTTCTCATACGGTGCTCAAATTGGGTATATGAATATACCACATCAACCTACTCGACGTCACGGACGTCGAGAATTTTTAAAAAAAAAATTCTGAGGCCGCACAAGCCCCCATGCGCGTCTCCTACCTCGGGCTCGCCGGACTGGTTTTTCCGGTGACCGGAAAACTGGAGATTTTTCAATCTCCTTGTTCTCCGTCATTTCTCAACCATTTTCTTCGTATTTTATATCAAAATGAAGCCCTAAGCATGTAGTTTCACGTTACACTACTTTAAGGCTCTAAAAACTACGAAATCTCACAGGAGAAATTCCAAGAAAACTGGCCAATTTCGAACTCAGTGATCCCAACGTCCAAAACCTTCAAACGAAGCACTCCGAGCTTCCTTGGGACCTCACTAAGCTCACTATAAGCTTAGAATTTCCTGAAAATCAACATATCACGACTCCATGAACAGTGACATGAAATGGGGGTTCGGGTTTCACATCCTAAAACTAGTACCAAACGATTCAGGAGGTCGAAAGGATGAAAAACCATACCTTTTTGGCGTCGATCCGTGGTGATTCGAGAGTATTTGGGTCTCGTCCGTACAATTTCGAGAGGGAGGGAGAGACTGAACGGAAAAGAGAGAGAGGGCATAGGGGAGAGAGAGAGAAAGGGTTGACTCTGTGTGTGTGTGGTCCATCACAACCCATCACCATCCATTTCTTTTTCCTAACTCCCTAACCACACAAAACATACAACCCAACATTTTTAATCCAACTTAAATTATTTTCAAAAGCTTAGGAATGAATGCAATATGTCCAACATGTCACACACACAGATACCTTAATACCCGCCAAGGGTAATTCCGTCATTTCACGTCCCCGATATATATAGAATTCTGGAACGGGCTGTGACATTGTACATATACACTCCTCGACCCTATAAGAATGTAATGAATAAATTTGATCTTTAATTTAAAGCATTTACATTTTTTTCATATATGAGTGATTGTATATATATATTTTTACATTTTTTACACTTCTACAATAATTATTATTAATTTTATTAATTTTGCCCTCAAATAAAAAACATTATTCATGAGGGTTTGAAGGATTTTAAAAATCTAAACGATAGTATAAGTGTAACAATTATCTATTCGTGGAGGAATAATGATAAATCACGAGTGTTTATATATTCTTTCACATTTTTCATACTTATATGTATGTCTTCTTAGTTCTTGCATATACAAATACTATACTAGTATATTTTAATTTTGGACAAGAATATGTTATGTAAAATTTATCCTAGTAATTATAATAAGGAACTCTCATAATAAAAATAAATAATGACTAAAACTTTTTTTTATATATTTTTTTATAATTTATATAGAACAATAATACAAAACTATATATTTAATATAGAATATATTGTGTGTGTGTGTGTGTGTGTATATATATATATATATTAATATGACTATTGTATTTTATAATAAATCTTTTAGTAATTAAACTTTAAAATTATTAAAATAATTTTTTTTCTTAACGGGTCGAAACGGGTTACTCACGTGTTACCTGCGTGTATACCTGTTAAGAACCCGTTATTAACGGGTTCTTAACGGGTCACCCGATAGTGACTCGATAAGTTATCGTGTTGACCCAAAACCCGTTATTTTCGTGTCGTTTTCGTGTCGTGTCAAAAACTGCCAGGTCTGTCTACAGTAATGAGTACCTTCGGTAACCCACGACAATGGACCTACGAAGTCTTTTGAAGAAGGGTGAGATGCGATGTTTTCCTGGCATGATTGAAAGCATCAACTATATGCACTTAACTTGGAAAAACTATCCCAAGTGCGTGTAGACCTGGCATTTGTGTCGTATTTTTCGTTTTCGTGTCATACCCGATATCTTAACGGGTCGTGTCGTGTAACACCCATTAAAATAAACGGGTAAAATGACCCGACCTGAAATTGACCTGGTAATATTAACAGGTAATATGACCCAACCCGTTACCCGCTAAGGAAAATATATTTTAAACTAATAAATAATCAAATGAAAAACATAATACTAAATAAGTATATACATGCCATATTGTCACATCCAAACAATAAAAACGTATTTAAGTAAAGTCTTTAATAGTTTTTTAATTAATGCAGAAGTGTAAAAAATATAAATATATATATATATATATATATATATATATATATATATATATATATATATATATATAAACGCTCGTAATGACAAGCTTTACAATTTTCATGACGAGCTTAACTTCGAAATTCGCCACTATAATTATATAAATCATAAATCAAAATTTAACCGTTGATTGCTGTTTACATTTACGCTTCATTGTTCTCGTCAAATTTTGTTTTTTTTTTTTTCAGATTTTCTTTTTTGAAAACATGATCTATTAGAGGATGGAGGAAGATGAACGGTTTGGATCGTTAATATTATATTCAGAGTTTTACGGTTAGTGAAAATATTACTTGATGTTTATAAAGTTTCTACAAACTATATGACATCGACTCATATTTCAGTTTATCATAAATATCGAAATGTGATATCAAAGATCTGAACCGTTCATCTTCTTACATCCACCAGATGATGATGTTTTCAAAAAAGAAAATTTTAAAAATGAAATTTAATAAGAAGAATAAAACATAAATGACAATCGACGATTAAATATAAATTTAACGTTTATGGATTATAGTGTTGGATTTCGAAGTTGACCCCTTCATAAAAGTTGTAAGGCTTATCACTATGAGTGATTGTATTTTTTTTTTTTTTTTTTTACATTTATTACACTTCTACAATAATTATTATTAATTTTATTAATTTTTCCCTCAAATAAAAAACATTATTCATGAGGGTTTGGAGGATTTTAAAAATCTAAACAATAATGTAAGTGTAACCATTATCTACTCGTAGATGAATAATGATGAATCACGAGTATTTATATATTCTTTCACATTTTTCGTACTTGTATGTATGTCTTCTTAGTTATTGCCTATACAAATACTATGCTAGTTTATTTTAATTTTGGACAACAACGTGTTAAGTGAAAATTGTCCTAGTAATGATAATAAGAAACTCCTATAATAAAAATAAATAATGATTAAAACTTTTTTTTTAAACTTATATAGAATAATAATACAAAACTATATATTTAATATATAATATATTGTGTACATTAATATGGCTATTATATTTCATAATAAAACCTGTTAGTAATTAAACTTTAAAATTATCCAAATAATTTTTTTCTTAACGGGTCGAAATGGGTTACCCGCGTGTATACCTGTTAAGAACCCGTTATTAACGGGTTCATAACGGGTCACCCGATAATGACCCGATTAGTTATCGTGTTGACCCGAAACCCGTTATTTTCTTGTCGTTTTTCTGTCGTGTCAGAAATTGTCGGATCTAAATGTGTGGCAAAGAGCTTATGACGACAGAAAATGAGCCAAAAGTATCATTTTGAAAACTGTGGCTTCATTTGATACATGGATTTGGCATGCTTATTTTGGTGTTCTAGGAGCTCAAAATGACCTCAATGTCCTTGCCCAATCTCCAATGTTCGACGAAGTGCTGCAAGGAAAAGCACCGAGAGTTACATATTTGGTCAATGACCATAAATACGAAAGAGCATACTACCTAGCAGACGATATTTACCCAACGTGGACAACGTTTGTCAAAACAGTGCCACATCCACAAAGTGAAAAAGAAAAACACTTCGCAAAATGTCAAAAAGGGTGTAAGAAGGAAGTGGAGTGTTATTTTGGTATCCTGCAAGCTCGTTGGGCGATTGTCAGGATTGCTGCCAGTATTATTTATACTATGTTTGGTACTGAACCGGATATGAAAAGGGAAGAAAAAAAAAGTTGACAAATATTTGTTTGTTTGTTGAACTTTTCTCATATTTATACTTATTGAAAAACACACAAATTTTTAAATAACAAAGAAAAATAGTAAACTCCATACATCAAAGAAGGTTCACAAAACGGAAATAATAATGACTCCACCGTCGGGACTATCTTTCAACTTACTAGACCCTAGTTTATTCTCATTGTGCTTCCCATTATGAAGACTTCATCTATTTCAACTATTGCAGATAATTTTCAGCGTGATGACCGCACAATAATGCATACAGCACCAGTTTGCTGAAATGCAAAAGGATGTTGTTATCAACCGCAAAAATTTCAGAACAAAATGCGGAAATAGTTTATATAGTCAAGAATAAGTTTGACAAGAAGCAACTCAGTGCTCTCTTCTCCTTATTTCCTTTCTTGCTGCACTACCTTACAAATCATACCTTTTCTTTTCTTTTTTCCATTGGGGTAGGGAACGTAAAACTTACCCTAAAGTTCTAACTAACAAGGATGTTAACACAAATTATTTGTGGTTCAATCAAGCAAATGTTCACCGTGAAGAAATATACCAAGGGAACATCAAAAGGAACTGGAAATCAGACCAACAGCGATGAACTAAATACCAGTTCTATCACATTAATTTTTCTAACATATTACTACTAAGAAAAATCATTACAATTGAAATGCAGATACTATTTTTGTCTCAATCCCACTCTTCCCTTTCCCATTGCACCATGAAGCAAAATAAGTTCACTCCTATGAATTATGATTTCATATGTTCAATGCAATCTTTCTTCTCAGTCAGGATTTCTACATATAAGTACCTCCCTTCCCATTAACTAGAAAGAATTGTCTACAGATGCAGAATACAAACGACGGGCTTCCAATGTCTCCCTATAACATTTAAGTAGCATTTGAAAAGGATATTCATAGAAACACCAACTAAACCACATTTGGTTTGGATTAAAATGTACCCTGTTCTCCACATCCCACCATGAAAAATATACGTATCACAAATACCCATAAAGGATATTTAGTTCAAGAGCAACCAAACAACCATAACAGCAAGCTGTGGCATGACACATAACTATGACCAACATGAACATGAACTAATTAAGCAGTTAATTCCTGCCATTAAAAGACAACTACCTAATCAATGAACCCAAATTCCATAACATAAAAACACATCCAAATAAAACAGAAAAGTGAAAACTACCCATGTCTTAAAACAACAAATGAAAACACCTATAAAATGGACTAACCAGAAATAAAGAATCTTTATTGCAAGTCAAGTTGCTCGGTTGACAAAAAAGAAAAGGAAAAATCTGAGGTCCCTTGGAAAATCATGAATGTTATCAAAGCTAGAATCGTTTGTCTTAAGAGCCCTATGAAATAGGATATGTTAACAGCAAACAGATAAGTCCTTTAATCTCTCCCCCTACAGCTTCTTCAATACGCCCTTCTAGATGCAACATCCACACCCAACTGTGATAGGATCACAGATCTCATGACCCTATTCAACCTGCAAGTAGCAATCGAAATGGCAAATGGAGAAGACAAAGTAGAAGGGAGCAGGGCTCCAATATATTTTTTGGTTTTGTATTTCTGTTTGTAAAATCTAATCTCCTACAATTCAGGGAGCTCAGCTCCTTTTATAGACTTTACACCTTCAATGCCAGTTGGCATTTCTAACAAACTTCACTAAATAACAGCAATAAGCCTAACAAATCCAATATTAAACTCCTAATAGTGATTAAGCCAATCATTAAATTCTAAGTTCATAACATTGCCCTTCCCTTGAAAAACAACCTTGTCCTCAAGGTTAGGATTAGCACTTGGAATCTGGAACTATTTGCAATGAAATTCAACTAAGGAGTCTTGCAAACTAAGTGTGAATTTGTCGCTCTTGGAAGGAAGGTGAGAAATCAGCCGAGCCATTACTGCTTGTGGGAAGAGTTTCTACACTAGACCTTCCTTTGTGCTCAGTAGCAAGGTGGTTGAAGGCTCAACAGTGGAAGCTAAGGAGGAAGCATAAGACCCCCAATTATGAAGCATAAGAACTTGCAGCGCCACACTTGTGAAAAGGCATGTTTTCAATTCAACTGCAACCACTGCCCTCTGTTCAACATCAAAACCTTTCAATGGTAGTTCCCTTTGGAAAAATAGATTCTCAAAAGCACCCATTCGCTTGCCATCCTTGTATTGAAAATAGAGTATCAGCTTGACAGCTTTAGCCGATGCATCACCCTCAAGCTTATCAATTCCACCTTGTAATGCAAATTGAAAATGCTGATCAAAAGCAATTTCTTTTGCAGAGGACTTCATAACAAAATGAAGCCTTGATTGCCTTTAATTCACCCTACTGTTTTGTTGCTAATATACCCCCCGTCGTAAAACCTTCGCAACCACAGCTCCATTTGTTAGAGTATGAGTATGATTCATATAGTTTGATAATAATCCTTGTTGTCTCGGATTACAATAAAAAAGTCTTAATATGTTTATAAGAGTTAATTCAACTATGGTTTGGACTTCATAACAAAACGAAGCCTTGATTGCCTATAATTCACCCTACTGTTTTGTTGCTGATTCACCCCCCATCGCAAAATCTTCCCAACCATAGCTCCATTTGTTAGAGTATAAGTATGATTCATATAATTTGATAATAATCCTTGTTGTCTCGGATTACAATAAAGAAGTCTTAATATGTTTATAAGAGTTAATTCGACTGTGGTTTGGATTGAAACTTTGTGTTGATAAGCTCAGGTATAGAACTCGTGCTTGCACAAGGATTTGGTCTTGTAATCCTTGTAGGATTGTTATAGGGCAATCTAGTAGTATAAAACCACAAGCCCCTGCTCTCACAAAGAACTCTCTTTTGTTCCAATTACCTATAACTTAGAAAGCATTAAGTTTTGCAGAGAGGAGAAGACTTGTGCATATTTTCATGGCTTCTTCGTCTATGAACATGTTTGCAAGTATGTACTGGTGTAATTGCTTAGGTTCTTACATTCACATTACATACACGATCAAAGGGTTGTGATTTAGTTGATTAATCCTTATGTTATTGTCTGATGAGTTAATCTATAAGTTTATATTTCTTCTTACATATGGTATCTGAGCCAATGGATTTTTCATTTAAATTCAATCTTAAAATCGTTCTTTAAATCTGCAAAACAAACTGACCTAAAGGAACAAGTTTGTTTAAATTCGAATTGAACTATACGACGTCGTTTTATTAGTATTCTTTAAAATGATAACCGTTGGCTTTGGAAAACAAAACTGGGTTTTTAAATTTTTTTTAAATTTTTTTTACCGTTATCGAAGGAAAGAGGAAAAACAATGACCTAATTTTCAATCTGTGAAGGAAAGATCCATAATCTGATAGGGCAATTTCATCTTTCCCAAACATCATAAAATCAAAATTCTTGTATATCTATTGCTTCCGCTGTGTTGATTATGATGTCTGCATATTGAGGTAATTTCGATTTCTTCTTAATCCATCTTGTGTTAACATAGTAACACATAAAGATGTATTCTGTAATTTCTGCCATGATTAATGAAAAACATTGAATGAAGATTATACAATGCATTTGATTCCATATCTGCAATTTCTATATACACAAATGGGTTGTTTAATCTATATATGTTTTTCATGTTCACGAGAAATTTATATATATGACTAAATTGATTCATAAGCATTGTGTGTTAAGTGAAAGTGGATTGAAATCAAGAACTTTTGGTTCTTTTGAGATTTCATTTTGAATATGTCTGCAGTTTCACTTAAGACGTTCAACCTTGCTAGTGTGCCTATTCTCACTGGAGGCAGCAATTACAAGAAATGGAGGCGTGAAATTGGTTTATTGCTGACACTCAATGAGTTAGACATTGCATTGGATTCACCCAAACCATCAGAATTGATGGATAAGAGTACCAAAGTTGAGAAAGCTGATTCTGAGAGGTGGATGGGGGCTAATAAAATTGCATTATCAATTCTTGAGAATGCAATGACTGACACAGTGAGAGGGGGCATAAAGAAGCATGCTCTTGCGGTGGATTATCTCAAAGCCATTGAAAACAAGTTCAAGGAGTCTGAAAAGGCAGAAATTAGCTTGTACATGTCAATGTCGACAACTTACAAGATTGATGGGAACACTTCCATCAAGGACCATATAATGAAGATGAAAGATGCAGCAGAAAAGCCTAACTCAATGGATGTGACTATTGGTGAAAAACAATTTGTCTTTATGATTCTGCAAGCACTGCCAGCAAAGTATAGTCAATTGAAAATGTCATATAATACTCAAGACAAGATATGGATCGTTGATGAGTTAATTGCTCAATGTGTGCAAGAAGAATCTCGACAGAAACAAGAAAAAGGCAAGGAGCTCGAATTTGTCAATCTTGTGCATAAAGAGACAACTTATGCTTCTAGTAAGACATTTAAATTCTCTTATAAGTCTGGTAAGCTTGCTAAAAATAATAAACTCTCTAAGTTTAACAATCTTAAAGTTAAACCTAAAGATGTTTCTAAGATCAAGTGTCATCACTGCAAGACTAAGGGTCATTATAGAAAGCATTGTGAGATATTCAAGGATTGGTTGAAAAGTAAAGATAGAACTGATGTCCATGTGTGTGTGGAGTCTAATTTGGTTGAAATTTATGCTAATTCTTGGTGATTTGACTCTAGTTCTTCAGTTCACATCATAAACACATTGCATTGGTTTGAAAAACAAAAACACACTGGTATAAATTCTTATAATGTTTTTGTGGGGGAAAGGTCAAAAGTAGAAGTTAAGGCTATTGGAATTGTGAAATTAAAAATGAAGTCAAGTTTTGTTCTTAAATTAAATGATGTTTTATATGTCCCAGCAATGAGAAGGAGTTTGATATCTGCATCAAAATTAGTGAAATAAGGTTTTGGTTTTTCTTGTGATGATCAAAATGTTAACTTTTTTCAAAAACATAAGAAAAATATATTGTTATGGACAACTGTTTTGTATGAAGAACTATGGAAATTAGATTGCATTGTGGTGGAAACACCTAGTTTTGTTTTAAACACAAGTATCAAAAGAATGCATTACACTGAGTTTTCATATGAGCTTTGGCACAAAAGGCTGGGACACATTTCAAAAGATAGGTTTTTGCAATTAACTAAAACTGATTTGATTCCTACACTTGATTTCAAAAAATGCTAAAGAGTGTATTGACTGTATGAAAGGAAAATTAACCAACACAAGGAATTTTGAGGCCAAGAGAAGTCAGAATCTCATAGAAATTATCCATACTGATATTTGTGGTCCCTTTCCAGTTAAAACTATCTATGGAAATAGCTATTTTGTGAATTGCATTGATGACAATGTGGTTACTGCACATGGCTTCATTGAGAACAAATTGGATGACTACATATATTTTAAGTTCAATGGAACTAGATTTATTTTTTTGGTTTTATGTGTAGATGACATTTTGATAGCTAGTTCAAATAAGCAATTGTGACAATAAACCAAAACCATGCTCAGTTCTAATTTTAAGATGAAAGATTTGGGGGAAGCTTACTATGTGTTAAGGATAGAGATTGTTCGAGACAGAAAGAAAAGGTTTCTAGGACTTTCACAAAAGGGGTATATTGAGAGAGTGTGAGCCAGATTTAATATGGAGAACTGCAATGGTGTTGATGTTCCTGTGAATAAAGGTGATAAATTTTCCCAAGAACAATGTCCTTTATGTGATCCGGAAAAGGAGAAGATGAAGTTAAAGCCCTATGCCTCTCTTGTAGGAAGCCTAATGTATGCAAGTATTTGTACTCGACTTGATCTTGCATTCATTGTTGGTTTATTAGGGAGATATCAATCGAATCTAGGTGAGATGCATTAGGTGGCTGCAAAGAAGGTACTTCGATATTTACAGAGGATAAAAGGTTTTCTGCGAGTGTATAGGAAGAACAACATATTAGAAGTTGTTGGTTTCACTGATTCAGACTTGGCTGGAGATTTGGGTGAACAGAAATCAACAAGTGGTTATGTTTTCATGCTCACTGGAGGTGCTATTTCTTGGAAAAGTGCAAAACAAACTATAGTGTCTACTTCTACCATGGAAGCAGAATTTATAGCTTGTTTTGAGGGTATGAAACAGGCTACGTGGCTTAAAAAATTTATCAATGAATTAAGAATTGTTCATTCAATTCAAAAACCATTGAAGATGTTCTGTGACAATAATTCAGCAGTGTTTTTCTCCAAGAACAATAAAAGGACATCAACTTCTCGGTTGATGGATGTGAAGTTCCTTAAGGTTAGGGAAAAGGTGAAAGAAGGTGTCATTATTATGGAACACTTGGCCACTGATTTGATGATAGCTGATCCTTTAACCAAGGCCTTGCTTAATGGAGTTTTCAAAGATCATATTACTCGAATGGGAGTACTGGATGCTCTTGATTAGTGGGAGTGGTCATAAATGATATCAAGAGCTTGTGGAAGCCTGTTGTGGAGTGCTTTACAAGTAGGAGTATGTTGCACAAGGTTTTCTGGAAGCTAAGTTATATAGCTAGTTTCTTGTTTCGTGTTTTGTAGCTAGATTTTATTTATGTTATCTAGTTAGTTAATGTTTTCATATAGTTCAACTTTTCCAGATAAATTTGTGATTAGTTGTTCAATGGAAATAGTTTGATAATTCAATAAAGCTTGAGTCAATATTTTCAACATTTTGATAAGTTGTTGGTGAAGTATAATATTTTGTTTTCTGTTATGGGCTTTATGAGCGGGAGTGAACTTTTGGTTTACTCAAAAGCTATGAGATATTGCTGCTAGCATGAATTAGACTTTGTGATTTATAAGATGAATCTGTAAGATGTATTGCAAAGGAGTTTATGAATTCATTGACTGATATGTGTAAGTAGTATTCTGTTGGAAACATATATGTAAGACTTATGTGATCACCTTTATGTTGAATCTGAGATGATTATTTGCTATTGTGCAATCATACTCAAGTGGGAGAATGTTAGAGTATGAGTATGATTCATATAGTTTGATAATAATACATGTTGTCTCGGATTACAATAAGGAGGTCTTAATATGTTTATAAGAGTTAATTCAACTGTGGTTTGGATTGAAACTCTGTGTTAATAAGCTCAGGTATAGAACTCGTGCTTGCACAAGGATTTGGTCTTGTAATCCTTGTAGGATTGTTATCGGGCAATCTAGTAGTATAAAACCACAAGCCCCTGCTCTCACAAAGATCGCTTTTTTGTTCCAATTACCTATAACTTAGAAAGCATTAAGTTTTGCAGAGAGGAGAAGGCTTATGCAGATTTTCATGGCTTATTCGTCCATGAACATGTCTGCAGTACTGGCGTAATTGCTTATGTTCTTGGCTGATGAGTTAATCTATAAGTTTACATATCTTCTTACACCATTTTCAAGTGAATTTATAGAGCATGTAGAGTATACCATTCTTCCATGGTCTAATGCACCTGAATGCCTGCACGTAAATCTTACACACAAAACCATTACCGCGTCTAAATCATCTATAACCCAAAGTTGAGTGACAAGGTTTTGACAACTAACTAAAAATGACATTCCCTTCTTTGAGAAAACTTCTGCAAGCTGTGCATAACCAAGATCAAATATATTTCTAGTAAATATTCCTCTAATCAAATTCTCTACCCACTTGACTTCATCTTCAATAGAATCGCTAAGGTCCATTACATTCTAAAACAGGTATATGGCCTTGGCATTCTCTTCATCCACATGTCCTAACCAGTTCAAAGCCTTAATTCTTGACAAAGTTGAGATCACATCCTCAAAAGCTGAAAGAGGTTTTTTGATGTTTTGAGCTTCCTTAAGGTTTTCCCCTTAAATTGCAGTTTTTGCTCAACTCTCACTGCCACCCAAATTCACAAGCCAAAGCTTGCTAATCATGGACCCTTCATCGAACTTAAGCTTAAGTTCATCTGACTGTGTAACCATCGCTGGAATTGCAAAAACCATATTGTTGAATTTGGAAATCACATCAAATTTATGCACATCAGAAATGAGAATAGTCTTCCTCCCTCAACTTGACTTGACTTCTTATATTTTCAGCAAGAGATATACAATATTCACGAGACAAAAACTGGTTAAGAGATTGAAATCTGCCCTCACGTATCGATCGTAAAGAAACTACCAAACTCAATGGGGAGTCTTCTTTTATTTTCTTTAGAGATACAATATCAACGTCCTGATTGCAGTCTGTGTTGTTCAAACATGCAGCAACTTGTGGAGTAACCATTGTATCACAAGCAGATTTTGCAGCTACTTCATCAGCTAATGCTGAGTCTACAAAATGCGTATGTCCTCTATCACACAATAGCATGTGATTCACATCACAGCTGGGACATACATTAACAGATGTAGATAAAAAATCTTTACCATACTTTTCCTCAAAAATATTCCTTACTGCGATCAGTTCAGAAGTCTCATAGCACCTAGAAAAGGCAAATATTAAACTAGCAATTCCCCTTTTGAGATTAGGCAGACACTCCCTTGGCTGTGTGATGGTAAAAATCTAGATACTACTAATTCACATAAAAGCTTATTGAACTCATTGGCGGCCAAAATTTTATGTTTTCTTAAAACATGTTCCACCCAAATTCGAGCAGTGGCATCTTGACCAAATTGTAGGAGCAAGGCAATGTCACAGCTTAATTGCTTCACCACCGTATGCCTCTTGTTCCTCAGTAATTTTATTTAAGCCATTGCCATCTTCAATTGCATTTTGCGGAATTGAGAGCCTCCACCCTTATCCCGAATGTCATTACAGTAACACATGTCACGATTGAGAACAGCATAGCAACTTGAGTCTGGATTTTTAGCAAACAGTTTCCATGCACAAAAATCCTTCTTCACAAATGTACCCACAAGATACCAACTAACCCATCCAAATTTATCTTGCAGGTATGCACTATAGTTATCATGCAAAAGAGAAAGGAATTTAGCCTCCCAATTTGCTGAAATGATACTCAAATTAAGAACTACCTCAGGTCCAGTTTTCGTAGTATCGGAGAACGAGTACTTATAAAGTAGCTGCGGAGCAGAGGTCTCGATTCCGGAAGCAAGACTGTAGATGTAGCGAAGTTGTTCGAGTGTGGTGTGACGGTCGAAGTTGTCAGTGCTCACAACATTGGTTAAGATGAGAACAATGGCAAAATGGAATGGTCGTGGACTGTCAACGGAATTCGCAGTGGGTTGCCGTCTCTGTCTTTTGTTCCAAGGTGTTGAAGTTTTAGGTGACCTACATCGATCGATTCATCTGCCTCAAAACACATTAAGGCTAGTAGCAACTCTACCATTGTGGCCATCTTCGGAGCTCGGGTTGGAGAATAAGCAGTCGATAATGGCCTGATTGCCGAAGTTGCCATTGCTTGTAACAACGGTGAAGACAAAAGTAACTGCGGTACAAAATGTACTTCGATTGGCGATGGAATTCTCAGTGGATTATAGTCTCCTTGAATTCTGGGATAACCGAGACCAAGTGATTAAGTGTCATCGAAAATTATAGGGGCTGGATCGAAACCGTCCCTAACACCGAGAGCCAAGTCATGGTGGAACAGAGCAAGGTCACGACGGACTGGGACGACTATTGAATCCATAACCTTATAGAATGCGAGTGCAGAATTCCGAATGGCACGGAGGTCAGCACATATCGAAGCTGCAAGGGAGTCAAGCGCGGCTGAACGTCATGTGTCTATGGCAGCGAGATGAGATGGATTGGATTGGACAGGAAAACAAGAGGGAAACCAGGAACAAGATGGCTGATACCAATGATAGGATCACAATTCTCAAGACCATATTCAACCTGCAAGCAGCAATAGAAATGGCAAATGGAGAAGACAAAGTAGAGGGGAGCAGGGCTCCAATATATTTTTTGGTTTTGTATTTCTGTTTGTAAAATTTGATCTCCTACAATTCAGGGAGCTCAACTTCTTTTATAGACTTTACACCTTCAGTGCTAGCTGGCATTTCTAACAAATTTCACTAAATAACATGAATAAGCCTAATAAATCCAATATTAAACTCCTAATAGTGATTAAGCCAATCATTAAATCCTAAGTTCATAACAAATTGACCAGCGAATACTGCTGGTGTTCATGAAGATTCTTAATCCCAAGTACTAAACAATATACTGATATGCAAGAAAGTTCAACACCAACAACAAATCTAAAATTCGACAAAACAGCAAAACCCTAAAATTTGAAAATTCTAATCAAAACACAAAATTACATAATCAATTGCATAAATAGAGAGAAAACAATAACTGGATTTAATCAATTGAAAGAAAATTGCAAGAAAAATAGGAGGAGGGGGGAAGAACACAGGGAGGGGCGGAACCTGGGAAGAAGAAGAAAAATGAGAAGATTAATTGGGATTCGAACGAAAAAGAAGAAGGCATTTGAGAAGACGAACCTGGATTCATATGAGAAAGCAAGCGCGCAAAAGGCCGAGAAACCTTCTGGAGAGGATAAGAGTGCATCTGGAGAGGGAGGAGAGAGCGACTAAATTGTCCCATGGTTTTGGAGAGCATAAGGAAGAGGATATTCATTGTATAAAATAAGTGGGTCCGGATTATTTATTTCGGTGGCTATTTAATACACCAAACATCGTACTCCGTATTATTAGTATTATCCGGTGCCTTATACGGTGTGCCAAATGAGGCCATAAAGTACTAGAAATAAATACGAAATTATACAAAGTCTGAGGATCTAGGATCTTTGTTGCTAGAACCCCCTTGACTTGATCTCTCATCTCTTGCATGCCTCATTCCCACCACGTCTCTTTTTTCCAATGTCCAAAAATATTTAGAATTCAAAGACATTCCTACTAGAGGCTTGTTCATAGTGTCACGATCTGCTTAAGCCATCATTTCTTCTTTAAGCAGCTCCATTTCTCGATTAAGTATTTCTCTTTGTCTCTCATTAGCCGCATCACTTCTCTCAGTAGCTGCTAAGATTGTTTGCATGGTCGTAACTTTTCATATTGATGCGGGTGGAATACATATAAATAAATAAAAATATTGTCACATGATCCGCTAAACTTCTCCCACTACTCAAATTAGTGGAAGCATGAGAGAGAGCATTTTTCCAACAAGTAAGCGAGTTGTTGAGTTTTTTCCAACGACCTTTAAGACCTTGACTACTTCTTGTGTCTTTTCCAAGCCTATCGCAAAACGTTGTAGTAATTCTACTCCACAGTTCTCGCAACTGCATCTCATTACCCATAATCAGGTCATGAGTAATTTGAACCCAACATTGACACAACGTAACATCTTCGATGAGCTTCCACGTAGCCATTTTTTTCACAAAAAAAATATATGAAACCTTTGGTTGAAAGTGTTGAAAATATTGAAATGTGGTGTAAGGTGGAAGATGATGGTTAGGCATTTATAGGAAAAAATAATAATATTTTTTATTTTTCGGTATTTTTAAACAATTTTTAGTAATTTTTTATTAACTTTTATTATGTTAATTAATCTAGACCATTGAATTTGAAAAAAATTGAAATCCAACAGCCCAAATTTGGATATGTGGCCAACGGTCATAATTCTGACTGTTTCCTTTATTTTTTAATTGTTTTTTGGCCAAAAATCGTGGACCATTGATCTAGGAATCGGACGGCCCATAACGCACCATGTCACTAGCCATTGGTTTTGAATTTCAAATTTTTTTTACCGTTGGACAGAAAACTAGCCGTTGGAAATCCAATAGCCCAAAACGAGCCACGTGGCCTCTCCCACTCTCGTTTATAGTGCCTGCAACGGCATGCCTCACCTCCTTTTTTCTATTGGAAACGCACGCCCACATAAGCATGTTTCTTACATGCCTGACACATGAAAAATCAATAGTGCCATGTGATGTCATGTTGACACCAGCGTGTCATGTTGACACCAGCGTGACATCACATAGGCCGGGACATTGCTCAGCACATTTTGGACTAGCGTACAAGCTAGCTTGGGCTGGGTGCCAGCCTATTTGGATCGGTTAGAGGGTTTTTTAGGGAAGCCAACCTACCCCAATGGGGTGAAGTTGCTCGACCTGACGCTAGCGCAACTCGAAGCCATGTCTGGCACGGATTTTGAAAATTCTAATTTGTTTTTTTTTCTTCATAATAATTAATTCACAATATATGCAAAATAATATATTCTAAAGGGAATTGTTATTAGCACTCCTAAAATCTCATTTGGCACTCCAAACTTTCTATAATTAAAAGAAACATACACTTGTGAGGAGTGTAGAATGAGATTTTTGGAGTGCTAATATTAGTTCCCTATTCAGAAAAGAATGCAAAAATAATATATGCAAAATCAGTAATTTGGAACATGTAAAAGTTGGGTTCCTACATCATGGTAAAGGCTTATGCAATGATGACTGAAAAAATATCGACAATTAAGACCACGTTTTAGAAGAACTTGGATGCATAATGATAATTGTGAATTAGTCTGTAGCACCGTGTTGTGTCCGATTTTCTAAAAGGAGAGAGAGGTGCGGCAAGAGAGAATAGAGAGAAATAAGGTTGTTGACCCTAGAAATTACAAAGCCTACGTGGCGCGCAGGCCGAGTATATTCTAAGCTAACTACGTCCTTCGGTGATTGCGGGGCGTGCCAACTCGTCGGCCGAGGCTCGGCCGAGGAGTAAATTTGATGATGTTGCGTTGGGTCGCGCTACTGACTTCTGCGTCTTGCGATTGCGGCCGAGAAAGGAACACGTCTCGGCCTCTTGGGTTCTCGAGCCTGAAGACAAGGCTGCTATTCTTACAAAGTTCACGAACCGAATTCGGCTTTCAATGTGCCGAATGTAATAACTGTAACACATCACTTCGCCGAGAAGGCCAATGAGATGACCTCGACCAATAAGGATTCGGAAATCCTTTTCAACCGAGACTTGGATAGGTAATCGACCGTTCTCGCCGCAGTGCTGTTGATGCCAACGGAAGATACTGCGAGACCGACCAATTCTACGGTGACAGAGCTATCTATGCCGACTTAAGATATCACCGGTTGCTTCCACAGTGCTGTTGATGCCAACGGAAGATGTGTCAGCGAAAAAGGAAAAGAAAAAGATCTCAAGTTGTGAGAGTTTGCGCAGGGTAATTTTGTGTTGATTTGCAGGGGCCTTTTCCTGATGCACAGCGTCCCCTATTTATAGTACTGAACCTTGAGTCCGACTTTAAATCCTACTCGGACTAGGTTTCCCTCTCCGGATCACCTCGACCAGTCCTACATCTACTAGGACTACGAATCTAGTCCTTAGCTAAGCTGGGTTAGTTTCCTGGATATCCGATCCCGTCGAGACTCCCTATTGCACTAGGATTCGTCCTAACCGTCCTAGGTTTGGACTCCCATGGGTTGACCGATCCATGGTCTTTTTGCCGCCCGGCCTCCTGGGCCGAGAGTGATCCTACCCTCGGCCCAAACTATTATTTTGGGCCCAAACATTGCCCCCTCGCTTCTGAGGTCCTCGGCCTGAAACCTTCGGCCGAGTTTCGGCCTTGAAGAAGCGAATCTGCCACTCAGTCCTAATACCCGAGTTCCGAGGCGCATTTATTGAACACGAACGCACGATCTTGATCCTGCTAACCCACTTGCCACGTGGCGTCCTCTAACATGTCCAATCCCCCATAATGACGTCTAAGGCGTGCGGCAGCCTGAACCGTCTTGCCATCATGACCACTATCTCAATCCGCGAGCCACTACCTTAGTCCGTGAGCCACCTGTCATCGTGCGGGCGTCGAACCGTCTTTCGTCATTAATTTCGCCGTCACACGCAATCGTGCGCCCCCAAAACCCTAACCTTCGGTCTTCTCAACCGCATTTCCCAGATGTTCATCATGATCAATAATTCCTTCGGTCGATTTTGCCCTTTGTTTTGAATTTCGAACGATTGCTCTTCCCCCCACAACTCTATAAATACCGAAATTCCCTCATTCGTACTTTACACTCTCAAACTTCCTGAAACCCCTACCCTTGCTCTCAAGTGCATTCCTCCATTCCAAGTCTTCGTCCTCAAATCCCCAACCCAGAAAACCTTCTTACGCTGTGCTTTACAATGGCCTCCTTCATCTCCAAGCTTTCCCGGGAATGCGACCAGCATCAAAAGATCCTTGATCGGAGCTCGATCAAGACTATACGGTTCGAAAACGACATGAGCACCGTCCACCAAATCCTGGGTCCTCTCTTCAAGGCAACAATCCCGTCGACCATCACTGGTCTTCTCCAGGAACACTGCCTCACACCCTTGCTCCAAGGGTTTGAATGGTCGAGATGGGAGGCAGCAAAGCCCCAAGGCTCCTGGCCCTCGACGACCACCACCTGGGCAGCCTGGGTCGTCCGCATGGAACGGCTCTTCGGCGAACAATGGAAAATCCTGGGTATCTACGACGCCATCCTCCTTTCGTCGATGGACATTGTCCCTGACAAGGAGCTGCTCCTAGCCGCTCTATGCTTCTGGTGCTCGGCCACCAACACAATGGTCCTTCCCCTTGGTCCCATTGGTCCCACCATCCTGGACATCACCGCCATTTTGGGGACCTCGGCCACCGGGATCCCTATCGACGCGACCCTCTCTGGGCACCCGTCGAATATCGATCTGAAGACGCTCTTCGACCGTCGAGCCTTCGAGACCCTGAATAGTGACGGTCACATCCCGTCGAATGATGAAATCCAGAAGCTCCACAAGAACTTCCTCAACTACAACACCCTCTACCTTCATTTCGCCAGCTGAGTGTTTTTTGCATTATAGTGTTTTTTGACATTGGGGACAATGTCAAGTTTAAGTGTGGGGGTAGATATCTCTAGAATTTCATATTTGTTTCTGTGTTGTTGTTTTTTTTTGTTTTCTTTAAAAAATAAAAAAAATAAAAAAATAAAAAAAAAATCGGAAAATTTAAAAATCCAAAAATATTGTCTTGTTTCCCTTATTGTTTTGAATTAGATTTTTGTTAGTTTCCCGACCCAATGATACAATTGGATCAAATTTGAACCATGATCATCAAGAACTTAGTTAACATGTGTTTTGTGAAATTCCTAATTCTCTTGTTAGTTTTGTACATGTTTGACCATCTTTGAAAAACCAAATTCACATTGCCTTGTTAATGTGAAACTAAAGTATGAATTAAAGTGTCATATGTAAATTTAGTGACCATATTTATCCTATGTGAGTTTTTGAGCCTATTGAAAGTGTGTGCATTTTTCATACACTCCTATTCTTTCATGTGTGATGAACTTATGTGAGATACATCTCTAGAACTTGCGTAACGATCTTTCGAAATGTTTGTCATTGATTGCATGAACTTGGAAATGATAGAGGCATTAGGTTTACCACTATGGCCCAAATAACCATGTTTCCCAAATAAAAATGATATCATTAGATTGCCAATTTGAGCCGTGTATGTTGAGCCTTTTATTTCTTATCACCAGATATGTCTACCCTTATACCTGAAACATTTTTCCTTACCCTTTCCAAGCAAGCTAGTGAGCAATGCGAGATTGTCTTATGAGAAATGTTTGTGAAGTACTTTGAAGGTGTTTGGCAAAAGAATAAGTGTGGGGGTATTTCATGCTTGTAATTAAAAAAAAAAAAAAAAAAAAAAGAGAAAAGAAAAAAAAAAAAGATTGTATACAAAGAAAAAAAAAAAGTTTTTCAAGTTTCAGTTAAGGGGGTGGTTGCAGATGCTAGAAGAATCGTTGGAAATATTGAGTTCTTATAAATCTAAACAAAAGAATTGCTTGCAATGTAGCTTGGAACTTGTGTTTACCTATTCTTTCATTTCAATAACCCTCTCCCTAAACCTCATTACATCCAATAAAAGTCCTCTTGATTTAACTTTTGCAATTATGATTGTGGAGATGAGATCTTTATGCAAGCTTATGGTAGAAATTTCACATTTGATTCTTTGAGCGAAACACATTTAAAACTAAACACATGTGTGATTGAGTGAATATCCAGTGAGAAGGTCGCTAGTTTGCATATGATGATTTTAAAAATAAAAACTTGAAATTGCATTAGCATGGCTATCTCACACACTACACCTCAAGGATGATTCAAAGATTACTGCTAATATTTGAACAAGGAAGATGAACTTGCATTAGTTCCTTGATGCTAGCTATGGTTCTTGATGATTTGTATTCTTAAATAAAATTCTATGAGGGTCACATAGGGGGAAGCTAATGTTTTTCTTGTTACTTCTTGTTCTAGTTTTCTTTGTTTTGCTCGAGGACTAGCAAAAGTTAAGTGTGGGGGTATTTGATCGGATCATATTTATATATATTTTTACTTCGAATTCACTCGTCTTTTCTTTGTTAGTTCCTTATATTTTTGAGCCATTTACGTTATTTTTGTGTTTATAGGATTTGTTATGCTAAGAAAATAAAAATAGAACAAATGACATTTTATGTAATAAATTCGTCAAAAGCAAATTTAAATTACAATATTGCTAACCCATTGTGACGCTAAATGATAAACCAATATTTGAACCATATATTTCATCCTTTTATAATTCTTTTCTTGTCTAATTTAGTTGGAAGCTTTAAGTATTTATGATATTTTTTATTTATTGTGTTTGTAGGAAAACAGATAAGAATCCAAGGAGAGTCGGTCAAAGAGGGAGCAAGAGAGCATCATGATTTATATTTTTACCTCATTGACTCCCATATTCTTCACTTCTGAAAACAACAGGAAGCTGCTTTGCAGCTGGAAAGGAAGGAATCCAAGATGCAAAGGCAGGGTCCAGAAACGAAGAGAATAAAATAAAACTGAAGCCGTGAGCAAGGGGGGAATAAACAAAGGGCAGAAATTGGGGGAAGGCTGCCTTTGGCAGCTGGAAAGGACGCGGGGGACCGAGAAACGGAAAGAAGGATAATGAGGGGGGATCCAAGAGAGACAGGTGGGCTGTCTGTGACGAAAAAGAAATAGCTGCGTGGGCAGCTGTGTGAGGGAGGTGATAAATAGGATGAATAAAATAGAAAAGTGGGAGAGAGTCGGAAAGGGGTAAGCACGGGGAGCTGCCCTTTGGGCAGCGTGGAAGAACAGAAAACAGGTCAGTAGAGGGAGAGAAGATAGAAGGCAGGAAAGAAAGACTGACAGGAGGAGGGCTGCCCTTTGGGCAGCGTGTCCAGAGTGCCAGTGCGCAAGTCAGAAAGAAGACAAGGAAATTTGGAGAGTTAAGAGGAGAGGGGGAGCTGAGCTTCCCTGGCAGCGTGAGACCAGTACACGGCACAGAGTGCATAAGGATTCACTCTTCTCTTTCGGTTTAATCTTTCTAAACTTCTATTTTATTTCTATTTTAATAATGTGTAAATAAGTTTATTTTGGCTAGAGGTTAATTCGAAACCATGAATATATTTGTAATATGAATTGATTACCTTCAGTTGTGATTTCTGAGTTGTGATTTAATTTGCTTAACTGCTTGATTGATAACTTATTTTTGTATGTCGATTAAGGATGCATACTTAATTTACATGCATGAATTTGATGCTAGAATATAAGTGAATTTCACCTAATCGTTATGAACTTATATTCACAAGTAGTGAAGGTTGCTATCCACAATCGTGTTAAGTAAATTCTTGGCAAGAGTATCATGCTTTTCATAGTTACGAATGTCTCGTCAATGCTTATAGTTTTCACAAAGTTTAATGATCTTTGATTGTATCTCTATTGTGCTTTTCACGTAGGGGACTTTTGAAGAATGTTTTGAATTGTTGTATGCGTTTTCCCGTCCAATTCAATAACTTAAGGAAAACTTGAAGATTAAAAAAGTGTTGTTCACGGTTAATCTGGAGTATTGAGATTCACAATTTATTGAAAGAACAACTGAAAATCAATTTAGGTTGCATATGTGTCATGTGTGGAGAAGAACCCTCTAGCTAGTCCGTCATTTATCTTTTCACCTTAATTTCATGTTTTTGTCAATTCTGTAATTTATTTAAGTTTAATTTACTTCTCGTCAAAACCAAACACCCATCCATTATTAAATTATATTATTTAGTTAGTTTTCATTATTGTTAGTCTTTTAATTCAATTTCCGTCCATTTCAGTTCCTAGTGTTTAATTTGATTGTTTTCATTATTTTGAGTCATTTTAAGTGTGTTTCGAGTTATTAGAGTTTTTAGCCTAGTTTTGTGTCCTTGAGTCTTGTTTAATATTTTTAAATTAATTTAGAATAGATTAGCAATCCCTCCTAATCCCCGGCCTAGAACGATACCCTACTTACATCTATACTACAATTGTCAAAAAGAGGGTTTAATTTGTGTGTCAAGTAATTTTCACATCACTTACCGCGCTGAGGAGGGACCAGGACAGGTGGGTTTGTGAGAGAAACCTTGATTTGCGTAAATGCTGCCTGATGCTCCTCATTCCACACGAACGTATCTGAGTCCTTGAGTTTCAAAAGTGTGGAGAATGCTTTCATTTTACCTGCCGAATTAGCAATAAATCGGCGTAAAAAATTGACCTGGCCGAGTAAGGACTGTAGTTGTTTCTTCGTTGTTGGGGGTGGGGCACTGATGATTGCGCGTGCCTTATTCGCATCAACCTCAATCCCTCGGTGATGTACGAGGAAACCTAGAAAATTTCCAGCCGACACGCCGAAGGCACATTTGGCGGGATTCATCTTGAGGTTGTGCCGACGCATGCGGAGGAAAGCCTGTCGGAGATCATCCAGATGTGTCTGTCGGCGTTTAGATTTGATGACGACATCGTCGATGTAAACTTCGACGATGGTTCCAATTAAATCATGAAAAATAGTATTCATCGCCCGTTGGTATGTGGCGCCGGTATTCTTGAGACCGAATGGCATAACAACCTATTCGTAAGTGCCGAGTGCCCCCGGGCAACGGAAAGCAGTTTTGTGCACATCGGCTTCGGCAATGAATATTTGGTTGTACCCGGCGTGTCCATCCAGAAAGGATAAGATCGCATGATTCGCCGCAGCATCGATTAACAGGTCTGAGATCGGCATGGGATACTCGTCTTTGGGAGTTGCCAGATTCAGATTGCGGAAATCGATGCAGATACGCAGTGCGCCATTTTTCTTTAACACAGGAACGATGTTTGCCAACCATTCAACATATCGAGCCGTCCGAATGAACCCGGCTTTTAGAAGCCGAACCAATTCGTCCTTGATGCCGAGTTGCACTTCTGTCGAGAATCACCGAGGTGGCTGGCGGAAAGGTTTACATCCGGGCTTAATTCGTAATTCATGCTCGACCAGAGCACGATCTAAGCCGGGCATTTCATGATAACTCCAAGCAAAACAATCTTTGAATTCCGTAAGCAAGGCACGCAACTCGTCCTTCATTTGTTGAGGAAGTAAAGCGCTAATAAACAAAGGTCGTGGGTCATCGGCCGTCCCAACATTAATTTCTTCTAGGGGGTCCTTAACCTGGGGCCGATGATCCTCGAGCTCGGCCAGGGCGGCTCGGACTTTATCAAAAGATAGGGCAGGACCATGATCTTCTTCGGCAAGGAACTCGACGAGGTTAACGCCTGAATTCGGTTGCCGAGATATAGTATACCAATGAGCCAGCAGTCGTTCCATCGTAGATGAAACCGCGGCCCTACGTTTGTCCTAATCAGTGTCAGACATCAGACTCGGGGAGGAAATTGGCCAATCCGAGTCTCACCAAATCCTGGTGGACAGTCTCGGCGCCAACCTCGATGGCTTTCTGAACTGAAATCCGAGTCGGCCGTCCGTCTTCATTGAAGCCTTGCAGTGTAATGTAGCCGACGTGGTCATCATAATACCGGGCTTGGATCATGTTAGCTTCGAAGGGCTGGCTATCGGCCGGATGAACAGTGACCGATTTACCGTCCCAAAAGACAAGCACTTGATATAACGAAGAGGGAATACAACTGGTTTGATGGATCCAATCTCGGCCAAGCAGTGCATTATACTCGGTTTTGGAATCAACCACGAAAAAGGCGGTCATGTGAGTGCGACCGGCAATATTCACAGTTAACGGAAGTACACCTTTGGTTTGGGATTTGTCGCCGACGAAACTACTCATCGTGATTCCTGACGGAATAAGCTCGTCATTCGAACGGCGTAAGGCCTTCATGATATTCAGAGGCATGATATTGACGGTAGCCCCACAGTCAACAAAAACTTTAGAGACTGGATATCCCTCAATGTGGGCCGTCACATACAATGGCTTTAAATGGTGAAGCTTGGCCGACGATGAACGAGGGAACAATTCGGCCAAGGCAGCCTTTAAACCATCATCTTTTGTTGCTGACTCTCCTTCAGCAATCGACACAAAATCAATATGGTCGGGTTCTTCGGCAACCACATCTCCCGCGAGGAAATTTGGTTGAGCCGTGCGCGATTGAAAATTGGCAGGTAACACATGGACCATACTGATTTCCATATTATCCAGGACTGATGGGCCCATTGGGTCGATACCCTCCTCGCTCGGTTGGTCGGCAACTACGGATTCCGTTGCTGTCAAAGTTGGACAACAAGACTCTTCTGTTCCCTTTGTGATGGCTTCATTCGGCGGTGCTGCATCAGCGAGTTGGTCCTGCGCGACCTCCTCAGGTCCGGCCGAAATTGACAGTGCTCTTGGGGTCACAGTCTGAACCTGCTCTTGATAGTGGAGCCGGGCATCCCTGATATCAAGATAAGCATCTAGACGTGCGACACGTGCAACTTCATCGGCCGTAAGGCCGAAGAGAGAAACAGCCGAAAATACCTCGAAGTGATATCGTAAATACTGAAGGTCCTCCATCGAGAAAGGAAGGTCAGCTGCATCGATATCGGTGTACGGGTCAACTTCAAATCCAAGGACACGAGCTTCTCGAATATGCTGGAACCTTGCTTTCAATCCTGGATCTGAGGTCTTTTGGATGATTCACTCGGCATCCGGACAAGTCAGGACTAGATCAATAGTGTCCTGGCACGCCTTCGGCAAACCATACAGATCATTGGCCGAATGTTGCTTATGAAATTCTCGCATATATTCCAAAGCCTCCCCAAGAAATGGTGGATGCAAATTCCGTCGAATTTTGATCAAAGGTTCTTGTATAGCTGGCGGGCCGAATTTGCTGTCAGCCTCTTGCCTGAAAACGTCGAGGCGTGCCTTCATCTCCCCTGGCTGAAGAAGAAGTTTGATCCGTTTATCAGCCTCCGCGAACGTAGTTTCAACATCTCGGTCGACCAACCGTTTCCCTTGAACCAACTCTATCATGATAGCGGGAGTTGGTCGCTCATCATCGGGAGCAATCGTGTCCTTCGGCCGCCATTTAGGGACCGAAGTTTCATGGGCTGCCTGTCGGCGAGCCATGCAATCTATCCTTTGGTGCTTACGTTTCTGGGATTTGGGCAGTGCCGTGTAAACTCCCCTCGAAGAATGATATGTATACCACCGTTGATCTTTAGGTTCAGGAGGTTTGAAGGTTTTCTGGCTCCGCGATGATTCTGAGCTGCTAGAATTTCGTTTGTAGTAATCATCGTCATAGAACGAATCATCAAAATCAAGGCGCCTCCGGATCGGGGGTATCTCTTCCATCCGTACTTTAGGACCAAGCCTGTCAAAAACACCTTGATGTTGGCCTACATTGGCAACACTCTGCCGGGTTGCGGCCACAGGTCGTTCCGTCCCAACTGAAGGGGGTTTCTCCTCTGACTCACTTTCGACCTTCGTTCTACATTTTCTGCACAAAACCGTCGTCCCGCTGTCTTCATCGGTGGTATAATCCATCATAGGTTTGACAACAGCGGGTCCCGTTAAAGCCGTAGGTGGTGCGTTGGAACGAAAATCGGCCATGAAGCGCGGCCGAGCATTCTGAGTCCGAAAGCGTTGCGTCGTAACGACTTCGGCCTTCCCTTTCCCTTTGTCCTTAGGTAAGCACGCGTCGACCATATTCACGGTTGCCGTGGGAAACGGATCAGCGTCAACACCCATCTTCTTCTCGGGAAATTTCAGTTTACCATTATCAATCCAGCTTTGGATATTGTCGTGAAATACGACACAATTGTTTGTCGTGTGTTTGCTTGAATTGTGATACTTGCAATACACCTTTCCCTTAAGCTCTTCGGCCTTAGGAATGCTGTGACCAGGCCGAAGCTTGATGATTCTTGCGGACAATAGTTGGTCAAAAATTGCGTCAGCCTTGGTAATATCAAAAGTGTAAACCTTTGACGGCTTCAATGCTCCTTCGGTGGCCGAGATACTTTTGACTTCTCTAGAATCAACTTGAGTCAACGCCTTACAAACGTATGGCTTATCTATCACTATCTCGGCCGCATCCACACTAACGCACTCATCCTCGGTGGACGCATGAAGGAAATATTTTGAGAAAACATGTTCATTTAAGCAACATCAATAGCATGCTAATAACAATTAAAAGGCGGAATCATGCTTGCATGCACTTAAAAACAAAACATAACCAAGAAATTCAAAGCCTAGTAGATTGGTGAACCAATAATCAACTCATAACAAAGTGAGTTGAAATTAATACCTTTGTAGATTCCTCTTTGCATAAGCAAAGGCTAATCACCCAAAGAGATAGGGCCTTCATTCCTTGCTTCTTAGATCCATGGATTTGGATGGAAGAATAGGTTCTCCAAGTTCCCAAAATTGAGAACCTCTAAGTCTCTTCACCAAGGTTAGATTGTAGAAGAAATGAGTGACCTTGGAGTAGTAGGATTGCTAGATGTACCCTCCAAGGTGTTGGCCTCTTTAGAGAGAAAATGGAGAGACAATTCTCACCCATTTTCCCCCAAAATAAACCCTTATTTTTGCTTAATGAATTTTTAGCTATAAAGTCATTTATATAGTCACTTCTTTAAGTGACCTAAACAACCAAAACCCTAATTCATCTTCATGGCCATATTGGGATTTTTGGGCTTTTGGGCTTTAATGAATCTTTATTCATTAAATTGTCATACAACTTAAGTTAATGGGCTTGACGTTCGAAGCCCATTGGGCCTTAAGGTCCAAAACTATCCCGAGGTTTTTAACGAACTTATTCGTTTGATTAATTAACATATTAATTAATCCTTGCCATAAATAAATGATTAAACCATTTAATCATTCTTACTCATTTCCGTTTAATCTTCAATCTCCACCTCTTATGGTGTGCGATCCATTAGGTTCCTTTTAGCGAGGTAGTGGGCGATTAAAACCATTTTACATCGATTGTGAATTGAAACAATTTTCAATTCTCCCTTTAGTGTTTACACACGTTTAGGGCTTCCACAAACCATGAGTGACACCTAGCAGCATATCATGGTTACCCAAGCTAATCAGAAGAGGTTTAGAGAACCTATTCAGTTCGGGATTACAAATGCAATACGGTCCTTCTCTAATCTAATACTCTTGACCACATTGTTTGGTTTGATAGTTTATTTTCTCATGTCTACTATCCAATGTGTGTCTTGTGCTTATATGATTACTTTGAATGTGATTCGGAACGCATTCCCAAATCTCATTCAAACTCTGGCCAGAGATTCAAATCATATCATAGAGTATTCTCCCTCAAACGGTTTGAAGGTTAGAGATTCCTTGTTGCGCATTCACTTGTCTCCATAGCTAAGTGGATTGACCCCAACGATGCCGTGGACACCCTCCTGATGGAGTGACTTTGACATAATCAAAGATCAAGGACTTAACCACAAGACAACTATGATGCCTCAGGTCAAAGGACTACTTTGCATTATCCCAACCATGAGTTCTCATGTGACATGGAGTATGAGAACTCTTCGTTAATCGCGTTCAGTGAACTCATTCTCTATTGAGCACCTACCGTACTTGTCTTGATGTCACACACACCAATGACTCGAGACTAATCACTCTCCCTGAGAGAAGACATAGTACGTACTGATCTTAACGGACTGTCAACGCCCAATTGGCAATCCTATGATCAGGAACGTTTAGGATGTGTCTACGAAAGAATGGTCTCATGAATCTAACTTCATTAGATTACATTCTCCCAATCACATATTCCTTGGACTTTATTGTTTAAGCATATAACATTTATATGAGACGGCTCAAACAATAATCTATGCCCTTTATATGTTAAACTAGATTAGTTTAACATGTGAAATGTTCGTAAAGTATCATCACATGATTGGCTTTAGGGCACATTTCCAACAACGCATAGTTGACAGTAGGATTCTTGTAAAGCGTCCCCCGAGATGGCGTTTTCGAAACCTTCTCCTCGCGGAGCAGATAGTCATATTGTTCGACATGTTGGGCTAGTTCGTACATGTCCCGAAAGTTTGCCCCCAAGAATTTCTTCTTGTATTCGACGTCTAATCCGTTCAAAGCAAGCCTGACGAATTCAACTTCGGGTAAAGGTACTCGGCACCAATTCCTGGCTGATTTGAACCTAGTAAGATAATCCATTGGTGATTCATCAGATGCCTGAGCCATCCTTGCTAACGAAGAAACTGACATCTCCATCCCTGGCCGATAAAACTGCTCGTGGAATTTCTCGACCAACTCTTCCCAGTTTTGGATGGAATTGGGGGGTAAATTAATGTACCAAGCAAATGCCGAGCCGGTCAATGAGAAGTTGAACAGCCGTAACTTATGAAAGTCACTATTGACATCTCCGCATTGCGCGGTAAAACGAGCCACGTGCTCCAACGAAGATAAGGACGATTCTCCGGCAAAAAGACTAAAATCTGGGATCTTGAATCCCTTCGGGTACCCAAACGTTTCCACGTAAGCCGGGTACGGATGAATAAACTTGGGAAACTTCGGCCCTTTCTTCATGGCCGAGTCGATCATCCGCTGAACTTCGGTCATATCAACAGGTGTTGCTTCGACCCTCTGGTCAGTTCCATCTGGCCTACTATTTGACCCTCCTCCTTTTTCCAAGTTAATTGGTTTTAGCTGAGCAGGAATAGGCTCGGCCGGTACAATCGGTACCGAATTGTTTCCTGGTGGGCAATGCTGGAGAAGATCGAAAGGCCTGCTCCCACCAACTTTACTAAACAGCATTTCGAGCAGCTTATTTTGTCGCTCATTAGAACTGACTATCGCATCATGCAGTTTGTCGATGCCTCGACTAAACGTCTGCTCGACTGACCGAGACTGCTCATCCAATCGCTTCCGAAGAAACGACCTTGTTGGTGGGTCAGATCCTTCACCACCATCCTCGTCACATTCCTCTATTATCCCTTCATTGAGGACGCCTGTGTTTCTGTTAGGGATCTCTAACCCACGGAGTTGACCGCCGAGATTAACTTCTCTCTCTCGGCGAGTCGCGCTCGTGGACTCAGGTGTACCAGCGCTAAGGGGATTCTGCGCCTGTGCCACACTCTGTCCTATGCTCTGACTCGGCAAATCGGCTGTCGACTTTCCCATAGCTGTTTTCTTTTTTACCGATCGTGTTTCAATTGGCATGAACTTCGTAGTTTAGCACTGGGTCCCACTGGGCGTGCCAAAATGTTGACCCTAGAAATTACAAAGCCTACGTGGCGCGCAGGCCGAGTATATTCTAAGCTAACTACGTCCTTCGGTGATTGCGGGGCGTGCCAACTCGTCGGCCGAGGCTCGGCCGAGGAGTAAATTTGATGATGTTGCGTTGGGTCGCGCTACTGACTTCTGCGTCTTGCGATTGCGGCCGAGAAAGGAACACGTCTCGGCCTCTTGGGTTCTCGAGCCTGAAGACAAGGCTGCTATTCTTACAAAGTTCACGAACCGAATTCGGCTTTCAATGTGCCGAATGTAATAACTGTAACACCTCACTTCGCCGAGAAGGCCAATGAGATGACCTCGACCAATAAGGATTCGGAAATCCTTTTCAACCGAGACTTGGATAGGTAATCGACCGTTCTCGCCGCAGTGCTGTTGATGCCAACGGAAGATACTGCGAGACCGACCAATTCTACGGTGACAGAGCTATCTATGCCGACTTAAGATATCACCGGTTGCTTCCACAGTGCTGTTGATGCCAACGGAAGATGTGTCAGCGAAAAAGGAAAAGAAAAAGATCTCAAGTTGTGAGAGTTTGCGCAGGGCAATTTTGTGTTGATTTGCAGGGGCCTTTTCCTGATGCACAGCGTCCCCTATTTATAGTACTGAACCTTGAGTCCGACTTTAAATCCTACTCGGACTAGGTTTCCCTCTCCGGATCACCTCGACCAATCCTACATCTACTAGGACTACGAATCTAGTCCTTAGCTAAGCTGGGTTAGTTTCCTGGATATCCGATCCCGTCGAGACTCCCTATTGCACTAGGATTCGTCCTAACCGTCCTAGGTTTGGACTCCCATGGGTTGACCGATCCATGGTCTTTTTGCCGCCCGGCCTCCTGGGCCGAGAGTGATCCTACCCTCGGCCCAAACTATTATTTTGGGCCCAAACATTGCCCCCTCGCTTCTGAGGTCCTCGGCCTGAAACCTTCGGCCGAGTTTCGGCCTTGAAGAAGCGAATCTGCCACTCAGTCCTAATACCCGAGTTCCGAGGCGCATTTATTGAACACGAACGCACGATCTTGATCCTGCTAACCCACTTGCCACGTGGCGTCCTCTAACATGTCCAATCCCCCATAATGACGTCTAAGGCGTGCGGCAGCCTGAACCGTCTTGCCATCATGACCACTATCTCAATCCGCGAGCCACTACCTTAGTCCGTGAGCCACCTGTCATCGTGCGGGCGTCGAACCGTCTTTCGTCATTAATTTCGCCGTCACACGCAATCGTGCGCCCCCAAAACCCTAACCTTCGGTCTTCTCAACCGCATTTCCCAGATGTTCATCATGATCAATAATTCCTTCGGTCGATTTTGCCCTTTGTTTTGAATTTCGAACGATTGCTCTTCCCCCCACAACTCTATAAATACCGAAATTCCCTCATTCGTACTTTACACTCTCAAACTTCCTGAAATCCCCTACCCTTGCTCTCAAGTGCATTCCTCCATTCCAAGTCTTCATCCTCAAATCCCCAACCCAGAAAACCTTCTTACGCTGTGCTTTACAATGGCCTCCTTCATCTCCAAGCTTTCCCGGGAATGCGACCAGCATCAAAAGATCCTTGATCGGAGCTCGATCAAGACTATACGGTTCGAAAACGACATGAGCACCGTCCACCAAATCCTGGGTCCTCTCTTCAAGGCAACAATCCCGTCGACCATCACTGGTCTTCTCCAGGAACACTGCCTCACACCCTTGCTCCAAGGGTTTGAATGGTCGAGATGGGAGGCAGCAAAGCCCCAAGGCTCCTGGCCCTCGACGACCACCACCTGGGCAGCCTGGGTCGTCCGCATGGAACGGCTCTTCGGCGAACAATGGAAAATCCTGGGTATCTACGACGCCATCCTCCTTTCGTCGATGGACGTTGTCCCTGACAAGGAGCTGCTCCTAGCCGCTCTATGCTTCTGGTGCTCGGCCACCAACACAATGGTCCTTCCCCTTGGTCCCATTGGTCCCACCATCCTGGACATCACCGCCATTTTGGGGACCTCGGCCACCGGGATCCCTATCGACGCGACCCTCTCTGGGCACCCGTCGAATATCGATCTGAAGACGCTCTTCGACCGTCGAGCGTTCGAGACCCTGAACAGTGACGGTCACATCCCGTCGAATGATGAAATCCAGAAGCTCCACAAGAACTTCCTCAACTACAACACCCTCTACCTTCACTTCGCCAGCTGAGGGGAAGAGGACCTGCGAGAGGGAGAGCATAAAGCCTTCCTCTTCTACTAGTACAACAAATACATTTGTTGTACCAAGTCAAACAAATGTTTGGTCGAGAATATGCCGGTGGCCGAAGCCCTGGCCAGTGGTCACGTCCTGGCGCTGAGTTCCAATATTCTTGCCCACCTCTTCCGTTGCCTGGCCGAGGCGACCCTCCACAAGGTGGACCCCCACCAGAATGGCCCTCTCTGGGTCTTCCAGCTCTGGTTGCAGATGTACTTTGCCTCCCTCTGGCCGGCTATAGCTGACTTCTCAGCAACGGAGGCTCTTGGCCCTCAGCTAGCCTCCCGACCAACACCTCCTCACAAGGCCGAAGAGGTATTTAGGTACCTCTTCGCTCTCGACGACCTCTCCAGCGACGAATTTCTGATTTGTCATCATCGAGACTACCCATCCTCCATCAGACTGCCTACCTCTTCGTGGGGCGCGGAGGAGGATGCTGCTCTTCGTCAGACCTGGGGGTCGTTCGTGCTTGCTCGCGACTTCCCCCTCGGCTGCGACGGGAAACGATCGGGTTGGGAAGTGTACCATCCGAACTTCCTTTCCCGACAGCTCGGCTATCTTCAGGGCTGCCCCGTCCCCCTTCTCTCTTCCCGAATGATTCTGAGCCGTGGACGCGAACCTCGTTCCTCAGAGAAGGAATGTAGGACTGTCGCGAGGGAGTTCCAAGAGCACTGCCTAAAATTCCACCTTCGACCGGCCATCCCAGAAACCCACTGCACTGACACCTTCGGTGAATGGTGGGATAATTACACTCTTGATTTCTTCGGTGCGCCGGTCGAAGATGTGCTGAGCAGACTCTTCGGTGACCGACCTAAGAAAGCCTCGGCCCCCCATACTCAAGGTAGTTGTTCAATTCCCCCCCTTTTTTTTTCTTCAACCTTGCATATTGATATGCCCTCCTGAATTATCTTTATCTTCTTAGGTAGTCGGCCTTTGAGAAGAACGGAGGCAGTTGCTGCTGCCACGACCGGGAAAAAACCGGTCGTGGCCCAAAAGGACAAACCCGCTGGTTGGGTCGTGCTGATCAAACGGCCTCGCTAAGAGGCCAAGCCGGCTGTCGAGCCTTCCCCGCCTGCCAAGCGGGTCAAAAAACTGGCGAAGAAAGGTGCACGGGAGATACACGTCATTTCTAGTCACACGACGACTCCCAGTGCTTCCCCTTCTCCCACCGCCAGCCACTCTGGGGTTGAGAAGCAGCCGGTTTCGGTCGCAGAGACGGCCCAAGCACGGCCTGCCTCTGTGATCGGCGCATCAGATGTACCTCCCTCCGTCGAGAAGGCGCCTGTCCCACAACAGGCGGTTTCTGCGACCAAGGGAACTTCTTCCAAGAAACCAAACCCCTCGGTCCTCGTGCTGGAGGAGAGTGAGGGGAGCGACGAGGTCCCGCTGGCACATCGTCCTCATACTCGCCGGCAATCTCCTCCAGTATCCGAGATGGCGGCTCAAACCAGCCCTTCCTCGGCTAATCGTGGTAAGCGCACGGTCGAGGAACCGACCCCGGCCTCCTCTGAAGCAGCTGCGCCAATCGGCCCATCGGCAGCCGACCGTGGCAAACGGCTGCTCAAGGAACCCGAGGCCACGGCAGAATCGCCGGTTCATCCTCAAGACCAAGGCTTCCACATTCCTCCACAGGAGGTTACTTCGGCCTTTGTAAGTACCTTCAATTGTCTCCTCCTTATTGCTTTTCTGCTTTAGAATTCTAAACAAGGAAAATACCAAATGTCAGGTGCCTGTACATTCTTTTCACCGTCAATTCTATGCGCCGAAGGGCGTTATCTATATTTCCTGGCCGCCTCAGTGGCCATCAAACGTAGATAACCTCCATCGGCCGCGTGAAGTGAGAAGCAATCTGAGACACTGGGCTCGGCCATTGAGTTCTTTAGGTTCGAGCAACGATCCTGGGGACATGGCCGAGGTCTCCTCTCGGCAGGTTAAAAAAACGACACCTTCTTGCTATTCTTGTCATGACTTCCTTTAAGCTTAACCTTGTTTATTCATGCAGGCTTCATAGGAGGTTGAATTCAAAGCCCTCATCTCCAGCACGACTGCAGAGTCCGGCCCTTCGGCCGCTCCGACTGAGGCTGCCGATCCAAGTGCCCTAACCCAGCTGCGAGAAGTCCTGGCGCTCTCATCATCGTAAGTTCTTGAGCGCAACGGTCTCGATTTGCTCGGCGTGTGTCTGAACGACCTTGAAGCCGACGGTCGCCTGAGCGGAGATGCCATTGTCCGGGCATCGTCTGCCTTGGAGCGCGTTCGGGAGACATTTAGTATCTTCCAGACTGCTCTGAAGGCCGAACAGGACCTGCAAGCCGCCACGGCCGTTCAAGACACCCTCCGTCCGAAGATTGACGATCTACGGGCAAAAGGAGAAGTGTTAGCCGAGCTCGACCGGCAGATGGCCGAACTAGCAAAACGCCGGTCGGCCATTGCTTCTGAGCTTGCGAAGGACTTCGAGTCAGGCGGGAAGGATCGCTTAACTGAGTATGCGGCGGCCAAAAAACGGGTCGAGCGGCTGAAGCTGGACAAAAAGAATCGGCAAGTCGAAGTCATCATGGCCGACGTGCGGTGGTTGGAGTTGAAGGCTCTGCTCAGCACTCTTCTTCCCTCGTCTCCTTGAATGTATTCGCCCTCTTTTGTAATACCTATCAATCTTAATGGAATGATTTTTTTCTACTGGTACAACAAAAATTTTTTATTCACGCATTTCCCAAGTGACTGGATAGTATTTCTTCAAAAACTTCCCATTAATTGGTAATTTGTGAACTACACCAGACCGGTCTTTAAGATGATATGCCCCTTTGCCGTATACTTTATGCACAATGAACGGCCCTTCCCAATTCGGCGACCACTTGCCGAACCTAGGATCTTTTAGTCCTACGGGCAACACCGTTTGCCACACCAATTCACCCTCGCCGAACGTTTTCTGTCACCCTGTTCAAGATCAAAGCTGTGGAAAGTCAACAAGCACGACCAATGATCACTTATTAGTTTTATTCATTGTCTTTTATTGTAATTTTCAATTTTTCGTTTGCAATTTTTTTTTTTTTAATTAATTTTCTTGCGTTACTTAACTGAATTATTTCTTTTCTTTGCAGGAACTTTTGGTTATTTCCACCCTTGAAGTTGATTGCAGAATTTTAGCTTGGGGGTCATCGCTTGATTTTACTGCAAATTAGGGAAGTTTTCAGTCCAATTGCTTTATTTTGTTTCTTATTATTTATTTATTTTATTTTATTTTTATTTGCATTATAGTGTTTTTTGACATTGGGGACAATGTCAAGTTTAAGTGTGGGGGTAGATATCTCTAGAATTTCATATTTGTTTCTGTGTTGTTGTTTTTTTTTGTTTTCTTTAAAAAATAAAAAAAATAAAAAAATAAAAAAAAATCGGAAAATTTAAAAATCCAAAAATATTGTCTTGTTTCCCTTATTGTTTTGAATTAGATTTTTGTTAGTTTCCCGACCCAATGATACAATTGGATCAAATTTGAACCATGATCATCAAGAACTTAGTTAACATGTGTTTTGTGAAATTCCTAATTCTCTTGTTAGTTTTGTACATGTTTGACCATCTTTGAAAAACCAAATGCACATTGCCTTGTTAATGTGAAACTAAAGTATGAATTAAAGTGTCATATGTAAATTTAGTGACCATATTTATCCTATGTGAGTTTTTGAGCCTATTGAAAGTGTGTGCATTTTTCATACACTCCTATTCTTTCATGTGTGATGAACTTATGTGAGATACATCTCTAGAACTTGCGTAACGATCTTTCGAAATGTTTGTCATTGATTGCATGAACTTGGAAATGATAGAGGCATTAGGTTTACCACTATGGCCCAAATAACCATGTTTCCCAAATAAAAATGATATCATTAGATTGCCAATTTGAGCCGTGTATGTTGAGCCTTTTATTTCTTATCACCAGATATGTCTACCCTTATACCTGAAACATTTTTCCTTACCCTTTCCAAGCAAGCTAGTGAGCAATGCGAGATTGTCTTATGAGAAATGTTTGTGAAGTACTTTGAAGGTGTTTGGCAAAAGAATAAGTGTGGGGGTATTTCATGCTTGTAATTAAAAAAAAAAAAAAAAAAAAAAAAAAAAAAAAGAGAAAAGAAAAAAAAAAAAAAGATTGTATACAAAGAAAAAAAAAAAGTTTTTCAAGTTTCAGTTAAGGGGGTGGTTGCAGATGCTAGAAGAATCGTTGGAAATATTGAGTTCTTATAAATCTAAACAAAAGAATTGCTTGCAATGTAGCTTGGAACTTGTGTTTACCTATTCTTTCATTTCAATAACTCTCTCCCTAAACCTCATTACATCCAATAAAAGTCCTCTTGATTTAACTTTTGCAATTATGATTGTGGAGATGAGATCTTTATGCAAGCTTATGGTAGAAATTTCACATTTGATTCTTTGAGCGAAACACATTTAAAACTAAACACATGTGTGATTGAGTGAATATCCAGTGAGAAGGTCGCTAGTTTGCATATGATGATTTTAAAAATAAAAACTTGAAATTGCATTAGCATGGCTATCTCACACACTACACCTCAAGGATGATTCAAAGATTACTGCTAATATTTGAACAAGGAAGATGAACTTGCATTAGTTCCTTGATGCTAGCTATGGTTCTTGATGATTTGTATTCTTAAATAAAATTCTATGAGGGTCACATAGGGGGAAGCTAATGTTTTTCTTGTTACTTCTTGTTCTAGTTTTCTTTGTTTTGCTCGAGGACTAGCAAAAGTTAAGTGTGGGGGTATTTGATCGGATCATATTTATATATATTTTTACTTCGAATTCACTCGTCTTTTCTTTGTTAGTTCCTTATATTTTTGAGCCATTTACGTTATTTTTGTGTTTATAGGATTTGTTATGCTAAGAAAATAAAAATAGAACAAATGACATTTTATGTAATAAATTCGTCAAAAGCAAATTTAAATTACAATATTGCTAACCCATTGTGACGCTAAATGATAAACCAATATTTGAACCATATATTTCATCCTTTTATAATTCTTTTCTTGTCTAATTTAGTTGGAAGCTTTAAGTATTTATGATATTTTTTATTTATTGTGTTTGTAGGAAAACAGATAAGAATCCAAGGAGAGTCGGTCAAAGAGGGAGCAAGAGAGCATCATGATTTATATTTTTACCTCATTGACTCCCATATTCTTCACTTCTGAAAACAACAGGAAGCTGCTTTGCAGCTGGAAAGGAAGGAATCCAAGATGCAAAGGCAGGGTCCAGAAACGAAGAGAATAAAATAAAACTGAAGCCGTGAGCAAGGGGGGAATAAACAAAGGGCAGAAATTGGGGGAAGGCTGCCTTTGGCAGCTGGAAAGGACGCGGGGGACCGAGAAACGGAAAGAAGGATAATGAGGGGGGATCCAAGAGAGACAGGTGGGCTGTCTGTGACGAAAAAGAAATAGCTGCGTGGGCAGCTGTGTGAGGGAGGTGATAAATAGGATGAATAAAATAGAAAAGTGGGAGAGAGTCGGAAAGGGGTAAGCACGGGGAGCTGCCCTTTGGGCAGCGTGGAAGAACAGAAAACAGGTCAGTAGAGGGAGAGAAGATAGAAGGCAGGAAAGAAAGACTGACAGGAGGAGGGCTGCCCTTTGGGCAGCGTGTCCAGAGTGCCAGTGCGCAAGTCAGAAAGAAGACAAGGAAATTTGGAGAGTTAAGAGGAGAGGGGGAGCTGAGCTTCCCTGGCAGCGTGAGACCAGTACACGGCACAGAGTGCAGAAGGATTCACTCTTCTCTTTCGGTTTAATCTTTCTAAACTTCTATTTTATTTCTATTTTAATAATGTGTAAATAAGTTTATTTTGGCTAGAGGTTAATTCGAAACCATGAATATATTTGTAATATGAATTGATTACCTTCAGTTGTGATTTCTGAGTTGTGATTTAATTTGCTTAACTGCTTGATTGATAACTTATTTTTGTATGTCGATTAAGGATGCATACTTAATTTACATGCATGAATTTGATGCTAGAATATAAGTGAATTTCACCTAATCGTTATGAACTTATATTCACAAGTAGTGAAGGTTGCTATCCACAATCGTGTTAAGTAAATTCTTGGCAAGAGTATCATGCTTTTCATAGTTACGAATGTCTCGTCAATGCTTATAGTTTTCACAAAGTTTAATGATCTTTGATTGTATCTCTATTGTGCTTTTCACGTAGGGGACTTTTGAAGAATGTTTTGAATTGTTGTATGCGTTTTCCCGTCCAATTCAATAACTTAAGGAAAACTTGAAGATTAAAAAAGTGTTGTTCACGGTTAATCTGGAGTATTGAGATTCACAATTTATTGAAAGAACAACTGAAAATCAATTTAGGTTGCATATGTGTCATGTGTGGAGAAGAACCCTCTAGCTAGTCCGTCATTTATCTTTTCACCTTAATTTCATGTTTTTGTCAATTCTGTAATTTATTTAAGTTTAATTTACTTCTCGTCAAAACCAAACACCCATCCATTATTAAATTATATTATTTAGTTAGTTTTCATTATTGTTAGTCTTTTAATTCAATTTCCGTCCATTTCAGTTCCTAGTGTTTAATTTGATTGTTTTCATTATTTTGAGTCATTTTAAGTGTGTTTCGAGTTATTAGAGTTTTTAGCCTAGTTTTGTGTCCTTGAGTCTTGTTTAATATTTTTAAATTAATTTAGAATAGATTAGCAATCCCTCCTAATCCCCGGCCTAGAACGATACCCTACTTACATCTATACTACAATTGTCAAAAAGAGGGTTTAATTTGTGTGTCAAGTAATTTTCACATCACTTACCGCGCTGAGGAGGGACCAGGACAGGTGGGTTTGTGAGAGAAACCTTGATTTGCGTAAATGCTGCCTGATGCTCCTCATTCCACACGAACGTATCTGAGTCCTTGAGTTTCAAAAGTGTGGAGAATGCTTTCATTTTACCTGCCGAATTAGCAATAAATCGGCGTAAAAAATTGACCTGGCCGAGTAAGGACTGTAGTTGTTTCTTCGTTGTTGGGGGTGGGGCACTGATGATTGCGCGTGCCTTATTCGCATCAACCTCAATCCCTCGGTGATGTACGAGGAAACCTAGAAAATTTCCAGCCGACACGCCGAAGGCACATTTGGCGGGATTCATCTTGAGGTTGTGCCGACGTATGCAGAGGAAAGCCTGTCGGAGATCATCCAGATGTGTCTGTCGGCGTTTAGATTTGATGACAACATCGTCGATGTAAACTTCGACGATGGTTCCAATTAAATCATGAAAAATAGTATTCATCGCCCGTTGGTATGTGGCGCCGGTATTCTTGAGACCGAATGGCATAACAACCTATTCGTAAGTGCCGAGTGCCCCCGGGCAACGGAAAGCAGTTTTGTGCACATCGGCTTCGGCAATGAATATTTGGTTGTACCCGGCGTGTCCATCCAGAAAGGATAAGATCGCATGATTCGCCGCAGCATCGATTAACAGGTCTGAGATCGGCATGGGATACTCGTCTTTGGGAGTTGCCAGATTCAGATTGCGGAAATCGATGCAGATACGCAGTGCGCCATTTTTCTTTAACACAGGAACGATGTTTGCCAACCATTCAACATATCGAGCCGTCCGAATGAACCCGGCTTTTAGAAGCCGAACCAATTCGTCCTTGATGCCGAGTTGCACTTCTGTCGAGAATCACCGAGGTGGCTGGCGGAAAGGTTTACATCCGGGCTTAATTCGTAATTCATGCTCGACCAGAGCACGATCTAAGCCGGGCATTTCATGATAACTCCAAGCAAAACAATCTTTGAATTCCGTAAGCAAGGCACGCAACTCGTCCTTCATTTGTTGAGGAAGTAAAGCGCTAATAAACAAAGGTCGTGGGTCATCGGCCGTCCCAACATTAATTTCTTCTAGGGGGTCCTTAACCTGGGGCCGATGATCCTCGAGCTCGGCCAGGGCGGCTCGGACTTTATCAAAAGATAGGGCAGGACCATGATCTTCTTCGGCAAGGAACTCGACGAGGTTAACGCCTGAATTCGGTTGCCGAGATATAGTATACCAATGAGCCAGCAGTCGTTCCATCGTAGATGAAACCGCGGCCCTACGTTTGTCCTAATCAGTGTCAGACATCAGACTCGGGGAGGAAATTGGCCAATCCGAGTCTCACCAAATCCTGGTGGACAGTCTCGGCGCCAACCTCGATGGCTTTCTGAACTGAAATCCGAGTCGGCCGTCCGTCTTCATTGAAGCCTTGCAGTGTAATGTAGCCGACGTGGTCATCATAATACCGGGCTTGGATCATGTTAGCTTCGAAGGGCTGGCTATCGGCCGGATGAACAGTGACCGATTTACCGTCCCAAAAGACAAGCACTTGATATAACGAAGAGGGAATACAACTGGTTTGATGGATCCAATCTCGGCCAAGCAGTGCATTATACTCGGTTTTGGAATCAACCACGAAAAAGGCGGTCATGTGAGTGCGACCGGCAATATTCACAGTTAACGGAAGTACACCTTTGGTTTGGGATTTGTCGCCGACGAAACTACTCATCGTGATTCCTGACGGAATAAGCTCGTCATTCGAACGGCGTAAGGCCTTCATGATATTCAGAGGCATGATATTGACGGTAGCCCCACAGTCAACAAAAACTTTAGAGACTGGATATCCCTCAATGTGGGCCGTCACATACAATGGCTTTAAATGGTGAAGCTTGGCCGACGATGAACGAGGGAACAATTGGGTCGATACACATGGACCATACTGATTTCCATATTATCCAGGACTGATGGGCCCATTGGGTCGATACCCTCCTCGCTCGGTTGGTCGGCAACTACGGATTCCGTTGCTGTCAAAGTTGGACAACAAGACTCTTCTGTTCCCTTTGTGATGGCTTCATTCGGCGGTGCTGCATCAGCGAGTTGGTCCTGCGCGACCTCCTCAGGTCCGGCCGAAATTGACAGTGCTCTTGGGGTCACAGTCTGAACCTGCTCTTGATAGTGGAGCCGGGCATCCCTGATATCAAGATAAGCATCTAGACGTGCGACACGTGCAACTTCATCGGCCGTAAGGCCGAAGAGAGAAACAGCCGAAAATACCTCGAAGTGATATCGTAAATACTGAAGGTCCTCCATCGAGAAAGGAAGGTCAGCTGCATCGATATCGGTGTACGGGTCAACTTCAAATCCAAGGACACGAGCTTCTCGAATATGCTGGAACCTTGCTTTCAATCCTGGATCTGAGGTCTTTTGGATGATTCACTCGGCATCCGGACAAGTCAGGACTAGATCAATAGTGTCCTGGCACGCCTTCGGCAAACCATACAGATCATTGGCCGAATGTTGCTTATGAAATTCTCGCATATATTCCAAAGCCTCCCCAAGAAATGGTGGATGCAAATTCCGTCGAATTTTGATCAAAGGTTCTTGTATAGCTAGCGGGGCGAATTTGCTGTCAGCCTCTTGCCTGAAAACGTCGAGGCGTGCCTTCATCTCCCCTGGCTGAAGAAGAAGTTTGATCCGTTTATCAGCCTCCTCGAACGTAGTTTCAACATCTCGGTCGACCAACCGTTTCCCTTGAACCAACTCTATCATGATAGCGGGAGTTGGTCGCTCATCATCGGGAGCAATCGTGTCCTTCGGCCGCCATTTAGGGACCGAAGTTTCATGGGCTGCCTGTCGGCGAGCCATGCAATCTATCCTTTGGTGCCTACGTTTCTGGGATTTGGACAGTGCCGTGTAAACTCCCCTCGAAGAATGATATGTATACCACCGTTGATCTTTAGGTTCAGGAGGTTTGAAGGTTTTCTGGCTCCGCGATGATTCTGAGCTGCTAGAATTTCGTTTGTAGTAATCATCGTCATAGAACGAATCATCAAAATCAAGGCGCCTCCGGATCGGGGGTATCTCTTCCATCCGTACTTTAGGACCAAGCCTGTCAAAAACACCTTGATGTTGGCCTACATTGGCAACACTCTGCCGGGTTGCGGCCACAGGTCGTTCCGTCCCAACTGAAGGGGGCTTCTCCTCTGACTCACTTTCGACCTTCGTTCTACATTTTCTGCACAAAACCGTCGTCCCGCTGTCTTCATCGGTGGTATAATCCATCATAGGTTTGACAACAGCGGGTCCCATTAAAGCCGTAGGTGGTGCGTTGGAACGAAAATCGGCCATGAAGCGCGGCCGAGCATTCTGAGTCCGAAAGCGTTACGTCGTAACGACTTCGGCCTTCCCTTTCCCTTTGTCCTTAGGTAAGCACGCGTCGACCATATTCACGGTTGCCGTGGGAAACGGATCAGCGTCAACACCCATCTTCTTCTCGGGAAATTTCAGTTTACCATTATCAATCCAGCTTTGGATATTGTCGTGAAATACGACACAATTGTTTGTCGTGTGTTTGCTTGAATTGTGATACTTGCAATACACCTTTCCCTTCAGCTCTTCGGCCTTAGGAATGCTGTGACCAGGCCGAAGCTTGATGATTCTTGCGGACAATAGTTGGTCAAAAATTACGTCAGCCTTGGTAATATCAAAAGTGTAAACCTTTGACGGCTTCAATGCTCCTTCGGTGGCCGAGCGACTTTTGACTTCTCTAGAATCAACCTGAGTCAACGCCTTACAAACGTATGGCTTATCTATCACTATCTCGGCCGCATCCACACTAACGCACTCATCCTCGGTGGACGCATAGTTGACAGTAGGATTCTTGTAAAGCGTCCCCCGAGATGGCGTTTTCGAAACCTTCTCCTCGCGGAGCAGATAGTCATATTGTTCGACATGTTGGGCTAGTTCGTACATGTCCCGAAAGTTTGCCCCCAAGAATTTCTTCTTGTATTCGGGTAAAGGTACTCGGCACCAATTCCTGGCTGATTTGAACCTAGTAAGATAATCCATTGGTGATTCATCAGATGCCTGAGCCATCCTTGCTAACGAAGAAACTGACATCTCCATCCCTGGCCGATAAAACTGCTCGTGGAATTTCTCGACCAACTCTTCCCAGTTTTGGATGGAATTGGGGGGTAAATTAATGTACCAAGCAAATGCCGAGCCGGTCAATGAGAAGTTGAACAGCCGTAACTTATGAAAGTCACTATTGACATCTCCGCATTGCGCGGTAAAACGAGCCACGTGCTCCAACGAAGATAAGGACGATTCTCCGGCAAAAAGACTAAAATCTGGGATCTTGAATCCCTTCGGGTACCCAAACGTTTCCACGTAAGCCGGGTACGGATGAATAAACTTGGGAAACTTCGGCCCTTTCTTCATGGCCGAGTCGATCATCCGCTGAACTTCGGTCATATCAACAGGTGTTGCTTCGACCCTCTGGTCAGTTCCATCTGGCCTACTATTTGACCCTCCTCCTTTTTCCAAGTTAATTGGTTTTAGCTGAGCAGGAATAGGCTCGGCCGGTACAATCGGTACCGAATTGTTTCCTGGTGGGCAATGCTGGAGAAGATCGAAAGGCCTGCTCCCACCAACTTTACTAAACAGCATTTCGAGCAGCTTATTTTGTCGCTCATTAGAACTGACTATCGCATCATGCAGTTTGTCGATGCCTCGACTAAACGTCTGCTCGACTGACCGAGACTGCTCATCCAATCGCTTCCGAAGAAACGACCTTGTTGGTGGGTCAGATCCTTCACCACCATCCTCGTCACATTCCTCTATTATCCCTTCATTGAGGACGCCTGTGTTTCTGTTAGGGATCTCTAACCCACGGAGTTGACCGCCGAGATTAACTTCTCTCTCTCGGCGAGTCGCGCTCGTGGACTCAGGTGTACCAGCGCTAAGGGGATTCTGCGCCTGTGCCACACTCTGTCCTATGCTCTGACTCGGCAAATCGGCTGTCGACTTTCCCATAGCTGTTTTCTTTTTTACCGATCGTGTTTCAATTGGCATGAACTTCGTAGTTTAGCACTGGGTCCCACTGGGCGTGCCAAAATGTTGACCCTAGAAATTACAAAGCCTACGTGGCGCGCAGGCCGAGTATATTCTAAGCTAACTACGTCCTTCGGTGATTGCGGGGCGTGCCAACTCGTCGGCCGAGGCTCGGCCGAGGAGTAAATTTGATGATGTTGCGTTGGGTCGCGCTACTGACTTCTGCGTCTTGCGATTGCGGCCGAGAAAGGAACACGTCTCGGCCTCTTGGGTTCTCGAGCCTGAAGACAAGGCTGCTATTCTTACAAAGTTCACGAACCGAATTCGGCTTTCAATGTGCCGAATGTAATAACTGTAACACCTCACTTCGCCGAGAAGGCCAATGAGATGACCTCGACCAATAAGGATTCGGAAATCCTTTTCAACCGAGACTTGGATAGGTAATCGACCGTTCTCGCCGCAGTGCTGTTGATGCCAACGGAAGATACTGCGAGACCGACCAATTCTACGGTGACAGAGCTATCTATGCCGACTTAAGATATCACCGGTTGCTTCCACAGTGCTGTTGATGCCAACGGAAGATGTGTCAGCGAAAAAGGAAAAGAAAAAGATCTCAAGTTGTGAGAGTTTGCGCAGGGCAATTTTGTGTTGATTTGCAGGGGCCTTTTCCTGATGCACAGCGTCCCCTATTTATAGTACTGAACCTTGAGTCCGACTTTAAATCCTACTCGGACTAGGTTTCCCTCTCCGGATCACCTCGACCAGTCCTACATCTACTAGGACTACGAATCTAGTCCTTAGCTAAGCTGGGTTAGTTTCCTGGATATCCGATCCCGTCGAGACTCCCTATTGCACTAGGATTCGTCCTAACCGTCCTAGGTTTGGACTCCCATGGGTTGACCGATCCATGGTCCTTTTGCCGCCCGGCCTCCTGGGCCGAGAGTGATCCTACCCTCGGCCCAAACTATTATTTTGGGCCCAAACAAAGGCATATGGAAATTATAGGATATATTCCCCCATTTTAGTGCAATTATTTATAGTAAACAACGAGGAAAGAGAAACTTGTTCCTCAAGAAAATACAAGTCTAATAGAAAAGAATCACTAGAAATGAGTAATCTTAAAATTCACAATAATTCTTGATTAAAATTCACCCGATGCGAATCTTTGGCTGTTGATAAACACGATGAGGGAATGATACTCATTTTCATACAAATTACATTCCTTTTAAATAAACATGTCATTGATGTAATCCAATAAAATTTCCCTTTTTTTTGTACAAAACAAAACAAATTTCATTCCTTTTAAGTAAACATGTCATAAATATGTGCTCCATACAATGTATTCAAGCATATGCTATTATTCAAATATAAGCTATATATACTCTCTTAAAATTGTATGTTATAACATCATATCAAATACTCATATTCAATACACCTAAAATTAAATATTTATAACATAACAATAGCATAAGACCAGAGTAAATGTCGTATGCTGTCAACAATATTATTATGGAAGGTACAAAAATGTTCTTTTTTTTTTTTTTTTTTTGTGATAACAACATAATTTCCTTTTATTCAAATAAAAAATATGTATACCAAGTTCTATGAACCACATTGACTTAGACCATATAAAACTTATCACATTAAAGAACATTTTGCAACCCAAGTGTTCTCCCACCAAGAAACTCTCCAGGGTTTTCGAAAATTTTCACTATGGCTTTCTACTTTAGAAATGTATTTCTGCTGATAGTGTTGGTGTTGTTCCTATGTATTACGTGCGAAGCAGGGATTTTGCCGCATAAAAGAAGTATTAATAGCACCAACGATGTAGGCGCAGAGTTGGCGATGCACTGTAAATCCAAGAACGACGATCTTGGTGCCCATGCAATTCCTGATAAAGGCAGCTACGCATTTACTTTTAGACCTAATATTTTGGGGACTACACAGTTCTGGTGCAGTTTCGCATGGGGGTCTGAATTTCATTATTTCGACATATACATACATAAAAGAGACGATTGGTTGTGTAATTACTGCTTGTGGATTATAAAGCCAACTGGTCCATGCATGTGGAACTACGATACCAATGCGTGGGACATTTGCAGCAAGTGGAACGAGAGTTAGGTTGAATTATACTAATATGCTAATAAGTTTTAATTAATCTCTTTGTCATGATGTGAAATTGAAACTGTAAGTGTCTTTAATTTGATATGCATATGGAATAAATAGGAGCTTGATGAATTGGTTGCTTTTATTTCTGAAATTAACTTTTTTTTAGTTTACTAAATTCTTGATTAGATTTTAATGGTGTGAAATATTTAGCTAGTGTCACGTGGTTCATACGTAGCCTTAGCAAAGCTGCACCCCCGCGCCGCTTTTGACAATTGTTTTGGGTTTAGGAATCAACTCCAAGCCGAAGTAGTTTAATCGAACAAAAGCATCCAAGTGCAAGCCATCGAAAGAAAACCGCAAATTAGAAGTAGTCATTTCTTAACGCAATCTTTACTCGCCACTGCCTTGCGGTTATCAATTAATATCCAAACAAATATGTCTGTTTTGCTCCCTACTTCTTAGATTGTGATGATGGGAAGTTGGACAGTTTCCAACTGTTGACCTATAAATTTCTCACCAGTTAGAGTTTCAACACTCTTAGTTGGAGTTGGCTTATTTCTTTTTGCTTTCCTTTCCATTCTTCCTTTAAGTTTTTGTCTCGCACTGTTTTTTTTCCTTACCACTTCTTAAATATTTTGATTTTAGCTTGTGTTGACCCGACAAAATTACAATGTCTATGTGATGCGCAGACCGAGTAATTACAAGCTAACAACATTCTTCTTGCGAATGCAAGCGTGCCAACTTGCAATCGAGCTCAGTCGGGCGAGTCGAATAGATGGCCGTCTTATTAAATATTATACGCTTAAACAGTAAGTCCAAGGAATATATAATTAAGAGAATATGATCTAAAGAAGTGAGATTCATAAGACCTTTCCCTTCCTCACACATATCTTAAACGTTTTAGATAATAGGATTACCAATTGGGCATTGACGACTCGGATAGATCAGTACATGTTATATCTTCTCTCACAGGATAGGGATTGATCTCGAGTCATTAGTGTGATGACACGAAGGCAAGTATGTAGGTGCCCAATAAAGAGTGAGTCCACTGAACATGATCAACAAGGAGATATCACACTTATGTCACATGAGAACTCATGGTTGAGATAATGCAAAGTAGTTATTTGCACTGTTCTAAAAATCCCCGCCTAGCGCCGCCTAGGCCCCGCCTAGGCGCTAGGCGGCTGGTCACCGCCCCGATTAATGCCTAGGCGTTTGAAAATTAATAAAGGGTGCCTAGACCAATTGAGGCGCCCGCTTAGACCGCCTAGCCCGCCCAGACCCGCCTAGGCACCTGCCTAGGTTGGGACTCGCTTTGATAGAAAATAGATAATTTTCAATTTGCATTTATTTTTTTTCAATAAATTGTAAGAGACTTGTTGAATACTTAAATGGGCACACATTGTATGCTTGTTCCCCATGTTTTCATTATATTCCAATACTTTATAATACATATGTCATTCTATTTTGTAGTTTATGATGAAATTATATATATTTTAAGTATAAACAGACATTTATTTACACGAAATATAATGGATTTACTTAAATCCGCCTAGTCCGCCTAGGCGCCCGCCTAGACCCCGCCTAGCCGCCTAGGCGCTAGGCCCTAGCCCGTCGCCCGACTAGCGCCTAACGTCTTTTAGAACCTTGGTTATTTGACTTGAGACATCGTAGTTGTTTTATAGTTATGTCCTTAGTCTTTGACAGTGTTAAAGGCATTCCATTTGAGGGTGGTGTCCACGATATCGTTGGGGCTAAGCTACTTAATCATGTGGGCATGTGAATGTACAACAAGCGATCTTTAACCTTCAAACCATTGAGGGAGAATACTCTGGATATGATTAAGAATCTTTGGTCAGAGTATGAATGATATTTAGGAAGTCGTTCCAAAAGACATTCATTGTAATCATATATAGAGAGAGAAGAATCGCATTGGATAGTAGACATGAATAAACTATCAACCAAACAATGTGATCAAGAGTATTGAAATAGAGAATGATTTATGGAAGCCCTGAAGATTTATAATCACTAAAACGAGAATTGAAAGTAAGTTTCAATTCACAATCGATTAGGAAGAGTTCTAATCGTCCACTGCCTTGCTGAAATAAACCCAAGGAATCGCACACTATGTAAAGTAATGATTAAAGAATATAACGGAGTTGAGTAAGGAAAATTAAATAGTGAAATTGTTTATGGCTAAGAATAATTAAAAGTTAATTAATAAAAGACGAAACGTTCATATCGGGCCTTAAGTTAGTTTCGGGCTTCATAACCCAAATGGGTTTTGGTCCACAAGACCATTAAGTTTAAGCTGTATTACAACTAAAACAAAATGGACAATTAATCCACTAACAAAGGGAAGCCAGCCATGGAGGGTAAGTTGGTTTAATTTCAAGTTTGCCACTCAATTGTTAAGTAGTATAAAAGTGAAGTTATAAGGCTTAACTTGATTAAGGTTTCTTTGAGGAAAGATAGATAACATCTATCTCTTTTCTCTCTAGAGAGGCCGGCCACATGGGGGAGGATTCTAGCAACTTCTTCCTCCTATGTCACTCACAACAGCTCTTCGAATTTGGATGCTCACGCCCTGATTTTCTAGACAAATTAATCGCTAAACAGTCTCGTTTGAATAATTGACAATTCCCCAATTGAATCGACAGCGTGAAAATCGGCTCATGTCGTTTTTTTTTTTTTTTTTTGAGATACAGAAGAGCGAGAACTTAAAGGGAGTCACATCTAATACAACCAGCCCCAAAATAGTCAAATAAAAGAGCCCTACTCGCGACAGAAGGACAAGATCTATCCCATAATTGAAGGTTGCCATACTGGAAGCCAATACTCGTAACTGCATCAGCCACAAAATTTGCTTCACGGAAGATATGAGTCTAGGAGATGCAGTCGAAATAGTCGGCAATACATTGGATATCTTCAATAAAAGCTAAGGCGCCAAGGAATATGCATTTACCAGCTACAGCCCGCACCACCAGTTTCAAATCTCCTACCACCAAGATCTTCTTTAACCCGCTGCTTTTGGTAATCCAAAGAGCGTCTCCAAAAGTCAAGCATTCAGCAACGTTGGTAGAGGTCGACCCCAAACATCTAGCACCAGCAACCACAGGCACACCACGATCATCTCCGGGAACAAATCCGGCTGCCGCCACAGATTCTTTGACCGACCCATCAAAGTTTAATTTACAGAAGCAATCACGGGGAGGCATCCATCTAATGTTTCTTTTACCTTATTATTTACTAGTACTTGTTTTCTTATTAGCACTTAAGTAGTCTTTACCCAAACTAAGAGCTAAAAACCCAACTCTAGTGAGGTAAGGCTTAGCATTGTTAAAAACAACTTGATTTCTTATTTTCTAAATTTGCCAGCAAATCAATAAAGCAACACTAAGCTTGGATAATTCCTCATTACTTTTATAAACCGATATCAAGGGATGGGGAAATTAAGCAGTTCAATTCAAAAGGACTATCATAAACCATATTAGGGTGAACATTTACATCACCACAGTAATATTGTTGAAATTAACGTTTTTTGTAATTTTCTAATTGTAGCACTGAGAGTAAAATATATTATGCTCATATAGCTTTAACTCAAATTATAATATGCACATAACTATATCACAAGGATGAATAACTCTTTTTAGTGTATCAAATACTTTATGGTTTCGTTTGGTATAAAGATCGGTCTGTAATGGATAAGTCACTATTTTTAACATATGTTGAAATAAAAAATGAAAATTACAGCCAACTTAGAGTTAGAAGATTGAGTACTCAATAAGAAATGTTATCTATAATAATTCCCCCTATAATTGGAGGATTAGAAAGGAGAATTTTCCGTAATAATTCTCTTTAAAATTGGAGGATTGCAAAGGAGAAGTTTGCTTCATTCTCCTCTACCTTCAGAATACTTAACTGTAGGAGAAAGGCTTCTATCCGGCAATTGGACTATTGCCAAGAGAGGAGGGTGAAACCAAAGAGTGAAGTTCGGTGAGCTTATGTGATTTTTTTGTGTCTGTTTGTTACATTGTAGAAGTGGTCTGGATTTCGTACCCAACAAGATCTTAAATATGATGTCACATTGTAAATTGAATAACAATTAATTAAAGAAATTTTCACGAAAAACTCTTAATACTATTCATTTTAACGAAAAATTATATTTTTACACTAAAAAGTCAATCTTGTACTATTCATTTTACCTTTTATTTTGCCCTTATCGTTAAAACTCAAAGTTTTCAAACAGTTTTCATTCACTTTTCTTTAATTAAAAGTGTAAAATGTAATTAACCCAGATCTAAAATTAGGTGCAATTGTGAATTTCAAAGGGACAAAAAAGGGAGTAAAATAAAGAAAGAAGGTAGGCAGAGAGAATCGAATCAAAACCTCACTGTCATCAGATCGCCACTATCACAGTACCCAGCAATGCAAAACTCCACCCATTCCCCATCGCCACCGCCACCAACACCGTCTCCATTTCTCTCCTCCACACCCACCGCAGCCGCCGCCGCCACCATCCCCATTCTCTCAATCAAAGACCCCAAAGCCCTCCTCTCAATCATCCTAGTCTCTTCCCTTTTCGCCCTCCTCCTCTTCCTCTCCTCCTCCTCCTCATCATCATTATCCTCCTCCGCCGCCCTCATTCATTCTCGACCCGACCCATTTCTCTTCCCCAACCAGCAAGCCCACCGCATCATTTACCACGACAACAACTCCTCAGATCCCACGCCCCCCTCCATCGCCTACCTCTTGTCAGGGTCAAAAGGCGACTTGGGTCGGATCCTGAGGCTCCTCTACGCCGCTTACCACCCCAGGAACCAGTACCTCCTCCACCTCGACCGGTCCGCTTCCGATTCCGAGCGGGAAAAGTTGGCTCTGAGAGTCCAATCACTGCCCATTTTCAGAGCTGCCCAGAATGTCCATGTCATTGGTAAGGCTGATTTTGTGTACCCAACTGGGTCTTCTGCTATCTCTTTTACGCTCCATGGCGCCTCGATACTTCTGCGTCTGTCGCCAAATTGGGATTGGTTTATCAGCCTCAGTGTTCGTGATTACCCACTAATCACACAGGATGGTACGACGCTTTCAATCCTTGGCATTTTAATTAACATTTTTTATTTTTGTTTTTAAAATTTTTATTTTTTGTATGATTTTTTATATGGGGTTTTCTTGGTCCTGTAGATCTTCTTCACATTATGTCGTTCTTGCCTAAAGATCTCAACTTTGTGAACCATTCAAGTTATATCGGCTGGAGAGAGTACGACCATTTGCCGTTTCTAGTGTATTGATTTCGAGTTCTATGTTATTGTTACTCTTAATTTTTTTGGTGGATGCTGTAAGTGAAATGTAAGGTTTCTATTTGTTTTTTGCTACAGGTCTAGGAGATTAAGACCGATAATTGTTGATCCGGGGCTTTATCTTTCGGAGAAAACTGACATGTTCTATGCTACACAGAAAAGGGTGTTGCCTAATGCTTACCGGTTGTTCTCTGGTACATTTTTTTTATACTTTTTGTTGACTAATTTTTGCTTAAATTCATTCCGGTATTTCACTTATCAGAGCAGAAATTGTAAGGTTAAAAGCGTGATTGCCTGTAAGTTAGTTTGAGCTATAATTGCATGCAGTGTGTGTTGTCTAGGAACCAAACGAATATCAATAGTCTATCTAGGTAAGCCTTGCAAAAAGTTGACTAAGATTTATTCATCTACTGCACTTCCATTAGTTAGTATTATAATTTTAAAGTGGTGGGAGCTTGTAGAATTGTATGATTAGGCTAGATCAACAGTGGCTAGATCAGCAGTCCCACTGCTGGGTTCTCATGTATCCTTATGTAGTTAAACAAGGATTACCATGTCAGTTAATGTTGGTTGACTTGATAACTAATAGTTTTAGAACAATAACAATGTCGTTTTTCCTGGAGGATGGGGCTCTTCAAGCGGTTATTGGATTGAAGCAATCATTCCCTTGAGCCTAAAGGGTTCATCGGTTCTGCTTGCATTTCTAGAGATGAAGACAAAGCCGAAAGGAAACAGCCTTCCGGTTTGTTTTATCACTGTCATTGGTGTCAAGAATGTTGAGGGAATACGTTGTGGACCTATGGTTTTGGTGGTTTAGGATAAAAACTAATCTTGGTAATAAAAGAACCAAATTCTGGAACATCAATCTAGTGGTCGATCCTTTGGTTTGGAGGTGGAGAACCTAAAGATGAATAGAGAGGACCTCGTATGCTGTATATGAAACCGTGCAATTTCCACTCCAACAAAGTGGGTTTGAGTTCCCAAACAACTTTGTGTTTTAACTTTGAGTTCCGAACTTATTACTGGTTACCGACAAACATAGTGTTGGTTTTCCATCCATAGCGTCAACTGCAGAAATGTATAAGGAAGAATCCAGTTTTGCCTTTTAGTTATCAAGCATAGAGTTAGTGACCAGGTCTCTATCTCTTTCTCACACACACATCTCTACGTTTATTTTTGTAAAAAAATGCAAGTTTGCAACATAGAAAGAGCTACTTATGAATCCTGATGATGTAATATGCAAGATTCATAAATTTAACTTTCGAGTTTTGTCACAAAGCGACGGTCCATATAAGTTAATATCATCTTTATACCTGGGTTAAACTTGGATAGATTCAAGAGTAATTGAATATACAGCAATGGATACAGTTTCCATTTATTCACTTATAACTCTAATAGGATTTGGGACTGAGACCATGGAACAACTGATATGTACCAGTTATTACTCCCGCGATGCCTTAAGCTATCCTGAAAGCACAATACTTCGGAGATATACTGTAATGATAATTCATTCTTAACTGTTTGATTACCACTATCATGTAAAACTAAAGCATTTTATCTCTTTCTGTATGAGATGGGGATCATTTTGGAAACTGACTAGTAGCACTTTATGACAGGAGTAATAGCACTTTATTGTAGGACAAATAATAAAATTGTCAACATAACTCGTTTGATAATTTTTTCTGCAGGTTCTTCTTTTACGATTCTGAGTCACAATTTCATTGAATTTTGTGTTGTTGGTATTGATAACCTGCCAAGGACTTTGTTGATGTACTTCTCAAACACACCTTCTGCTCTTTCGAATTACTTCCCTACCATTCTTTGCAACTCCCAGCAGTTCAATAAGACAATCATAAACCATAACTTAGTATATGCTAATTCCGAGACACCCCCTAGAGAGAAGCCCCAGCCAATCAGTTCCGCTGATTATGATGCTATGATTCAGCATGGAGCTGCCTTTGTCACTGGACTCCGGGTAGATGATCCGATACTTGACCGGGTGGATAGAGAAATTTTAAAACGCAGGCGAGGAAAAGTTGTTCCTGGCGGCTGGTGTTTAGGTGGGTTTGCAAACGACACATGTTCAGTCTGGGGGGATGCTGATATTTTGAGGCCTAGTCCACAAGCAAGAAGACTTGAGCAACTTTTAGTCGGATTGCTCTCAAATGGCACATTCCTGTCTCATCAATGTGTATACGAGTGACCTGGATCATCAGTCCCACGAGAGATCGAGAGAAACGCATAATGTAAGTTGCCCGCCCCTTCAGCATTTGGAAATTTTGGAAGAAGAGTAACTGCTACGGGGTGATTCTTTTAGCGGCGCTAGGCTCAGTTAAATCGTGATTATTGTAAAATGTATTACAAATCATTGTGCTATGAGTCATGTCCCTGTTGTACAACTGACGTTTGCCTCCATTCTCTGAAGGTAAAGTAGTTTGTGTTTCTTTTTAACTCTCAAGATTACGTTCTTTGCTGGAAGTCAATTGCTTCTTGGAAAAGCACATGGAATTGCTTCTTGAAGGAGTCTCTGTTAGGGACTTCTCCAGAAAGCAATAAAAAGTGTTTTTGGTATCCTTAACTCTGTCACTAAACACAACTACAAGACACTAACAGCATCCACAACACCGCTAACATTGCGAGTCAAGAGTGTTAAGACCGTTAACTTTGTCATTCAATTTCTAATGATGGCCTTCACAGGAATTGGAGGAACATTATAGAACAAAGAATCCAGAGCAGCCACTGAGGAGATGCTGAACATCTGCCACTGACCTCTGCCAAACTTCTAAACATTTCACTACGAAACCTTTCGGATACGAATTACGTTACCTGCAAGGATATAAGCAATGCGAATACTCCACCAACACATCCGCAGCTCTTCTATTTCCCTCCAATCACTATTCCACGGCCGTCTCATGTGCATCGATGTTTTCTCTTTAGGCACTGATGTATCTCTCTCTCTCTCTCGAGCTTGCGAGAATTTTCAGAAAACTCCGAAAAATGTGGCTACTGCAAAAACTAGAAACAACCCACCTCCCACGTAGCCAACCTGATTGAAAGATACAGTGAGTTTGCAGCCTTGTGACACAGCATCAAACGACAAAGTTTTCAATCTTACTAATATCACGGAGAGTTGTGGATCTTACCAGTTTTTCGGAAATGTAGTTGGCAAGAAATGCCCCTCCTAGAACAGCAATAGATGTCGCAAGTACGTGTCCAGCAATGGCTCCACTTGCCACGCCCCATGGAGACTGTATTTAAGAAGTGTTGGAGGAAACTATCACCAAGATTAGTAGACCGTGGAAGAAAGATTTTCATGTGACTGAAATTGAACAAGGTTTCACCTGCGCAGCACCGAGAGCGATCGTGGCGAGCATTGAGCGATCTCCCCATTCCTAGAAGCAAAAACAATGTAGTCAGGTTTGAAATCTGTTCTGATGACACAGTGGCAATAATAAGCTTCATCCCTTTTATTGCAAATGAAGGCACCGACATTCGCATTGATATGCGGTTGATGGTAAAAAAAACACAAGGTAGGAGAACAAAGATTTCCATGATGTCTGGCATTTCTGGGAAAATTGGTAGCTAAGCAGACATTAGATATGCATGTAAAGATGTTGTTGCAGATAAGTGAAATATGCTTACGGCAACGAATACAAGGGTGAACGATTTCCAGACAATTTCAAGTGGATTAGTGAGCCGCTTTGACACCTGAGAAAGTACAAAACAAAAAGGTGCATAAGAACAGAATCTTCTAAAATGGATCTGGAAAAATATACGACAGCACAGAGTCTACCTTCTCTTTCACAAGCTCCTCGGCCTCGGTATATTCACCGAGCTCAGGGCTGCTCTTATCACCACTCTTCACATCACTTGATGGAAGGTCCCATGCATCTTTTATTGATTTGAGACCGAAGAATAGTAGAAGAGTTACTGCTGCATATTCTCCAATTGGCAAGGCTGTTGACATGACCACAAAACAACAAAAACATGAGGAGATTTAAGATAAAATGTGGTTATAGATTATTCCATCAGACCATCACAGACTGTCTCAAAATTCATCGAGATTTAAGCACCGGTATTGACATGTGCGAAAAACAGCCAACTATGTGAGGAGTTTGTAATGGAAATGTACAAGTAACTATCTCATATCATACAGTAACATCCAATCACATACAACTCCAACTCCATATAATTGCATTACTACTCATTAATGAATTTACAAATGAAACACTACGTCGAGAGAGGTGAGAAGTTTATCTTAAAATTCAAATTCTTCAAACAAAACTTATGGGCACCCATGACTGTTTGACATTGGCTTTGATGCACCATATTCAGAAATTATGTTTCTCTGATTTGGCGGTTTTCTGGTAGAATTTAGGATGGGAAATAGGATTGATAGAGATCAAACGAATATTTCAAGCTGTTTCCTGAACATGCAATCAATTATGAAAATATGTCCTGGACGAAAAATACTAAGAATTACAACTTACTTGTCTGGAATTGAGCAGGGACCGAGTTAAATATTCGCCCAATAATGACAGACAGGACTGTCATAAGTGAAAGAGCACCAGTTGACCCCAACAGAACCTGTTCAATTTAAGCAAGCAACCCAAGTATATTCTTCAATTAAAAGTGAAGAGAAATATAGCACCTGCAATATAACCAACACCATTTAACTAAGTTGTTCCCACAATGGTGCTTCGATTGTTTTGTATTAAGGGCGGGTGAAGATCAGAGACAGAGATTCAGTTAAACAATGGAACTCGAAACTCATGTCCAAGATATCAACTGGTGATTACAAATCACAAAATGAACAGAATCTTGAGTTAAGTTTTCAAGATTTTTTTTATCTCCTAACAGTCTAGAGTAAAAAGGGAGTGTAACGTAATGCTTGAACCAATTTGGATATCAAGTTAATAGGTTGTTTGGAACTAATTTGATCTTGCTTATTATATCAACTTACACGTCTTTGTCTCTTTCTGTAATTTATGTATTCGTGTTGGTATATATACTTAAATTAGGAATGTTTTAGGCTTTCCGAGATCCTAAGCTATGCGCATCTGGTCCAATATCTTAGTGGATAAGGTGTTGGGTTTCAACCCATGCCTCCCAGGTTTGAAACTCCCCCCTCCCCTAAAAGAACAAATCAAACTTAATAGATAGAAAGTAAAACTTTAGAGAAGATAGAAAAACTCATACCAGTACTTTATCATATTGCATGGCTAGGAGTGCAGCAATGAAGAATGTCTGGTCAATAGACAGAGTATAACTTTAGGTCCAGTTTCTTCTAGTAGCATACATATGATTTGAAAAAAATTACGGAGAGTTTCGTGTCTTGAGAAGTAGCTTTATGACATTGATTTCAGGTTCAACAGTTTAATTGTTTAACCCATCATAGTATATCTAATCTTAGTTAACACAATAATAAAAAATTATTGACGATCAACTAGTAAAAATTTAAAGAGACTTGCTCAAAATAACAAAATAGAAACTATTATTTTCTTAACCCCATTACCCAACTCAACCGGAAATTTCCAGCTCAGTAGGTTTAGTTACATGGATCTTTTGCCCCGTGGCACATTACTAAAGGTCACCATTCTGCTCTACTTAGTAACATATCTTGGAAACGCAGACACTTATTTACATGTAAAATACACGGCATCTTTGCCACTTTTTGACATAAATGTGGACAGAAAACAGAAGCAGAGGGGAAAAAATTAGTTACCTTGTCACCAATTTCAGAAACAAATATTAAAGAAAATGCAGCTGTAAAGCCTGATTTTGCAATTGCTGCTAAAAGTGCTGAAGGTCCTCCTTTCACGAAGGCAATCAGAGCAAAAACTAAGGCGCACCCAAGTGGCAGAAGACCCACAGAGAGAGGATAAGGGATTTGAACTGGATGCTTCTCACTGCCAAATCATGAAATATTGGTATCGTTCAGGTGACGGTTAGCAGTTTAACATCCAATAATTCAAAGTAATGTAATACATGGACTATAACTCACATTTCAGATGAACTGTCACTGGGAAATATTTTCTTGTTCTTGTTTTCCTCACTGTCTTCATATCCTCCAGATCCGATACTAACATTAGATGCTTGGACTCGTACGTTTCTGCCAGCACACCTTGATATCACTCTACATCTCACTACAAATACGTTAGCCAGAGTATTGCTTAGAACATGCTATAAACACGCAAAAGATTAGAGTTCATGGATCAAATAAAAAAGGTAGACAGTATACCCTTCACAAGCGACTAAAATCACCACCTCGGAAAGTAGACAGCGTGATGTATTCCAAATGGTTATTGCCATGAAAATGCAGCTTGCAAATAACCATTTGGAATGAGTCACATATTTCGTTTTATCCTAACAGAAGCAGTTCATGTCCTCAGTCCACTACCACAGTACCAGTGTATCACCACTACCAAAGTAACCGCCTCCCTGAACCGAACTCTCACATTCAAACAATACTGAAAACGGATAAACTTACTATGATTCTCCCAACCCAGGATCAATTCACAAGGTCAACAACCCACCCAGACAGCCATTGAATCTTGCAGTTGCCTATAATTTATCAAAACCATGATACCCCAACTTCCAACCAACACAACTAGCAATTAGCCAAATTCTATGCAAAGCAATGTAAATTCGAAAAACCAATTAACCAATATGCAATAACTTTAGCTTTAATTACAGTGAGAGTAAAGATTAAAACTTGAAAAATTGACGTAGTTATATCAAGAGAGCAACAAAAAGAAGGATAAGAACTTACACGATGGTTTTCTGGAAAGAGTGGGACAGCTTGGAAGAGCGTCCGTAAAAGCTGACAAGGGAAGCTTCTTGCTTGGATTGAATGGCATTGGTGTATTGAGAATCCCCAGTCCTTGCATTCTTTCTTCTTTTGCTGTAAGACTTTTTTATTACAGTTTTTTCATCTCCTTTCTTTCTCTGCAAGTGCAGATTAAACCCAAAAGAAAGACTCGTTTTTTATGAGTTGAGTTTTGGGATTTGGTAGGATTGAGCTGGGGAACCGTTACCCAGTTAAGCAAGTTATCGTTTCAGAGTTTCCAAAAAGTTCCAACTGCACTTCTGAGGGTGGGGATTTTGTAGCCTGCCACGTGTCGGTTGTGGGTGAGATAAAATGGAAGGGGTGCAACTTTGTAATGTGAATTCCACACGACAATAGATTGGCTAGAGTTTGCAGGGCCCCGGGCTATTACAGAAGATCAAGGGTTTTTGTTATGGAAAGGGATCCTCTCTCCGGATCCTTTCCTCCTAATCCACCAAATCAGGGGATTTATACCGTTAAAATTTGATCCAGCGTTTGAAGTTATTATAATTTTTAAAGTGAATCCCTGTTTGTAACCGTTGAATTAAATTTCAACGGTACAGATTTTCTAATTTTGTGGATTAGGAGAAATTAATTCGGAGAGGATCCCCTTCCTTTTGTTATCCCTAATTTGGTGTTTTTCTTTAATATATCGGTATATTTAAAACCAAAAGGAATGGGTGCTCGGCTAAGCCACATAATGGGGTAACCTAAGAGTATCTCCAATGGGGGCTTTATCCATAACGAGACTACCACATTTCAAGCCTTAGTGAGAAATTTCATCCCCATGAGCTGGAAAATAGGGCTAAATCAACCACTTGACCTAGCAACTTCCTTTCTTGAGTAACATAAAATTGGGCTACATCTAGCCCAAAAAAAAAAAAAAAGGATCCCACACAAAAAAAAAAACAAAGTAACAACTCATGTGAGCAAAATTATATCACTGTACTTGCGAATACATTTATACTCTCCTTTAATTTTTTTTTAATTCTTTTTTGGCTAATTAATGATTGTTTTAAATTCCATAAGAACTAAAATTTCAAATTGATTTAACGTTCATGGGCATTAGTGGGTGAAATTTTCAAATAATTTTTTTTTAAATGTATGATACTAATTTACTAATTGGTGCTAGTTAAAGTGTTGTATAGTACATGAAAATCAAATTATTTTATAAGGCGAAGGGGGGGTTTGTATCTTTCAATGGATGAGAGTGATGAAATCTAACTTTGTCAGAATTTGAACTGTTTTAGGTTGAAAGGTTCATTAAAAAAAATTATGATAACACGTCCAAAAATCAACTTAAGAAAAGTTAACACAAAAAAAAATTGGTCCTTATTTACGGTTTTGCTAATTAGTCCGTAATGAGGACCCTTATTTAATAGGTAATCCTTATTTAATAGAGATTTTTTACAGAATGACTAATATGATTGATGGTTGACAAATTCAATGACAACTTCTATCAATGTCAAATTTCAAATACGAAAGTGAGTCCTTATTTTAATAGAGATTTAAAATGGGGACCAAAATGAAATCTTAGGGTCTATAAATGCAACTAGGCATTTTTATTGTTTTAGGCAGATTAGTCCTTATTTAATAGAGATTTTTTATGGAATGACTAATATGATTGATGGTTGACAAACTCAAGGACAACTTCTATCAACGTTAAATTTCAAATACCAAAGTGAGTTGTGCCAATTTTAGACAATTTTAACTGAAAAGCCTTTTTTTTCTCATCAAATTATGCACTAGAGAAAAATAGTTCTTTTTTTTTTCTCAGATCCAAAAATTAGTAATGAGGATTGTCAGAATGAGTTGACACAACTTGATTTGTTTTAACAAAGGAGAGTACTATCTACATACTTCTTTTTACTTTTAACACGTCTTCTTAATTTTCTGTCGACGGATCGAATGAAAGATCAAAGAACAAAATTAATAAGGGATGTGTGAATATCACATCTCTTAACAAAAACTCATTAACCCTTTACCGAAATGTTGAATTTTTAGTGTTATTTCGTGTTGTGGTGGCGTACGATGTTTGTTATTCAGTACTACGGTATATTGGTATTCATTTTCACTTGAAGTGAGATGTCTTACGTTCGAACCTCGTGAATGGTGAATTCGATACCAAATTAAGTTGTCAACTATGTATTTGTGTGAATTAGCCGAATTCTCTTTCTCTTAATGTAAAAATATTAATGTACTAAAAAAAAGGTGTGCTATCCACACACTCCTTTTTACTTCTCCCACACCCCTTATTAATCTCTGTCATTTGATCTTCTTTAATTCATCCGATCTGACGGCCGAAAATTAAAAAGGTGTGAGAGAAGTAAAAAGGGATGTGTGGATATCACACCCAAAAAAAAAAAACTACAGCATCCACAGCACGTGCTTTGTGAAAGGAGTCAATCACAGATCTCTTTCATCAAGAGGATCAGCTGGTAAGGTTAAAATTCAAATAAAAAAATAGAAAAGAAAAGAACTGTATTTCCACGTGCTGCATATTGATTGGACAAGTTACGTGTCCCTTAAATGGGAGTGCGACTTCGTTGCAGTCATCCATTCTAGGTGATATTTGAGCGGCCCGACCTTCTTTCGTGTAACTAAAGTTTTGTCTCCATATTACCCCTTGTGCCCTTCCCACCACTACTTATCGTTTTGGATAAATTACAAAAAACTATCTCAACTATTGATGTCACGACACTTTCATACCTCATCTTTTAAAATTGACAATGTCATATCTCTTGTTACGAATTTGTGTCAATATTATACCTTCTGTTAGTTTGGCGTGAATTTCTCAGTTAAATACTGATGTGATTTGATCTGGGACTCATTTTCTATTAAAAAAAATTATTAAAAACTAAAAACAATCATTTAATATTTTTTAAATATTAAAATAATAAAGAAAAGTTATAATAAAAAAAACAAACCAACACTCAGTTCATCCCCTTCCCCTCTTCTCTCTATTCTCCCCATCTTCATCTTCTTCCTCCTTCTTGCAACTGCAACCCAGAAAAAAAGAAGAGAGAAAAAAAAAACCAATTTGTCTTCCCCGCTCCCACCCCCCCCCCACCCCATCTTCTCCCCGCACCCAACTTCCCCACCTTCGCACCCACCCTCTGCACCCAACCTCACACCCACTACCTGCAACCCAAAAACAAAAAAAAAAAAAAAAAAAAAAAAAAAACCAGAAAAAAATCTAGATCCTGTTGAGGTGGAATCGAGAAACCTTCACCAGGCCGATTTCAAAGGTTGAGAACCTGGGCGCGGAGAAAATGGGGGGAATGGGTGTGGAGGGAAGAGGGTGGGTGTCGGGGGGAGGGGGACTGATGAACTGGGTTTCCTTTTTTTTTTCCTTATCTATCTTCTTCTTCTTTTCCAGGTTGGGTGAGGGGGGGGGGACAGACGAATTGGGTTTCCTTTTTTTTCTACTTCTTCTTCTTCCTCTTTTTCTTCTTCTTCGTCCTTCTTCTTTCTGGGTTTATTGAGGGGGGCGGGAACTGGCAAGCATTTCGTGGGTCAATGCCATAAATAACTTGGTGTTTGTTGTGGCGGTGCAGCAAGGGCTTCTGTAACGGATTATGTCCAAGCCTCCCTGCCGGATTCTGGTTTTCTTGTTCTTGTTTTCCTCACTGTCTTCATATCCTCCAGATCCGATACTAACATTAGATGCTTGGACTCGTACGTTTCTGCCAGCACACCTTCATATCACTCTACATCTCACTATAAATACGTTAGCCAGAGTATTGCTTTTAGAACATGCTATAAACACGCAAAAGATTAGAGTTCATGGATCAAATAAAAAAGGTAGACAGTATACCCTTCACAAGCGACTAAAATCACCACCTCGGAAAGTAGACAGCGTGATGTATTCAAGCAAAACAACAATGTATTCCTTAAACCATTTCGAACCAGTCATAATTTGTTACTGGGTAGGCAGTAGGTACCCCGAACAACTGTTGCCATGAAAATGCAGCTTGCAAATAACCATTTGGAATGAGTCACATATTTCGTTTTATCCTAACAGAAGCAGTTCATGTCCTCAGTCCACTACCACAGTACCAGTGTACCACCACTACCAAAGTAACCGCCTCCCTGAACCGAACTCTCACATTCAAACAATACTGAAAACGGATAAACTTACTATGATTCTCCCAACCCAGGATCAATTCACAAGGTCAACAACCCACCCAGACAGCCATTGAATCTTGCAGTTGCCTATAATTTATCAAAACCATGATACCCCAACTTCCAACCAACACAACTAGCAATTAGCCAAATTCTATGCAAAGCAATGTAAATTCGAAAAACCAATTAACCAATATGCAATAACTTTAGCTTTAATTACAGTGAGAGTAAAGATTAAAACTTGAAAAATTGACGTAGTTATAGCAAGAGAGCAACAAAAAGAAGGATAAGAACTTACACGATGGTTTTCTGGAAAGAGTGGGACAGCTTGGAAGAGCGTCCGTAAAAGCTGACAAGGGAAGCTTCTTGCTTGGATTGAATGGCATTGGTGTATTGAGAATCCCCAGTCCTTGCATTCTTTCTTCTTTTGCTGTAAGACTTTTTTATTACAGTTTTTTCATCTCCTTTCTTTCTCTGCAAGTGCAGATTAAACCCAAAAGAAAGACTCGTTTTTTATGAGTTGAGTTTTGGGATTTGGTAGGATTGAGCTGGGGAACCGTTACCCAGTTAAGCAAGTTATCGTTTCAGAGTTTCCAAAAAGCTCCAACTGCACTTCTGAAGGTGGGGATTTTGTAGCCTGCCACGTGTCGGTTGTGGGTGAGATAAAATGGAAGGGGTGCAACTTTGTAATGTGAATTCCACACGACAATAGATTGGCTAGAGTTTGCAGGGCCCCGGGCTATTACAGAAGATCAAGGGTTTTTGTTATGGAAAGGGATCGTCTCCGGATCATTTCCTCCTAATCCACCAAATCAGGGGATCCATACCGTTAAAATTTGATCCAGCGGTTGAAGTTATTATAACTTTTAAAGTGAACCCCTGTTTGTTGAATTAAATTTCAACGGTACGGATTTTCTAATTTGGTAGATTAGGAGAAAGGAATTCGGAGAGGATCCCCTTCCTTTTGTTATCCCTAATTTGGTGTTTTTCTTTAATATAACGGTATATTTAAAACCAAAAGGAATGGGTGCTCGGCTAAACCACATAATGGGGTAACCTAAGAGTATCTCCAATGGGGGCTTTATCCATAACAAGACTACCACATTTCAAGCCTTAGTGAGAAATTTCATCCCCATGAGCTGGAAAATAGGGCTAGATCAACCACTTGGCCTAGCAACTTCCTTTCTTGAGTAACATAAAATTGGGCTACATCTAGCCCCAAAAAACAATGGATCCCACACATAAAAAAAAAAGTAACAACTCATGTGAGCAAAATTCTATCACTGTCGCTCCACTTGCGAATACATTTATACTCTCCTTTAATTTTTTTTAATTCTTTTTTGGCTAATTAATGATTGTTTTAAATTCCATAAGAATTAAAATTTTAAATTGATTTAACGTTCATGGGCATTAGTGGGTGAAATTTTCAAATAATTTTTTTTTTTAAATGTATGATACTAATTTACTAATTGGTGCTAGTTAAAGTGTTGTATAGTACATGAAAATCAAATTATTTTATAAGGCGAAGGGGGGGGTTTGTATCTTTCAATGGATGAGAGTGATGAAATCTAACTTTGTCAGAATTTGAACTGTTTTAGGTTGAAAGGTTCATTAAAAAAAATTATGATAACACGTCCAAAAATCAACTTAAGAAAAGTTAACACAAAAAAAAATTGGTCCTTATTTACTGTTTTGGCTAATTAGTCCGTAATGAGGACCCTTATTTAATAGGTAATCCTTATTTAATAGAGATTTACAGAATGACTAATATGATTAATGGTTGACAAACTCAATGACAACTTCTATCAATGTCAAATTTCAAATACGAAAGTGGGTCCTTATTTAATAGAGATTTAAAATGGGGACCAAAATGAAATCTTAGGGTCCGTAAATGCAACTAGGCATTTTTATTGTTTTAGGCAGATTAGTCCTTATTTAATAGAGATTTTTTACGGAATGACTAATATGATTGATGGTTGACAAACTCAGTGACAACTTCTATCAATGTTAAATTTCAAATACCAAAGTGAGTTGTACCAATTTTAGACAATTTTAACTAAAAACCCTTTTTTTTCTCATCAAATTATGCACTAGAGAAAAATAGTTTTTTTTTTTTTTTCTCAGATCCAAAAATTAGTAATGAGGATTGTCAAAATGAGTTGACACAACTTGATTTGTTTTAACAAAGGAGAGTACTATCTACATACTTCTTTTTACTTTTAACACTTCTTCTTAATTTTCTGTCGACGGATTGAATGAAAGATCAAAGAACAAAATTAATAAGGGATGTGTGAATATCACATCTCTTAACAAAAACTCATTAACCCTTTACCGAAATGTTGAATTTTTAGTGTTATTTCGTGTTGTGGTGGCGTACGATATTTGTTATTCAGTACTACGGTATATTGGTATTCATTTTCACTTGAAGTGAGATGTCTTATGTTCGAACCTCGTGGATGGTGAATTCGATACCAAATTAAGTTGTCAACTGTGTATTTGTGTGAATTGGCCGAATTCTCTTTCTCTTAATGTAAAAATATTAATGTACTAAAAAAAAGGTGTGCTATCCACACACTCCTTTTTACTTCTTACACACCCCTTATTAATCTCTGTCATTTGATCTTCTTTAATTTATCCGATCTGACGGCCGAAAATTAAAAAGATGTGAGAGAAGTAAAAAGGGATGTATGGATATCACAAAAAAAAAAAAAAAAAACTACAGCATCCACAACACGTGCTTTGTGAAAGGAGTCAATCACATATCTCTTTCATTAAGAGGATTAGCTGGTAAGGTTAAAATTCAAATGAAAAAATAGAAAAGAAAAGAACTGTATTTCCACGTGCTGCATATTGATTGGACAAGTTACGTGTCCCTTAAATGGGAGTGCGACTTCGTTGCAGTCGTCCATTCTAGGTGATATTTGAGCGGCCCAACCTTCTTTCGTGTAACTAAAGTTTTGTCCCCATATTACCCCTCGTGCCCTTCCCACCACTACTTATCGTTTTGGATAAATTACAAAAAACTACCTCAACTATTGATGTCACGACATTTCCATACCCCATCTTTTAAAATTGACAATGTCATACCTCTTCTTACAAATTTGTGTCAATATTATACCTTCTGTTAGTTTGGCGTGAATTTTTCAGTTAAATACTGATGTGATTTGATCTGGGACTCATTTTCTATTAAAAAAATTATTAAAAACTAAAAAAAATCATTTAATATTTTTCAAATATTAAAATAATAAAAAAAGTTATAATAAAAAAAACAAACCAACACTCAGTTCATCCCATTCCCCTCTTCTCTCTCTTCTCCCCATCTTCATCTTCTTCCTCCTTCTTGCAACTGCAACCCAGAAAAAAAGAAGAGAGAAGAAAAAAAAACAATTTGTCTTCCCCGCTCCCACCCCCCCCCACCCCCTCTTCTCCCTGCACCCAACTTCCCCACCTTCGCACCCACCCTCTGCACCCAACCTTGCACCCAACCTGCAACCCAAAAAAAAAAAACAAAAAAAAAAAGAAAAACCAGAAAAAAATCTAGATCATGTTGAGGTGGAATCGAGAAACCTTCGCCAAGCCGATTTCGAAGGTTGAGAACCTGGGGGCGGAGAAAATGGGGGGAATGGGTGTGGAGGGAAGAAGATGGGTGTCAGGGGGAGGGGGACTAACGAACTGGGTTTCCTATTTTTTTCCTTATCTATCTTCTTCTTCTTTTGCAGGTTGGGTGAGGGGGGGACAGACGAATTGGGTTTCCTTTTTTTTTACTACTTCTTCTTCTTCCTCTTTTTCTTCTTCTTTATCCTTCTTCTTTCTGGGTTTATTAGGGGGGGCGGGAACTGGCAAGCATTTCATGGGTCAATGCCATAAATAACTTGGTGTTTGCTGCGGCGGTGCAGTAAGGGCTTCTGTAACGGATTATGTCCAAGCCTCCCTGCCGGATTCTGGGAATGAAGAACCGAGAATCACAGAGGTGAAATAGGGGTTGAAACCCTTGAATTTCCAATCAAATTCGACATGCAAGGAATAAAAATTATACATGAGGTTTAATGGAAGTCAATTCGAGTCCACAAAACTTCGAATTCATCAAGCTTAAACTTGATTTTCGCCGAAGCCTCTCGGTGGGAAACTGGTAAAGAAAGAATAGGGAGTTACTTGGGTTTGTGGTGGGGGGAGGGGGGCGAATTAGGTTGGGTTAGGGTTTTTTTTTAATTTTTTTTCTTCTTCTTTTTCCTCTTCTTCTTCCTCCTCCTTCTTCTTTTTGGGTTTGATAGGGGGGAGGAACTAGGTTGGGTTGGGTTTTTATTTTTTCTTCCTCCTTTCTGGGTTGTAGGAAGATGGGGATGGACGAACTGACCTAAGGTTTTTTTTGTTGTTTTTTTATTTACTTTTCTTTATTATTTGAAAAATTCATGGCCAAGTAACGGAAGGTATAACATTGGCACAAATTCGTAAGATGAGGTATGACATTGTCAATTTTAAAAATGAAGTATGAAAGTGTCGTGACACCAATAGTTGAGGTAATTTTTTGTCATTTACCCTATCATTTATGTTTTAGGAGATCCAGTAGATCCTCAACTCATATTCATTTATCGTACATCGTGCAGTCAGAAACAAGATCGGCTCAGGCTCAGTGCAGGCAGAGCGACCGTCCGAGGCCCTAAAAAATTGGGGGCACCAAAATTATTAGGGTAGTATATTTATATATGTTTTTATAAGAGTATAAATTTATAAAATTTGGTTTAGTAACAAAGAAATTTAACTAGAACTGGTGGTTTTGTTGTTTTAAATTAATGAAGAGGTCTTAGGTTCAAAACACCATGTGTGCTTATTTACATTCTAGTTTTTACAAATTTCTTTTCATAACTGTATAAATTTACAAAATTTAGCTAAATGATCAAGAAGTTTGATTAGAAACAGTGGTTTTTTTTTTTGCTAAAATTAATTAGAGGTTCTAAGTTTGTTTATTTTTTTTTCAATTTTTACAAATTTTTGTTTGGTTGTTAATTTATTTACTAGCTAGTAGCTATGTGGGTTGTCATTTTAAACATCCGTTCCAATTCAAGTCTAATCTTCAACAAAAAGTACCGCATAGACTAAATTCTTAGACCAAATTTGCAAATAATATTATGTGTCATCAAAAGGTTTAATTCAGTGTTCATTCATTACTTATACATATCCTTAAATACTTGAAAACATTATTAGTTTTTTAGTCTTATATTGACGAGATTAGTAAATAAGAAAAAAATACTTTATACAAAAACACTTTAAAAGTTAAGATGGAAAACAAAACTCATAATCTATCTACTTGCAAGCCCGAAGTTTTTTTTTGTTTCCTTCTCTCAATACAAAATAAATTAGTTATTCCGTGTTTCTAAATTATTGAGTTTGAAGTGTTTTTCTAAATATAATTTTATCGATGTCTTACGTGTGAAAACAAATAATTTTTTTTATATGAAGTGAGGGCATATTTTTGGCGTCGCCTCAGGCCTCAAAAATCTCTGGACTGACACTGGTCAGAAATCATTGTAAATTTTTTTATTTAAAATTGAATATAAATAGTACCTGACGAAAACTGACCGCACGATATACGATGAACAAATGTGATTGGAGAATCCGAGTCTCATATTTTAGTACCATTGTTTCCCAACATAATTTTATACTTGGTCCATGAAATCTTTTATCTTCTTTTAGCATTATCACATCACATATTTATACCCCATTAGTGTACCATCTTAAAATATCGCACATTCTAAATTCACTTAAGCGGTGTTGGGGTGTGCTAAAGGTGAAATGGAACAGGGCCTGAATTTCTAAGGACCCCAAAAATTTTCTTCCTCCTGCCTGTTACATATGAGTATAAATTTTCTTATAAAAAAGTTTTTGGCTAAAAAGAAAAATTATGATCATGTTATTTTATCTATATTACAATTGATTAAGTGGAGTCTACACTTTCCTCCACTTTTCTCTAGCAGTAGAAAAACTTGTGTATTATTTTCTTTCACTTTTCTCTAGCAATACAAAATGATGTATTACTTTCTTCCAAAAATATAAGCGTATTTTCGTATCTCTTTTCCAGTCATACTCCATTTTTTCATGGATGAACCCTAAATCATAATTTCATGGTAGATAGACATTATTTAATTAATAAGAGTGAGATGTTGATTTCAATTAAATTTGAATTTAAATAGTTAAATTCTATATGAATATATTGTTAAAAATATTATTATTTTTCAAATAAAGGGAATATTTTTATTAAATTCGCGCATATCCTTTAAAATGTCATAAACTCCCAGCACTTAAGATGGTACACCCTTCCAATTGGCAAACCCAATAATCAAGAAATGTGTATATATTTTTTTTAACAAATGATATTATTTACAGGAAATGAGAGGTGATGAGTTTAGCCTCATAATAAGTTAACAATAATGTGATTCAATTTTCACTTAAAACCTCTTATTTATAAGTGAAAGAGAAATACTAAATAAGATTTTAAGAGTTCAAATAACAGTTCCAAGAAGTCATGTAAGATACTTTTCAATTTGTTGGTAAAATATGAGTTAGTATTTACAACAACAATATGTCTGGTTACGCAACCTTTTAATTTATCCACCATACATTACCAAAACAAATAGAAAAATAAAAAGAAAAAAGAAAAATAATTAACGAGGGGTTTAGAGAGAGAAACTTTCACAGCCCTTCATTCCCACCCAAAAACCCCTCATCAAACTTCAAAGGGCATCAAAACGTGACCCCCTCCCTCTCTCTCTCTCTCTCTCTCTTTCTCTCTCTTTCTCTCTCTCTCTCACAGATAACATAGTTTTTGAATACCATAAAAAGAACCCAGAGAGACTTACAAACCCCTCTCTCTCTACAAAAACCAACCCCAAGCCAAAACCCTTGTGTTTCTCTCTCTCTAGAAATGGAGTCACTGGACTCACTCGACGACATCCTCGACTTCCACTCCGACGACGCCGGCGCGGAAGATAAAGCCCATGACTTTAAACCCTCCATTGCTCCCTCTGGGGTTTTGTGCCCTGATGATCCTAGCCGTCCGTTTTCTCAAACAGTAAGTTGCTTGATTAACTACCCACCATTTCTGGCTTTGTTTTGTTCTTTGGGGGTTACAGGCCGTAGCCAACCGATTCCGTTTCCGAATCGGCCCGAGACTCGGCTTTGTGGGTGTTTGCCACGTGTTCACCCAGGTTGGTTTGGGTTTGGACCGAGTTAACTGGGGCGAGTTGGTCCAAGTTTGGGTGTGGGTGTGGGGGATGGTGGCTTTGGAGTTGTGATTTGATTAACAGCCATTTTTGTATAATGACGATTTTGCCCCCATCGGTATAGGAGCATTTACGGAAATACCGAAGTTTTTTTTATACAAATGGGTCAAGACTTTCGCCCATGTATTTTACCACCCATTTTATTTTATTATTATTATTTTAACAAAACAATATTGAACGGGATTGCTTTGATAGTGCCATTGCCACAAATGTGATAGGAACAGTGAACCAAGCCTTCCTTACTTTGTCCAACATCCTACGTGGCAAAACTCTTGGATTTTGTTGCCCTTTGATTCCCTAACACATGGCGGGGGATTAGCCTGATCGGTTTTTACGCGATCAACTCAAAATCTCCACCGAGTCAGCTCACTGTTTTTATGTTCACTTGCAGGAGGAGGGTGTGGAGGAGGAGCTAGAATGGCTGTCAAACAAAGACGCGTTCCCGGCGGTGGAGACATTCGTTGACATTAACCTTCTGATCGGGCAACCAGCGGGCATTGGCACGGACAAGCACCAAAGCCCTGTCTCGGTGCTTGACAACGGCACAACCCCCACCACCACCCTCATGAGCAGCTGTGGGACTCTCAAGCCCCCTCAGGGTGCCCGAAGCAAGGGCCGCCGTAGGCGCGAAAGCTCCAGCTTCCCAGGCACTCTTGAGGAGCACGTCTTTTGGAGCCAATCTAACAACTGCAAAAAGGATGACAAGACAATAGTGAAAAGAACAACAGGGATGGCGATGATTGGGAGAGTATGCCAGCATTGCGGGGCTGATGAGACCCCACAATGGAGGGCAGGTCCCCTTGGACCGAAAACCCTGTGTAATGCTTGCGGGGTAAGGTACAAGTCCGGAAGGCTTGTTCCTGAGTACCGCCCTGCAAGTAGCCCAACTTTTTCAAGCAAGTTGCATTCGAATTCACACAGGAAGATAATGGAGATGAGGAAGCAAAAGCACGGGACGGGGATGTCAGCTTAGCCTGAGGATGATGGGTAGGCTAATTGTGGGTAGTCGACTTTTTTCCGTTTTAAGATTAATTTGGAGCTTGTAGGGTTGCTGTAATGGGGGTTTAATGGTGGTTAGTGTTTGCTCCTTGTTTTGATGAAATGACCACAGCTAGGTGAAATTTTGAATTGTTGTGTTTGGTTATGTTGTAGACTAGTAAACAAGATCGTGTTTTTGTTGTTTATCAAATTTTAATTCTTTGCTCTGTTAGCTTCCCAGGCGATTCAGGGGAGCAGCTCTTTTCGAACCAAGCCCACAAGGACAGCAAGGATGGCCGGATAAAAGCTAAACAGCAAGGACAACAGTTGGGAGAAAATGTCAGCATTGCGGGATTTAAAAGACCCTGCGATGGCGGGCAGCTCTCATTGGAAAGTAAACCTTGCGTAATTCTTGTGGGATTAGGTACAAGTCTGAGATGATTGTCAGAAAATGCCAGCACTGCAGGACCAAAGAGACCCTGCAATGGCTGGCAAGCTCCACTGGAAAGAAAACCTTGTGTGATGTTGCCGTGTTAGGTACAAGTCCAAGATGATTGGGAGAAAATGCCAGCATTGCGGGACTGAAACGACCCCTCAATGGCGACCAGGTCCCCATGGAAATAAAACCTTGTGTGATGCTTGTGAGGTTAGGTACCGAAAGTCTGGGAAGCTTGTCCCAGAATACTGCCCTGCAAGTAGCCCAACTTTCTCGAGGGAGTTGCATTCGAATAACCTCAGCAAGGTAATGGTGAGTACGCATTTTCGTGTTGTTTCTTTATAAGGGTTAGTTCTGTGTTTCATTGCGTTTTTACTTGGCTAAACTTTAACTCTGATGCATGGTAGTATGAGTACCAGTGAAGGTCCTGTAAAGTGGTTTTACCTTCACGGTTTTAGGTTCCAGGTTTTGGATAATCTGAAGTGTCTACTTATATCCTGTGTTGTTAAAGGGGAAGTGATTTTCGCTCCTCTTTCTCGCCGCGCACTCATTTTCTTTAGCTTCCTCGTTTTTCCCTCTCGTTGAGATTGAGTAAATCAAAGCATAAGCGACGGATACAACCCAGATGGAGAGTACACGAAGAGAAAAGGTGAATGCGAAAATCACTTTCGACTGTTTAAAGTGTCGAATTCCCTTGTTTGCTTAATTAGAATTTGGGCCATGTGGTTGATCTAGACTTGTTAGTTTGGGCTAGACTTTCTTATGTTGGACAATGCAGTATTCTAAACTACGATGAGGGAATTCGAATTTGAGTCACAGCGTTCTGACCGCACTGCTCTAAGCCAACTCTCGTTTAACTAACGGATGCGAATAGTATTAAGTCTTCATAAACTATGTCATTTTCTTGTATCAAATTACGTTTAACGGCTGAAAGGGACGATTAACATCCACCAATGCTTTTTATTGACACCCATAAAGACCTATGGAAGCCCATAAATTTAAATTGTTTTAATGACATTTCTATCCCACTGCCAGATGATTCAAACGAACAGCTTATATGTTAGAAAACAAAAGGGAGTTGCTACTAACACTCCCAAAAACAAATATCTTTTCCTTGCTTCCCTAAAGAAGTCACCGTTATTTACCTGCTAACACAGTTCGAGACATGCAAAAGCAATTCACTGAAATTTTAGGGGTTGCTTGATAACCATTTGTTTTTTCTTTTTAGTGTTTAGTTTTCACCTTTTTTTTTTTAAATTGAAATTTTATTTGGTAATTACTTTCTGTTTTTAGTTTTAAAAAATGTGAACTAAAACTCAAGGCTAATCTTTGAAAACTCAAGGAAGTAAATGAAAACTTAAAATAGATACCATATAAGAATTTAGCTTTCAAAAAAGTGACAAGTGAAAATGAAATGATTATTAAACTGCTCCTAAATGAAAACCCTAGTCTGGAATTGGTCAATCTACACCAAAAATACCACAAAAATACCATATACTCTTTTTGTCCTTGTTATTAGTTTTTTCTTTTGTTGGAAAATGATGCTAAAACCAACTTAATCAATAATGAATCTAGATCGGCACATTCCATGTCGATTCTCACAAACAAAACTAATTGAACAAGAAAGAGGATTATCAAAGTAAAAATTGCTAAATCTAAATTAAGACTATAGTTTGCTAAACTATCCTCCACAAATTTTTTTTATATGTAGATATACCTAATATCTCATTGCCAAAATCTTGAAAGAAACTCTCAACAAGCCAAAACAATGGGACCCAAAGCATGATTATTGCTAGCAGCTTGAAACACTAAATGGATTGTGAGTCCAGAGTGATTCCACCAATCATTTATCAATTTGTAATCTTCATATCAATTGTAAGCCCAAGTAAAGACCTAATAGCTCAGTAGTGAGAATCTCACATGTGCCCAAATTGGTGCAAAATCCAGAAGTCTATTTACCATCAGAATCCCTTAAAGCATCACCTGCTCTAATAGATTTATTATTTCACTTTTTGCAACCATTAACATTAATCTTAAACCACTATGAAGGAGGAGCTTCCCAATAGAACAATGATTCAATCTTATGAGTTTAGCCTTCAACTATTCATGAAGATAAGTACAAATAGCGACTTTAGGCTCATCAGTCATTGCAAAGTTCTACTAAAAAATAAATTTATTTCACTAATACCAAATAAACTAACAAGCAACTAAAAAAAATAAAATAAAATAAAATTTAACCTCCACTCTAAATCTCCCAATAGCGGTGAGGTCAAAATGAAGCCAATCGTGAAAATCAATAAGTGTTGATTATACATTCTCAACCCCTGCCAAACTTCTCTTGCCCTAGGAAAATCTTTAAAAATATTGTTTGTACCATACTTGACCAATCTTGAAACTACTGAGCACCGGTCAACGTTATATTGTCAAGGACCCAGAAGAGTTTCCCTCCAACCAGGAGGCCAATCACAACGCGACACGTGTCGACATCAGAAGCCAATCAGAGCGCGACACGGGTCAACATCAGAAGCCAATCACAACACGACACGTGTCATTGTCAAAATGAAAGTAGAAACTCTCTTCTATAAATAGAGATCATTCTCTCACAATATTTCCTATTGTCATTTGTACTAAATCATTCACTAGTACTCACTAAAGGAGAGCTTGAACCTATGTACTTGTGTAAACCCTTTACAATTTATGAGAACTCCTCTACTCCGTGGACGTAGCCAATCTGGGTGAACCACGTACATCTTATGTTTGCTTCCCTATCCCTATCTATTCACATACTTATTCACACTAGTGACCAGAGCAATCTAGCGAAAGTCACAAACTTAATACTTTCTTAATTTGTGAACTACTTAAAATTTGTTTCTGTCCTGTTTTTGTTCGATTTAATTTAAATAGCAAATCAACTCCAAAAATTCTAAACATTTGTATGAGTGTAGCTCTGTATGTCTAGTGTCTTCATATAAAATTTCGTAGAATTTTGACAAGTGTAAGTTGGTCTAATAATTATTTTTCGATGGCTGACCAGTAGGGACAGCAGCCCAGCTTATGTGACATTTTAAGTAGTTAGATAAAACAATCTTCTGCGGGAAAGACCCTTATTTTCATATGCTATAATTGACAAATCTTAGTGTTAATAAGGAAAACCAATAGGACATTTGTGTGCTACTTTGTGGTGTACTTTTAATCCTATCATACATCTTGTGTTTGCTTCCCTATCCCTATCTATTTATTTACTTATCCACACTAGTGATCAGAGCAATCTAGCGAAGGTCACAAACTTAACATTTTCTGTTGTACCAAAGTCCTCACTGCTTTTGTGCATCAACAAATATGATCCACTGATTCAAATCCACAAGTACATCTTTGAAACTCAGGGTTATTAGTCATACCCCTTTTTAGCCTTTGATTATTAGTTAGGAGTTTATCAAGAGAGAGCAACCACAATAAACTTTGAACTTTTGAAAGAATTTGAAGTTTCCGAATGAGATTCCATTGCCAATTAGGAAAACCACTAAAACAACTGGCCAACATATAAGCAGATTTCACAGAAAAATTACCATCACTAGTTCCACTCTAGATACACTTATCAGCCAAAGCAACAAAACCAACTGTAACACTAATAATTTGTTCAACGATCTCCTTTGGTAAAACAAATACCATTTTACCAATATCTCAATAATTATTGTAATAATAATTAGCTACAATAGCCTTAAGCATATCATTGGAGAGCAGATAGCTAGCATGATAAAGCAAAAACTACATATAACAAGTTTGTTAGCCCAAAATTTTACCGTATTACCATTTCCAATTCCCCATAGTAGCCTCTCATGCAAAAGTTTAGTCTCTTCAAAAACATCTTTCCAAGTGCATGAAGAGCCTAAAGTAGTTTTATCTTTGAGTACCTGATCCATATCACCTTTAATATGGTTGCCGTGGAAATCTTTTGCCCAATGATACCCTGCGTCAATCTCTAATAGTTCTTAGCAAGAAGAGCCAAATTCATAACCCTCATATTTTTCAAGCCAAGCCCACCAAGAGACTTTGGGAGGCAACCTGGCTCCATTTAACCAAGTTAACTTTATTTTTGGATTGAGTGGGCCCCACACAAAATTCTTATTCAATCTATCAAACTGATCACAAATGATAACTGCTAATTTCACTATCTGCATACTGGGATAGCAGAGGTGAAAGATTGAACAAGAGTGGCCCGACCAGCAAGAGATAACGAATTCACTTTCCAAGCAGAAAGTCGAGCTTGCACCTTCTCTACGAGGTCTTTGTTGGAGTGTTTAGTAATATGAGAATGAATGAGCGGAACTCCCAAATACTTCCCCAAAGTCATGAGTTCGAGGATAACCACAAATGTGACTAAGATCAGTAGCCATTCCACGATTATTCTTAGGAAAGCAATAGATTCTCGATTTTTCATAGCACATTTGCAGTTCAGAAGCCAAACAAAATTTATCAAGTCCGAGATGATTGACAGAAAATGCCAACTCTGCAGAACCAAAGAGACTCTGCAATGGCTGGCAAGTTCCCCTACAAAGAAAACCTTGTGTGATGTTGGTATGTTAGGTACAAGTCCAAGATGATCGGGAGAAAATGCCAGCATTGTGGGACTGAAAAGACCTCTCAATGGCAACCAGGTCCCCATGGAAATAAAACCTTCTGTGATGCTTATGCGGTTAGGTACCGAAAGTCTGGGAAGCTTGTCCCAGAATACCGCCCTGCAAGTAGCCCAACTTTCTCGAGGGAGTTGCATTTGAATAGGCTCAGCAAGGTAACCGTGAGTATGCATTTTCGTGTTGTTTCTTTGTAAGGGTTAGCGTTGTGTTTCTTTTGATATTGTTGACCCTAAACACTACGAAGCTTATGTGGTGAGCAGGCCGAGTAATCTATAAGCTAACTATGTCATTCGATGAATGCGGGAGTGCCAACTCGTCGGCCGAGCTCGATCGAGGAGTAAATTTGTTGATGTTGCATTGGGCGCGCAGTTGACTTCTGCGTCTTGCGATTGCGACTGAGGAAGGAACACGTCTCGGCCTCTTGGGTTCTTGAACCTGAAGACAAGGCTACTATTCTTATGAAGTTCACGAATCGTCGTCGTCGGATTCGGTCATAGTGATGTTATTCGTCAAAGTAAACTCACGCCGAATCGACACCAAAGTGTAAGGGCACAAATACTCAAAGCAAATATAAGTCTTAATAGTGAACGTGGTTCAGCCGTCTGAATGCCAAACTCTAAATCCCACTTGAGAGTATCCAATCATAAAATAACTCGGCGTGCAATGCGCCGAGCTCAGTAAACTGTAACACCTCACTTCGTCGAGAAGGTTAATGAGATGACATCAATCAATAAGGATTCGGAAATCCTTCTCGACCGAGACTTGGATAGGTAACCAATTGTCCTCGCCGCAGTGTTGTTGATGCCAACGGAAGATGCTACGAGATTGGCTGATTCTACGACGACAGAGCTATCTATGCCGACTTAAGATATCACCGGTTGCTTTCACAGTGCTGTTGATGCCAACAGAAGATGTGTCAGCGAAAAGAGAAAATAAAAATCTTAAAGTTGTTGAGAGAGTTTGCACATGACAGTTGTGTGTTGAATTGGAGGGGCTCGAATGATGGACAACCTCATCTATTTATAGCACTGGATACCTTTAAGGTCAAGTTAAACCCCTACTCGGACTAGGTCTTCTTCTCCTGATCAAACACCAACTCGACCAGTCATATTCTCACTATAATTGTGAACCTGGTCCTTTATTAAGCCGGATTCACTTTTGGGTTATTAATCCTGCCAACACTCCTTATTGCGCTAGGACTCGACTTGTCTTGCAGCATGACCTAACCGACCTAGATTTGGAGGTTCGCGTGCTAAACGATCCATGTACCTTTGTCGTAAGGCCTTCCAGGCCGAGGATGATTTTACACTCGGCCCAAACTAATATTTTGGGCCCAAACATTGCCCCCTCGCTTCTGAGGTCATCGGCCTGAATTATTTGGTCGAGTTCCGACCTTGAAGAAGCAAATCTAACACTCAGAACCCAAATACTCTGTTTCCAAGGCGCATTTATTGAGCACGATTGCACGCTCTTGATCCTGTTGACCAATACACCACGTGGCATCCTTTAACACGGCCAATCCCTACTAATGACGTCTAAGGCGTGCGACTCCCTGAACCGTCATGACGTCATGACTTTGTTGCTGAACATAACCATGCCACCTCAATCCGTGAGCCATTCGTCATCGTACAGACGCCGAAACGTCTTTTGCCATAAATCTCGCTGCCACACGCAATTGTGCGCCCCCAAAACACGAAACCCTCGGTCTTCTCAACTGAATTATCTGAATGTTCATAATGATCAGCGAATTCTTAGGTCGATTTTACCCTTCATTTTGAATTTCGAACGATTGCACTTCCTTCCACAATTCTATAAATACCGGAATTCTTTCATTCGTATTTTACGCTTTCCAATTTTCTGAAATTTCTTGCCATCGCTCTCCAGTGCATCTCTTCTTTCCAGGTCTTCGTCTTCAATCCTCAACCTAGAAAGTTGTTTTCTTGTCACCCTTTCAAATCATTCACCATGGCCTTCTTTATCTCCAAGCTTTCTAAAGAATGTGACCAATGCTAGAAAATCATCGATTGGAGTTCAATCAAGACCATCCGATTTGAGAGTGACATGAGTACCCCTTATCAAATCTTGGGTCCTCTCTTTAAGGCGGTAATACCATCAACTATCACTGGACTTCTCCAGGAGCACTGCCTATCACCCTTGTTACAAGGGTTTGAATGGTCGAAGTGGGATGTGGCGAGGCCTCAGGGCTCTTGGCCTTCGATTACTACAACCTGGGTAGCCTGGGTTGTAAGAATGGAAAAACTCTTTGGCGAGCAATGGAAAGCCCTAAGCATCTACGACGCCATTCACTTCTCGTCTATGGATATCATCCTGGACAAGAAGCTCCTCCTAGCGGCCTTATGCTTCTGGTGTTCGGCCACTAACACCATGGTCCTCCCTCTCGGCCCCATCGACCCCACTATCCTTGATCTTACTGCCATCCTGGGGACTTCCCCGATCGGAATCCCAATCGACGCTGCCCTCTCTAGGTATCCGTCGAATTTTAACTTGAAGGCACTCTTCAACAAACGGGCCCTTGAGACGCTAGGCGGTGAGGGCCAAACACCCTCGAAAGAAGAGGTTTACAAGCTTCACAAGAACTTCTTCAACTATAACACCCTCTATCTCCATTTTGCCGGCCGAAAAGAAGAGGCTTTGCGAGAAGGAGAACACGAGGCTTTCTTCTTCTATTGGTACAACAAATTTATCTGTTGTACCAAATCTAACAAGTGTCTGGTCGACAATATGCCAATGGCCGAAGCTCTAGCTAGCGGTCACACTCTGGCACTCAGCTAGGCCATTATCGCCTATCTCCTACGTTGCTTGGCTGAAACGACCCTGGATAAGGTCGATCCACAGCAAAATGGTCCCCTCTAGGTCTTCCAACTCTGGCTGCAGGTCTACTTTGCTCCTATTCGGCCAACGATTGTTGATTTCTCGCCCAAGGAAGTGCTCGGCCCTCAGCCGGCTTTTTGGCCAATCCCCCTTCACCAAGCCGAAGAAGTGTTCAGATACTTTTTCGCTCTTGACGACCTTTCTAATGACGAGTTCTTGATCTACCGTCGTTGAGAATACCCTTCGTCGATCAGACTCCCTACATCAACGTGGGACACGGACGAAGATGCTGACCTTCGTCAATCATGAGGGTCCTTCGTGCTTGCCTGTGACTTACCTCTCGGTTGTGAGGGTCGCCGAGCGGGTTGGGAAGTGTATCATCCCAACTTCCTCGCTTGGCAGCTTGGCTACCTCCAAGGTTGCCCAGTCCCCCTTTTTTCCTCACGGTCCGTCCTAAGCCGCGGATATGAACCTGGCTCTTCCGAGAAGGAATGCAACGACGCCAAAAGAGAGTTCCAGGAGCGGTGCCAAAAATTCCGCCTTCGACCGGTCACTCCAGAACCTCTTTGCAATGACACATTCGGTGATTGGTGGGAAGAATTTACCCGACTGTTTTTTGGTGTTCCGGTCGAAATCGTTCTGAATAAAGTCTTCGGTGATCGACCTAAGAAGGCTCATGCCCCCCAACCCCAAGGTAACGATTTATTTCTACCTTTTTCTTCAATTTTGAACTACCGATTTGTGATTTATTTCTACCTTTTTCCTTCAATTTTGAACTACCGATCTGCTTTGCTGATGTGCTTTTACTTTCTCAGGTAGTCGGTCGTTGAAAAAGGTGGAGGTGGTTACTGCGGCGGCGGCTGAGAGAAAATCGATCGTCTCTAAGAAAGCTAAGACCGCTGCGCAGGCCTTGCTGAGCAAACGACCTTGTCAAGAAGCCGAGCCGACCATCGAACCCACTCGGCCTGCCAAGCAGGTAAAAAAACTGGCGAAGAAATGAGAACGGGAGATTCATGTTATCTCTAGTCAAACTACGAGAGTAACAACTCCCAATGTTTCCTCTTCTCCCCCCATCGCATAAGCCTTGGTTGAGAAACGGTCAATTCCGGCCGAAGGAACAGTCCAAGCACGACCTGTTTCTGAAGTTGGTAAACCAGTTGTTGTTCCACCGGTTGAGGCTGCACTTGTCCTGGAAGCCACAGTCACTGTGACCGAGAAAACTCATCCTGACAATCCAAAACCCTCGGCCTTCGTTCTGGAAGAGAGCGACGGTAGTGACGAGGTTCCTCTGGCGAGTCGCCTTCAACCAGGCCATCAACCTCCTCCTGTGTCTGAGGCGGCTGTCCAAGTTGGCCCTTCTACGGTCGACCGTGGTAAACGACCTGCTGAAGAACCAGAAGCGACAGCGGAAACGCCTGTTCATCCGCAGGACCAAGACCTCGATATTCCTCCGCAGGAAGTTACTTCGGCCTTCGTAAGTACCCCTATTGCCTTTCCTTGGTTATTTTTCTGCCATAGAATTCTAAACCGGGAAAATACTAAATGTCAGGTGCCTCATCCTGTGTCCAAAGCGGCTATCCAAGGTGGCCCTTCTACGGCCGACTACGGCAAACGACCTGTTAGAGAGCCAGAAGCGACGGTGAAAACGCTCGCTCATCCGCAGGACCAGGACCTCAATATTCATCCACAATAAGCCACTTCGGCCTTCGTAAGTACCTCCTACCGCCTTTCCTTGGTTATTTTCCTGCTATAGAACTCTAAACCAGGAAAATACTAAATGTCAGGTGCCTGCACACTTTTTTCATCGAAAATTCTATGCGCAGAAGGGTGTTATCTATCTTTCTTGGCCGCTTCAGTGGCCATCGAATGTAGATAATCTCCATCGGCCGCGTGAACTGAGAAGCAGTCTAAGACACTGGGCTCGGCCATTAAGTTCTTTAGGTTCGAGCAATGATCCTGAAGATATAGCCGAAGTCTCATCTCGGCAGGTTAAAAAAAACAAAACCTTCTTGCTACCCTTTTTTGTGACTTCCTTGAGCTTAAACTGATTTTTTGTGTGTAGCCTTCATGGGAAGTCGAGTTCAAAGCCTTCTTGTCTAGCACTACTGGAGCAGCTGGTCCTTCGGCCACCACAACTGAAACTGCTGATTCAATTGCTCTAGCTTGGTTGCAAGATGTCTTGTCTCTCTCGGCATCACAAGTCCTTGAGCGCAAAGGTCTTGATTTGCTAGGTGCATGTCTAAATGACCTCAGAACCGATGGTCAACTGAGCGGCGAGGCTGTCGTTTAGGCGTCATCCGCTTTGGAGCGGGTTTCGAAAACCTTTAGTATATTTGAGAACGCTCTGAGGGCCGAACAAGACTTGCAAGCTACCACGGCTGTCCAAGACGCTCTCCGTCCAAAGATTGATGCTTTAAAGGCAAAAGGGGAGGCCTTAGCCGACCTCGACCGTCAAATGACCGAATTGGCAAAACGAAGGTCGGCCATTGCTTCTGATCTTGCGAAGGACTTCGAGTCAGGCGGCAAAGTTTGTTTAACCGAGTATGCAGCGAGCACAAAACGGGTTGAGCAGTTGAAAATGGATGGACATAATGGGCGAGGTGATGTGGTTGGAGCTGAAGGCCTTGCTCGGCACTCTTTTTCCTTCTTCGCCCTGATTTTATTAAATGTAAACTAATTGACCTACTCAATTTCAATTTGTATATTCTCTTATCGATCTTAATGAACTGACTTTCTACTCCCGCACCTCCCATATGACCGGATAGTACTTCTTTAAAAACTTCCCATTGATTGGCAATTTGTGAACTAAACCAGTCCGGTCTCTAAGATGATATGCGCCTTTAACGAGAACCTTATGTATGACGAAAGGCCCTTCCCAAGTAGGCGACCATTTTCCGAACCTAGGGTCTTTAATTCCTATGGGCAACACTGTTTGCCAAACTAATTCTCCTTCGTCGGATGTTTTTTGTCGGACCTTTTGATTGTATGCTCGCTCGGCAATCTGTTTTTATGCCACCAACAAGTTATAAGCGTCGAGTCGCGCTTCTTCTAAGTCTTCTAACTCCTGTCTCATCGACTGATTATATTCGGCGCTGAACAGACTACTCTGTTCAATTGTTCGTAACGAGTTTATGCTTAGCTCGACTGGTAACATTGCATTGTGTCTGTAGGTTAGTGCATACGGGGTTGTCCCAGTCACCGATCGGAGTGATGTTCGATATGCCCTTAAAGCCTCATTTAACTTTAAATGCCACATGCCAGGCCTCTCTTTTATTATTTTTTCGAGAATGCCGATCAACACTTTGTTACTTGCCTCGACCTGCCCATTTGCTTATGGGTAATATGGTGTAGACTGTTCAAGCCGAATTTTCAAACTTGCCGTATATTCCTTAAACCTTTTAGCTGTAAAAACTGTGCCATTGTCAGTTATAATCATTTCTAGTATGCCAAATCTGGTCAAAATGTGTTATTCCACAAAGTCGCAAACTTCTTTAGACGTTAGCTCGACATACAATTTTGCTTCGACCCACTTAGTGAAGTAATCGGTTGCTACCAGTATCCATGCATGCTTGGCAGCCCCGAAAGATGGTGTGATTTTGCCGATTACGTCCATGGCCCATCCTCTAAACGGCCATGGTTTAGTGATCGAATGTAATGACTCGGTCGGGACCTGTTGTATAGGACCAAAAATCTAACATTGTATGCACCCTCGTGCGAACTCAATACAATCCTTTAATATTCTTGGCCAAAAATAACCGTGTCGTCGAAGCAACCACCGCATTTTACGTCCGGACTGATGAGCTCCACAAACCCCTTCATGGACTTCTGTGATTGGTTGAGCACTCTCTTAAGGGTCGAGGCATAGCAGTAATAGACCATCCTCACCCTTTCGGTATAACTCATTTTGGTACATGACATAGTTTGTGGCGTGAACTTCTTGCGACTGTGTTTGCCATTGGGATTGTAGAGATACTGCATAATGGGCTTTCTCCAATCATCCGGTATTGCCTCGACGGTGCAAACTTCTATAAGGTCTTGTTGGTCTAACAACGACAGTAAGGACATGACCCTGGTGCGTATCACATTGTCGCGTCGGAGGACTTGCTGGTTAACCAAGGCTGGGTATAGCTGTCGTAACACAAGTATTTCTCGACCTAACTTGCCTCCCAAAAGTTGGGCACCGGAGGTGATTTGAGCCAATTCGTCTGCGTCGGTATTATGGATCCGAGAAATATGTTCGAATGTAATACCATTGAAGGATTCGGCCAAATAGCTGACGGCCATGTGGTAGGGTGCCATGGTACAACTCATGCATCGAAAAGACCCATTAAGTTGGTTAATCATAAGTTCAAAGTCGCCGAGGATGAGGGCACGAGTCGCCCGCAAGTCATTAAGGATGCCAAGGCCGATGATGAGGGCTTCGTATTCGGCCTAATTATTTGTGCATTCAAAATCCAGCTTGAGCGAAAAATACCAACGATCGTGGTTTGGGGATTGAATGACAATGCCGACGCCAGCCGAGGATGAAGTACTTGAGCCATCAAAGTACATCGTCCAGTAGTTATCGTGCACTTCAACCATGCCGATTTCGATGTCGGTGCCCCCAAAACCATAGGGGGAAGGGTGCTGAGCGAGGAAATCAGCCAGTGCCTGGCCTTTGACAGCTTTCTGGGGCACGTATTGCAAGCTAAACTCGGACAACGCCATTGTCCACTTCCCAATTCGGCCTTTTACGATTGGTCGAGTGATCATGTAGTGAATGACATCGGTCTGGGCAATGACTTGTGTGACCGATGGGAGCATGTAATGCCGAAGCTTGGAGGCGGTGAAGAATACGGCGAGACAGAGTTTCTCGACGGCGGAATTATTGATCTCCGGTTGATTGAGATTTCAACTGAGGTAGAAAATAGCATGCTCTCGTCCAGCATCGTTGTCCTGCGTGAGGAGGCAGCCGATAGACTCTTCGGCCGTCGAGATATATAGCTTGAGAGGCTTACCGCGCCGGGGTGGGACAAGGACAGGTGGTGACGTAAGGGAGACTTTGATTTACGTAAACGCCGCCTGATGCTCATCTTTCCACTCAAATTTATCTGAGTCTTTAAGTTTCAAAAGCGTAGAGAACGCTTTCATTTTTCCCGCCAAGTTGGCTATAAATTGACGGAGAAAATTTATCTTACCGAGTAAAGATTGTAGTTGTTTCTTCGTCGTCGGGGGTGGAGCATTGATGATTGTGCGTGTTTTATTTTCATCCACTTCAATCCCACAGTGATGCACGATGAAGCCGAGAAAATTACCGGCCGACACACCGAATGCACATTTGGCAGGATTCATTTTGAGGTTGTGTTGACGCATATTGAGGAAAGCATGTCGAAGATCATCCAGATGTGTCTGCTGGTGTTTAGATTTAATTACAACATCGTTAATATAGACTTCGACGATGGTTCCAATTAAATCATGAAATATGGTGTTCATTGCCCGTTGGTATGTGGCGCCAGCGTTTTTGAGGCTGAATGGCATGACAACCCATTCGTAAGTGCCGAGTGCCCCCAGGCAGCGAAAAGCAGTCTTGTGCACATCGGCTTCGGCAATGAAAATTTGGTTGTACCCGGCATGGCCATCCATAAAAGATAAGATCACATGATTAACAAATTCGAAATCGGCATTGTATACTCATCTTTGGAAGTTTCCAGATTCAGATTTCTGAAGTCGATGCAAATGCGCAATGCACCATTTTTCTTTAAAACAGGAACGATATTGGCCAACCATTCAACGTACCGAGCTATTCGAATGAACCCTGCTTTCAAAAGCTGAACCAGTTCGTCCTTTATGGTAGCTCCAAGCAAAACAATCTTTGAACTCCTCAAGCAGGGCACGAAGTTCGACTTTCATAGGTTGGGGGAGTAAAGCACTAATAAACAAAGGTCGTGGGTCATCGACCGTCCCAACATTAATTTCTTCCAGGGGGTCCTTAACTTGGGGCCGATTGTCTTCGAGCTCGGCCGGGGCAGCTTGAATTTTATCAAGAGATAAGACAGGACCATTATCTCCTTCTGCGAGGAACTCGACGAGGTTGACGCCCGAATGTGGTTGCTTAGAGATAGTATACCAATGAGCTAGCAGTCGTTCCATAGTATAAGAAACTACGGCCTGACGTTGTTCCCAATCGGTGTCAAACATCGGGGTCGGGGATGAAGTTAGCTAACCCGAGTCTCGCCGAATCCTGGTGGACAGTCTCGGCGCCAACCTCGATAGCTTTCTAAACAGAAATCCGAGTCGGTCGTCCTTCATTATTGAAACCTTGTAGGGTGATGTAGCCGACGTGGTCATCATAATACCGTGCTTGGATCATGTTAGCTTCGAAGGGTTGGCTGTCGTATGGGTGAACAGTGACCGATTTGCCGTCCCAAAAGACGAGCACTTGATATAATGATGAAGGAATACAGCTGGTTTCATGAATCCAGTCTCGACCGTAGTAGTGCATTATACTCAGTCTTGGAGTCAACAATGAAAAAAGCGGTCATGTGATTACGGCCGGCAATGTTTACTGCTAAAGGAAGTACCACTTTGGTTTGGGATTTGTCCCTGACGAAACTGCTCATCGTGATCCCAGAAGGAATAAGTTCGTCATTGGAGCGACGTAAGGCCTTCATGATGTTTACAGGCATGATATTGACGATGGCTCCATAGTCGACAAAAACTTTGGAGACTGGATACCCTTCGATATGGGCCGTTACATACAATGGCTTCAAATAATGAAGTTTGGCCGATGATGAACGAGGAAATAATTCGGCCAAAGTTGCCTTCAGGCTGTCATCTTTTGTTGTCGACTCGACTTCAGCAATAGTTACAAAATCAATATGACTGGCTTCCTCGGTAACTACATCACCATCGAGGAAATTCGGTTGAGCTGTGCTTGACTGAAAATCAGCGGGCAAAACATGAACCATACTGATTTCCATGTTATCCAAGACTGACGGGCCCATCGGGTTATGATCCTCTTCGCTAGCCTCGTCTCTTTCCTGGTCGGCGACTGCGGCATCCGCTTCCGTTAGAGTTGGGCGAAGAGACTCTTCTGCTCCTTCTTCAATGGTTTGGTCCCGTGGTGTCTCTTCGACAGCCTGTTGGTTCTGCGTAAGTGCCTCAGGTGGGTCTGAGATCGAAAGTGTGCTTGGGATTGATGCCAGGATCCGAACTTGCTCCTGGTACTGTATACGGGCATCCCTGGTGTCGAGATAGGCATCCAGCTATGCAACATGTGTTATTTCATTGGCCGCCGAAGAGAGAAACAGCCGAAAATATTTCGAAGTGATATCGTAAATACTGAAGGTCCTCCATTGAGAAAGGAAGGTCGGCTGCATCGATATTAGTGTATGGGTCGACTTCAAAACAAAGGACACGAGCTTCTTGTATGTGCTAGAACCTAGCTTTCAATCCTGGGTCTGAAGTCTTCTGAATAATTCGCTCGACATCCGGGCAAGTTAGGACAAGATCGATTGTGTCTTGACATGCTTTCGGTAAACCATACAGATCGTTGGCCGAATGTTTCTTATGAAACTCTCGCATATATTCCAAGGCCTCCCCGAGGAATAGTGGATGTAAATTCCATCGAATTTTGATCAAAGGTTCTCGTGTGGCTAGCGGGGTCAATTTGCATTCAGCTTCTTGCCTGAAATGCTCGAGGCGTGCCTTCATCTCCCCGGGCCGAAGAAGAAGTTTGATCCGTTTATCAGCCTTTTCGAACGTGGTTTCGATATCTTGATTGACCAGCCGTTTCCCTTGAACCAACTCTGTCATAATCGTTGGAGGTGGTCGTTCATCGTCGTTGGCAATTGTGTCCTTCGGCCGCCATTGAGGGACTGAAGTTTCTTGGGCTGCCCGTCGGCGGGCCATGCAGTCTATTCTTTGGTGCCGACGTTTCTGGGATTTGGACAGTGCGGTGTAGGCGCCTTTCAAAGAGTGATATGTATACCAATGTTGGTCTCTAGGTTCGGGAGGTTTGAAAGTTTTTTGGCTCCGTAATGATTCCGAGCTGCTAGAGTTACGTATATAGTAGTCCTTGTCATAAAACGAAGCATCAAAATCGAGGCGTCGTCTGATTGAAGGTGTCTCTTCCATCCTCACTTTAGGACCGAGCCTATCAAAAACCCCTTGATGTTAGCCTGCGTTGGTCACCTTTTACTGGGTTGCGGCTGTAGGTTGTTCCATTATAGGCGGAGATGACTTTTCCTTTGGCTCGATGTTGACATTTGCTTTACATTTACTGCATAAAACCGCCGTCCCATTGTCTTCATCAGTGTTGTAATCTGTCATGGGCTTGACAATAGCGGGTCACGTTAAAGCTGTAGGTGGTTCATTTGAACGAAAATCAACCATGAAACGTGGCCGAGAGTTCTGATTCCGAAAGTGTTACGTCGTAACAGCTTCGGCCTTCCATTTTCCTTTGTCCTTAGGCAGGCACGCATCTACCATATTTACTATTGCCGTGGGGAATGGGTCAGTATCAACACTCATCTTCTTCTCTGGAAATCTCAATTTGCCATTATCAATCCAGCTTTGGACGTTGTCTCGAAACACGACGCAATTATTTGTCATATGTTTGCTTGAATTATGGTATTTGCAATATATCTTTCCTTTAAGCTCTTCGGCCTTGGGAATGTTATGCCCAGGCCGAAGTTTGATGATCTTTGCTGATAGTAATTGATCAAAAATTGCATCGGCCTTTGTAATATCAAAAGTATATACTTTTGGTGTTTTCATTGTTTCTTCAGGGGCCAGGTGGGTTTTGGCTTCCTTAGAGTCAATTTGAGTCAGTGCCTTGCAAACGTATGGCTTATCTATGATTATCTCGGCTGCATCCACGCTAACACATTCACCTTCGGCCGATGCATAACTGACAGTGGGATATTTGTAGATCGTCCCTCTGGACGGAGCTTTCGAGATCTTCTCTTCACGGAGAATAATCGTATTGCTCGACATGTTGGGCTAGTTCATACATATCCTGAAAGTTTGCCCCCAAAAATTTCTTTTTGTATTCTACGTCAAGACCATTCAGAGCAAGTCTGACGAACTCGACTTCAGGGAGAGGTACTCGGCACCAATTCCTGGCTGATTTAAATCTGGTAAGATAATCCATTGGTGACTCGTCGGATGCTTGAGCCATCCTTGCTAACGAGGATACTGACACTTCCATTCCTGGCCGATAAAACTGCTCATGAAATTTCTCGACCAACTCCTCCCAGCTCTGGACAGAATTCGGTGGAAGGTTGATATACCAAGCAAATACTGAACCAGTCAGCGAAAAATTGAACAGTTGCAGCTTGTGAAAGTCGCTATTGACATCTCCGCATTGCGCGGTGAAACAAGCCACATGTTCCAACGAGGATAAGGATGATTCTCCGGCGAAAAGGCTAAAATCTAGGACTTTGAAACCTCTAGGGTATTCGAACTCTTCCACATAAGCCGGATACGGATGTATAAATTTAGGGAACTTCGGCCCTTTTTTCATGGCCGAATCGATCATCTGTTGGACCTCAGTCATATCGACGGGTGTTGCCTCCGCCCGCTGGTCGGATCCGTCTGACCTACTATTTGATCCTCCTCATTTTTCCAAGTTAATGGGTTTGAGTCGAACAGGGGTTGACTCGGCCAGTGCAATTGGTACTAGATTATTTTTTGGTGGCAAGTGCTTGGCAAGATCGAACAACCTACCGTCGCTGACCTTACTAACCAGTATTTTGAGTAATCTGGTTTGTGTCTCGCTGGTATTGCGTATCACGTCATGAAGTTTATCGATTCCTCGACTAAACGTCTATTCAACCGTCCGAGATTGCTCGTTAAGTCGTTTGCGAAGAAATGATCTTGTTGGTGGATCAGTTTGTAGACATTGAAATTTCGGTGGCATAAATGTTAGCCATTGCATTAAGGTTGCATTTGTAAACATTGAAATTTTAGTGAAATAAATGTTGACCATTGTGTTAAAATTACAACCAACATACACTAAATTCACCTACAACATACACCCAAGTTCACCTACAACAATCCATCCAAATTCACCTACAACCTCCACCAAAATTCGCCTACAACATCCACCAAAACAAATGGATGGTGGTGGTTCATTCCCAAAGCCTATAAATAGGCTCCTCAATCAAAGAATCGAGGGAGGATTTTTACATACACTTTCTTTACTCCCAAATTGGAAGAGAAGTCACACCACACCAAAGCCTTGAAGCCTCGAAACTTTGAAGCTCTCAAGCAAATCCCGAAGGATCAAGAAAGCCCTCTTCGTTCTTCGTGAAATACTCCTTCAAGATCAAGCCCCCAACGCCCCTTGAAGAACTTCCACTCATTCAAGATCAAGCCCCGACAGCCCTTGAAGAAGGTGTTCATCATTCATCAACTGTTCATCCAAGATCAAGCCTCGACGGCCCCTGGATCAACAACACTACATCTACACGTTTCAAAGATAGAATCGGAGGCCAAATTCGTAGAAGAGATTGTAACCCCTAAATCATTAATACAAATATTATTTTGTACACGTGTTCTTGTCTCATTCGTTGCAGGAATTCCCGTGTTTACAAAATTGGCAAGCCCAGTGGGACAGTCTTTACCTCTCATCTCTATCTTTGAATCCGCACCAAGCACAAATGGCGTCAAGGAAGGCCCAAGTTGTTCTCGCTGCCAATGCAAGAAACAAGAGCGTCATCACGACATGGGGCGTCACTTCAGGCATCATAACTCGAAGCAAAGCAAAAGCTCTTTCTGCCGCCTCTTCCGCCCCTGCATCAACTCCGCCGAAGGCACAAGAGCACCCGAGGCACAAATCGGTGATCACCCTGGCCTCGCTCAGGGCGCTAAGAGAGGAAAGCCAGAGGAAGTACTCTGAATCCTTACTTTCTGATGCCGACTCAAGCAGCGGCATAGCTATGCAAGTCATGGTTACTGGAACAACTTCAATTGAGGAGCAGCTGGCTCAGATGAATGAAGCAATCGCAAAGCTCACAAGGACTGTGGAGGAAAAAGACCTGCAAATCGCAGCACTCGTTAACCAACTAGATGCAAAGCCCGATGAGAAAGTCAGGCAAGGGGATAATCCAGTAAAGAAGGAAAACGACGAGGATGAGGAACCTCCAGTGGAGAACGTCGAAGAGACGCTGAAGCTAGACCAAGCGGCAACGCTCATGGGGTCTCTCTCTATCCAGCAGCTGCAGGAGATGATCGCCAACACCATTAAGGTGCAGTATGAAGGAAGCTCACATGATTCCGTACTATACTCAAAGCCCTACTTCAAGAAGATTGACGCTTTGAAGATGCCGAGGGGTTATCAACCACCAAAGTTTATGCAGTTCGATGGAAAGGGGAACCCGAAGCAACATATTGCCCACTTCATTGAAACCTGCAGCAATGCTGGAACAGAGGGAGACTACTTCGTCAAGTAGTTCATGCGCTCACTGAAAAGCAACGCCTTTGACTGGTACACCGACCTCGAGCCCGAGTCTATCAACAGTTGGGATCAGCTAGAAAAGGAATTCCTTAACCGCTTCTACAGCACACGCCGCACCGTAAGCATGCTGGAGCTGACCAGTACGAAACAGTGGAAGGAGGAACCCGTCATTGACTACATCAATAGATGGCGTTCATTAAGTCTGGATTGCAAAGATCGGCTTTCTGAAACCTCTGCCATTGAGATGTGTGTTCAAGGCATGCACTAGGGGTTACATTACATTCTCCAAGGCATAAAACCAAGAACGTTTGAGGAGCTGGCAACGCGTTCCCACGACATGGAGCTGAGTATCGCCAATCACGGAAAGAATGAGCCGATCACCCACTTCAAGAAGGATAAGGTGTTCGCCCCGAATATGGACAAGACCGGAAAAAAGCATGCCAAGGAAACTTTTACTGTCAACGTTATCCCCATCAAAACCCCATCCGCGCCTATCAAGACCACCTCTGCGCCTATCAAGATTTCCTCCAAGACCAAGGCAAATGAGACAAAGAGAAGTGAGCCTCCCCGCACCCAAGACAAGTATAAAAACACCTTGAGAGAGTTGGAGCAAAAGATGTACCCTTTTCCTAACTCAGACGTGGATGCAATGTTAGATGACTTGCTAGAAAAGAAGGTAATTGAGTTACCAGAGTGCAAGCGCCCTGAAGAAATGAATCGAACGAACGATCCTAGGTACTGCAAGTACCATCGTATCGTAAGCCATCATCTGGGCAAGTGCTTCGTCCTCAAAGAACTCATTATGAAGCTAGCGCAACAAGGGAGAATCGAGCTAGACCTTGAGGACACAGCCGCAACACATACTACTACAGTGGCGTTCGAATCCTTCAATCCCGTGCCTCTCCAAACGACACCCGACCGTCCCTATCAATGTGCAAGCTACACGGCGCCTTCTACACAACCATCGCTGGGGGCAAACGAACAAGATGCATATACCGATGATAATCAAGGATGGACATTGGTGACCTACAAAAAAACAAGGAAACCAAAACCATAAGCCACAAGACCAAAGGTGGAACAAGTGAGAAAACACCGTCGCCGCAACAGTAGGAAGCCTAAAAGAAACGTAAAAGTCGATAAGCCAACGTATGCTGGGGAACCCATGGAGTAAGAGCCACGCATTCCTGTCTCCTTGCGCGAGTACTTCCCGAATGACTTCTTCCAACAGTGCACTATCGTTGCATGCCATATGGTCGAAGTAGAAACGGAAGAACCTTCAAAAGGCAAAGATATGACCACTGAGGGAGAAAAAACTCTCACGCTCGAAGAAGGTCTGCCAACACACTTTAGCATTGAGGAAGCGTTACGATTACCAAAGAATATGCGAATAGCATTAGCAACGGTCTTGGAAAGTCCCAATGAACACGAAGTGCAAGAAAGCAAGAACGAAGGCTTGAAGCTTTGGCCACATGAATGTGCCACATGTTTTGCCATCGAGGACGCAATCCATTTCACCGACGAAGACTTGCTGCTAGGATCCAAGCCTCACAACCGTCCTCTCTTTGTCTCTGGGTATGTAAAGGGGCACAAAGTCAACCGCATGCTTGTGGATGGTGGAACAGCCATAAACATCATGCCAAAGTCAACAATGACTACAATCGGCATCAAGGCGGATGAACTGTCCCTAAGTCGTCTACTAATCCAAGGTTTTAATCAAGGAGGACAAAGAGAGATGGGCATGATCCGAATGGAGATGACTATTGGTGAAGTCAAGTCAAGCACGATATTCCACGTGATTGATGCAAGAACTTCCTACGGCTTACTCTTATGAAGGCCTTGGATCCATGCGAATGGAGTAGTACCGTCCACCCTTCACCAATGCTTAAAATTCTACCGAGAATGAGTGAAGGTGATCTATGGCGACACCAAACCATTCACTGAAGCCGAATCACATTTCGCAGACGCCAAGTTCTACATGGATGAAGACATGGTGCCCGAAGCTCTTCCAAAAGAGATCAAATCCACGGGCAAAGCAACACCTAAAAAGCAGGAGTGACAAGCCATGCCCAAGAAGCAAGAAGAAGAAGTTATGCCGTCTTCAAGCAAGAACAATAATGAGTTGGCTAAACGTGCAACAACAAAAGGGAGTAGGACGCCCTCAAATGGACCAAACACACCCGTCTTCCGATACATCCCGATGTCGAGAAGAAAGAATGGTCAACCTCCGTTCGAAACTGGAGCAAACAAAGTCGATGCACAGCGGCATATGGACAATGTAAAGTTGCTCAAGACGAATGCAGTTTTGCCTCTGACACAGCTAGGCGACACTAAGGTTGCAAGACTACCACAAGGCTTCATAAAAGCTCTACCAAAGGGGGTGGAACCAAGCTTTCTCCCAACCCAGAGGATCGAAGAAGGTTTTGATCCAAACGCCTATAAACTCATGTCGAAAGCTGGCTACGACTTCGCTTCTTCTTCGAATCATGGAAAGAAGGTTTCAAACACCGTTAACAATAAAGAACGTGACCTCACCGAGATTCAAAAGAAGTTGAAGAAGCACGGTTACGGAGTTGATAACAACAAAGCTGGACTTGGCTTCACACCAAATGCACCCGTGAAGATTTCAAGCAAAGCAAAAAATGCTAGCGCTCAACACATCAACGTGAGTATTGAACAAGATCATGATGAGCCTAAATCCACCCCTTGGACGTCAGTCTTCGATAGGATGAATCGTTCAAGACCCAGAATGTCAGCACTTAATCGCATTGGTGGTAAAAAACGAACCTCCGTCTTCAAGAGACTTAACATGCCGACATCCCAAAGCTCTGTTTTTGAAAGGTTATCAAAACCCAAGAAGCAAAGCCACACGGCCAGCTCTCCTTCTCGTCGGTCGACTTTGGAAAGACTTGAAGACAACATGAAGTTTTCTAGAAATAGGGAGACAACGTCAAAGGAAGAAAAGCTCGACAGGCTAGCAGAAAAATGCGATATTCGAAGCTTAGTTCATTCAAGGATGAAGCGCCAAGCAATCTTGGAGGTTGACACAAACGGACCACTAAAAGTAAAAAGGCGCACCATCATCCACACTGGACAATCTTCATGCCAACAAGCCCAAGAGGATGACATTGAAGGGGAGATCCAAGACATCTTCCTCGGTACGATCCATAAAGACAAAGAAGATGAAATCCCTAAGGAAGACGTCGCTTCTGGCTTTTTCGACTCAAAATCGCCACCTCGATCGCTGGGGGCATGCTCCAAGTCAAGCGAAGTTGAAGGAATGACTCATGTCACTTCAAAGAAGTTACACATGAAGCCTACGTCGCATTCACAAATGCACCAGTCAAAAATGGGGCAAAAAACTATTGGTAACACACTTTTAAGCATAGATGAAGCTGAGATTGATAACATAAACGAAGCTGATTTAATTCAAGAGGTCATGGATGCAGGACGGAACTTAAATGTTGCCTTTAAAAAATCAGGGGAACTCCGCGCTTGCATAGATTTTCGTAACCACAACACCTGAAAGGATGACACCGAAGAGGAATTCCAAGATGTCTTCCACATCACGATCCAAGAAGGCAAAGAAGATGAGATCCCCGAAGAAGATGTCACTGCTGCGCCACCGCAACTTGAGGATGGGGGGCAATCCACGGTCGATGATCTCAAGGAGCTCAACTTAGGCACAAAAGAGGAACAGAAACCTATCTTCGTGAGTGCGCTGCTAAGTGCAGACGAGGTAGATGAGTATTACCAACTGTTATCAGAGTACAAAGACGTCTTTGCTTGGACTTACAAGGAAATGCCCAGCCTTGACCCTGTCATCGCTGTACATCATCTTGCAGTTAAGCCTGGAACGCGACCGATAAAGCAAACTCAAATGCGCTATCGATCCGAGCTCATTCCACAAATCGAGGTAGAGATTGACAAGCTAATCGAAGCAGGCTTCATTCGAGAGGTGCAATACCCCAAATGGATCTCCAACATCGTCATCGTCCTTAAGAAATCTGGACAAATACGTGTTTGTGTAGACTTCCGGGACCTCAATGACGCTTGCCCGAAAGATGACTTTCCCTTGCCGATCATCAAAATCATGGTGGACGCAACCACTGCCACGAGGCACTGTCATTTATGAACGGCTCTTCTGGATACAATCAAATTCGTATGGCTCTCGAAGATGAGGAACTAACAGCATTCCGCACTCCAAAAGGTATCTACTGCTACAAGGTGATGCCCTTTGGTCTAAAGAACGCTGGAGCCACATATCAGCGAGCAATGCAGAAAATCTTCAATGACATGCTACACAAAAACGTAGAATGTTATGTGGACGACGTGGTGGTCAAAACAAAGAAAAGATCAGATCACTTGAAGGATTTGCGAGTAGTGTTCGAAAGGCTACGAAAATACAACTTCAAGATGAACCCGTTACAATGTGCGTTTGGCGTCACCTTTGGAAAGTTCCTCGGCTTCATTGTCAAGCACCGTGGCATTGAAGTGGACCAATAAAAAATCAAGGCCATTCAAAACATGCCCGAGCCAAGAAACCTGCACGAGCTGAAAAGTCTATAAGGACGACTAGCCTTCATCAGACGCTTCATCTCCAACCTTGCAGGGCGTTGTCAACTGTTTAGTCGACTCATGAAAAAAGATGTTCCATTCGTATGGGACGAAACGTGCCACAATGCTTTTGAAAGCATAAAAAAATATTTATCAAGTCCACCTGTCCTGGGGGCGCCTGTGCCCGGGAAACCACTCATATTGTACATCGCCGCTCAGGAAAGTTCAGTGGGAGCACTCTTGGCCCAGGAAAACGAATTCCAGAAAGAAGGAGCGCTTTACTACCTGAGTCGAACACTCACCGGCGCTGAGTTGAACTACTCCCCAATAGAAAAAATGTGCCTTGCCTTGGTGTTTGCCATCCAGAAGCTCAGACATTACATGCATGCTTACACCATCCACTTGGTTGCTAAAGTTGACCCGGTTAAATACGTCATGTCCAAGCCAGTTTTGACAGGGCGACTAGCTAAATGGGCGTTGATTCTCAATCAATACGAGATCATTTACGTCCCAGCTAAAGCCGTCAAGGGACAAGCATTAGCAGACTTCCTTGCCGATCATCCAATCCCAGCCGATTGGAAAATCTCAGACGACTTGCCTGACGAGGAGGTATTCTACATTGACATATTCCCGAGATGGACGATGTTCTTCGACGGATCCGCACGAGCAGACGGAGCGGGGGCAGGAGTAGTATTCATGTCGCCACAAAGGCAAGTACTACCTTATTCATTCCAACTAAGCGAATTATGCTCCAACAACGTCGCTGAGTACCAAGCACTAATCATCGGGCTCCAAATGGCGATCAACATGGAAATCACAACCCTTGAGGTATATGGCGACTCCAAGCTCATAATTAGTCAACTCTTGACTGAATATGTGGTGAGGAAAGATGATCTCGTTCCGTACTTCCGACTGGCAACTCAGCTGCTACAAAAGTTCGAGGCCGTAACACTAGAACATGTGCCAAGAAAAGAAAATCAAATGGCAGACGCTCTCGCTAACCTAGCCTCGAGTATGACACTAGGAGAAAACGAAGCTGCAGACGTGCCAGTTTGCCAAAGATGGGTCATCCCCCTCGCCACCGAAATGCTACTAGATGATACAAATGTCATCTCGGTACTCCCAGTCGATGTTGAAGAATGGAGACAACCATTGATTGACTACTTAGAGTATGGAAAACTTCCAAATGATCCTAGACACCACTCTGAAATACGTCGACGAGCACCTCGCTTCCTCTACTACAAAGAAACACTCTACCGGCGCTCTTTCGAATGAGTACTTCTGAGATGCCTAGGTGAGGAAGAAGCCAATCAAGCCATGGAAGAAGCACACTCAGGCGTGTGCGGGGCGCATCAATCTGGACCAAAGCTACATTTCCAGCTCAAGAGAATGGGTTACTACTGGCCAAGTATGGTGAAGGATTGCCTGGAACATGCCAAAAGGTGCCAAGCCTGCCAATTCCACGCCAACTTCATACATCAACCACCTGAACCATTACACCCTACAGCTGCTTCATGGCCATTCGATGCATGGGGATTGGACGTCGTGGGACCAATTACTCCAAAGTCATCTGCATGAGAAGCTTACATCCTAGCTGCAACAGATTACTTCTCCAAGTGGGCTGAAGCCATACCCCTAAGGGAAGTAAAAAAGGAAACTGTTGTCCGTTTCATCAAAGAGCATATCATCCACATATATGGTATGCCTCGCTACATTATCACTGACAATGGAAAATAGTTCTCCAACCGACTTGTAGACGAGCTCTGTGAGAAATACAAGTTCAAACAGCACAAGTCTTCCATGTATCATGCTCCGGCCAACGGTCTTGCAGAAGCATTCAACAAAACATTGTGCAACCTCTTAAAGAAAGTGATTGGCCGAACAAAGAGAGACTGGCACGAAAGAATAAGCGAAGCACTTTGGGCATATAGGACGACGCATAGAACTCCTACCCAAGCTACCCCTTATTCTCTCGTATATGGCGTGGAAGCTGTTCTACCGCTAGAAAGTCAAATCCCCTCACTTAGGATGGTTATACAAGAAGGCTTGACTGAGGAAGAGAATGCAAAGTTGCGCCTTCAAAAGTTGGAATCACTCGACGAAAGAAGGCTCGAAGCTCAACAACACTTGGAATGCTACCAAGCACGGCTATCCAAGGCATTCAATAAGAAGGTCCGCCCAAGGTCTTTCCAAACTGGAGATCTCATCCTTGCATTACGAAGGCCTATCATCACAACTCACAAGACAAAAAGCAAGTTCACATCAAAGTGGGATGGACCGTACGTAATACAAGAGGTCTACACGAATGGCGCCTACTTAATCATGGTAGAAGACAGCTTGAAGATCGGTCCCATCAATGGCAGATTCTTGAAGCGTTACTACCCCTAAAAGGCGACGACCAGACTCCTAGCCTGCATGAGTCTAAACTGCACACGGCACAGAGCTCCTGGCCCATAAGAGCATAAACTGTGTACGGTAAAATCATCATCAAAATCACCATAAAAAAAAATTCATCGCTCATTTGAACTACGTTATGACTTGATCCCTTATCAACCGGGGGTACGTAGGCAACTTGAAACTTCAAAACTTCAAGTACAGTCACATCATCAACAAAAACACAAACACTTTGAAGAATAAAAAGCAAATTCAAAATATGAACACTTTATTTCTTTAAAGGAATGATTTGGTTACAAAGCCGTATTACAAAGGTGAGCATTACGCCAACGTCACCGCCGAGGAAAGTTGTGACCAAAAGGCACTATGCAGCATAAACTCGCTGCAGTTTTTGCACAACCCTACAAGGTAAAGGTGACGCACTGGAACAAACTCCAAGCAGCAGCGGCAGATAGCCCATGGCAAGCAGCAAGGTCAATGTGCACGGCAACGTCCCCCACTGAGGAAAGTTGTGACCAAAAGGGCATTACACAGCATAAACTCGCTGCAGCCTTTTGCACAACCCCACATGGTAACGGTGACAGGCTCCAAGCAGCATCGGCAAAGAGGGCAGCTGCAAGACGGCCCTTCGAAGCACGCTACAGTAGCAAAGAAACCAAAATGCCACGCAATCGCACTACGTAACCCCAGCGATTACGCAAGCAGTTTCTTACACCGCATGATGACGTCACCACCAAGGGAAAACTGTCGCCAAAAGACAGTACACAACGAAGCCCCGCTGCAGTCTCTTGCACAGCACCACACGGCAGCACACCACCGAGGGAAAACTGTGATCAAAAGGCACTACACAGCAAAACCCCGTTGCAATCTTTTGCACGAACCCTAGGCAGCAGAAAGCACAGATATGCCCACGTCATACTCACTCCAAATACCACGTCTCTGAAAGCTTCGTGAGGTTCCCAGCATCATGCTTTGTCTTCTCCAAAATTATAGATTCCTAGCATCACATCAAAATAAAGAATAAACATTTTATTAAAGGTTTGGTTAATGAAGGTCAATGTTATTACAATTTCTTTGTACAAATATATATATATATATATATATATATATATATATATATATATATATATATATATATAAGTGGGGTTTTTTTCCATTTTAAATGTCGTCCCTAAACCAAAGTGGATGGAATCGGTCCTAAATCCCATTGGTGCAGCAATCAAGACAAATCTTTTTATTGGGCTTGAATTTGTAAGGCAGCTGGTCAAACTCCAAACAAGAAAAGACTACCTTTCCAAGGTCCAAGACCCGGCCCAGGCCCAATCCTGGGTCAAGCCCAACGTCCAGGCCTATTGCAGCCATGCCAGAGGAAGCTTCTGAGGGTGGGTGTGCAGAGGGATTTGCATTCTCTCTGACATAGCAAGGAAGCTTGACCTCGACGACTCCAAGCACGTCATTCGACGAGTCACCGAGCTTCGCCGTCTCTACAACATCCAGTTCGACTCTTCCATAATCAGCATCAGTGAGGTTTGTAAAGCTGTGATTTGCATAAAAAATCGCCGCCACAAGATCTGGGTTTCTATTCAATCGGAGCAGGCCCATCGGTGCTCTTCCTTCACAACTCCACTTGGGCTTCGACCTACAGATCCAGTGATGGCAGGCCTTCCTCTGCGACACCTCTTCCTTCTCAGCACCAACCTTTTCGCTGGCTTCAGCTCCGGCGAGACCAAGTCTAAGCGCCGATGGTTCGTCGACGAACAAGGAGGTGCAGCTGCTGAAGTCCCAAGGATTGGGACGGATCAAGGTCTTCAATTCTGACCCGGTTATGCTCCGGGCCCTAGCTGGATCCAACATCAAAGTCACGGTCGGCCTTCTTCTTTGCTCCAGTTTTTTCAAATGCCGAAACTATTCTCTACCATTACCTCAACAGCTCTTCCACCAGGCGTCATCTCCTCTCGCCGCCAGATCTTCAATAGTTTCCTGGTTGAGATCCTCAGCTCCAAAAGTGTCCAAGGAGTGAAGTCTTGGGCTTGGGTTCGGAGGTTTGTGTACTTCTGTTGCTCTGCTGCTGCCTTTGAATTTGATTTAACTGACGATTTGTATCCCTCTCTCTGCCTCGCCGCTGGGACATGGAACTTGGATTGCACCCCTCTTCTCTTCTCCTTCTTCTTCGTGCAGTCCCAGAGCGTGGTCGACAAGTACACGGGAGCCGATGGGGGATGTTGGGGTCATGGATGAGAAAGACCTTGATCTGCTTTATTCCTTCAAAGAACAGCTACAGCAACATGTCTGAGTTTAACGGGCAAAAAAAAAATGCAATGGAGTGAGGGTGATGAAACGACTAGATGGAACATCCAACTTCCATATATATATATATAAACAATATGTGCCCAGTGATGGTGACAGGACAATCAACGTCTATATATGTATACATATGCATATGTACATGTCAAAATCGTGCTCGGTTTAAAATAAATACCTCACAGAGTAAAGGCTGCGTAAAGGAACTTACTGGATGACTGCTTTCTCTTCTCCCCGTCCAAAGCAACTCGCCCTTGCGGTTTTGTCCAGCACCAAATTTAGCAGGCAACAAACACGGAGGACGTAGTGCGGCGAGGAAGCAGTGCGTGCAATCAACAGTAGCGCAGGATTACAGAACAAGGCAATCGGGATGCAAGATAGCAAGCAAATACAGTGGCTGTGCAATGGTTGTGCAGTGATGGCTCGATATATATGTATGTCGGGATGTGTGTATACATATATATATATATGTATGTAAAAGAACACAGAGAAGCAAAAAGAAGTGCAGTGACTATGCGAACAACAACCCGCATGCAGCATCCTCTGCAATATGGTGACTGTGCAAATAGCAATCCGCATGCAGTGAAGAATGTAATAAGGTGACTGTGCAAGTGAAAAGATGGTCCGCATGCGAGAAGAACGTAGTGCAGTGAGGAAGGCCACCAAGAAACCCAATCGTGCTATCGTCAAGCCACTCACAAATGCATATTACTATTAGCAAGTCAATAATGGAAAAAGAAATGGGTGCACTAGTCACTATCTAAAAGGAAGTGGGTGCATAGGGAAGTAATACATCTTAGTTAGATATGCATTTTATTTGCGTTTCAACACAACATACTGAATAAAACAAGGCATGTCCATTAATATCTCCGAGAAATTACAAAAAAAAAAAAAAAAAAAAAAAAAGAGCCTTCTCGAATGTCACTTGTGTGAAGCCTCAGTACTTGGAGCCTTAGTACTCGATGGAACCCTAAAAGAGGGAGGCACTGAAGATAGCTTATTCGGAGCCTCAATACTTGGTCGAACTCCAGATGACGAAGGTAAAAAGTGCCTCTGGAATACATCCACAAACTTCCGATGGTCACTTTGAATTCGACCTTCGGAGTCCATCAGCTGATCAAGCTTCCTCTTCATGCTCGTCAAATAACTATTTGCAAGCACATGCAACTCTCTATTCTCACGCCTGAGCTGCCTAATCTCTTGACTAAGAGCTGCCACCTCGGCTGTCAATGATTCAACCTGACGAGTTCGAGCAAGTAAGCGTTGGCCCATGTTGGAAACAGAGTTCGCACACTGGACACTGAGAGCCTGGGACTCTTGAACAGCTAACTCATCGGACCGTCGTGAAAGTATCCTATTATCTTTAGGAGTGATGAGGTTTGTAGCTACAACCGTAGCCGTGGTTGCATCCCTCATCACAGAGTCTTCAACTGTAAGAGGGCCATTAGAAGAAAAAAAAGACGAGCGACATACATTACCCTGACACGGTGCACCTGTGTCACTGCTAAGACTCAAATCTAAGCAAATGTTAAAAGGGGAAGCCATTTTCAAAAAAAAAAAATAATAAAAGAAAAAGGTTGGATGAAGCAAAGAGTAGCAGAGATAATTTTTCATGGGCAGGCAATCTTCAAATTGTGCGTGTTGAATACAATTGACACCTCTTTAAAAGGAGAGGCAGCACAACCATTCGTTCATAAATCGAAGAGACACCACTCTCCGAATTTCAAAACCCAGATTTTCCTGCGTAAAGTCCGTCGACACTTTTCAGACACAATCTCAGATTTCGGCTATCACATGCAACTTTGTCAGATATCACTGACAAAGTTGAAAACGTGTGAGGTCCATTATGCCAACTACCGCACTTCTGCCGACAAGCGTGGGTGACAAGGCCACGCTCACCCTGCCACTTGATGTTGAGAGCTCACCATATAATTCGACCTCCATCCTATAGCAAGACACACATCCAGCCTGACCCATCTTCCTTGCCGAAGGCATCTGCAACCAAAACTCAGTTTTCTTCCTCCCTGAAAACACATCCAGCCTGACCTTTCTTTCTTGCCGAAGACATCTGCAACCAAAACTCAGTTTTCTTCCTCCCTGAAAACACATCCAGCCTGACCTTTCTTCCTCGCCGAAGGCATCTGCAACCAAAACTCAGTTTTCTTCCTCCCTGGAAGCGCATCTTCAACCAAGCCACACCAGAGCAAAGGTATCTCATATCACTGGGGTTGAGAGCAAGAGTATCTCATAGCATGCTTTCTCCCTATCCTTTTCTTTGTCCTCCCTCTTCACTGCGAAGACAAGGATAAAGAAAGCAATATGTCGAAACCTCCACTCAAGCTCCTGGTAAGGAACCGACTGCTTGGAGCCTTTCCTGATTGCTCACCTAGCCGTGCTCTCGAATACCCATCTTCAACATCTTATGCTTCCTCTTCGTCTACCACGTCTGCCTGGAAAACAGATGATGCAGGTGAAGATGATGCAGATGAAGATGATGCATCGAAGCATATGGAGACAAGCGCGACGAATGCATGTGCTGATCGTCCGCTACTTCTTCAAAAGCAAAAGTATCTCATATCACTGGGGTCGAAAGCAAAGGTATCTCATATCATGCTCTTCCCTCATCTTCTCCTTTGCCCTTGCTCTTGCCTGCCGAACAAGGAGAAAGGAAGCAATCAGTCGGAACCTGAAATTAAATGTCCGACCAGGAACTGATTGCCCGGAACCTTTGCCTGGTTACTTACCTAGCGTTGCTATCGAGTGCTCATCTTCAACTGCTGATATGTCTCGAATTCCCTCAGCAAATGCTTCAGGAGTGTGGAGCTGTTGACATCGGCGCTTTGCACTGAAGCTGCCAAGCATGAGTGAGTCGCTGAAAGGTGGTGCTCTGAAGAACCATTTAAAGGTAAAAGGTTGCATACCGCTTCAGCTATGCAAAAGAAACAAGCAAAGAAGAATGCAACACAACGAGCTGGAACAAATCATGAAGCACGAAGCCTTCCCTCCATGACCACATAATCCAGACGGAGGAGTTCAAGTAAAGATCCAAGCTGGACACCGTTGCTCTAACCAAAAGGCTCGATAAGCTTTAACAACCTTTCGCTGGCACCGTCACCGAAGAGCAAAGCCTCGATAATCCTTAAAGATCAAGTCACCAACTGGAAGAAGAGCCCATCAATCTTGAAGATCATACTGTTGACCAAACTGCTCAGGGTTCATATGAAAATGCTGCGAACTTCCTTGATCTTTCAAAGCATGCATGTCCTGAAACTGCTCGTGGTCATGTTTAAGTTCGAAATCAAGCCTCAACGACCCTGACTCAAGATCAAGTTTCCACCACCCTTGAGTCAAATCCAGTTCAAGATTAAGTTCAAGATTAAGTCTGTGGAAAGTCCTTTGGAGGAAACCAGAAAACTCCTCCAGCCTAGTTCAAGATCAAAGCTGTGGAAAGTCAACAAGCACAACAAAATACGTGCTGATTCATCCATCATCAAAGCCAAGGATCGTCTACTACACGAAGCTCCTTGTGGTCCAATTCCATCCAAGATCAAGCCTCAACGGCCCTTGAAGAAACTTCAAACAAAATTCAAGAACAAGCCTTAACGGCACTTGAAGAAACTCCCAGACCAGTTCAAGATCAAGCCTCAATGGCCCTTGGATCGACAACTGCATTAAAGGACTTCAAAACGCATCTTCTACATGTAACAAGCACATGTATACAACGCGCCTTGAAGTGGGGGCATTTGTAGACATTGAAATTTTGGTGGCATAAATGTTAGCCATTGCATTAAGAATGCATTTGTAAACATTGAAATTTTAGTGAAATAAATGTTGACCATTGTGTTAAAATTACAACCAACATACACTAAACTCACCTACAACATACACCCAAGTTCACCTACAACAATCCATCCAAATTCACCTACAACCTCCACCAAAATTCGCCTACAACATCCACCAAAACAAATGGATGGTGGTGGTTCATTCCCAAAGCCTATAAATAGGCTCCTCCATCAAAGAATCGAGGGAGGATTTTTACATACACTTTCTCTACTCCCAAATTGGAAGAGAAGTCACACCACACCAAAGCCTTGAAGCCTCGAAACTTTGAAGCTCTCAAGCAAATCCCGAAGGATCAAGAAAGCCCTCTTCGTTCTTCGTGAAATCCTCCTTCAAGATCAAGCCCCCAACGCCCCTTGAAGAACTTCCACCCATTCAAGATCAAGCCCCGACGGCCCTTGAAGAAGGTGTTCATCATTCATCAACTGTTCATCCAAGATCAAGCCTCGACGGCCCCTGGATCAACAACACTACATCTACACGTTTCAAAGATAGAATCAGAGGCCAAATTCGTAGAAGATATTGTAACCCCTAAATCATTAATACAAATATTATTTTGTACACGTGTTCTTGTCTCATTCGTTGCAGGAATTCCCGTGTTTACACAATTCCCTCGCCACCATCCTCATCACAATCCTCCACTATCCCTTCATTGAGAACGCATGTGTTCCTGTTAGGGATTTCAAGACTGCGCGATTGACCGCCGAGATTAATTTCCCTTTCTCGACGAATCGCACTTGTGGACTCAGGTATCACGACGCTAATGGGATTTTGTGCCTGCGGCACACTTTGTCCTATGTTCTGAATTGGCAAATCGGCTGTTAACTTTCCCATAGTTGTTTTCTTTTTAATTGATCGCTTTTCAATTGGCATAAACTTTGTAGTTTAGCACTGGGTCCCACTGGGCGTGCCAAAATGTTGACCCTAAAAACTACCAAGCCTACGTGGCGCGCAGGCCGAGTAATCTATAAGTTAACTACGTCATTTGATGAATGCGGGGCGTGCCAACTCGTCGGCCGAGCTCGACCGAGGAGTAAATTTGTTGATGTTGCGTTGGGCCCGCGGCTGACTTTTGCATCTTGCGATTGCGACCGAGGAAGGAACACGTCTCGATCTTTTGGGTCCTCGAACCTGAAGACAAAGCTACTATTCTTACGAAGTTCACGAATCATCGTCGTCGGATTCGGTCACAGTGATGTTATTCGTCAGAGTAAACTCACACCGAATCGACACCAAAGTGTAAGGGCACAAATACTCAAAGCAAATATAAGTCTTAATAGTGAACGTGGTTTGGCCGTTTGAATGCCGAACTCTAAATCCCACTTGAGAGTATCCAATCATAAAATAACTCGGCGTGCAATGCGCCGAGCTCAGTAAACTGTAACATCTCACTTCGTCGAGAAGGCTAATGAGATGACCTCAATCAATAAGGATTCGGAAATCCTTCTCGACCGAGACTTGGATAGGTAACCAACCGTCCTCGCCATAGTGCTGTTGATGCCAATGGAAGATGCTACGAGATCGACTGATTCTACGACGACAGAGCTATCTATGCCAACTTAAGATATCAACGGTTGCTTTCACAGTGCTGTTGATGCCAACGGAAGATGTGTCAGCAAAAAGAAAAAATAAAAATCTTAAAGTTGTTGAGAGAGTTTGCGCATGGCAGTTGTGTGTTGAATTGGAGGGGCTCAAATGATGGACAACTTCCTCTATTTATAGCACTGGATACCTTTAAGGTCGAGTTAAACCCCTACTCGGACTAGGTCTTCTTCTCCTGATCAAACACCAACTCAACCAGTCCTATTCTCACTATAATTGTGAACCTGGTCCTTTATTAAGCCGGATTCACTTCCGGGTTATTAATCCTGCTGAGACTCCTTATTGCGCTAGGACTCGACTTGTCTTGCAGCATGACCTAACCGACCTAGATTTGGAGGCCCACGCGCTAAACGATCCATGTACCTTTGTCGTAAGGCCTTCCAGGCCGAGAATGATTTTACACTCAGCCCAAACTAATATTTTGGGCCCAAATAGATATACTGACCAAAGCCAAGCAAATTTTGGGATTAGTGTGTTTGGTTGAGCTATAGACTAGTAAACAAAGATAGTGTTATTAGTTTTTGTCAAAGAGGTTTTGATAGGTTTCTTTTTCTTTGTATTTTTTTTTTTTGTCGTGGTTTTGTTCTTTTGAGATAAGCTTCTCGTTATGCATTGTGTTTTTACTCGGCTAAACTTCAACCAGTGAAGGTCCTGTAATGTGGTTTTACCTGCACAGTTATAGGTTCCAGGTTTTGGATAATCTGAAGTGTCTACTTATATCCTGTGTTGTTAGAAGGGAAGTGATTTTCTCTCCTCTTTCTTGTTGCGCACTCATTTTCTTTCCTTCCTCGTTTTTCCTTCGCCTTGAGATTGAGTAAATCAAAGCATAAGCGATGGATACAAACCAGCTGGAGAGTATACAAGGTGAATGCGAAAACCACTTTCGACTGTATTAAAATTTTCGAATTCTCTTGTCGTTGGACTGATCTTGACTTGTTAGTTTGTATGTTTTATGCGGTATTCTAAACTATAATCGAGGGAATTCAAACTTGAGTCGCAGGGTTTGAGCGCATTACTCTAGTCAAATCTCATTTAACTATTAGATGGAAACAATATTAAATCTTCATAAACTATGTAATTTTCTTGTATCAAATTAGGTTTAATGGCTGAAAGGGACGATTAATCCCCACCAATGGTTTCTATTGACACCCCGAGGAGACCTAATGAAGCCCATGATTTTAAATTGCTTTAATGACATTTCTATCCTTCTACCAGATGACTCAAACGAACAACTTACATGTTACAAAACAAAAGGGAGTTGCTACTACCACTCCAAAAAAACAAATTTCTTTTTCTTGCATCCTTTATTTATTTGCAAATCACAATTTGTTACATACAAAAGTAATTCACTGAAATTACAAAAAAAAAAAAAAAAAAAAAAAAAAAAAACTTTTGTACACATTGAAGGAGCCAAACCCTCCAACTATTTCATTATTTAAGGGGCCATTTGATAATCATTTGGTTTTTTGTTTCTAGTTTTTAGTTTTCACTTTTTTTTAAAACTAAACCTTGTTTGGTAATTACATTATGTTTTCAGTTAAAAAAAATGAAAACTAAAACTCAAAGTCAAATTTTGAAAACTCAAGGAAGTAAATGAAAACTTAAAATAATTACCAAACAAGATTTCAGTTTAAAAAAAAAAAACTGAAAACTGAAAACAAAATGATTATTAAACGGCTTCTAAATGAAAACCCTAGTATGGAATTTGTCCATCTACACCAAAATCATCTACTATTTTTGTCCTTGTTATTAGTTTTTTCTTTTGTTGGAAAATGTTGCTAAAAACAAAGCCCAAACAAAGTTAATCTTAATGAATCTAGATTGGGACAATCCGTGTCGATCCTCACAAACAAAACTAATTGAACAAGAAGGAGGATTATCGAAGTATAAAATGCTAAATCTAAACTAAGACTATAATTTGCAAAACTATCCGTCACAAAATTCTTTTCTCTGTAGACATGCCGAATATCTCATTGCCAAAATCTTGAAAGCAACTCTCAACAAGCCAAAACAATGGGACCCAAAGCATGATTATTGTCAGCTTGAAACACTAAATGGATGTGAGTGTAGAGAGTGATTCCACCAGTCATTTATCAATCTGTAATATGAATCTCAGTTGTAAGCCCAAATAAAGACTGAAACAATGAGAATCTCTCATGTGCCTAGATTTGCACAAAATCCAGAAATCAATTTAGCATTAGAATCCCTTAAAACACCACCTGCTCTAATCGATTTATATTTTCCTTCTTGCAACCATCAACATTAATCTTAAACCACTCTGAAGGAGGAGCTTCCCAATGGAGCAAAGATTCAATCTTATAAGGTTTATCAATCTTATGAGTATTAGCCTTCAACTATTCACGAAGATAAGTACAAATAGTGACTTGAGGCTCATCAGTCATTGACTCATTGTAAAGTCCTGCTAAAATATAAATTTATTTCATCAATACCAAATAAACCAACTAGCAACTGAAAAAATAAATAAATAAATAAACGACCACTCTAAATCTCCCAATAATGGTGAGATTAAAATGAAGCCAATCATGAAAATCAATGTGGTCTAAGCGTTGATTATACATTCTCAACCACTGGCAAACTTCTATTGCTTTAGGAAAATTTTTAAAAATATGAGCCAATGATTCAAAGCCACAAGTATATCTTTGAAACTCAGGGTTATCAGTCATACCCCTTTTTTAGCCTTTGATCGTTAGTTAGGAGCTTATCAAAAGAGAGCAGCCACAAGAAACTTTGAACTTTTGAAGGAATTTGAAGTTTTCAAATGAGATTCCACTGCCAATTAGGAAAATCACTAAAACTATTGGCGAACATATAAAGCAGATTTAACAGAAAAATTACCATCACTAGTTCCACTCCAGATACACCAATCAACCAAAGCATCAAAACCAACTGTAATGCTAATTATTTGTTCAACGATCTCCTTTGGTAAAACAAGTACCATTTTATCAATATCTCAATAATTATTGTAATAATAATCAACTATAGTAGCCTTAAGCATATCAGCCGGCAGCTAGCATGATGAAACAAAATACCTCATATAGCCAATTTGTAGTCCAAAATTTTACCGTATTACCATTTCCAATTGCTCATAGTAGCCCCTCGTGCAAGAGTTTAGTCCATTCAGGAACATCTTTCCAAGTGCATGAAGAGCCTAAAGTAATTTTATCATTAAGTACCTGATCCATATCACCTTTAATATAGTCTGCTGAAATTGTTTGCCCAAATACCATTACCCCCTGCTGCATCAATCTCCAAGAGTTCTTAGCAAGAAGAGCCGCTAAATTCATAACCCTTATATTTTTCAAGCCAAGCCCACCAAGAGACTTTCGGAGGCAAACTTGGCTCCATTTAACCAAGTTAACTCATTTTTGGATTGAGTGGAGCCCCATACAAAAATTCTTATTCAACCTGTCAAGTTGATCATAAATGATAACGGGTAACTTAACTGTCTACATAACATATACTAGGATAGTGGAGGTGACATACTGAACTAGAGTGGCCCGACCAGCAAGAGATAACGAATTCACCTTCCAAGCAGAAAATTGAGCTTGCGCCTTTTCTATGAGGTCTTTGTAGGTGTTTTTAGTGATACGAGAGTGAAATAGCAAAACTCTCAAATACTTTTCCAAATCATTAGTTAGAGAAGAACCACAAATGTGACCAAGATCAATAGCCATTCTACAATTATTATTAGGAGAGCAATAGATTCTCGATTTTTCATAGCTTATTTGCGGTTTAGAAGCCAAGCAAAATTTATCAAGACAACCTTTAACAATTTGAGCTTGCTTTCTGGAGGCTTCACAAAATAAAATAATGACATTTGCAAACATAATATGAGATACAGCAGGTCCTTGTCTTGCAACTTCAACAACTTTCCATTTTCCATCATTAATAACTTCATTAAACAGGTGAGATCATTTTCCAATACAAAAAAAAAAAACAAATAGATAAGGAGAAAGATGATCACCTTGTCGAACACCTCTTCGTGGGCAGAGGCTTTTTGTGTTCTCGCAATTTAAAATGATTTGAAAATCACATCAGTTACAAAATTCATAATTAGCTCTTAAAGAGTATTCCTAATAAAACTCCATCGAAGCTTATCGTAGGCTTTTGCTAGAACAATTTTCCAAGCTAAGAAACCTGTGTTACCTTTCGCTTTTTGAAAAGTGTGAAGGACTTCCTGAGCCATAACTATATTATCTGTGATATGTCTCCCTTAATCTTGGTTTAGATGGGCCTCAACCGGGCAACCAAAATTTTGGTAACCACCTTATAAATAGTATTGTGCAAAGACTGATGGGGCACAATGATCAGAGACCGTTCGAAGGAGATGTTGAACAAAGCCCTACGAGAAAAGAGCCCTCGCAGCTTAATTCCCAAAAGCTTGATCCAGTCCTTTTGGTTCTTTTGTTCTCTGTAGGAGGAGTGTTCAGAGGAAGTGCTAGAATGGTTGTCGAACAAAGACGCTTTCCCTCCTGTCGAGACATTCTTCGGCATTGACCTCAGCTTCGCAGGAATTCCGTGGGAAGGGGAGCAGCTTTCTACGAACCAATCTGATAACTCCGGCAAGGATGACATGACTAAAGCGGAAACACCAATGATGGCGAAGACGGTTGGGAGACAATGTCACCATTGTGGGACTCGAAAGACCTCGCGGTGGCAGGCTGGTCCCCTTGGACCGAAAACCCTGTGTAATGCTTGTTGGTATAAGTCCGTGATGATTGGGGGGAAATGCCAGCATTGCGGGACTCTGAACACCCCGCAATGGCGGCGGGTTTGAAGGGATACTCTGTGTAATGCTTGTGCGATCAAGCTTAAGCACAGGTCTGAGATTCTTCGGAGAAAATGCCAGGATTGCGAGACTAAAAAGAGTACCCTGCAATGGCGGGAAGACGGTCCCAAGGGAAAGAAAGCCTTGTGTGATGCTTGTTATGTTAGGTACAAGTCCGACATTATTGGGAGGAAATGCCAGCGTTGTGGGGTAGGAAAAACCAAGCCGTGGCAGAATTGGGGAGAAGGTCCCCTTGGAAAGAATACACTCTGTAACAATTGTCATATAAGGTACAAGGTCGAGATCAATGGGAGAAAATGCCAGCATGCGGGACTGGAAACTCCCTGCGATGGCGCGCAGGTCCCCTTGGAACGAACACCCTGTGTGACAACTGTGGGTTGAGGTACAAGTCCGGATGGCTTTTCCCTGAATACCGCCCTGCAAGTTTAACAAGTTTCGCGACCAAGTTGCAGCCGAAACCACCAAGGAAGAAGAAGAAGATACAAAATATTGAGACGGGGATTGGTGGTGAAGCCGAGATAAGAGTGAGGAAGTGCCAGCAATGCGAGACTGAAGCCCGTAAAGATAAAGAATTGTTAGATCATGACAAGTGTCAAAAGATGAAGGGATAAGGTGGTTATGATAGTTAAAACAGTTAGTGTAGAATACTTAGTGAGTAAGGAAAGTCAAAGATATATATACTTGTATTCTGTACTGTAAGATTCATTTCAATCATATATGAAAAGGATAATTCAGATTCAATTCTCTCTCTTAAACTCTTCTCTTTCTCTCTCTAGATTACACAGGAAAGTCTATTGATGTTCTTCACAGGATGAAGCTTAACATGGTATCTTCGCCGGTTCTTGGATTCTGAGGAAAAGTACTGCTTCTGCTCTTGATATTTGACGTTTGTAGTGATCTGCATTGCAGTTTTTGCTGTTATCTTTCAAGCCGGGCTTCGTATCTGTCATCGATCTTATTTGCACAGTGTATGTAATCATGCCCGCCAAGTGTTTGTTGAAAAGTATGACTCAACCTTTACATGTTGTATTGGTGATTTCTTTCTGAATCTTGATCTCGATTTGTGTTCTTTTCTTTTGCAATCTTGTGCCTGCTTCTTCATCCCTTGATCTTGCAATCTCTTCAAGTAAATTTCTTGATTCTCTGTTACCTTCTGCGACACAATGGTGACAGCTGCACAATTGACCATAGTTCAGTCTCCGATCACAAATCTGATTCCAAATGTGTCCACTTCTGTCACTGTTAAACTTGATGATACAAATTATCTTGTTTGGCACTATCAACTTCGATTGCTTCTTGAAAGTCATGGCATTTTAGGCTTTGTGGATGGTACTAGGCGATGTCCTACTCGATTTGTTGAAGATGCTACACTTGAAGGTGTTGAGACTGATGCATTTCAAATCTGGAAAATGCATGATCGTGCAGTCATGCAACTTATCATTGCCACATTGTCTCCCACAGCTATGTCCTGCGTTATTGGGTGCTTGAGCTCTAATGACATGTGGATCAGCCTCAAAGATAGGTTCTCCACTGTAACTAAAGCCAGTATTTTTCAGTTAAAAACGGAGCTGCAAAACATTAAGAAGGGTAATGATTCAGTGTCTACATATTTGCAACGTATTAAAGATGTGAGGGATCATCTTTCTGCAGCTGGTGTCACCTTTGAGGATGATGATATTGTGATATTGGCACTGAAAGGTTTGCCTTCTGAGTATAATACCTTTAGGACAGTTATATGGGGCAGGGAGAATGTCATCAGTCTTAAGGAATTTCGGTCTCAGTTATTGGTTGAGGAAGCAACCGTTGAAAATAACTCGATCTCAGAGTCTTTTGTTACTGCCATGGTTGCTCAAAATACATCTGGCAAAGGCAAAGCTCTCATGCTACAAGAAGGCTCTTCTAGTGGTTCCTCTCAGTCACAGGTGTATACTGGTGGTTCAACACCTCCTGGTTATAGTGGTCACTCTTCTCACTACAATGGTGGCTATAGTTTCAATGGCTTTCGAGGACGAGGTAGAGGCAGGAACAACTTTCATTCTAATCCCAAGTACAACACATGTCCTTCAACTTCGAGTGCTGGAATCCTTGGTCCTGCCAAACCTCATATCTCCACTTGTCCTGAGCATGGTTATGAAGTACCTACGTGTCAAATATGCAACAAAAGAGGTCACATTGCTGCCGATTGCTTTCAAAGACACTCTTCTCCATCTGCACCATCTTCTAAAGTGCAGTGCCAAATCTGCTGGAAATTTGAACACACGGCAGTTCAATGTTATCATCGAGGCAACTTCACTTATCAAGAAAGATCACCACCCTCAACTCTTTCTGCAATGAACACTACATTTTCTCCTTCTGCACCACAAGAGCAGTTCTGGGTTGCTGATACTGGGGCTACTTCTCATATGACTTCAGACCTTTCTAATCTCAATCTTGCAGCACCTTTTTCTGGCAATGATACAGTAACAACAACAAGTGGCTCAGGTTTGCCAATCTCTCATATAGGTTCTACTACTCTTCATACACCTCAGTATGCTTTTGAGTTAAAGAACATCTTACATGTGCCTCAGTTATCCCAGCATTTACTATCCATATATCAGCTATGTAAAGATAACAAATGTCGATTTATCTGTGATGAATTTTGTTTCTGGATCCAGGACAAGATCACAGGGAGAATCATTCTTCAGGGGCTGTGTAGAGAAGGCCTCTATCCAATACCATTTCATATTCCACAACATCTCATCATTCAAGCACAAAAGCACAATGCATCATTTCAGCAACAAACCTGCTATCTTGGCAGTCAAGTCAAAATAAATTTGTGGCACCAAAGATTAGGACATCCTTCCAACATTGTCACTTCGGCAATGCTAAAACAATCCCATATTCCTATGTCTTTAGATCATGTGTCTTCTATCTGTACATCTTGTTTGGAAGGCAAATTTGCCAAGCTTCCATTTCTATTTCCTGCAAATAAAACTATCCATCCTCTAGAGGTCATCCATAGTGATGTTTGGGGTCCTTCATCCACTGTTTCCATTGAGGGTTACAAATTTTATGTAAGCTTTGTGGATGAATGTACCAGGTTCACCTGGATTTTCCCATTAATGAATAAAAGTGAAGTTTTTGGTGTTTTTGTTCATTTTCACAGTTTTCTGATCACTCAGTTTTCTGCCACTGTGAAAGTGTTTCAAAGTGATGGTGGGGGTGAATACTCCAGTCATAAATTCAAACAATATTTACTCCAAAAGGGTATACTTCATCAAAAGTCATGTCCCTATACTCCTCAACAGAATGGTCTTGCTGAACGGAAGCACAGACACATACTTGAAACAGCAATCACTCTCCTTCAAACAGTATCCTTACCACATAAACTTTGGTTTCATGCTTGTGCCATTTCTGTCTATCTTATAAATCGGATGGCATGTCAAACACTTCAAATGTCATCCCCATTTCAGTGCTTGTTTGGAACCTCACCATCCATCTCCCATCTTAAAGTTTTTGGTTGTGCTTGTTTTCCACTTTTAAAACAGTTGAATTCCAGTAAACTGCAACCTAAAACTTCACAGTGCATATTCATAGGCTATGCAGGTCAGTATAAAGGCTATCTTTGTCTCAATCCTCTTACCAACAAAATCTATGTGTCTAGACATGTTTTATTTGATGAGACTACATTTCCTTATTCTTCCATCATTACATCCAACAGTGCATCATCTCACATTTCATCCCCTTCACTACACGTCCAACCTCAAGTTCTTCCTTCATTGGTCAATTCTCATAATACTGTAGTTTCACCTATTCCCCTTCAAGCTTCAGAGTGTTCAACTTCTACCCCTCTTAATGCCTCAGAGTGTTCCCTGTCCACACCACTTCCTAATTCGGGATTTGTGGAATATCCTACTTCTCTTCCATCATCCACTGCCTTACCTGCAGAATCTACACAGTCCTTGCTCCCTGATGATCCAGATTTTCAACTTGAAGATCTGTCAGTTGTCTTTCCAGTTCCCTTAGTTAGTTTGCACCCTATGCAAACTCGCTCTAAAAGTGGAATATCTAAGAAGAAGGTCTTTTCAGCCACAATTAAGTCCTCTGTTCAAGTTTCAGAACCTGCTACTTTCAAGTCTGCTATTACAATTCCAGAATGGGTTGCTGCTATGGAAGATGAGATCACTGCCTTAAAGTCTCAGAATACTTGGTCCATAGTTCCATTGCCATCTACTAAAAACCTAGTCGGCTGTAAGTGGGTCTATCGCATCAAAACCAATCCTGATGGATCAGTGGCACGATATAAGGCACGGTTAGTTGCAAAAGGTTATAGCCAAGAAGAGGGTGTGGATTACTGTGAGACCTTCAGTCCTGTAGTGAAACCTACCACTGTTCGATTAATTTTGGCATTAGCAGCTCAGTTTCAATGGTCCTTGAGGCAACTGGATGTGAAGAATGTGTTTCTTCATGGTGATCTACATGAAGAAGTATACATGTCTCAACCACAAGGCTTTGAAAGTTCAGTTCATCTTTCCAATTATGTGTGCAGACTTCATAAGTCCCTATATGGCTTAAAACAAGCTCCTCGAGCTTGGAATGAAAAGTTTACAAGTTTCTTGCCAGGTTTGGGTTTTAAAGCTTCTCTGGCTGATCCATCATTGTTTGTGCAGCACACTTCTCTTGGTACTGTGGTTTTTCTTTTGTATGTGGATGATATCATCCTTACTGGCAGCTCCTCTCAGTTGATTGATGGTGTTATACAAGCTTTAGCCAAAGAGTTTGACCTGAAAGATTTAGGCCAGCTTCATTATTTCTTGGGGTTACAGATTACATATCAGCCTCAAGGTCTCTTTGTGTCACAAACTAAATACATCAAGGATCTGCTAGAAAAGGTTGACCTCCAAGATTCCAAACCTTGTAACACCCCATGCTTACCCTATCACAGGTTGTCTAAGACAGAAGGGACTCCTTATCACAGTCCACAACAATATCGAAGTATTGTGGGAGCCTTGCAATACTTGACATTTACAAGGCCTGATATTGCCTTCTCTGTAAATCAGTGTTGCCAGTTTATGCATCATCCTATGGACTCCCATGTTGTAGCTGTCAAGCGCATCTTGCGGTATCTTAGTGGCACGTTGCATTATGGTCTTCAGTTTCAACTAGGCAAGCTTCAATTACAGGCTTATAGTGATGCCGATTGGGCGGGTGACCCAAATGATCGAAGATCCACATCTGGTCATATTGTCTATCTTGGTTCGAGTCCTATATCTTGGGCATCGAAGAAGCAACACACGGTTTCCAGATCATCAACAGAGGCAGAATATAGAGCGTTGGCAATAGCAGCAGTTGAGTTAGCATGGATCAGGCAGGTTTTATGTGATCTGTGTGTTCCTCTTTTCACTTCACCGGTTCTTTATTGTGACAACATCTCTGCCATTGCATTATCCTCTAATCCTGTCTTTCATTCTCGCGTGAAACACATTGAAATAGATTATCATTTTGTGCGGGAACGTGTTATTCGAGGAGATCTCCATGTGCTTCATGTGTCATCCAAAGAACAGTTTGCCGATATATTAACCAAGGGACTGTCTGCACCCTTGTTTCAGCATCATTGTTCCAATCTTATGCTTGGTTCCTCCAAGCATATGATTAAGGGGGGATGTAAAGATAAAGAATTGTTAGATCGTGACAAGTGTCAAAAGATGAAGGGATAAGGTGGTTATGATAGTTAAAACAGTTAGTGTAGAATACTTAGTGAGTAAGGAAAGTCAAAGATATATATACTTGTATTATGTACTGTAAGATTCATTTCAATCATATATGAAAAGGATAATTCAGATACAATTCTCTCTCTTAAACTCTTCTCTTTCTCTCTCTAGATTACACAAGAAAGTCTATTGATGTTCTTCACAGGATGAAGCTTAACATACCTCGAAATGGAGGTCAGGTCCCCTTGGATTGAAAACTCTGTGTAATGCTTGTTGGCATAGGTATGAGATATCCAAAAAGCTTGTCACGCAATGCTGCCCTGCAAGTAGCCACACTTTCTCGAAAAAGTTGCGTTCAAACAGGCACGGGAAGCTATCGAATGTGCTGAGGAAAAAGCAAGAGATGGAGACTGGTGATTTCCCTCCTAAAAATTTGCGTTCAAACAGGCACCAGAAGCTATCGGATATACTGAGGAAAAAGCAAGAGATGGAGATCAGCGTTGAAGCGTGCGTATAAAGGGTAGTCCAATGGTAATTAAAGACTAGAAAACATGTTAGTTTTCGGTTTGCTCGATTTTGTATGCGATTGAATTTAGGAGCAGAGGATTTGGAAACTTGAAAAGCAAATCAAACCGCAAATTAAAATGGTCTCCAGAGACTTAATAATTTTGCGAACTACTGCGCATGGCTGAAGGTTTATGTATGTGATCATTTTGTTTTATGGTGTTGTTCTTGTGTCGACGACGCTGACTATCATAGAATGTTTAGAAAAAACCAGCATATTTCATGAGTTAACAATTAACTCATACGCGAAAGTTGATGCAATTCAATAAACTGCCTAGCCAGGTGCATATATGTGTGCAGTTTGTGCTGCTGCTGCTGAGTGCTGATTACTATACTAAAGCAAGTTCCCACCGTGAAAAGCCATTTTAGTGTCTTAAATTTGAGACTTGTAGCCATGTTATCCGGTTAACATTGTATTATAGGGAATCTTGTTAGACTTTCAGAAAGGGATTCTACAACTTTTAATTATAATTGCTGTAAAGGCATATTCAATTGTACGCTTTACAAGGGGGCTATATTTATGTTCTAACTTCGTGAGGTGACTAGTGTTTCTCTCCGAAATAACCTAGATAAATGAAAAGTTGGGTCCTTCGGGGTTAGAAGAACTTGCCTACGACTACACTTTGGGATGTCAAAGTGGCAATGTTCCCAAAACCAACGACGCATTGACATATGAAAAAAATTAAAACACATAATAATGTATGATTGATTTATAAAATATATATATATATATAACACATAACGATGTGTAGTATCTCAAAGGCAAGTATAAGTTCCTCGACCATCTCCAACCCTAGTGATAAAGCTTAAAATTTAAGTTTTAAAACCCCCTCCAACCATCTTCAATCATTGGCTTAAAAATAAATTTTGAGGAGAAAATAACATTTTAGGTCAAATTCTCCCAAAATTTAAGTCAGGATAACACTATTGGGCCCTCCCTGCGCGTACACGCGCTGCAAAAGAACCCAACGCAGCAAACCCAACGCGCTGCAAGCCTCCACCAGCGGCAAAGTTTCAGGTGGGTCCCATCTTTGTCGGCCACTATGCTCCTCCCCCGTTGCCTTTGAATGTGATTAAACTATTTCAACGGCTCTTTTCTTGGATGGGTGGTGAAGATGAACTGGCCGTTGGTTAATCCAACGGATCAGTTTAAACGTTTTTTTTAATTTTAATTATATTACATCGAACGGCTGAAATTACAAATAAACAAATCTAACTGTAAAATAAAAAATCCAAACGGTCCAAAATTAAATTTAATGACTAAAATTATTTTAAAAAAATTATTTAAATCAAATTTCACCCAAAACTCTATAAATACCTATGTATTTGTTCAAATATTCACAAAAAATTAGGTTAAATATTTTTATGTTAAAATGTTCATAAAAATAAATTAGGATAATCTATATAAATTTTATTTCTAAAAATGTTACCAGGAAAAAAAATTAAGCTAATATCATTATTTAATAATCTCGAGCTAAAATTTTAAGTCATATAGGTTGGAGGAGAAAAACATTTGGGTTATGATTTAAAATTTTCTGATTTAAATTTTCAAGCTTTATCCCCAAGAGTTGGAGATGGTCTTATGAGATATATGTGAAGCAAGACTTCGGCTAAGCTAGTTGGCTAGAGTATGTGTTGACCCTAAAAACTACTAAGCATACGTGGCGCACAGGCCGAGTAATTAATAAGCTAACTATGTCATTCACTTGTGTGCGAGGCGTGCTAACTCATAGGCCGAGTTCGACCGGGGAGTAAAATATGTTGATGTGGCATTGGGCGCCCTGCTGACTTCTTGATCTTGTGATTACAGCCGAGGAAGGAACACGTCTTAGCCTTCGGGTTCTAGAGTCTGAAGATAAGGCTGCTAGTTCTGCAAAGTTCAATTTCAAATTTGGCTTTCAATTTGCCGAATGTAGTAACCTGGTAACACCTCACTTCGCCAAGAAGGTTGATGAGATGACCTTAAACAATAAGGACTAAAAAATCCTTGTTGACCGAGACTTGGATAAATAACCAGTCGGCCTTAAAGCAGTGTTGTCTATCCAAACTGAAGGTGCTCCTCGGTCGGTTATTTATATGTCTCCAATGCTATCTATCCAAACTGAAGATGTCGCCGGTTGCCTTCATAATGTTATCTATCCAAACTAAAGATGTGTTGGCGAGAAAAAAGAGGGAGAGGAAAAAGTCTTAGGGTTGTTGAGAAGTTTTGCGTAGGGAAATTTGTGTGTTGATTTGAAGAAGCCTTGAATGATGCACTCTGCTCTCTATTTATAGCAGTGAACCTCATTATGGCCGAACTAGAAATTTACTTGGATTAGAACTCCTCAACCCAATCTGATTAGGTTTCGTCCAATCCTAACCCCTATAGGACTTTGAACCAAGATCCTTAATGAACCAGATTCATCCCCTAGATCTAAGCATCCTTAGCTTTAAGCTCCTTAACGAACAACTCTAAGCTCAACCCAAAATATTATTTTGGGCCCAAACAGTATGACAATGTACTTGCTTTTTGGACAAGTTCGAATCCTCGTCCTCGTATTCTAGGTTTAAGTGAAGATGTAGTAGCATTTGGTCCAAATGGCATTGTGCAAAGGGATGGGATATTATCTCATATATTTTTAGAAATTTTAAAATTATGCATTCTATCTGATTGGAGGGTCTAGCTCTACCGCCCAATCTCAAAATACAATCCTTGACAATGACTATGTAGTTTGTCTTAGAAAGCATACATTATACATGGGGACCTATAATTTATTACTTCAATAACCTTAAAGCCCAACAACGATTGTTGTTTCTCTAAATGAAAAAAAAGCCAATATTGACTATAATCAGTAATCATGCATATTTATAATAACTAGGTTAATGAGATCCATACTTCTCTCTTTTCGTTTTGCACGCCTATCATTGTTTCTATCCAATTTGTTGATACTTGATTTTATGATTTGTTTGGATTTAAAATAACACTTGGGTCGAGAATAGGCCAACTCGAGTTAAAAAGTCATAATTCTTGGCCCAATTTAGGCCAGTGGGCTTTCAGCCCATGACATGATTGATTTGATTGAGTCCTTATGGAAGTGGGACTGTGAAAGGATTAAGTTTAGATGTGGCTCGATCGAGTCCTTAGTGTGCCAAGGATTAGAATAAGCTCTGTTTAGATGCGAATTGTTCTTAGGATCAGAATTTGTTCTTGATCAGATAAGGATGAATTAATTGCATAAAGGTACTAGGTTTAGAACCTTGGTTTGAATCAAAGAGGCCGAGAGTGGATAAAGATGAGTTTTGGCTAAGGAAGGGATTAAAGATATAAAGAGAGAATATTTAGATAAATATCGAGTAAACACAGTCTCATCAGGACTGTACCTCGACAAACTTGTTTATCACGAAGATCATCCTACAAATAAAAGATGTTCAACAACATGAAAAGCACCCTTCAACCCAACAAACAACTCAAACAATCTATGCAAAAACCCACGTTCTACGGGAAACCCTTATCATACCATGAGAAAAACACTAACTATTCTAACCTTCCTGTCAAAACATCTACAATTTGGATAAGTAAACAACATTTTGTTGACAACCAGCAACACCTTTAGTTTTGATAAGTAAATGACACTGACGTTGTAGAATCAAGCAACATATGAGCACCTTATTTTTGGATAAGTCAACAGTACTGCTTCTAGGTTGGTTGGTTATCTAACCAAATCTCGATAAGAGAAGAATTCTTAATTCTTTTGCCCGAAAAGGTCACTTTATTAGTCTTCCAACAAAGTAAAATATTATATGATTGGTTACTCTTAGGTGCATTTTGTAGTTCTGCTTTCAGATGGCCGAACCTTGTTCATTATCAAAACACTCATCTCCTTTGAGTACCTTTGCTCTCATAGCCTAATATTGATTCAGCCCACCTATATTCTCATGAATACAATCGATGCAGCAGAACATGGTGCATGAGATCTTGAACTTCGCAGTAAACTAAGAAACATTGTCTTAATGTTCTAGAACCTAAGGCCGAGATGAGACATTAAACACCACCAACACATCTATTTTACTTGTCCAATCGAGCTCGATTGTGAGTTGGTACACACACATTTAGAAGAATGACATAGCTAGTTCATAGTTACCAGGCCTGCATAGAATGTCTTCTCAAAGTTGAAGCTACTTCTTCCTTATCGTATTCATTGGTTTCATATATGAAGTATTTTGAAAAAGAGGGGAGGGGGGATCTTGCGCCTAGGCCATTTTTTAAAGTACTGGTTGATTCTACAGGCTACAACAAGATAGAGGAGTGCAAATGGAGAAAAGAGAAGTGCATAAACCACTCTCCTTTTCACAATCCCAATATGTTATTCCCGCAATTTAACATTAACATGTTATTGTTTTTAATCATAAAGGAGTTTGATGACTAATTACCCCAATGGTAAGAAAGCAAGGTATTTAAGATTGGAGTTTGGATTGAATCATTTCTAATGCACATACTCAAATTTCATGAAACTCAACACTATCATTTTTCAAAGTAAAGACTGAAATTTTAAAAGACAAATTATAATAAAATGGATCGAAGAATATAAGTCTTTGCATTGGACGAGAAAACTAGAATACTCAAACTTACTTTCATTTTTAAACTCATCAAATATAAAAATATAGGTATAAAATTTGAGTCTTTGTGTTAGAAATGCTATTAGAGCTCTAACCTAGGTCGATATATTTATGAGTCTCTTTAAGCCAGAGTATAAACTAATCCTCTCATGCAAAGCTCTAACTTGTTATCTTCACGTAGTATATATTGTATATTCGGCTTCAAAGCCACAATATGAAAACTGAAGGGATGAAGTTAAGAATTTACACCAACTACAAGTGCCCCTTTATCATTGTTGTAGAAAAGTGTTGAGCCTTTGTATGATAACATGGGTTCAAACTTCGTCGGTAACTAATCTAACATCTAATATAACAAAATCTATCGTTTGACGAAAAAAAAAAATTTACACCAACCGTTACAGTATGTTTTTGGTAGGGAATAAAATGGAAGGTTCCATCAAATATGTGACCACTTTTTTCTAACGTGATGGTGATACAACTACTTGTCCACAAACTTTGCCCAATTTACAAAGAGTGCTGATCAATCTACAGTTTTCACGGAGAAAATGGATTTGATTTGAACAAGATGACAACCTTCCAATTTGCCTAAACATCTATGAGCTACAGGATCTTGACGATGACATGCAAAGAGATTCTATGGCATAAAGTATCAGTTATAATCATTACTCCATAAATTTTAAATTTCAAGTGTGATTACAAATTTCACATAATTGATCATGATTAAATTTTTTAATTAATGAATGTTTCGTGAGATTTAAACTCAAAATTTCATCTTACAAAATTAAAATTGAATAACATTAAACCAAATATTAATCCTATAAACAAATATATTAAACCAACTACTAGCTACTAGTCCGAAAACGCCCTTAAAATTAGCATAATAGCAAGTTAAAATAAGATTTTACCAAAAAAACGAAAAAGAAAATCAAGTTAAAATAAGCAGCACTATGTGATGTAACTGGTGATTGGTGCCAGAAACATCACTCACTGACATAATCTAAGCTGCTGTAAATTATTTTCTTACTCGTGCTCCATATAATATAACTTTTCGTCCATCGATACTTGTTCCCAACTTTAATAAGGAAAACGTAAAAGATAGAAAATAAAATAAAATAAAAACCTCCACGAGGGCGACTAAAGGCAATACAGAATATGCATGCATCATGCAATGCCATTTGGCCAACAGAAATTCAAATAAAAATTGACGGTGGCGTCAAGCCTCCTAACTTATGGATGTGTTATCCAAATATTTTTTTTTTTTACTTCTTACACATCATTTGCTAATTTCTGTCTCTTGATTTTCTTTAATTCATTTGATCCGATAGCTGAAAATTACAAGGATGATTAAGAAGTAAAAAAAATGTGTGGATATCACACCTAACTTAAGGGTCAATACTAATTAAACAACTAATTAAAATAAAAAGAAGGTTTTCTTTTCTTGCTAATCAAATTTAGAGATGGCATTGAAACCCAAAAATTGCTTCGAATCAATCAAAAACACGATCTTGTTAGCTTACGTTCAAATTAAATGATTTTATTTATTTATTTATTTATTTATTCTTTTGGCCATGTTAAAAATCATGTTGATTGCACCATGTTTAGTGGTGAGAAAGTTTTTCAATTGGGGAAATTGAAAGATATTTGCAATATAAAAGTTATAAGGGAAGGCAACATTGATTATATTAAACACATGTACCAGAGCCATCACTGACATAATAATAGCTAAGGCATGTGGCCATTTGAAAAGAAAAACTCATAAGAAAATTACTTATTTAATATTATAGTCTAATGATATTTCTCTTCATTTATAAATGAGAAGTCTTAATATAATATTATTTTTTTAAATTAAAAAACAAAATAAAAAAAAAGTTTATGGGTCCTAAAACGTTTGGGGACATTATTAATTTCTTATATCTATGTTTCTTTTAAAATTAAAGCCACGGCTCATAAAAATGCAGTACCATATATTACCATGAAAAATCGAGGGTCACGTTTCATTTCAACATGCATGCTAGGGTTCTCAGTAGATCTTATTCATAGTGAAAGTGAGTTTTAAACTCTTGTTAACTTCATTAATGGAAGTTGTACCATAAATTCTAATTTTCTGAAAAGATAATTAGGAAAAGTCTTGTGTGTCACCATCATCATGTTTCAATAGTACTCTTCAGGCATCACATGCTAACATGTCACGTGATAAGCGTTATACGTATTTAAAATAAATGAGTATGTACTAACATGTGGTGTGCTAACATGATATATATATATATATATATATATATATATATATATATATATATATATATATATCATGTCATGTTTATTATCATTTTACAAGAAAACATAAAAGAACATTATAACGAGCATTCTGGACATATCCTTTCACCAAACATGTTAAAGTTTAACCTAGAAATATTAGTATATTACACGGGAAAATGATTGAGCTAAATACAAGATGGTTGTAGTTGTGTCCCAACATAGCAAAACCATCCATTTGTGGGACATGGTCGTCAATCCCTAGCTACCACGTAGGGCAAACGAGCAAGCAAGAGTGTTTTGCTGAACCTCAACTAGGTCATAGTACTTTTCTTTCCGATTCCGTGTTTGTCAACGACTAGCTCTTGCATGCCCAAATTCAGGTTTAAGTCGCACTCCCCAAATACCGATTTGCTGCGGTTGGGCATCTCTCAGTGAAATACTCCTCCACCAGTTTAAGGGTGCGTTTGGTACGCGGACGGGACGGAACGGAACGGAACGGGACGGGACGGGACGGAACGGAACGAAGGTGTAATTTTTGAAAAAGACATGGGGTATATTTGTCTTAAAATGGTAAAACATTGTGTTCCACAGACGTGGAACAAACCCGTTCCAAGGGGGAGAGGTGGAATGCAAAAACACCCAAAATCTGTCCCGTGGAACAACCCGTTCCACCCATTTTTAGCGCACCAAACGCGGGACGGAACGCCTCGTTCCGTTCCGTCCCGTCCCGTCCCACGTACCAAACACACCCTAAGGGACTGCTACACCTGTCGGCCTGCCTAACCCTAATCTAGCAACAAAATTTTAAGTTTAAATGTTTTTTTGGTTTTTGAGATTACACTTGTACTATGGTTTAATGATATTCTTATTCACTTATAAATGAAAAATCTTAGGTTCAATTTTCGCCAAACGCGAATTTGAACCATATACCCCACTTAGTGAGATCAGACTTTATTGTTGTTGTTGTTTGTTTTGACATTACACAATGCATTAAGATATATTTTTTAATACAATGATATATTAACACTAATAGAGTGACAGATTTGAGCTCAGTCATAATGTGCTTGTCATGGGCAATAATCGAAAATAAAACATATTGTGACAACCTGTCTCTAATTTTACGTTTTTTATTAATTTTAAAAGCGTGAATTTACAAAAATGCCCTAGAGGCAAGGTTTTTTATTAAGACTTATTCTTTTAGCATATCCTCGTAGTACTTGTTGGTACGAACGCATAAGCGAAAGCCGTTTGCAAGTCCAGATTATAACGGAATAATTATGGACGTTTGAAAATGGTTTGTTGATGCGCAAAACTGGAGGTCTTGGAACAACGTAAGTCCGATCGTGAATCTGCAAGTAATGTAAATAACACAAGATGTATCGTGGTTCACCCCAAGGTTTGGGCTACGTCCATACTGATTATGTATTTATTTGAGGGAGAGAGAGCTCTTTAAAGAGAGCTTTGAGAGGGGGTGAGAGGGCCTAGGAATTGGCCTCCCCTAATTGTGAGAATGAGAGGTCCTTTTATAGAATAAGGATTCCTCACTTATTACATATTTGCCCCTTCCTTTATCACATAATTACATTTAAGTCCCCCGAGTATTTGTACGAGATCTAAATACGAGGTCCTAAATATGGTATAAACATGGTTATTTAAAGTTTAGTTATAAATTATTTGAATTCCCACCTTGTGGGAAAGTGGCCCAATCAGATTTGTGTTAGTAAAGGATCAATTAGATAAAGGAGTGAGTGACCAATTAAAATGGGAGAAAAGAAGGCAGCAACCAATCAGAGAAAGGGAGAGAAGCTCCCAGCTTCTCCTTCCCATGCACAACCCAAAACCACCTTTGCGACCTTCCATTTTCTAAGGTCAATTCCGGCCAACTTCGATGGAGTTTTTCGACGCCGCCACCACCATCTTGAAGCTCTCATTCCCCTCTACAAAAGCCAACCAAGAACCACCTTTATAAACCACCAAATGTGGCGGGGCGAAGCCACGAAATCCGACGCGTCAAAACCATGTTCGGCCACTCTTTTCAATTTTCCGACGAATCAGCAAAGCAATGGCCGATGCCACCACTTAGGCTTTGTAGCCCATCATCCCAGGAGAAAATCCCAACCAACCTTGACCCCGTTGGACCACCGTAGACGACGAATCAACGCTGGGAAGCTTTATGCACCCGCCAACTTTGTGGGAAAAATTGACCATCTTCCGTCCATTTTGGACTTCGCGGTTGTTATGAAAGTTGTTCCTCTCTTTGAGATCTTTGTTTATGTGAAATTTGAGAATTTTTAGAAATAGTGGAATTTTCCGGCGAACCGTGGCGGCCGGCTACCACGCGCAGTGGCGCGTGAGCCGAGATCCACCTGACATTCCTAGGCTAATTTTGAAGCCTCGATTCCATATTTGACATCCGTTTAGTGAAATTATGATGTTTAATATAGTTTCATAGTTGACCACCTAGTTGGTGACTCCGACTTATGTTTTAGCACTGATTAATGAGATATTGGTGAGTCGTACAGGTCACAAGAGGTGACTCCAACTTATGTGCTAGCATTGATTGATGAGTTATGGATGAGTCGTACAGGTCACAAAAGGTGACTCTGACTTATGTGCTAGCATTGATAGTCGTACAGGTCACAAGAGGTGACTTCAACTTATGTGCTAGCATTGATTGATGAGCTATGGGTGTAGTCGTATAGGTCACGTTAAGTGACTCTGACTTGCGTGCTAATATAGATGGTTAAGCACATGATTATTTATATTGCTGATGAGATGTTGTGTCGTGGTATATTTATGGATTCATGTTGATATACTTTTGATTTCACATTGGTACGTGGTATGATTTCTTGAAAACTATATAGGTGTTACAACTAGGGATTATGACGTTTTAGAAGGTTTTTACTAAAATTTTATTTCCAGGTCCATTCACCTTTGTTTTGTTTCACCCTCCAGCTTTTATTAGCTAAGCTTTCTTATCGACGAGGATTCGTGGAAAATCTTGGTATTGGAGATTACCTTCAAGGGTTTGATTCTCAATCAACTCTACTGTACTTTACTTATGCTATGCATCACGTGTGAAATGGGTTCATTCCCGCTCATAACGCACTCTCGTATTTAGACACTTTCAGGTTTAAATTTATTCACATTTCTCACATCACTATACTTTATGGTTTCGTCACCCTCTAGGTGTCGGCCAACACAACTCGATGTGGAGTCCAAGTAGACTTTCCGGATCAGGGTGTGTCACATATCCTTATAAATAAATAAAAACTATCATTAAATCGTAATGCTAAATAGTAAAATATGATTAAACAAAATCAGTCGATTTTTACCAACATGAATTGATGGAGGATGTTTAGTGGAGGAGTCAGGAGAGTGGAGATGAGGCAACCCACAACATTCCAAGTCAAAGAGGTAAATGGGCAAGCATAGCAAGAAGAACCTTACCCTTTGCCTTGTGCTCCAATAGTTATCAACTTATTTTATTTTCTTAGTGAATTGTTAGGTTTTTGAATTTTCATGCGGGACCTCGGAGCCGTATTCACCTTTCAACATATCTATGATTAGTCGTCGGAATCATCTATAGCCCACAAAAATGGACTGGCCGCTCATGATATGGACGTAAAGCTCTTGCCTAGTGGTTGGGCAAGCTAAGGGAGCTATCTCACCCTATTTCAATTTTCTAAGGTCCATGTCCTTGAGATTTGTGGACCATTGTTGCCATTGTACTTGTCTTTGCCTACCTTGGATTATAATGCTAATTAAGTTTAAATTTTTAAGGGAAATGATTTTTGAATATTCTGTGTCTGCTTTTGTATGCACTACTTGTTTATTTTTTTTTCGATTATTTTTATTTTATTTAAATGTTAGGAATAAATAAGTGATGTGCAAATGATAAAAATAAGTGTGTGAATAGGAGTGGAAGGAGGTATGTTATTGGATAGCATATGGTCCCTCTAACCCATTTTCTTGTATTAATTATATTAAAATAGTGAAAATCGATTGTCTGGTTTCGCCCCTGACTGTGTGTGATCGATTTTCTAAATGAAAATAGTATGACTCGTCCGTGCTTTTGTCATGTCTTCTATAATAAGAAACAAGATTCATGGTTTCCTATCACATGCTAAGTTTTTATTTCAAAATAGAACTAAACAAACTATAAAAAGAAAAGAAAAAGGGAGATGGCGTTTACCACAGTGGCGGAAAGCAATCCTACTTATGCATGTGTACAACTCAAGACACACAACTGCTATAACAGTTGTCATTCATATAGCTCATAGTTCTAATCTTAGTCATTCATTACAAACAATAACATAAGAACAAATAAACCCTTGAATTCAACTTTTTTTTTTTGACAAGCAACGATATTTGATATTTCATTCATAATCCCAAACAATACAAATGTGCCAATTGGGTACAATACTCCAGTGACCAAGAGAATGATCTGTAGGTGAATTTGCACAAACAAGGCAATAATAATAAACCCCTGGACGACTACCACATGTATGAGAACTTCACACGCCATCCATACAAACCTGTCACAAAACGATAGATATAACATATTTGTATTGGCGATTACAAATGGTCACCGCTGAATAGCAAGGCCATATAAAGTCATCGCGGAACAAGACCACATAACTCATCGCTCAAAGTGAAAACCAAATACATCCAACATTGCAGTGTGCCCACAACACTCGCTAGGCGAAACAATAGAACTTGCCTAGACCAAACTAAATTGAACCAAATTAAACTAAACTAAATTAAATTGAAAACTCAGAGAAGGAAGACCACAACATGGCACAAAATGATGGAGGGATAGGATACTCAGGCAAAGACTACCAGTTATGACTATGCACAAAATGGGTATGCAACACCCACAGGTCAAACCGGAGCTGCAAACTTTGAAAACGCAGGTGCAGGAGTCTCTAAATCTGAAGTACTTAAGCGGTGCAACCGCCAAAATTGAGCGGCCCAGGCGGTGCAACCTCTAGATGTGCTCAGCCAAGGTTGTGCAACAACCTGATTCCAAGGCGGCGCTGCAACAAATCTGAACACAGAAGGCAGCGCTGCAATAGATCCGAGCTAAAAAATCGGCACATCCATATCAAAAGTTGAGAGTATCACTAAACTGAATCAGTTTGACGGAAGTGTCTCCGACCCACAAACCCCAATCCAAACCCAAATCACGAATCAATCCCCAAATCATCTTAATACAGATAAATACGATACAAAAAGAATATTGTTTGTTCTAGATTTTTATTAATAAAAACAGATAAAATCCCAAAGCTTTTCTGAAAAGATTAAAATAAAAAAAAAAGATTCAAACTAGTTTGGGTTGCCCCAAAAGTTCACAGTTCCCCCCACTTCTCCATTCCAAGGCACTAAAAAAGAGGAAAACCGTGTCCCCACAATCAGCCATCTTCTTCTTCTCCTCTAGATAGAGAGAGAAAGGGACTCAGTAGCTCAGCACAGAGAGCACGCACAGCCAAATAGATAGAAAACATGTGAAGAATGATGACACCATGCGTTATCGGCCATTAAAGCTTCAGAGCTCTGGCCCCTTCTCTTCTAACACCCATCATTCCATTCACGACACCCAGGACCCCCACAAGCTCCAACTCAACTCCAGCACTTGCCTTGCCCTCTCTCTTCGGGAATAGAATATTCCCAGAGATATCTTTCTGTAATCTACTGAGTTTCTTTCTTGATTCAAAAGGCCGTAATAAAGGTGTGAGCTTTGAGATATTTCTGCGCAAATCTTGGCCTGTAGACCGGAGATCCCCACCATTTGTCCGAAAAGGCGAACTGGGTTTGTATCACTTTTGTATTCTGGTTCATAATTCCCATGGTTTTCAGTTTGTCACTCCAGGAAGTTACTGCTCCCACTTCTGCTGGACTTGCTGCTTACATTGTCACTCCCTTTTTCATGAGTGTTCCTAGACTTTGAGAGGTATGTTCCTACCTCTAATATGCTTAATTTTGGTTATTACTTTTCAGTTTTGGTTCCCTTTTTACTACTGATTTGTCACTCTTTACTCTTATCTGGTTAAATCTGATCATTCAGTTTGAGTTGGTAATTTGCTAAATTCATTAGTTTTGTGTTATTGGGTTGCTTCAAATGACTATATTATTCCTACCCCTTTAGCTTTTAGGTGTCTAAATTCAATTTTTAGTCTCTTTCTGTCATGTATTTGGATTTTGAGTTATCAAAATATCGAGTTTTGTTCTTTCAAATGGATGGTTTGATTCCTTAAGCACTTGATATGCTTGGATAAGCACTTGATATGCTTGGATTTTGTGCTGTGAAACACTGAAGCTGCCTTGTTTAAACCAGATTCTGAATTATCAAATTCTTTTGTGATTAGAAATTGGTTATGTATTACTTGATGTAAAGGATTGGTTAATTTGTATTGCATCGCATCTGATGAGCTTAGATGGGAAGGTGTTTAATTATGTGATTGTGCTTGTCTCAGTGTTACTATAATGTCAAAAACATTTGACGTAAGGAGGGCCTTGGAAGTGCAGTTTGCAGGAATTTTACTTGCCTTAAATCTACTTGCTTCTACTCCAGAGGGGTTGAATAATGAAGGGCTCTACCTTTTAGAGTTGAAGAAAAGTATGCAGGATGGATTTGATTCTTTGGGAAATTGGAACTCCTCCGATCAAACACCTTGCGGATGGATGGGAGTAAATTGCTCTTCTGATTACGATCCAGTGGTCAAAGGTCTTTATTTGAGTTCCCTGAATCTTTCAGGTTTCCTCAGTCCTAGCATTGGTGGTTTGGTCCACTTAACTTTTCTTGATCTTTCAGACAATGGTCTCGTGGGAGGTATCCCTAATGAGATAGGAAAGTGTACGAGTTTGGAAAGAATTTATCTGAACAATAACAAGTTCACTGGCCAAATACCTTCTGAAGTGGGTAAGCCGTCAAACTTAACAAGTTTGAATCTTAGGAAAACTAATGAAAAATGCTGAAAACTTTGAGTTTTAATGATAAGGACATAATAAAGGGTAAAGTGAATAGTACCAGGATTGACTTTTTAGTGTAAAAATGTGGTTTTTCGTTAAAGTGAACAATACCGGATGCTTTTCGTTAAAGTTCCCTTGAATCTTTGTAATAACAGAATCGGTGGTCCTATTCCGGAGGAGATTGGGAACTTGTTTTCACTGGTTGAGTTTGTGGTCTACACCAACAATATTACTGGTTCAATACCTCATTCTTTTGGGAATCTGAAGAATCTGGTAACGTTTAGAGCTGGGCAAAATGCTATTTCTGGTAGCCTACCAGCTGAAATAGGTGAATGTGAGGCTTGCAATTGCTTGGTCTTGCCCAAAATTTTATAGGAGGGGAATTGCCTAAGGAGCTTGGGATGCTTCTAAGCTTGACAGATATGGTTCTGTGGGGTAACCAGGTCTCGGGTGTTATACCTAAGGAGCTTGGAAATTGCTCTAGGCTTGAGACAATTGCTTTGTATCAGAACAATCTTGTGGGGCCTTTACCTCCAGAAATTGGGAACCTCAAGTCATTGAGGAAGTTGTACATTTACAGGAATGGCTTGAATGGAACCATTCCAAGGGAAATTGGAAATCTTTCTTTGGCAGCTGAGGTTGATTTCTCGGAGAACCATTTGATGGGTGAGATCCCATCAGAGATAAGTAAGATAAACGGTCTAACCTTACTGTATCTTTTCCAGAACCAGCTTACTGGTGTGATTCCAAATGAACTGAGTAGCTTGGGGAACCTGACAAAGCTTGACCTTTCAATTAATTATCTCAAGGGTCCTATTCCCGATGGGTTTCGATATTTGACTCAAATGTACCAGTTACAGCCGTTTGACAACTCTCTAAGCGGTACCATACCATGGGGGCTTGGACTTCACAACCAACTGTGGGTAGTTGATTTATCTGATAACTTACTGACAGGAAGAATACCTCCATATATTTGTCAATATTCCAGTCTAATTTTGTTGAACCTGGAGTATAATGATCTTAATGGAAATACTCTGTCCGGAGTCTTGAGCTGCAGATCATTGGTGCAACTTTGTCTTTTTGGAAACATGCTTACTGGGAGCTTTCCTTCGCAGCTATGCAATTTGCCAAACCTTTCTGCAATTGGGTTGAACCAGAACAAATTCACTGGTCCAATTCCTTCAGAGATTGGAAACTGCCAAAAGTTGCAAAGGCTTCTTATTTCAGACAACTACTTTACATCTGAGTTGCCAAAGGAAATAGGATACCTGTCTCAACTGGTGACTTTCAACACATCATCCAACTTGCTCACCGGGCGGATTTCACCAGAAATTGTTAACTGCACGATGCTTCAACGACTTGATCTCAGTCGAAATAGGTTCATAGGTGCTTTGCCAGATGAGCTGGGAACACTTTTGCAATTAGAGCTTCTCAGGCTTTCAGAAGATAATTTCACTGGAAACATACCAGCAGCATTAGGAAACCTCTCTCATTTGACAGAGTTGCAGATGGGTGCTAACTTGTTTTCTGGTGAAATACCACCGGAATAGGGTTCTCTTTCAAGCTTTCAGATTGCAATGAATCTCAGTTTTAATAATTTCACTGGGAGAATACCGCCACAACAACAACAACAACAACAACAAAGCCTTTTCCCACTAAGTGGGGTCGGCTATATGAATCCTAGAACGCCATTGCGCTCGGTTTTGTGTCATGTCCTTCGTTAGATCCAAGTACTCTTAAGTCTTTTCTTAGAGTCTCTTCCAAAGTTTTCCTAGGTCTTCCTCTATCCCTTTGGCCCTGAACCTCTGTCCCGTAGTCACATCTTCGAACCGGAGCGTCAGTAGGCCTTCTTTGCACATGTCCAAATCATCGGAACCGATTTTCTCTCATCTTTCCTTCAATTTCGGCTACTCCTACTTTACCTCGAATATCCTCATTTCTAATCTTATCATTTCTCGTGTGCCCACACATCCCACGAAGCATCCTCATCTCCGCCACACCCATTTTGTGTACGTGTTGATGCTTCACCGCCCAACATTCTGTGCCATACAACATCGCTGACCTTATTGCCGTCCTATAAAATTTTCCCTTGAGCTTCAGTGGCCTACGACGGTCACACAACCCGCCGGATGCACTCTTACACTTCATCCATCCAACTTCTATTCTATGGTTGAGATCTCTCTCTAATTCTCCATTCTCTTGCACGATATATCCTAGGTAGCGAAAGCGGTCGCTTTTTGTGATCGTCGCTAGACTGCTCCGATCATTAGTGTGGATAAGTATATAAATGGATAGAGATAGGAAAGCAAACACAAGATGTACGTGGTTCACCCAGATTGGCTACGTCCACGGAATAGAGGAGTTCTCATTAATTGTGAAGGGTTTACACAAGTACATAGGGTCAAACTCTCCTTTAGTGAGTACAGGTGAATGATTTAGTACAAATGACATTAGGAAATATTGTGGGAGAATGATCTCGTAATCACGAAACTTCTAAGTATCGGAGTGTGGTATTGTCTTGACTTGCCTTATCTGTCTCATAGGTAGATGTGGCATCTTCTCTGGAAGTACTCTTCCTCCATCCAGGGGTGGTATCTTTAACTGGTGGAGATGCACAAGGTAATGTATCAATTTCACTTGAAGCTTACTTGTAGTTTCAGGCTTGGTCAAGCGCGATACAAACCATGTAGTAGGAGTCCCTCAAGTTGCCGAGCTAGGGGATTTGCTGAAAGATGTGATAGACAAGGTAAGCAATCAGAGCTCCGGCTGATTGTTCACATTCTCCCTATCTTGCAGGCAGCATGAAGGATAAAGAGAAGAAAAATGAGAAGAGATGATATGGGATACTTTTGCTTTTGAAGAAGTAACTTTCCACATGCTTATTCTTGAACTGAGCTGGAGGGTTTTCTGGTTTCCTCCAGAGTATAAGGTCGACTGAAGAATTTGAGGGTCAAAACAAGTCCATCAAATCTAGAGTACGTTCAACCCAACTGATATGGGATACTTTTGCTTTGACAGAGTAATGGATGTATCGGCACGTGTGCTGTTACGCTTGTCTCCACATGCTTCATTGTATCCTTCTCACTTGCCCCATCTGTTCCTCAAGCATAAGATGTTGAAGATGAGTACTCGAGAGCAATGCCAGGTAAGTAAGTTCCAGGCAGTCAGTTCCTGGCTGGAAGCTTGATTCCAAGTGCTGACTGATTGCTCTCTTTCTCCTTGTCTTGCAGGTAAGAACAAGGCCAAAGGAAAAGACAGGGAAAAAGCATGATATGGGATACTCTTGCTTTTAACCCTGATGATATGAGATATTCTTGCTCTAGTATAGCTTGTTTGCAGAGGTATTATCGGGGGGAAAGAAAGCTGAATATTTCGAAAGGCTTCGTTGAGAGTGCCCTATCATATATGAGGAAGGGTTGAGCATTTTTGCAGGTCTGTCTGTCCGTTGAGGATGGAGGTTGACATATATAGGAGTCTCCTTAACAACAAGTAGTAATGTTATTCGTTTACCCTGTCAGAGCACTTTGAAAAAGTGGTCTGTGGTATGTGGAAAGCTGATGTTGCGTGTGAAGATTACAGACAGCTTTATCCAAGGAGATCGGGCTCTTGCAGTTGGGAAAGTGTTGCCTCTTCGGTTTTTGAACAAGCAATCCTATCGGGGATCTGGCTCTCGAGATTCGGAGAACGATGCCTCTTCGATTTTTGAGAAAGCAATCATGTTGGGGGTCTGGCTTTCGAGATTCGGAGAGCGGTGTCTCTTCGATTTTTGAGAAAGTAATCATGTTGGGAGTCTGGCTCTCGAGATTCGGAGGGCGGTGCCTCTTCGATTTTGGAGCAAGCAATCTTGTTGGGAGTGTTTTCTCGAATGTGAGTAAAGGTTGGGCATGTTTGCTAGTCTACCTTGCCACGAAGCACAGAGGTTGACACACAGGGACTTTCCAATTATCCAGCAATGGTACTGTTCCTTTACCATCTCTTCGATTTTTGAGAAAGTAGTCATGTTGGGAGTCTGGCTCTCGAGATTCGGAGGACGGTGCCTCTTCGATTTTGGAGGAAGCAATCTTGTTGGGAGTGTTTTCTCGAATGTGAGTAAAGGTTGGGCATGTTTGCTAGTCTACCTTGCCACGAAGCACAAAGGTTGACACACAGGGACTTTCCAATTATCCAGCAGTGATACTGTTCATTTACCCTTGTGGGTAATAATATGGTAGCTAGACCTTCAAAATTTATGTGTCTAAACTTTGTTAGTGCTGTTTCTTTAATATTCTTTTACCCGTCTTGGTCAGAGCGATGTAGTGGGAGCTGCAAGCTTCACGTGCTCAACTTTGGCAGAGAACTTTGGCAAAGTTATCTGTGATACCCATGAGCTACTATTGCGTGTGGGAAGTGGGTGATTGAACAGTAAGACTTATGTGCTTTCTACTTCACCAGAAGTCTTTGACAGAATGCCCATAATTTCCGCAAAGCTGAGTGTGCGTGTGACAGGTGCTGACAAGGCTGGAAAAGTAGGTGCCTCTTCGATTTCTGAGATCGGCCCTCGTGGTCTCTGAGCAGCCCAACTTTTGAGAAAGCAAGCGCCTCTTCGATTTCTGAGATCGGCCTTCGTGGTCTTTGAGCAGCCCAGCTTTTGAGAAAGCAGACGCCTCTTCGATTTCTGAGATCGACCCTCGTGATCTCTGAGTAGCCCAGCTTTTGAGAAAGCAAACGCTCTCTTCGATTTCTGAGCAGACGCCTCTTCGATTTCTGAAGCTCCGTCGAGTGCAGATTTTTATAGGGGCTGGCATTAAGTTCCAAAGCACACTTGAATCTCCACCAGTAGAAACTCCATTCTTACACTTCTAAGATCTTGATTTGTTCGACCTCTTCTCTCTTCAACACCTTTGAAAATGTCTGGCCCCTCCGACCGTCGTTTTGACTTGAACCTTATTGAAGAGGCAGCCCCGCCTTCTCCAGACAACATATGGCGCCCATCCTTCGTCTCCCCTACTGGTCCTCTTACCGTTGGGGATTCCGTTATGAAGAATGATATGACCGCTGCGGTGGTGGCCAGGAACCTTCTCACTCCCAAAGATAACAGACCACTTTCCAAACGATCTGATGAGTTAGCTGTTAAGGATTCTCTGGCTCTCAGTGTTCAGTGTGTAGGTTCTGTGTCTAATATGGCCCAACGCCTATTTGCTCGAACCCGCCAAGTTGAATCATTGGCGGCTGAAGTGATGAGTCTCAAACAGGAGATTAGAGGGCTCAAGCATGAGAATAAACAGTTGAACCGTCTCGCACATGACTATGCTACAAACATGAAGAGGAAGCTGGACCAGATGAAGGAATCTGATGGTCAGGTTTTACTTGATCATCAGAGATTTGTGGGTTTGTTCCAAAGGCATTTATTGCCTTCGTCTTCTGGGGCTGTACCGCGTAATGAAGCTCCAAATGATCAACCTCTGATGCCTCCTCCTTCTAGGGTTCTGTCCAGTACTGAGGCTCCGAATGATCCCCCTCCGGTGCCTTCTCTTTCTGGGGCTCTACCGACTGCTGAGACTTCTCCTAAGCAACCTTTGTGAAGGCTCCCTCTTGTTTGTTTATTTTGACTCATGTATATGTACGTATTTGTAGCTTATCGGGGATATCAATAAATAAGCTTTCCTTCATTTCAACGTATTGTGTTAAATACACCAAAGCCTTCTTCGCTAAGTTCTTTGAATTTTCTTTTGTTGGAGCTTTGTGAGTGGAGCATGTAGGTTGAGGTAGTGTTCCCTTAATTGCCTGAGTGAAGAAAACTTCTCGGTTGGAGACTTGGAAAATCCAAGTCACTGAGTGGGATCGGCTATATGAATCTTAGAACGCCATTGTGCTCGGTCCTGTGTCATGTCCTTCGTTAGATCCAAGTACTCTAAGTCTTTTCTTAGAGTCTCTTCCAAAGTTTTCCTAGGTCTTCCTCTATCCCTTCGGCCCTGAACCTCTGTCCCATAGTCGCATCTTCTAATCGGAGCGTCAATAGGCCTTCTTTGCACATGTCCAAACCACCGTAACCGATTTTCTCTCATCTTTCCTTCAATTTCGGCTACTCCTACTTTACCCCAGATATCTTCATTCCTAATCTTATCCTTTCTCGTGTGCCCACACATCCAACGAAGCATCCTCATCTCCGCTACTCCTACTGGGAGAATACCGCCAGCGCTTGGAAATCTTAATTTACTTGAATTCCTCTTGCTCAATAACAACCATTTGACTGGTGAAATTCCCAGCACATTTGAGAGTCTGTCAAGCTTACTAGGGTGCAACTTCTCCTACAACGACCTTACTGGAGCTTTACCTTCCACCCCATTGTTTCAGAACATGGAGATTAGCAACTTCATTGGTAACAAAGGGCTCTGTGGCGGATCGCTTGGTGGTTGCAATGTAAATTCATCTCCTCAATCTGTTCCATCTCTAGAAAGTGGAGTTACTCACCGCAGTAAAATTGTTACAGTAATTGCAGCTGCTGTAGGTGGTGTTTCTCTTATTCTAATTGCTGTTATCTTATACTTCATGAGACGTCCAGGCCAGAAGGTTCCTTCCTTGCAATATAAGGATGCTCTATCTCCTGATACAGATATGTACTTACCTGCAAAGGAGGGATTTACGTTCCAAAATCTAGTTGAGGCGACAAACAACTTTCATGAAAGCTATGTTATTGGAAAGGGGGCTTATGGAATAGTTTATAAGGCAGTAATGCGAATTGGACAGACTATTGCTGTTAAGAAGTTGTCATCTAACCGGGAGAGCAATAACATTGAAAACAGTTTTCAGGCTGAGATTAAGACCTTAGGAAATATAAAACATCGGAATATTGTGAAGCTGTATGGTTTCTGTTATCACCAGGGTTCCAATCTACTTCTGTACGAGTACATGGCAAAGGTTGTTAAATGTCCCACATCGGTGGGGATAAGGTCCCACAATGGGTTTAAATAGAATTACGCTACTCTAACTAATACCGAGGGCCTTTTGTGGTAAAACCTCACACTTGACGGATCTAAAAATCCAACAAAGGGTAGCTTGGGTGAATTGCTTCATGGTGAATCTTGTAGCTTGGACTGGCCAACACGTTTTCTGATTGCTTTAGGAGCTGCTGAAGGTCTTGCTTATTTACATCATGACTGCAAACCCAGGGTTGTCCACAATGATATAAAGTCCAACAATATTTTGCTAGATGAGAACTTTGAAGCCCATGTTGGTGATTTTGGTTTGGCCAAAGTGATTGATATGCGTCATTCACAAAAGCTGGGCTGCTTAGAGACCACGATGGCCGATCTCAAAAATCGAAGAGGCACCTACTTTTCCAGCCTTGTCAGCACCTGTCACACGCATACTCAGCTTTGCGGAAATTGTGGGCATTCTGTCGAAGATTTCTGGTGAAGTAGAAAGCACATGAATCTTACTGTTCAATCACTCACTTCCCACACGCAACATTAGCTCATGGGTACCACAGATAACTTTGCCAAAGTTCTCTGACAAAGTTGAGACACGTGAAGCTTGCAGCTCCCACTACATCGTTCTGACCAAGAAGGGTAAAAGAATAGCAAAGAAACAGCACTAACAAAGTTTAGACACATAAATTTTGAAGGTCTAGCTACCATATTATTACCCACTAGGGTAAAGGAACAGTACCATTGCTGGATAATTGGAAAGTCCCTGTGTGTCAACCTTTGTGCTTCGTGGTAAGGTAGACTAGCAAACATGCCCAACCTTTACTCACATTCGAGAAAACACTCCCAACAAGATTGCTTGCTCCAAAATCGAAGAGGCACCGCCCTCCGAATCTCAAGAGCCAGACTCCCAACATGATTACTTTCTCAAAAATCGAAGAGACACCGCTATCTGAATCTCGAGAGCCAGACCTCCAGCAGGATTGCTTTCTCAAAAATCGAAGAGGCATCGTTCTCCGAATCTCGAGAGCCAGATCCCCGACAAGATTGCTTGTTCGAAAATCGAAGAGGCACCACTTTCCCAACTTCAGGAGCCGGATCTCCTTGGATAAAGCTTGTTTGTAATCTTCACACGCAACATCAGCTTTTCAGATACCATAGACCACTTTTTCAAAGTGCTCTGACAGAGTTAAAACATGTGAAACTGGCAGCTCCCACTACCGTGCTATGACCAAGCAGGGTAAAGGAATAGCATTACTACTTGTTGTTAGGGAGACTCCTATATATGTCGACCTCCATCCCCAACGGACAGGCAGACCTGCAAAAATGTTCAACCCTTCCTCATATCTGAGAGGGCACTTCCAACGAAGCCTTTCGAAATATTCAGCTTTCTTTCCCCCCGATAATACATCTGCAAACAAGCTATACTAGAGGAAGAATATCTCATATCATCAGGGTTAAAAGCAAGAGTATCCCATATCATGCTTTTTCCCTGTCTTTTTCTTTGGCCTTGTTCTTACCTGCAAGACAAGGAGAAAGAGAGCAATCAGTCAGCACTTGGAATCAAGCTTCCAGCTGCCTGGAACCCTTTACCTGATTACTTACCCGGCATTGCTCTCGAGTACTCATCTTCAACATCTTATGCTTCTAGAGAAGATACCGCATCTGCCTGAGGAACAGATAGGGCAAGTGAAAAGGATATAAGGAAGCATGTGGAGACAAGCGTAACAGCACATGTGCCAATACATCCACTACTCTGTCAAAAGCAAAAGTATCCCATATCAGTAAGTCGAACGTACTCTAGATTTGATGGACTTGTTTTGACCCTCAAATTCTTCAGTCGGCCTTATACTCTGGAGGAAACCAGAAAACCCTCCAGCCCAGTTCAAGAATAAGCCTGTGGAAAGTTACTTCTTCAAAAGCAAAAGTATCCCATATCATCTCTTCCCATTTTTCTTCTCTTTATCCTTCATGCTGCTTGCAAGATAGGGAGAATGTGAACAATCAGCCGGAACTCGAAATCTAAGTTCTGATCTGGGACTGATTGCTTGGAGCTCTGATTGCTTACCTTGTCTGTCACCTCTTTCAGCAGATCCCCTAGCTCGACGACTTGGGAAACTCCTACTACATGGTTTGTATCGCGCTTGACCAAGCCTGAAACTACAAGTAAGCTTCAAGTGAAATTGATACATTACCTTGTGCATCTCCACCAGTTAAAGATACCACCCCTGGATGGAGGAAGAGTACTTCAAGAGAAGATGCCACATCTACTTATGAGACAGATAAGGCAAGTCAAGACGATACCACACTCCGGTACTTAGAAATTTCGTGATTACGAGATAATTCTCCCACAATATTTCCTAATGTCATTTGTACTAAATCATTCACTTGTACTCACTAAAGGAGAGCTTGAACCTATTTATTTGTGTAAACCCTTCACAATTAATGAGAACTCCTCTATTCCGTGGACGTAGCCAATCTGAGTGAACCACGTACATCTTGTGTTTGCTTTCCTATCTCTATCCATTTATATACTTATCCACACTAATGACCGGAGCAATCTAGCGAAGATCACAAAAAGCGACCGTTTTCGCTACCTAGGATCTATCTTGCAAGAGAACGGAGAATTAGATGGAGATCTCAACCATAGAATACAAGCTGGATGGATGAAGTGTAAGAGTGCATCCGGCGTGTTGTGTGACCGTCGTAGGCCACTGAAGCTCAAGGGAAAATTTTATAGGACGGCAATAAGGCCGGCGATATTGTATGGCACATAATGTTGGGCGGTGAAGCATCAACACGTACATAAAATGGGTGTAGCGGAGATGAGGATGCTTCGAGGGATGTGTGGGCACACGAGAAAGGATAAGATTGGGAATGAGGATATCCGAGGTAAAGTAGGAGTAGCCGAAATTGAAGGAAAGATGAGAGAAAATCGGTTACGGTGGTTTGGACATGTGCAAAGAATGCCTACTGACGCTCCGGTTCGAAGATGTGACTACGGGACAGTGGTTCAGGGCCGAAGGGGTAGAGGAAGACCTAGGAAAATTTTGGAAGAGACCCTAAGAAAAGACTTAGAGTACTTGGATCTAACGGAGGACATGACACAAAACCAAGCGTAATGGCGTTCTAGGATTCATATAGCCGACCCCACTTAGTGGGAAAATGCTTTGTTGTTGTTGTTGTTGTTGTTGTTGTTGTAATGATTATATTAAAGATTAGAAATCTTTGTTTACATGTCGTAAAGTAGAAAAGGAAAACCATTTTTTCTCCATATTGATATGTAATGTAGCAACCACTACTTGGTTATCGAAGAGTATGCATACACCATGAGGGTTACAGAAAAATGTGACATCTATAGCTACGGGGTTGTTCTATTAGAGTTGCTAACCGGAAGAACTCCAGTCCAATCACCAGATCAAGGGGGCCACTTGGTCACCTGGGTGAGACACTATGTTCAAGACCATTCATTGACATCTGGGATACTCGATGGTCGGTTAAATCTTCAAGACAGACTTCTTGTTGATCACATGCTTACTCTATTAAAAATTGCTTTGATCTGCACAAGTATGTCCCCTTTTGGCATTTTGAGTCTAATGAGCAAGATGGGGACTTTCTTCCGTCTCCAACTTTCAATCTTCCTTCGAAAGATGCTACGGATCTTCTGAAAGACGATGCAGATCTTCCTTTGACAGATGATACTCGGTGAAAGTATACGACACGTCCCTAGATTTTAGTTACTCTAATGATTTTTTGGGGCTCCAATTCTTCCACATATTATTTGCAACAAGGAAATGGTAATATCTTGTACATCTTTTTCACTAGAATTTGCTTTTTTAATTTGTAACAGGGTAAACTGAAGTTGCAACTTCTGCAGTCTATACAAAATAGTGAAAATTAGTGTATAGTTAGCAGTATGATACTCTGTGCTTTTTTAAATCCTAATCCACCGAGTAATAGTGTCACTCACGGATTATTTTGTTCTATTAAATTTGAGTTTTGATATAATTAAACGTGAAGTAAGAATGCCAATGTGTGATTGGAGTTAGCCTTTTTTTTAATTTTTTAATTTACTTTTTTTTTTCAGTGTACACTTTGGAGTTGTTCGAGAATGCTTTGTGTGAAAGGAAAATTTATCCTCAATAAAGAAAGGGAGAAAAAAACGCCGAGTTTTCAAATTTTAACTGCAAGTTATGTACAAGGAAATGGTCGTTCTTAGACTCACAATTAGACTTGGCATTCGTGTCGTGTTTTCCATGTTTATGTCGTTTTCATGCCATTCCTGATATCTTAATGGGTCGTGTCGTGTAACACCCGTTAAAATAAACGGGTAAAATGATCCGATCCGAAATCGACCCAATAATATTAACAGGTAATATGATCTGACCCTTTACCTGTTAAGGAAAATATACTTTAAACCAATAATAATCAAATGAAAAACATAATACTAAATAAGTATATACATATTATATTGTCACATCCAAAACATAAAAACGCATTTTTCTTTTAAGTATATATATACATACCCAAAATAAGAGCATAATAAAAAAAACATTAGATCATTACAAAATATCAAATGTTCAAAAGATTTGCAAAATTAAGGACATTGGAACATGAGGACATTTGAACCTTGCACATTTTCTTCCAATCAAACCCTTCAATTTTCCTCAATCATCTGGATTTATGCTCTGATTATCAAACCACTACTGGATTTATGTAGACACAAAATCTCACAATATTATTACCACGACTTTATGCATAATAGGAACAACACTATAATTATCTGCCTACCAGAAATTAACTCTTCTACAACAGCAAGTTTAACATTATAATAAATTGAAAATATCAACTTTATGGTAAAGATATAAAACACATAGAGGCTTGCTCAGAGCAAAAAGCTAGTTTTCAAAGAAGTCATGCAGACTTATCCATGTTTGTTCGAACATGGATGGTTGGAAAACTTGTAGTGTTGATCTATGTTGATGACTTGATAATCACTAGGGATAATGCAGATGAAATCACAAACCTTAAGGTTTCCCTGCAACAGAAGTTCTCCATCAAAGATCTTGGAAGGTTAAAATATTTTCTGGGAATAGAAATGCCTCATCAAATAAAGGGCTATTTCTTAACCAAAGGAAATATATCCTTGATCTCCTCAATGAATCAAACATGAAGGATGTCAGGCCAATTCAAACTCCTCTCGATAGCAAGCTTAAGCTTAGCTTGGAAAGCAACCCTCTGCCCAATGTTGGTTACTATCAACAACTTGTTGGTAAGTTAATTTATTTAACTATCACAAGACCAAATATTATGTTTGTAGTGAGCTTAGCTAGTCAATTCATGCATGCACCTACCATAGAACACTTCAACATTGTTAAGAGAATACTTCGTTATCTCAAAGGTTCTATTGGAAGGGGAATTCTCATGAAGAAGAATGATAGCACTCAAGTTATTGGTTACTGTGATGCTGATTGGGCAGGAAACCAAATAGATCGAAAGTCTACCACTGGTTATTGTACGTTTGTGGGAAGAAATCTGGTAACATTGAAGAGTAAGAAGCAAAATGTAATTGCAAGATCTAGTGCAGAAACCGAGTAAAGATTGATGGCATCCACTGCATGTGATTTAATATGGCTTAAGGGTCTTTTGAGTGACTTGGGGTTCCAAACTCGGCAACCTATGTCAATGTACTATGATAATCAAGCTGCAAGCTGCAATGCACATAGCATCCAATCCAGTGTTTCACGAACAAACAAAACATATTGAGGTTGATTGACACTATGTTCATGCTCAGGTACAAACTCAAGTGATTCAAACTCTTTACACAAGGAGTGTTGATCAGTTAACAGACATTTTCACCAAACCATTACCTCTAAATCAGTTTCAGCGTCTTCTTTCCAAGCTTGGTTCCATCAACATTCTGGACCCAGCTTGAGGGGGAGTATTGAAAGTTAAGAGTGACTGATGCTATATATGACTGATGCTACATATGGTTTTAGGGTTATCGGACAATATAGGGTGACTGATGCTGCCATATTTTATGTTTCCTCTTTCCATGGGATTCTCTATTAAGTCTAATCCCTTAATTTGAGGAAGATTGACATCTATATGACTTGTTGATAGTTGTGTGCTAACTACTTGTTGCATTCCCTTAATTTAAGAAGTGTCAGCTTTAGGGTTTACCGAGTTAATAGGATTTTCCAAGGTAAGGTTGCTTGTAACTTTCTACCTCATTATATATCCCCCATTGTACAATCAATCTATGAAAAATACATTCAAACAAACTTAATATTTCCACATATATTCATTTGTTATATATAATCCTTTTATTTCTAAACCAATTTACAATATTTTTTACTCATGTACAATCAAGTCTAATGATAATGTGAAATCCCATCCCGGAATTTCACCATTTATTACGTATTTCATAATTTAAATTCGTATTTCACGATTACGTTATCTTTATTAGTTAATTTTATTTCCACTAATTATAAGTTTAGTAATTGATGAGTTATCGAGTTGGAAGTTTCATAATCAATCTTTATCTTTCGTTGATATTTTGAAGTTACAACTAGTGTATTTAAATAGATCACGAACCCACGAACGCATAGGCGAAAGCCGTTTATGAGTCCGAATTATAACGGTATAGTTACAGACGTTTGAAGTTGTGAACTATAGATTGTGGGAATCATGGGTTAAAGGTTAAGTTAAGTTTGTAGAAAACAAATATAGAAAAGATGGAACCTGTCATAGTTTTTTTAAAAGGGGTATGAAAGAACCCATTTGGAAAGAAAGGAAGGGTCACTTTTCTGTCCCCCCTATTTTGTGAAATTGTGAGGCTTGAGCTCTACCAACGAATTTCAAACCAGCCAATTCCTCCATTTTCCAGCTGATTTTCCTATCTCCTTCACTTGCAACTTGCTCAACTACCTTCCTCCTTCCCTCTCCACAAAAAATAAAGGGGTTTTAAGGTCTAACTCGGGTAGAACCCCATAGGAGAACCTGGGGGGTTCTTGACGACGAATTGTTGTTCCGGAGAGTATCACCATTAACCATCACCCTTAATCAACTTCCTTTGGATCCAGGAACAGGACCCAACTGGTGGTTGGGGCGTTGGAACAACAAGGAAGCCAAATTGAAGAACACCCACCTTAGGGTTCGTTGGGTGCGAGCCAATTTGAGGGTCTTCCAGGCCAAATTTGTCACATCCCGGCCCTGGTCCACCACATCCTGGGTCCGTTCCACCACCGTAGCACGATATTGTCTGCTTTGGACTTACCATTCCCTCACGATTTTATTTTTGGGAACTAAAGAGTAACTTCCCAGTGGGCCACCCATTCTGGGAGTGCTCTGACCTTCTTCTCGCTTAAGTTCGGAGTTCCTACGAAACCCGAAGCCACTGAGCTCCCAAATGACCTCGTGCTAGGTAGGGATGAGAATATACATTTAAGGATCACTCCCCTGGGCGATGTGGGATGTCACAATCCACCCCCCTTAGGGGCTTGATGTCCTCGTTGGCATACTTCCGGCCAGGGATTGGCTCTGATACCAAAACTAACACACCCCGACCCGAAATGTCCACTAGGACTCTGAATCGAGCTGTGCTGGCCGACACCTGGAAGGTGACGAAGCTATAAAGTGTGATAACGTGAAAATATTGTGAATAAATTTAAACCTAAGAGTGCCTAAATACCAGAGTGCACTAGTGAGTGGGAATGAACCCACTTCACAAGTGATGTTAGAGCATAAGCAAGTACAGAAGAGTGAATTAAGAATCGTACCCTTAAATGATCTCCAATACTAAGAATCGACACGATTCCTCGACGATAAGAAATCTCAGCTAAAAAAAGACTTGGAGGGTGAAGACAAGACAAAGGTGATTGGCCCAGTAATTAAAATTTTAATAGGAACCATATAAATTTCTATAACCCCTCGCTACAACACATGTATAATTTCTAGAAAGTTTAGAATATAGAATTATACATATATATAGATGTGTGTGTGTATATATATATATATGTATGTATGTATATGTAAATCAATTCAAGTCATGCTTCACATATTTATAATCATATGATAACTCATCGCATATTCATCACGTTTGCCCGCTCATCCCGTGTTCACTACACATGCTAGCTCATCCAATATATTCATTACATATATGCCAGCATTTCATCACATCTCCTATCATAAATATATACTAGCAATTCATCATATATCATCACATATATGCTAGCATCTAAGTCGGAGTGACCTCTTGTGACCTATACGACGTATTCATATCTCATCACATATCTCATTAATCATGGCTAACATATAAGTCGGAGTCACCTCTAGTGACCTATACAACGTATTCACATCTCATCACAGATCGCATTAATCATGGCTAACTTACTTGAACTTACCTGAACTCACCTGTGTGTTCTGCATTCACTTTGGCACTTTAGAGCGTTCACAACACCACAATTATATATATATATATATATATATATATATATATATATATATATATATATATATATATTTATGTATTATTCAATAGGCATGGCATTTTTAAAGCATAAATCATATAATTGCATTTTATGGGAAAAACATCAAGTGTACACATATATACCTAAAACCAAAAGCCCACACCTATTGCTCAATTCCTTAAACAAGGCTATGGTCTCGATTATTTAATCTCATTTCTTATATGGCTGCATCTAACGTCTCGTTAGACTGCCTACGTACCCTAAACAGGGATCAAGCCATTCGTAGTTCGCATTAATCATTTATAGTAATACACATATGGATATATCACGATGAAATCTAAACTCAACCATCTCATAGTATTTTATAACCTATAAATGTATATATATCATGGCATATATTTCTCATTTTTATTTAAAAGTATTTATAGAATTATTAATCATGAAAAATATGATAAGCAAGGAAAGATCCACTCACCTGGAGTCCGCGCTACAACTTCCTAGCATAAACATCGATGCGTCACAAACGATTGGCGCCTGTGACCAATTATCAAACCATATATTAGAATTCTCGTTGATATGATACATAACTTACAGCGTACATGAGTCTACGTAACTGGTTCCAGAAGAACTACAAATCAGATCTTTGATCCGTAACTTCTAAGGATCCACATTATACTTCTAGAATAACATACTAAAGTTTCGGAACGATCCAACGGTCGGATCTCCGCTAATTGTCAAAACCAAGCGACGGTTAACATTTATTTTATAAACTTACAAATTCAATTCGGGAATATCCATATGTCAGACTCCCGATTTGTAAGTTCCTATGATACTCAAATATTATGCATTATAATTTATTAAAGTTTGGTGACGATCCAACGGTCGGATCGTCGATTCATATTTTGACATATTCACGTGTCGAACTGAAACTAAGCCCAAATAATAAAATTATGTCATACGAGTATCAATTATGAACCCAGGGCATCTAATAGTACTTAAACAAAACATCTTTGGCCAATAGGCCACATGCCGCTGCACACGCCGTTGCGGGTGGCGGTCGGCCGCCCCGACTCGCCGGAAAATTCAACTATTTTTACAAATTCTCAAAAATTACAGAATTGAATATCTCAAAGAGTAGAGTAAACTTTATACCTGTGGCCATGTCCAATTTTGCCTATAAAGGCTTCAATTTCATCAAAACTCATCGGAAACCCTAGTTTTGGGTGTCTTCAATTCAGCTCCATAGCAACTCCGACGCCTCAACCATTGTTTGGGCTTTGTTCATGGGTTCTAGATGAGTGTTTTGACGATGGTAGTTGAAGGGGATGGTTTCAAAATTGATCGATTTTGAGCAAAGTCTCCCGCGACACCCATCCCATTTTTGTACAAAAATACTATCAATTTCCCTCTAATTTTTGGTGAAAGAAGAAGAGAAAGGGCCAAGGGGATGATTGGAAGTGGTTCATAGGTCCAATTTGTTGGAAAATTGAATTAGAATGGTGAGAAACTGCCGGTTTGAAGGCATGGGTTGCACGGGTCAAGGATGACCCGTTTCCCCCTTTTTCCCCGTTCATCACTCTCCCTCCTTTCCCTCCTTTATTCTCCGTCTGATTGGTCCTCCACTTTCTCTTCTTTCTGGTTGGCCCAACTCCTCCCTCTCTCCTGTTCCGATTGGGCAGCTTTGCCCTTCCCTCCTTCTTTTTCTGTTTTTGTTTTTCTTTTCTTTTTTCCCCTCTTCTTCTTCCTCTTCCTCTTTAAATAATTAATTACTAAATAATATCCACAGTTAAAAATATATAAAAAATATAATTAGTGACTAAAACAAAAGTATTTCATGAGTTTGCAGTTTTGCTCCTAAGGGCAATTTTTGTAAAATCACGCTTTTAAAATGAATGGAAATGTAAAATTTGGGACGAGTTGTCACAATCTACCCACCTTAAAAAAAATTCGTCCCCGAAATTTAAAATAACGTGCACGAAAATACATACACAAGGAAAACATTAAGTTAAAGCGGCTATATAAAAGAGAATCCCTTTTTGGAATACACACCAGCATCTGCACAAGCCTTAAACGTACTCCCGCACTACCTTCTTAGGCAACATCGTTAATATCTTAAAATCGTCATGTCACCATCTCAATTATTTAAATACTCATTTGCAATTCTCTGCTGCAACTCACATACTACTACCAATTTCAAATAATGTGACCGTAATTACACATAACTCTAACTAAGTGTTTAACAATCATGTACCGTGCGTAAAATCTCCGTATATCGACACCAATGGTATCGTAGTTAACCATGAATACAAACAACTAAAATCGAGATAGTGGTATGTTACAACCATTCTACTTGTGGGACGAACAAAAACGTAACATGTCCACCAAAGTCTGAGTAACTCGCTTCAGTCAAATCTTTAGTCTAGGGTGGAAGTGTGATACTAAACAACATTTGATACTTACGACCTTTAAAAGACTTCCAAAGGCTTGAAGGTAAAATGTGCACCACAATGTAATAGAAATATGTCAAGATAATAATCTGGTTGTTTTTAGTTTGCCTGAACTTGTATAAAAGTCTAGAAGCAATTCTCTCAACACACCATCATCCTGTAAAAGCAAACAGAGAAGAAACTGTGGTTGTCCCGAAAGTTTGGACTTTATTTTCTCAACATTCTTATATTCCAACCGAAGGCGAGATGCCTAGACTGGAATTTCTCTTTAAGTACCTCAAGTGGAGCCTAAATTTAAAATTTTCATTTGATCATATCACAATCGGGGACCTTTTAGATCACGTCTCGCAGATAATTTAACAACATCTCACATCTATCTTAGTTGTCTTCACCAGTGTCTTTCATACAATCCTCAGTCTCCCAGGTGGCTTCCTCCACAAAACTTTTACTAAACGCACGGCCTTATTCCTTATAACTTTATCCTTCCAACCCAAAATCATCACTGGCTCCTTTAGATTAATCTCTATAGGTTGAGGAGGGATCATATGTGATGGATTTGAAACATAATGGGGAAGTATAGAAACATGAAAAACATTGTGTACTTTAGACAACTCTGGAGGCAACTCAAACTTGTAAGCAATTTTACTGATTCGTTCTGGATCGAGTACGGTTCGATGTACCTAGGACTTAACTTACCCTTTTTCCCGAACCTTACTACTCATTTCCGCGGTGATAACCTTAAAAATACCTAATCATCAACTTTATACTCTAGGTCAGTGGATGTGTAAAAAAATAGGGGTAAGATGAGACAACACCTCAGTTGTCAGAAACTTTAGTCATTTCCAACACCCACTCTAATTTAACTTTCCTCAGTGATGTACCTCAGTTTGCAATTTGGTGATATCCCAGGTAAGATGTTAGGATATGACGCCAAAAGTACACGCCCTTAAAACGTACAATACTACTAACCAACTCTACGACACGAACTAAAAGTCTTCACAATTTTCTCGAAATTCAAATCACTCTAATAGGGAGATATTAACTCATACCTCGATTTTACTGTTTACCAATGGAAGTGATCGAGAGGTGGCTAGTCGAAGAGATTTCGTATACTTAGGTAGGTGATAAGGTGAAAACAACTATGAGTTAACTATTCTAATACAAAGCTTAATCCTAAGCTTTCACGATCCTAGATTATACGACTTAAGCGAAGTAGTTCATTGATCCTAGGAGGATTGGATGACTGCCTTTCATATTTCTACAACTCCCAGGATATGACAACTTACATTCGCAAGCCTATTCTCACCCATTTAATAAGTATAACAACAAAAGCAGAATTTGAGAAATTAAAGTTGATTGAAAAATTCCCTTGTATGCTATATAACTATTTTCATGATACAACCACTGAAATCCTCATCAGATATTTTTTCCCCAAAATCTCCACAAGCTCTTCAAGTAAACATCATAAAACCAACTAAGCTCCCAGGTTTCCAAGCGCTCAAAGTTTTCTTCATTCTACTACATCAACCTCTCTGATCCCAACAAGGAAAAATGGACAAGTTTCAAAAAATGGGAATCATATTGTATATTTTCATGCACTTCTCCAAACGAATTCACTTTCATAAGTAGATAAGTTCATTGATTATAATCTAGAGACACACGTTAAAATGATCTTCTAATGATTGACAGATTATCAATTTTTGCTCAAAATTTAGAAACAACTAGCATATTTTCCGTATTTGAAGAGGTGGCAAGATTCAAACATTAGACTCGAGCCAAGAATGCTCACATCACATGTGTGATGAATGCAATACTGCCCAACTTATGCTCTGATACCAAACTGACACACCCCAACCCAGAATGTCCACTAGGACTCTGAATCGAGTTGTGCTGGCCGATACCTGGAAGGTGACGAAGCTATAAAATGTGATAATGTGAAAATATTGTGAACAAATTTAAACCTAAGAGTGCCTAAATACCAGAGTGCATTGGTGAGCGGGAATGAACCCACTTCACACGTGACGTTAGAGCATAAGTAAGTACAGAAGAGTGAATTAAGAATCGTACCCTCGAATGATCTCCAATACTAAGAATCGCCACGATTCCTCGACGATAAGAAAGCTCAGCTAAAAAAAGACCTGGAGGGTGAAGACAAAACAAAGGTGATTGGCCCAGTAATTAAAATTTTAATAGGAACTATATAAATTTCTATAACCCCTCGCTACAACACATGTATAATTTCTAGAAAGTTTAGAATATAGAATTATACATATATATATATATATATATATATATATATATATATATATATATATATCAATTCAAGTCATGCTTCACATATTTATAATCATATGCTAACTCATCGCATATTCATCACGTATGCCTGCTTATCCCGTGTTCACCACACATGCTAGCTCATCCGATATATTCATTACATATATGCTAGCATTTCATCACATCTCCCATCATAAATATATACTAGCAATTCATCATATATCATCACATATATGCTAGCATCTAAGTCGGAGTGACCTCTTGTGACCTATACGACATATTCATATCTCATCACATATCTTATCATCATAAATATATACTAGCAATTCATCATATATCATCACATATATGCTAGCATCTAAGTCGGAGTGACCTCTTGTGACCTATACGACATATTCATATCTCATCACATATCTTATCAATCATGGCTAGCATATAAGTCGGAGTCACCTCTAGTGACCTATACGACAAATTCATATCTCATCACATATCGCATCAATCATGGCTAGCATATAGGTCGGGGTCACTAGAGACATATTCATATCTCATCACATATCGCATCAATCATGGCTAGCATATAGGTCGGAGTCACCTCTAGTAACCTATACGACATAATCATATCTCATCACATATCTCATCAATCATGGCTAGCATATAGGTCGGAGTCACCTCTAGTGACCTATACGACATATTCATATCTCATATACGACATATTCATATCTCATCACATATCTCATGAATCATAGCTAACATATAAGTCGGAGTCACCTCTAGTGACCTATACGACATATTCATATCTCATCACATATCGCATCAATCATGGCTAGTAAGTCGGAGTCACCTCTAGTGACTTATACCACATATTCATATCTCATCACATATCTCATTAATCATGGCTAGCATATAAGTCAGAGTCACCTCTAGTGACCTATATGACATATACATATCTCATCACATATCTCATTAATCATCTAATATCGTATACTTACTTGCGTTTACCTAACTTACCTGAACTTACCTGTGTGTCCTGCATTCACCTTTGCACTTTAGAGCGTTCAGAGCACCACAATTATATATATATATGCAACCAATTCAACTCATCGTTTATGTATTATTCAATAGGCATGACATTTTTAAAGCATAAATCATATAATTGCATTTTCTGGGATAAACATCAAGTGTATACATATATACCTAAAACCAAAAGCCCACACCTATTGCTCAATTCCTTAAACAAGGCTATGGTCTCGATTATTTAATCTCATTTCTTATATGACTGCATCTAACGTCTCGTTAGACTGCCTACGTACCCTAAACATGGATCAAGCCATTTGTAGTTTGCATTAATCATTTATCCTGGGACTGCTCTGGCCTTCTTCTCGCTTAACTTCGGAGTTCCTACGGAACCTGAAGCCAGTGAGCTCCTAAAAGGCCTCGTGCTAGATAGGGATAGGAATATACATATTTAAGGATCACTCCCCTGGGCGATGTGGGATGTCATAATGCACCCCCTTTAGGGCCCGACGTCCTCGTCGGCACACTTCCGCCATTTGTAGTTCGCATTAATTATTTATCCTAGGATTGCTCTGGCCTTCTTCTCGCTTAACTTCGGAGTTCCTACGGAACCTGAAGCCAGTGAGCTCCTAAAAGGCCTCGTGCTAGTTAGGGATATGAATATACATATTTAAGGATCACTCTTCTGGGCGATGTGGGATGTCATAATGCACCCCCTTAAGGGCCCGACGTCCTTGTCGGCACACTTCCGGCCAGAGATTGACTTTGATACCATTAGTCACATCCCTTGGCTTGTTCCACCACCGTAGCATGATATTGTTTGCTTTGGGCTTACCATTCCCTCATAGTTTTGTTTTTGGAAACTCATGAGCAACTTCCCAGTAGGTCACCCATCCTGGGAGCGCTCTGGCATTCTTCTCGCTTAACTTCGGAGTTCCTACGGAACCTAAAGCCAGTGAGCTCTCAAAGGACCTCGTGCTAGGTAGGGATGAGAATATACATTTAAGGATCATTCCCCTGGGAGATGTGAGATGTCACAATATTTAGCTGACTAATATTGTAAAAAAAATAAAGAAAATCCGCCGACCAAAACAATAGGCGACAAAATCTTATTTTGCCCGACAAATTAAATTCTTTGATCTAAAAAGGGTGTTTGTTATGGTGCTGTATTATTGAGACGGATACTCAATCGATATTAAGGTTTTTAATATTTAGATATCATAACTTATCGCATCTTGTATTCAAAGCATGCATGATTGAGAGAAGGATAATTATCTCGAATTATGTTATGGGAGTGGAAATACACTGTGAAGGGAACAGTCGATAGATAGAAAGAAACGTTGGAAAGAAACTTTTAATTTGAATACGGATATTAAAGGAAAGACCTGATATATAGTGCAAGAAATGAATTGTCTCCATCTTTGAAAGGTACGTAGTTGGGATTGAACATGCCAAATGTTGTTTGTAATTACTTTTTGTTTGTGCACTGATAAGTGATACATGCAATTTGGTGGGAGAGATAGACTTGCTTTTGTACCACTAAGCCAGACACAAGGTTTTGAATCGACACATAGCAATATGATGATGACGCGTATGAGAGTTCACGTGAAGTGAAAATCAACTACTGGAGAAGCGTATGCTAACATTTCCAGCGATGAGAAAGGCTTCTGATTGTGTTCGATTCAAAAACTTAAAAGTGTTTTTGGTTATAAAAAACTTTTCTCGACAAGCACCAAAAGAAAAGACATTTGGATATTTAATAAAAATATATAACATGAGCACTTATGAGCATAAGTACTTTTTACGTAGCTAGAGAAGCAATCCGAAAATGTCATGGTAAAGGCCCTTGAAAATGTATCCCAGAGTTCATTACTAATTTGAAAAAAAATTGGGGTTGTTTAATTACTACTTTGGTCGCTTGCAACTATATATTGCTGGGCTGCATTACTCTGCACACAGTGACATGGTCATGATTTTCAAATAATGGGGTTATATATAATATTATCCAAAAATGCTTTATTGAATTATTTCGTCGAGCACATAGTAAACATCTGCCAATTCTTGTTAACATATGCCGAAAGTTTATGCCAACATATATTGACAACTATTATTATCTATGTAGAGGCTTACTGAGGGTGATGCAGGATACTGTGGATTAATATTGAAGACTACCAAGACTTTTTAACTAAAGTATCTCATTGAGCACATGAATCGCACAACAGAATCTCTCACAAGAAGAGAGAAGGAACAAATATGATTGAAGAAAATAGAAGAATGATGAGCAGGTTGTAGTTTAGTTCTTAGCTGTTTATAGGGGTCAAATACAATACACAAATAAATATATATGAGGTTTTTGAAGTTGTTGAGAGAGGAAAGACAACCAATAACCCCATGCTAGTCTCACCACTGTCTACAAATGTAAACAATCAAATATAAATGGCATGCATGTAAAGATGAAATTGTACTCTTTTGAACCTATGCGATCATAATTAGCATCTGTTTTGGCACATAGTCTTTTGTTTTCCGTTGGTTTGTTCTTTCTAATAGATTGGTCATAGGGTATTTTGTTGCTTGTACAGTTGCAGACAGAAAACAAAATACCACAGAGGAAGACTGGAGCAACGAAAAGTCCAAACTAACATAACCATTAAGTGGTATTTTCAATTGCAATTTCTTACGGAAAAGAGTACTGTTTCATTACATTACTGTAGGAAATTATTATTATTTATAAACGAACCAAATTTCCACTAGTCATTTCTAGCATAAAATAAGAATCCGGATCCTGGTTGGATCCTCTTTGTGAGAATTCAGGATATTCGTGAATTGTGTTTGTTCATCGTACATCGTGGGTCATAAATCATTTAAATTTTTTTATTTAAAATTAAATGCAAACAGTACTCGACAAAAAATGATCTCATGATTTATGATGAACGAACATGATTCACGGATTCTCATGATCCTCACAAAGAGAATCCAGAGAGGATCTCGATAAAATATTTCAAATGCTACCTCGCTAACATATAAGGAAGTGATTTTCTAATACACATCTTTTTTTCTCATGTGTACGTTTGTTTATTTCTAGCATTTGAATTAAAAAAATAAAAGAAAAATCAGTGGATAAAAAAAGTTGTATATTGGGGGAAAAAACTCAGGAAAATTCTTTTCCACAAAAGACCCAGATTACTGATTCTGGCATTCTGGGGCACCAAACTTACAAAAAGCAAACGTGGTTTCCATCTGTATCTTAGCAAAGCAACATGAAAATATCGAATAGAAAAGAGAAAAAAGAAACCCCAGAAACACATACCCTTTAAATTATATTAAAGTACTAGATCCATGCAATTTGCAAATTATAAAAATTACTGCTCTGAAATACTAATTATACCTTACAACCATGAAAAATCTTTTTTCCAATTTACTTCATCATTGCTGAAATAAAACCCATCTTCTCTGACCAACCAAGAACACTTTCTAAAAGGACCGCACCTCTGAATATCCCTCGAAGCCTTAAACGCCTCAAAACTCCTCCTTATTCGGTCCCATTTCATGGTACATTTGAAAAGGTCAGTAGTGCCCCAAAGACTGGTCCTCAGGCTCCAGCTAAAATCGTCATGCTCCTGAAGCGCACGTCCACCAAGATCACTGTTCTGTGATGCACACCAAATCACCAACGGCAAGGACGAGTTGTTTGTGAAGCCGTTGACGACTCGAATTTTGTATTCGGTGCCGTAGAAGTTCTGGGGTTCTAGTATTGACATGCAGATTACGAAGAATGCAAGAGCAAAAATAAGCAAAATGCTGGTAAGGATCTTCATGTTTTGAGTGTGAAGGTATGGTGGAAATGATCGAATGAAATACAGGCCAAATACAAGCCTTTCTTTTAAAGGTGGCCTCAAACAAAAAAAATCTTTTTCACGAGCTTGGAATGATAACGTCATAATGGTATGCCAATATACTACGTAGTATATTACCATATATACGGATAGACACGATTTTTTTCTGCCTGTTTAGGAATAGGATTCAGTAAATTAAAGAAAGTACTGATACGACATGGAGAGTGAACCTAACAATTGTTTTCTTATAAAGTGAGAGTCAAACTCTTTTGGTCATCGTACCCAGTGCATAAGGCTCCCGCTTTATGAATGAATAAAAATAAATTCTTTTATGGTACCTAATATCCTACTTTACTATGGTATTTTATTTTCTTACAATAAACTGGTGCGTGGATATACACTAAATGTAGGTATAATTAGCTTACAGTGCTTATGCAACAATATACATAAATTTTTTTTTGCATACCTATTTATTAATATCTCTTGATTCTTATGTGTTTTGTATTTATTTTAAAGGTAAAAAATAAACATGATGTTTACAACAGGTGTGCACAAATCATTTCTTTTCTAGTTATGACAAAAGTAAACAAAAAGTATATTCGTAAGATACGATAATTATTTAGTAAAAACTTGGTACCAGTTTGATTATAACAATGGACTAGAAGAAATTAAGTTCTTTAGAAAGAAAATGACTTTAATTTAAGATAAGTGATTCACTTCGATGTAAACAATTATAAAATATAATGATATATAACCTTATATACTGTGATCACTTGGTTTAATTACACACACACACACACACACAACATATATACACACACGCATGCAAGATGAATTGGGGTTACAAAATATCACACCATATGTATGCTGCCCCACTTAAATGCAGCACCAAGATACAGATTTTTCTGAGCCATAAGCTTTCAATCCAAATATTGCTTTCAATCCAAATGCAGCACCAAGTAAGATATTATGACAGCATTTAAATTTAAGGGATTGTATACGGGTTTTATGCAAATTTAATTTAATCGTTATCAAAATTCATTAAATTTCTTTATGCAAAAATTAATTGTTGATTTTTCAGACCAAGTAAGATATTATGACAGCATTTAAATTTAAGGGATTGTATACGGGTTTTATGCAAATTTAATTTAATCGTTATCAAAATTCATTAAATTTCTTTATGCAAAAATTAATTGTTGATTTTTCAGACCACTTAATAGTAAAAATTAAAACTTTACATTCTATTAGTACTTAATCTCTACTGGACCACACTAGCATTGTGGTAGAACTCATGGACATAATTTTTCTTTGTTTGATTGCTTTTAAAACTACGTGCGTATTAGGAGATAATCAAATCTTTAACTACTTATATCCAAACAAACACCACAATCTAGATCATATCTCCAAGACTGCAAGGTTTAAGTTCCAATACTAGTAATCTAGCATATCTTCAAAGAGCAGCACTTGATAGAAAGCAGCACCAAGTTAAGCGAAAACAGCAGGATGTAACAACAAAAAAGGGTCCCGCCACATCTCTATTTGTCAGAAGAAAAAAAAAATAGAAAAAGAAAGTGTAGATTAAAAACAAAAATAGAAAAAGATTGTCTACATTTTGCGACTGTGCAGGTTTTGCTAGAAAACAGTCTATCGTATGATGTAACAGAATGGATCGAAGGGAAATAGATCGTATGAAGACAAAAAGATACAGTGAGAATTTCCTAATTTCACGTTTGAGCTCTGATTTGGGCTTATAATACATTTTCAGAATCAGAACGACGCCACAAGCCCAACACACCAGTTTGATGCGACATACGATAAATTTTGGCCATCATGGGTTGTTTCAGCCTTCAAAACAATGTTTAAAGTTTCATAATAAAAATCAATGTTTAAAGTTTCATAATAAAAATCGGATTCTTCATTTGTCATCCGATTAATGTTTATTTAATGTTGTTTTAATTCTTAGAAGTCAGTTGAGTTGTTCCAAACGTTTGTAGTCTTTATTCAAGTCATCTAGATGTATCAATGACAATCATTCAAGAATTGTCAAAAACAACCTTTGAGATTTCTCTCAATTTTCTGTTAGATTCCAAACTTTGTTCCACAAGGGATTACATTGGTAACCTTTTGATCGCTTCATGCTATGTCAATTGGTACCAGAGTGGGTTTCTCTCGTTTTGGCATCGTTGACTGTCCTATCTATCCATGGGTCATCGTGATTGTGAATCTACCCCTATCACTCGAGCGGACCTGGATGCTCAAACTGAACAGATTGCAAATTTCCCTGCGCAATTCAAAGATCTTTGCAAGATGTTGCTCCAAGCCCTCGGTCCAAATAACCGAAGATCTGCATGAGGTAATAATCAGGGAGTTCCGCCCCAGTTTAACAATCCAAATCATCAAAACTGTAACAAATTTGATGATTTTTGGATTAAGGCAGACATTCCAACTTTTGCAGGGACCGACAATCGTAGACTTCCTGGATTGGTTAGTGGAGGTAGAGAGATTCTTTGACGTCATGGAGGTCCTCGAGACAAAGATGGTGACGATGGTTGCCTTCTGTCTCAAAGCAACTATCATTGTTTGGTGGGATCAATTACATAACACCTGACAGAAGCAAGGAAATAATCAAATTCACACGTGGAAAATGAAGTAGCTCTTGATGGATCGATTCTTACCTACGGATTATGAAACAACTTTTGTACCGTATGTACATCAGCTGTGTCCAAGGCTATAGAAGCGTGACAGATTATTCGAATGATTTCATGTGACTAATTGAACAAAACCATCCGACGGAGATAGAAAATCAGAAGGTTGCGACGTAAGTGAATGGACTGCAACCCTCCATTCAAGAAAAGATTGGGCTACAGAATCTGTGGAGTTTTCAAGAGGATATTAACATGGCTTTGAAAGTGGAGATGATGGAGAAAGAGAGGCAGCAAACCTCTTTCCGGAAGAACATGGCAAAGCATTCTAAAATTCTTGTTGTGTCGACTGCGGATAAAGCAAAATTCGTGCCAAAAAGTTTGGAAGGGTCGAAACATTCAAATTTTACTTTTTGAGCATCAAGGGAAATGAGTAACAGAACTTTTAACAAAAGACAATAACCTCTGAGGAAAAATCCGTATGCCAAACGTATAGGATGTAAGAGTTCCACATAATGTATCAACTTGAACCTAGGGCCACATTTAATGATGCTACAAGATTGTTACGTCTAAGCATGCTTGCATGAATAACAAGAAAGCTAACTGCAGGCATGACCATTCTTGAACACAAACTGAAGTGGTCTTCTACTTCCAATACTCTTGATGATCTCTTCTATCAAATAGGGTAGTAGTATATATGAGAATACGGTAGTATGGACGCAGGGACTTCTCCTTATTTATATAGTTAGGGTTTCAATCAATTCCAGCCTATTATTGGAATGGATATAAACTCAAACTCTATCAAATCAATTAGAGTCCCTTCATGAGTCTAAATCTTTGTATTTACTTTATAAGGGTCCTTATTAGTTGCATATAATTAAAACTCCATAATCCTTATTTGACTAGGCACCGAGATCCCTTGTAAATCAAATAACTTGAGTACCAAGTTACTTGAATTTCCAAGTAAACTCACAAAACCTCATTGCCATTCATATAAGAGTTTACATTCTCCCACTTAATGTCAATGAGAACCCCAAAACAATAAGAATTCATGGTGATCACTGAATCTTCGAAAGCATGCAACTATCCCTTCCAGCAACTTGTCACTTTGAAATAATTGCAGAACCATGGAAAACAAAGAACAGTCTGAGCTATACCTTTACTCCATGATTACATACACATTGATCTCAAAATACTATGTTATTAACAAAGCCATGATGAGTAGAACTGATAATCGAAATATCAGTTCCCTAAAACAAACTGATTATACATCAGTACTAGATTTTTGTCAATGTAGCTTCACATATTTATATATATGAAAATATAGATCAATGCACGAATCAATTTATAACAATCCAACTTGACTGATAAAGCAACACTTCAACCTTTCAATTTCAAGAAGATAAACAAGTGCTTACTCCCACCCATTCACTAAATCAAAAGTCTCCCTTATTCCCTTTCTGAAAACATGTCTCTTAAAGACACCCACTGGTAAAGCTTTTCTAGTCGGATCAGCTACCATCAATTTTTTACTTAGGTGCTGGATATCGATTGTCCTTTTCCTCACCTCATCTCTTACTTTCAAACACTTGATATCCATAAGTCTACATGCCGGTGACCTCTTGTTGTTCTTAGAAAAGAACATTTCAGCCTTGTTGTCACAGTACACATTCAGTGGCCTTTCATGTTGTCTACAACTATCAAGCCCTTCATTATGTTTTTAATCCAACCAGCTTGCTTGGTGGCTGAGTAGCAATCAATGAACTCGGCTTCCATAGTTGAGGATGTAATGAAATTTTTCTTTCGAACTCTTCCAAGAAATAGCTGTTGGTATATGGTTCAGCCCATGATAAATATTCTAGATTATTCTAGGAATCAAGTGAGGTGGCTGGAGTATGCTAGACAATTCTAGCATGTTATTAAGTTGATGGAAGAAGCTAGAGAGTACTAGCTTCCTTGGTTGCAAATGGAAAGATCTAGAAGCTACAACTTTGTGGCTAGTCTAGAACTATCTATGCTAGAGGTTTGAAGAATATACTAGAAACTAGAAACTAGTTTTAATTTGTAGAAGAAACTAGAAACTAGTAGAATGCCAAGCCCTCACCTATAAATATGGGTGTGATGTTGTAGTGATGTAACCAATTAAGAACCAAGTGTGAGTAGCAAATGATCAAGTCCAAAGCTTGAGTTCCACTCCAAGAGTGAGAGTGAGAGTGTTACACTATACATTGTGAGTGAAGTTTAGAGTGATAGAAAGTGTGTGTCATACTTTCTTGTATCCATCAAGCCTTGTCTTTGGCTTGGTAAGACTACTCTTGTTGTACTCATCATTTTCATATAGTGAAGATTGATCCTTGTTTCGTGGACGTAGGTTTAAATTGCCAAACCACATAAATTCTTGATGTCCATTTTCTACTTTACTTTGTGCATTATCTATCTTGTAGTACCGACATTCCTAACAAGTGGTATCAGAGCCCGGTTGGCTCGTACTACGAGATGGAAGGAAGTGGCACTATGATCAAACTCACCAATTCCAATTGGGTAACATGGAATCCATGGATGAAGGACATTCTCTATTGTAAGGATCTACATGAGCCAATTGAAGGAGATGTCGCTAAGCCCTAGAGCATGTCCGATGCCTAGTGGAAGAAGATGAATCACAAGGCAATTGGCACAATTAGACAATGGGTGGACGATAATGTTTTTCACCATGTGTTTAATGAAACCAATGCCAGCGAGTTTTGGACGAAGCTTGAGTTCTTGTTCGAGAAGAAGACCCCAGCCATGAAAGTTTTCTTGATCAAAGAGCTTATCAATGTGAAGTACAAGGATGGTTTAAGTGTAGCAGAACACTTGAACAATTTCCAAAATATCATCAACCAGTTGACTACTATGAAAATGACGATTGAGGACGAGCTGCAAGCGTTATTGCTATTTGGATCCTTGCCAGACAGTTGGGAGACCTTTGTGGTGAGTGTAAGTAACTCTGCTCCTAATGGTGTTCTTACTCTTGATAATGTTAAAAATAACTTGCTCAATGAAGAAACAAGGAGAAAGAGTTCAGGCACATATAGCAGCCAAGTATTTGTCACAGAGAACCGCAGAAGAAGCAAGAGTAGAGGGCCTATAGGTTATGGCAGGAGTCCTAGCCGATCCAAGTCAAGGTTCTGGGGTGCATGCCACCATTATGGCAAAGAAGGCCATATGAAGAAAAATTGTTGAGTTTGGAAGAGAGAGCAAAAGGAAGGAAATAATCAGAAGAAAAATGATAATGGCAATACCACCGTAGTCCTATGTGGTGATGTACCAAAAATATTGTATGTTGGTGAATGTCTGCATATAGGTGATTTTGACAGAGACATTGAATGGATCTTTGACAATGGAGCTTCCTTCCATGCTACATCCAAATGGGAGTTCTTCAGTACATACAAAGAAGGTGACTTTAGCATAGTGAAGATGGGGAATGAAAGCTATTCCAAAATTCTGGGAATTGGTGATATTTGCCTAAGAACTAAACTTGGCTGCCAATTGATGTTGAAAGATGTGAGACATGTTCCTGACATACGTCTAAATCTGATATCCATCGGTACCCTTGATCGACAAGGTTATTATCACCATATTGGCGAAGGAAAATTGACGCTTACTAAAGGCTTAATGGTGGTAGCAAGAGCACGACTTTGTTATACATTGTACCGGTCAAATGCCAAGGTTTTGAAAGGTGAGTTGAATGTTGTGGATGACTCATCTCTAGACTTGTGGCATAAGAGGCTATGCCATATGAGTGAAAAAGGCCTACAAGTTTTGGCAAATAAGTCTCACATTCCCTTTGCCAAAGGTACGTCGTTAAACTTTTGTGAGCATTGTTTATTCGGAAAACAAAGAAGAGTTAGTTTTTCTGTTCCATCTACAAAGAAAGGAAATTTGTTAGATCTTGTTTATTCAGATGTGTGTGGTTCCATGGAAGTCGAGTCACTTGGAAGAAATAAATATTTTGTTACTTATATTGATGATGCTTCACAAAAGGTCTGGGCGTTTTTGTTAAAATCCAAAGACCAGGGGTTTCAGACATTCCAAGAGTTCCATGCCATGGTGGAGAGGGAAACTGGGAAATCTTTCAAGTGCCTTCGTAGCGACAACGACGGCGAGTACACGTCTCACTAGTTTAGAGAGTATTGTGTGAAACATGGCATATGCCATGAGAAGACAGTTCCTGGAACTCCACAACATAATGGTGTTGCTGAAAGAGTGAACCGAACCATCATGGAGAAAGTCAGATGTATGATGAGGACTGCAAAGTTATCTAAGCAGTTCTGGGATGAAGCTGTAAGGACAGCCTATTATTTGATCAACTGATCTCCATCAGTTCCATTAGGTCTTGATGTTCCAGAGAGAGTATGGACTGATAATAATGTGTTTTACTCTCATCTGAAGGTGTTTGGTTGCAAAGCTTTTATGCATGTGTCCAAAGAGCAGAGATCGAAGTTAGACTACAAAGCTACACCGTGCATCTTTCTTGGTTATGGCGGTGAAGATTTTGGTTACAGATTATGGGACCCATACCAAAAGAAGTTTATCAAAAGTAGAGATGTGGTCTTCTATGAAGATCAAACAATTGAGGATTCAGATAAAGAGGCACAACTAGATGACGCAGTCAAAGAAGTTGATCCATTAGCTTCAGATGAAGAAAGTCACGGTGACATCCCTAAAGCACCTGTCAATGAAGTGCCTGCAGAACCAGATAATGTTGATTAGGGGGATCTTGATCAAGATGAGCCAGACCATGAAATTGTTGATCAAGGGGAGCTTGAAGAGCAGATTCAAGAGGAACCTAATCAGGGGGAGCCTTCAGCCCTGCAAGAGAATGAAGACCAGGTTAGAAGATCTAGCAGAAGTCGAAGACCGTCTACCAAGTATTCTTCATCAGAGTATATCATGGTGACTAATTATAGAGAGCCCAAAACTTATGAGGAGGCCAGAGCTCATAACGGTAGTGACATATGGACGAAGTCAATGTAGTCAGATATGGATTCCTTATTAAAGAATGATACCTATGAGCTGGTGGAGCTTCCAAATGGTAGAAAAGCATGGATCTTGAGCTCGAGCATTAGACATTAAAACTGCATTTCTCCATGACAATTTATAAGAGGAGATATATATGGAGCAACCCAAAAGCTTTGAAGTCAAAGGTAAAGAAATTTTGGTGTGCAAACTCAAGAAAAGCTTATATGGTCTTAAGCAGGCTCCGAGATAGTGGAATAAGAAGTTCAACTCATTTATGGTGAGTAATGCGTATAAGAAAACTTATGCTGACTCTTGTGTCTATATCAAACAATTTTCTGGAGGTAAATTCATCATTTTATTGCTTTATGTTGATGACATGTTGATTGTCAGTTAAGATGCTTCTATGATTAAAAAGCTCAAAAGAGTTATCTAAGTCCTTTGACATGAAGGACTTAGGGCTAGCTAAGCAAATTTTGGGTATGAAGATAATTCGTGATAGAAAATCCAAGAAGTTGTGGCTGTCACAAGAAAAGTATGCTAAACAGGTGGTTGAAAGGTTCAACATGAAAGCAGCCAAACAGGTAAGCTCACATTTAGCCAATCATATCAAGTTGAGCAAAGAGTCGTATCTAAAATCATATGAAGAAAATGAGAAAATGGCAGTTGTTCCCTACTCTTCCGCAGTAAGAGGTATCATGTATGCAATGGTGTGCACATGGCCAGATATTGCTCATGCAGTAGGTGTGGTGAGCAGGTTTCTCTTTAATCCAGGGAAAGACCACTGGGAAGCTGTTAAGTGGATTCTCAGATATTTGAAGGGGACTTCTAAGATGTGCTTGTGCTTTGGCGGTTCCAAACCAATCTTAGAAGGATTTACAGATGTTGACATGGGAGGTGACCTGGATGGTAGAAAATCTAGGTCTGGGTACTTGTTTACTTTTGTAGGGGGAGCCGAGTCTTGGCAATCCAAGTTGCAAAAGTGTGTTGCTTTGTCCACAACCGAGGTTGAATACATAGTTGCTACAGAAGCATGCAAGGAGTTGTTATGGCTGAAGCGGTTTCTCTAAGAGTTGGGTTTGAAGCAGAGTGATTATGGCTTTTATTGTGATAGTTGATCGGATCATATTTATATATATTTTTACTTCGAATTCACTCGTCTTTTCGTAGTTAGTTCCTTATATTTTTGAGCTATTTACATTATTTTTGTGTTTATAGGATCTGTTATGCAAAGAAAATAAAAATAGCACAAATGAGTTTTAAATAATAAACAGAAAGAAGGAATAAAAAGATTCAAGACAGCAGGGCAACAAAACAAGTGGTTGCACTTTTAAGTGCTCCACTTGAGAAATATAATGATATTGTTACGGCCTTGAAGCTTACAAATTATCCTCGTGTCCTGGAATTTCTTGATAGTGGAACAAATAAAGTCATGGCTACTGTTATAATTCAAAGCATTATGAAAAATACAACTCATGTTTTAACTGCTGAGAAGGTATGGTTAACTCATTGAGAGTCCTTTTCTCCGAGTTTGCTTCTTAATGACATGGAATGCTATTTTTACAGGTTGAGGCATTATTTGAATTAATAAAAGGACTTATTGAGGATTTGGATGGGCCTCTTAATGATGAGGTTGATGAAGAGGAAAACGTGAGGACTCGGATTGGGAAAACAGAAAAACAAACAGGAGGTCAGAAAGCAGAAAAAAAAAAGAATAAAGAAAAAGAGGAATCCAAGGAAGTAAGAAGGAAAGCAGATAGAAAGAGCTCACGCGGAGAAAGAAAGGAGAGCAGTGAGAAGAGGGAAATACTAGAATAATAGAGAGAAGTGGGAGGTCAGTGGCGCGGAGGGAATAAAAGAAGAAGTGGAAAGGGCAGACAAAGAAGAGTGGAAGACTGAGTGGGAAGAAGTGGAATACACACTGACAAAGAAAATAAAAGAAGGAGAAGCGGGGGAGAGCTTGGGGGGTGCGGGAGTGAAAGGAGAAGGCTGCCTTTGGGCAGCGTGAGCTGGAGGTGAGGACAGGAGAGTCAGAACGGGGGAGTACGGGGAATTGGTGGAAGGCAGACGCTGCCTTTGGCAGCACGGGGTCAGCTGGTAGTGAGTACAGGCGCAGGGAAAAGAGTAAGGACGCACAGGGGGAGCTGCCTTTGGGCAGCTCGCAGAGACACAGGGGACAGGACGCTGCCTTTGGCAGCGTGAGAGACGCGAGAGGTGAGCAGCGAGAGGTGACGCGGGGCAGAGGAGAAGAGCTGCCATTTGGCAGCTTGAGCATGGAGGCAAGTCAGAAAACAGAGAAGTCAGACAGACAGAAGCAGCAAGCATTCTCCTCTCTCTCGGTTAAATCTTTCCAAATTTATGATTTATTTCTATTTCAATAATATGTAATTAAATTTATTTTGGCTAGAGGTTAATTCAAAGCCATGAATATATTTGTAATATGAATTGATTACCTTCAGTTGTGATTTCTGAGTTGTGATTTAATTTGCTTAACTGCTTGATTGATAACTTATTTTTGTATGTCGATTAAGGATGCATACTTAATTTACATGCATGAATTTGATGCTAGAATATAAGTGAATTTCACCTAATCGTTATGAACTTATATTCACAAGTAGTGAAGGTTGCTAGTCACAATCGCGTTAATTGAATTCTTGGCAAACGTATCATGCATTCATAGTTACGAATGCCTCGTTAACACTTATGATTTTCATAGAACGTAATGATCTTTGATTGTATCTCTATTATGTATTCATGTAGAGGACTTTTGGAGAATAATTTGGATTGTCGTATGCATTCATCCAATTCAATAAATCAAGGAAAATCTGAGGATTAATTAGTGCATCACGGTTAATCTGGGGTGTTGAGTTTCATAACTTATTGAAAGAACAACTGAAAATCAATTTAGGTTGCATATGTGTCATGTGTAGAGAAGAACCCTCTAGCTAGTCCGTCACTTATCCTTTCACCTTAATTTTATGTTTTTGTCAATTCTGTAATTTAATTAAGTTTAATTTACTTTTCATCAAAACCAAACACCCATCCATTATTAAATTATATTATTTAGTTAGTTTTCTTTATTGTTAGTCTTTTAATTTAATTTCCGTCCATTTCACTTCCTAGTATTTAATTTAAGTGTTTCCATTATTTTGAGTTATTTTAAGTGTGTTTCAAGTTATTAGAGTTTTTAGCCTAGTTTTGTGTCCTTGAGTCTTATTTAATATTTTTAAATTAATTTAGAATAGATTAGCAATCCCTCATAATCCCCGGCTTAGAACGATACCCTACTTACGTCTATACTACAATTGTCAAAAAGAGGGTTTAATTTAGTGTGTCAAGTAATTCTCACATCAATAGTCAGAGTGCTTTGGATTTGAGCAAGAATACTACATATCATTCATGCACCAAGCACGTTGATATTCGTTATCACTGGATTAGAGACGCTATTGAGATCAAGTTGCTATAGCTAAAGAAGATTCATACCGATAATAATTCTTCAAACATGTTGACAAAGGTAGTCACAAAATCAAAGTTGGAATTTTGCATTAAGGTTGCTGGGATGGGCTCCAGGTAACTTGAAGTCCTGATCGGAATTCCTCTCTCGTGGACTGGAAGGGGAGATTGTTGGTATATGGTCCAGCCCATGATGAATATTCTAGATTACTATAGTAATCAAGTGAGGTGGCTGGAGCATGCTAGACAATTCTAGCATGTTATTAAGTTGATGGAAGAAGCTAGAAAGTACTAGCTTCCTTGGTTGTAAATGGAAAGATCTAGAAGATACAACTTTGTGGCTAGTCTAAAACTATCTATGCTAGAGGTTTGAAGAATATACTAGAAACTAGAAACTAGTAGAATACCAAGCCCTTACCTATAAAAATAGGTGTAATGTTGTAGTGATGTAACCAATTAAGAACCAAGTGTGAGTAGCAAAGGATCAAGTCCAAAGCTAGAGTTCCACTCTAAGAGTGAGTGAGAGTGTTCCACTACACAGTGTGAGTGAAGTTTAAAGTGATATAAAGTGTGTGTCATACTTTCTTGTATCCATCAAGCCTTGTCTTTGGCTTGGTAAGACATTTTCATATAGTGAAAATTGATCTTTGTTTCATGGACGTAGGCATAAATTGCCGAACCACATAAATTCTTGGTGTCCATTTTCTACTTTACCTTGTGCATTCTCTATCTTGTTGTACCGACATTCCTAACAATAGCACCTCCAGCTAGTATGAATATATATCCATTGGTCGATCTCTTGTCATCTGTTTGTACCATACTTGACCAATCCTGAAACTACTAAGCACTGGTCAACATTATACCGCCAAAGACCCATAAGAGTTTCCCTCCAACTAGGAGGCCAATCACAACACGACACATGTCAACATTAGAGGCCAATCATAACGCGACACGTGTCTACATCAGAGGCCAATCACAGCACAACACGTGTCAATGTCAGAATGAAACTAGAAACTCTCTTCTTTAAATAGAGATCATTCTCTCACAATATTTCCTAATGTCATTTGTACTAAATCATTCACTAGTACTCACTAAAGGAAATCTTGAACCTATGTACTTGTGTAAACCCTTCACAATTAATGAGATCTCCTCTACTCTGTGGACGTAGCCAATCTGGGTGAATCATGTATATCTTGTGTTTGCTTCCTTGTCTCTATCCATTTACATACTTATCCACACTAGTGACTGGAACAATCTAGCGAAGGTCACAAATTTAACACTTTTTGTTGTACCAAAGTCCTCGCTGATTTTGTTCATCAACATTTGGCGCCGTCTGTGGGAACGATATTTATTCCCACTCTCTTCTGCTTTGTTAAGGTGGTTTCCACCATTTGTACACTCTCTTTTGACCAGGCATCCCTCTCCAACATGGGGAGCGAAGGAAGCCACAACACGCAAAATGACACCCTTCTTGCACTTGGTGCGAGACAACGAAAAAATGAAGGAAAGAGGGTTGTTCTTCAAGCTAAAGTCGATGAGCTAAAAGCTCAGAACAACAAGATAGCAATGAAGAATGAGATCCTCCAGGAGCAGTATGAGAAGCTCTTTGAGACGCTCCACGAAACTAGGCGTACTCAAACACGCGAGCTCGTTACCCCTATGGACATCAACCATCATCTGGGTGCCCTCCAACACGGAGGGTCACTTTCCTTCGACATGGGTATCCCTGATAAGGAGCGAGCTAATCATCAAAACATTGATCAACATGAGATTTCTCTTAACCCAGCTGTTTCGACCCGAAGCAGAAGAAGTAAGGAAGACACCTTCATACAGAAGGAGTGGAAGGATTGAAAGCCGTCTTTCGCGACTGTTACGATTTCCTAAAGCAATGTCGAGACAATCCCATCTATGTAAGATCGAAGATCAATGACCCAAGGGTTTCTAAAAGACTCGGTCCCCTCCCATGTCCCAGGTTGGCTACCAATTTGGGAAAGGGGCAACAAGTCCTAGAGAAACACGAAGGTATAGGGGACTCAGAGATGTTCTGACAGACATACCTTGGAAGTCAATACGGCGAGTCCAGGGAAAAATCACATGCTCTTGATCAAACCTTCATACTTCCAAGAAGAGATGGAGATTTACGAAAGAAAGCTCTAGTGGTACATGACTCCACTCAGGACCCTCTTATCCTACAGCCATGGAAGAAAATGCCGATAATATCGGCGAAATATCACCGATATTATCGATTTTTCGGGGGATGGATATTTTAAGTGGTATTCGAATGGTTTTCGTCCAAATATCGCGATATTTCCAAAATATCGCGATATTTTTTTGAGTTTGGTGCAATCGGACTCCGAGAAGAACGCCGGAGATGGTGCGCCTATTCCCGAGCCGATTTCGTCCCAAAAACCTTGCAAAAACACGATTTTAACATCAATTTCACATATAAACTTCAGATTTCACGCATGCAAGAGGTAATAAACGATTCAACATATGTGATGTCGGTTTAGGGTTTAGGGTTTCAATGGAATCTCACCTGACGAAGACGAAGATGAACCAGATGACTGAGCCAACTCCTTGCTCAGCGGCGCACCGCCACAGACGACTGAGCCAACTCCGACTTCGCCAGAGCCACGATCAACGGCGGCGACACCCAGATATCGAGAGGGATTCGAGATTGTCGGACTGAGGAGCAGAAGGCCGTGGTGTGTGTTTAAAGGAAGGGAGAAGAGAGATCGAGAGATTTGTGTGTGTGTGTGTGTGCGTGGGAGAAGGGAGAAGAGAGATCAGAGAAGGGAGAAGAGAGATCGGAGAATAGAGAAGAGAGATCGAGAGATCTGTGTGTGTGTGTGTGTGTTTGGGAGAAGAGAGATCGGAGATCTCTGTGTGTATGTGTGTGTTTGGGAGAAGGGAGAAGAGAGATCGAAGATCTCTGCGTGTGTGTGTGTGTTTGGGAGAAGGGAGAAGAGGGATCGAGAAGGATCGAGAGAGAATCAGAGTGAGGTTGTGTCTGCGTGTGATGTTTGTGTGCGTGCGTGTGTGGTTGCGTGCTTTGTGTCATTTGTGTGTGTGTGTGTGTGGGTTCCTCCTGTCAGGAGGACACATGACTCACTCAGTATTCCCGACAAGTTCACAATTATTTAGACAATTTAATCACTTTTACAATTATAATTTGTATTCTTTTCAGACCATGGATGGTGGTTTCAGTCAAAACCGTGTGCCGATATTGTTTTAAAAGGTGGAGTATCAGAGCCACTGTGATATTCTTTCAAAGCTGCCATTGTGATAAAATTTCAAGAGGTGGAGTATCAGAGAAGCCTTTTCGATTATTTTATTTCCCTTACCCCTTTCAAAGTCATTCCAGATCCAGAACTTGAACACAAAGGGTTCCATATTTAAAGTAAGTTTACAAACTTATATTTATATTCTTATAATTTATACAACAACAAAAAAATTTGTGTGAACTCGTATGTTAATTTTTTTAAGTAATTAATACTTGCATGTTAGTTTTTGTAAGTAATTAAGTAATGTTAACAATTACATGTTAATTTTTTTTAAGTAATTAATACTTGCATGTTAGTTTTTGTTAGTAATTAAGTAATGTTAACAATTACATGTTAATTTTTTTTAAGTAATTAATACTTGCATGTTAGTTTTTGTAAGTAATTAAGTAATGTTAACAATTACATGTTAATTTTTTTAAGTAATTAATACTTGCATGTTAGTTTTTGTTAGTAATTAAGTTAATATTTTTAAGTAATTAATACTTGCATGTTAGTTTTTGTAAGTAATTAAGTAATGTTAACAATTACATGTTAATTTTTTTTTAAGTAATTAATACTTGCAGGTTAGTTTTTGTAAGTAATTAAGTAATGTTAACAATTACATGTTAATTTTTTTTTAAGTAATTAAGTAATGTTGTATAATTATTCCCTAGGATAATTTTAATATGTTTAATGTTATTTATTATTTTATTTCCCTTACCATTTTCAAAGTCATTCCAGATCCATTCCAAAGCTTGAACACAAAGGGTTCCATATTTAAGGTAAGTTTACAAACTTATATTTATATTATTGTAATTTATACAACAACAAATAAATTTGTGTGGACTCGTATGTTAATTTTTTTAAGTAATTAATACTTGCATGTTAATTTTTGTAAGTAGTTAAGTAATGTTAACAATTACATGTTAATTTTTTTAAGTAATTAAGTAATGTTGTATAATTATTCCCTAGGATAATTTTAATATGTTTAATGTTATTTATTATTTTATTAATATTAGGTTTTATTATCAAATAGGATTATTATTCATTAATATTAGGTTTTTTTTATTATCAAATTGGATTATTATTCATTAAATTAGATTATTATCAAATAAATAAAAAATGCTCAACTTTTATTCACATCCGAGAGGGCACTCCCAGCAGAGTCTCTCGAAATACTCAGCTTCTTTTCCACCCAATAATACTTATGCAAACGAGCCACATCAGAGCAAGAGTATCTCATATCATTAGGGTTAAAAGCAAGAGTATCCCATATCATGCTTTTTTCCTGTCTTTTCCTTTGGCCTTGTTCTTACCTGCAAGACAAGGAGAAAGAGAGCAATCAGTCAGCACTTGGAATCAAGCTTCCAGTCAAGAATTGACTACCTGGAACTCCTTGCTTGATTACTTACCTGGCATTGCTCTCGAGTACTCATCTTCAACATCTTTTGCTTCCAGAAAAGATATCACATCTGCTTGAGGAACAGATAGGGCAAGTGAGAAGGATACAAGGAAGCATGTGGGGACAAGCGTAACAGAACACATGTCGATTCATCTATTACTTTTTCAACAATAAAAGTATCCTATATCATCAAGGTCGAATGCACTCTTGATTTGATGGACTTGTTTTGACTCTCAAATTCTTAAGTCTGCCTTATACTCTGGAGGAAACCAGAAAACCCTCCAGCCCAGTTCAAGAATGAGCTTGTGGAAAGTTACTTCTTCAAAAGCAAAAGTATCTCATATCATCTATTCTCCTTTTTCTTCTTTTTATCCTTCCTGCTGCATGCAAGATAGGGAGAATGAGAACAATCAGCCGGAACTCGAAATCAAACTTCTAATATGGGACTGATTGCTGGGAGCTCTGATTGCTTACCTTATCTGTCACCTCTTTCGGCAGATCTCCTAGCTCGGCGACTTGGGGGGACTCCTACTACATGGTTTGTATTGCGCTTGACCAAGCCTGAAACTACAAGTAAGCTTCACGTCAAATTGATACATGACCTTGTATATCTCTACCAGTTAAAGATACCACCCTTGGATGGAGGAAAAGTACTTCCAGAGAAGATGCCACATTTACTTATGAGACAGATAAGGTAAGTGAAAACGATACCACACTTTGGTACATAAAAGTTTTGTTACTCAGCGGCTTGGATCTTGCAAGTCCCCAACCGGGGAGCTTCCCTCACTTGGGAACTTAAGGGAGCACTGTTTCTACCATACTTGACAAATCCCGAAACTACTAAGCACCGATCAACATTATACCGCCAAGGACCCACAAGAATCCCCCTCTAACTAGGAGGCCAATCACAATGCGACACATGTCAACATCAGAGGCTAATCATAACGCGACACATGTCGACATCAGAGGCCAATCACAGCATGACACGTGTCAATGTCAGAATGAAACTAGAAACTCTCTTCTATAAATAAAGATCATTCTCTTACAATATTTCTTAATGTCATTTGTACTAAATCATTCACTAGTACTCACTAAAGGAGAGCTTGAACCTATGTACTTGTGTAAACCCTTCACAATTAATGAGAACTCCTCTACTCCGTGGACGTAGCTAATCTAGGTGAACCACGTACATCTTGTGTTTGCTTCTCTATCTCTATCCATTTACATACTTATCCACACTAGTGACCGGAGCAATCTGGCGAATGTCACAAACTTAACCCTTTCTATTGTACCAAAGTCCCCGCTGATTTTGTGCATCAACATCATCTATACAACTTGGCAAGTCTGAGTCAGTATAACATACAATTTCAAGACTATCTACATGATTGTATGTTAACATAAAATCTTTTGTTCTCTTCAAGTATCTTAAAACCTTCTTGGCTGCAACCCAATGAGCTATGCCAAGATTTGATTGAAACCTTCCTAGCACACTCACTGCAAATGCCAAATCAAGCCTTGTACAAACTTGAGTATAGCTGAGATTACCTACTAGGGGTGCATAGGGTTTGTCATTCATGCTTTCCTTTTCCAATTTATTCTTTGGACTTTGTTCAATGCTTATCTTATCTTCTTTTCCAATAAGCAATTCCCCACAGGAACACTTCTCCATATTGGATTTCTTGGCAATCCTGTCAATGTATTGTCTTTGAGAGAGTCCAAATGCTCTCTTGTTGCAATCCCTTATGATCTCAATGCCAAGAACAAACTTAGCTTCCCCTAAATCCTTCATATCAAAATTCTCAGCTAACATTTTCTTAGTTGTATGCCAAGAATAGTATATCCACATACAATACTAAGAATAGGAACTTGGAACCATTGACCTTTATGTAGATGCATTCATCCATCTTGTTTTCCTGAAAGCCAAAAGCTATCATCACTTGATCCTTCCATTTCCTTAAGACTTGTCTTAATCCATAAATGGATTTGTTTAGTTTGCAGGCCATAATTTCTTTCTCCCTTTCAACAAATCCTTGTGGCTGCTGTATGTAAATATCTTCCTCCAATTCACCATTGAGAAATGCAGTTTTGACATCCATTTGGTGAAGTTCAAGGTCAAAATGAGCTATGAGAGTCAAGATGATTCTTATTGAGTCTTTTATTGAGACTGAAGATAAAGTCTCATTGTAGTTAAGAGCACTTCCAGCGTGCCCCAATTCCTTTGGGGATTGGCTGTTAAATGACCCAATGCCCCAGTAATTGGCTCCAGCCCATTCAAATAGCTTGGGCTCCAGGTGATCTCAGGCTCTCCACTAGGCATAAATCCATGACCCTAGCACTCGAGGGATATGACACAAGGCTGACGTCATGGTGACGTTAGCCACTAATAAAAATTATAAAATACTAATACAAATGAATTAAAAATACAATATATTGTTTTATAATGAAAAAAAAATTATTTTTTTATTATTTTATAAAATAAAAATACTAATATTGTATTACAAATTGCCTTGCCTATTCAATTTAGGGGTGGAGATGCACTTGTGCATTTACTGTTTTACTAGAGTCAATTACTGTTCATTTTAGAGGATTGGTTACCTCTAGCCTAGGGGAGCCTAGCAACACTGGAAGTGCCCTAATACCCTATCTTTAAGTAAAGCCCTTGGCAACTAGTCTTACCTTATGCTTATCAAATTGACCTTGTGCATCCCTCTTTGTTTTGTACACCCACTTAAACCCCACCACCCTTGTTACTTGTGTGCTTCTTGGTACAAGAGTCCATATGCTATTCTTTTTCATGGACTCTAATTCTTCTTCCATTGTTGTGTGCCATAAAACTGATCAAGCACTAGAGATTGCTTGATTAAATTAAATAGGGTCATCTTCATCACCTATGTTGTCCTCAGTCTCATTTAAGTATACAAAGTCTAGAAGCATAAGTCTTTCGATTTCTGAGGGATTACCTGATGTTGTTTGTTGCAGGTTGGACATTAACTGGTTTAGCAACTTGTGCATTCTCATTCACTTGTCATTTGATCATTGTCATGTACTACTGTAGTGGTATTGATCACATCTTGCTGAGGAACATTCATGGCATCTTGTAGGACCATTAGGTGGATGTCGTCATTCAATGGAATGGTTGTTAATTGTTGATCATGTAACAATGAATTGTCATTCATTTCTTCAAATTCTGGTGTAGTGGAAACGGAGACACACATTTCTTATTCCTCTATAAACCTAGCATTGTTTGTTTCCATAATTTGAAAGTGAGAATCTGAACAATAAAAATTGTACCCTTTAGATTTCGTTGAATATCCAATGAACTTGCACCCCCAAATGGACAACTTTATTATCAGAATGGTAAAATTTTACACTTTCATTGTCTCCAACAAAAGTAATCCCTGACTCTACTAATTTAGATGTTGAAAATTAAACTCCTTATGGAACATACATATAAAAGTGGACTTAGACTCAAAACAAAACTAGATGACAATACTAATTTGGCACTGCTATGAATTCAACTGCAAACTTGCTCCCATTCCCCACAAAAACATTATATAGACCTTGTAAAGTCTAGATTTATTTGTTTGGCTTTCCTTGTCAAAAGTTGTAAATGATACCACACATGCACTTAGATAGTCTTTGAATTTACAACTTTATTATGAGTTTATCTTGCTAGATTTTGCGTCCAAGGGCATTAGTTGAGGACAATCATTATCACAAAAGATTTGTTCATGCATGTGCATTTCATATCTCTAATTATGTTGCATTCTGTCTAGTTTAATTGTCTAGTTAGTTTTGCACGCTGACTTCCAGCTATCAAGGCACACAAATTAAGACAACCCATTTGGACAAACTAACACCTTTTTGCTGGTGATCTGTTTCTGGCCCTTGATCTGCTTAGATTGTCTGCTGGGTTAACAAGTGGTTTTTGTTCTTGTTGGATTTGCAAAAAATCATATTTGTCTATATAACCTTAGCTAGGGTTTTCATCCTCTTTGGTTGAGAAAGATTAACTTTAGAGAGAGACATTGTTTTTCATCTCCATATCAAACCCCGTAGGAGCATCAACCATATTTTATGGGTAATGTTCTTCATCGAATATTGGGAAATTCAACAAATATCGAATATTGGGTAATGTTTTTCATCTCCATCCTAAACCCTAAGCCCTAAACCCTTAAAAAAAAAACTGGGAAATTTAACAAAGCTTCATCAATGGAGGACAACTACAAATTCTCAAAAGCTTCACACTATCTTGATCAAGATAGTATGAAGCAAAATCAATTCATGGTACCCAACAAAGCTTCACCAACAAATGCTTTATCAATGGAGGACAACTACAAATTCTCAAAAGCTTCACACTATCTTAATCAAAATAGTGTGAAGCAAAATCAATTCATGGTACCCAACAAAAGCTTCACCTACAAAGCTTCAACACAAAAGCTTCACACTATCTTGATTAAGATAGTGTGAAGCAAAATCAATTCATGGTACCTAACAAAACCTTCACCTACAAAGCTTCAACACAAAAGCTTGACCCACAAAAGCTTGACCCACAAAAGCTTCACCTACAAAAGCTTGACCCACAAAAGCTTGACCCACAAAAGTCTCACCTACAAAAGCTTGACAACAAAAACTTGACCCACAAAAGCTTCACCTACAAAACCTTGACCCACAAAAGCTTGACACTTCATCCATAAAAGCTTGACCCACAAAAGCTTCACCTACAAAATCTTCACCTACAAAAGCTTGACCCACAAAAGCTTCACCTATAAAAGCTTCATCCACAAAAGCTTGAACCTCAAAAGCTTGACCCACAAAAGTTTGACCCACAAAATCTTCACCCACAAAATCTTCACCTATAAAAGCTTGACCCACAAAAGCTTCACTTACAAAAGCTTCACCTACAAAAGCTTAACCCACAAAAGCTTGACCCATAAAAGCTTGACCCATAAAAGCTTCACCTACAAAGCTTCAACGCAAAAGCTTCACACTATCTTGATCGAGATAGTGTGAAGCAAAATCAATTCATGGTACCCAACAAAGCTTCACCTACAAAACTTTAATATATATATATATATATGAAGGAAATTCGAAAAAAAAATCGAAAAAAAAATGTCTAGGCCTCCTTTTCTTTGGGCCTAACAACTTTCATAACAAATATATATATGAAGGATGAGTTTTGGGCTACCACTTAGAAAGGAAATGCCTCATTCGTCAACTCCCTTGACCGGAGACTTGAGGGAGTCCTACCATATGCTATTGCACCTTGATACTAGGAAGTCTCATGACCATTCAGTGACTTGAATTTTTCAAGTCTCCAACTGAGAAGTTTTCCTCACTTGGGAAATTAAGGGAGCACTACCTCAACATACATGCTTCACTCACAAAGCTTCAACATACAAGCTTTAACAAAAGAAAAATTCAAAGAACTTAGTGAAGAAGACTTTGGTGTATTTAACACAATACGTTGAAATGAAGCAAAGCTTATTTATTAATAAGTTACAAATATGTACATATACATGAATCAAAATAAACAAACAAGAGGGAGCCTTCACAAAGGTTGCTCAGGAGAAGTCTCAGCAGTCGACAGAGCCCCAGTAAGAGGGGGCACCAGAGGGTGATCATTCGGAGCCTCAGTACTGGGCAGAACCCTAGAAGGAGGAGGCACAAAAGGTTGATCATTTGGAGCTTCAGTACGCAGTACAGCCTCAGAACATGAAGGCAATAAATGCCTTCGGAACAAACCACAAACCTCTGATGATCAAGTAAAATCTGACCATCAGATTCCTGCAGCTGGTCAAGCTTCCTCTTCATGTTTGTAGCATACTCATGTACGAGCCTGTGCAACTGTTTATTTTCATGCTTGAGCCCTCTAATCTCCTGTTTAAGTCTTATCACTTCAGCCTCCAATGATTCAACTTGGCGGGTTCGAGCAAATAGGCGTTGGGCCATATTAGACACAGAACTTGCACACTGAACACTGAATGCTAGAGAATCCTTAGCAGCTAACTCATCAGACCGTTTGGAAAGTAGTCTGTTATTTTTGGGAGTGAGAAGGTTCTTGGCCACCACCCCAGCGGTTATATCATTCTTCATCACATAGTCCCCAACGGTAAGAGGACAAGTAGAGGATAAGAAGGATGGCCGCCATATGTTGTCTTGAGGAGACATAGCTACCTCTTCACCAAGTAGAGGAAAATTCCTACAAGCAATAACTCTCTAAATGTACTTCTTGCACACAATTGGTGCCCTTATAAAAGAAAGGGCAACAGGGTCGTTGGCTCAAAAATCGAAGAGGCACCACTCTTCACACACAACATCAGCTCCTCAGGTACCACAGATAACTTTGCCAAAGATCTCTGACAAAGTTTAGACACATAAATTTTGAAGGTCCAGCTACCCTACTATTACCCATAAGGGTAAATGAACGTCACCACTGCTTGATAACTGGAAAGTCCCTATGTGTGTCAACCTCCGTGCTCCGTGGCAAGGCAGGCTGGTAAAAATGCCCAACCTTTACTCACATCGAGAAAACACTCCCAACAGGATTACTTTCTCAAAAATCAAATAGGCGCCACTCCCCGAATCACGAGAGCCAGACTCTCACCAGGATTGATTTCTCAAAAATCGAAGAGGCACCACTATCCGAATCTCAAGAGCCAGACTCTTACAAGGATTGCTTTCTCAAAAATCAAAGAGGCACCGTTCTCTGAATCTTGAGAGCCAAATCCCTGACAGGATTGCTTGTTCGAAAATCGAAGAGGCATCGCTCTTCGAACTTCGAGAGCCAGATTTCCTTGGATAAAGCTTGTCCGCAATCTTCACACACAACATCAGCTTTCTAGATACCACATACCACTTTTTCAAAGTCCTTTGACAAAGTTAAAACATGTGAATCTTGCAGCTCCCACTACATTGCTATGACCGAGAAGGGTAAAGGAACATCGTTACCGCTCGCTGTTGGGACAATTCTTATATATGTCGACCTTTATCCTCCATAGCCAGGCAGACTTGCAAATAAAAAAAATGCTCAACTTTTCTTCACATCCGAGAGGGCACTCTCAGCAGAGTCTCTCGAAATACTCAGCTTCTTTTCCCCCCGATAATACCTTTGCAAACAAGCCACACCAGAGCAAGAGTATCTCATATCATCAGGGTTAAAAGCAAGAGTATCCCATATCATGCTTTTTCCCTATCTTTTCCTTTGCCCTGCTCTTACCTGCAGGACAAGGAGAAAAAACGCAATCAGTTGGAACTTGAAATCAAACTTCCAATCTGGAACTGATTGCCTGGAATCTTTGCATTGTTGTTAGCCTAACATTGCTCTCGAGTACTCATCCTCAACTATTGTCAAGGTCACGAAGTGCTTCGGCAAATACCTTAGAACAGTTGATACGATATTAACGTTGTACAGTGAAGCTGCCACACATGGATGAGTCGCTGAGAAATAGTGCTATGAAGGACCATTTAAATGCAAAGGCTGCATTCCACTCCTGCATCAGGGACAAATGCTGTAAGAGATTGAAGCAGAAGGATCAATGATGAGCTGGAACAGATCATTATAGCACGATGCCTTTCTTGCAGAACCACACAACCCAGACAGAGGAGTCTAAATCAAATCCAAAACCAGCATTGCTGCCCTATCCGAAGAACTCGAGAAGCTTCAGCAACCTTTCGCTGACACCATCACCAAATAGCAAAAGCTAGCCATACCACACCAACTACTTTGTCGACAATAAAAGTATCTCATATCATTAAGGTTGAACGTACTCTAGATTTGATGGACTTGTTTTGACCCTCAAATACTTGAGTCTGCCTTATACTCTGGAGGAAACCAGAAAACCCTCCAGCCCAGTTCAAGAATAAGCCTGTGGAAAGTTACTTCTTCAAAAGGAAAAGTTTCTCATATCATCTCTTCTCCAATTGCTTCTCCTTATCCTTGTTGCTGTTTACCACACAAGGAGAAGGAGAACAACCAACCGAAAGCCGAAGTCGAACCTTCGATCCAGGTTGCTTGCTTGGAAGTCTGATTGCTTACCTTGTCTGTTACCTCATTCGGTAAATCTCCTAACTCGGCGACTTGGAGGACTCCTAGTATAGGGTTTGTATCACACTTGACCAAGCCCGAAACTACAAGTAAGCTTCAAGTGAAATTGATACATTACCTTGTGCATCTTCATCGGTTAAAGATACCACCTCTAGATGGAGGAAAAGTACTTCTAGAGAAGATGCCACATCTATATATGAGACAGATAAGACAAGTGAAAATGATACCACACTTCGGTACTTAGAAGTTTTGTGATTACTCAATGGCTTGGATCTTGCAAGTCCCCAACCAAGGAGCTTCCCTTACTCGGGAACTTAGGAGAGCACTGTTTGTACCATATTTGACCAATCCGGAAACTACTGAGCACCAGTCAACGTTATACTATCAAGGACCCAGAAGAGTTTCCCTCCAACCAAGAGGCCAATCACAGCGTGACATGTGTCGACATCAGAAGCCAATCATAGCACGACACGTAACAACATCAGAAGCCAATCACAACACGATACATGTCAATGTCAGAATGAAACTAGAAACTCTCTTCTATAAATAGAGATCATTCTCTCACAATATTTCCTAATGTCATTTGTACTAAATCATTCACTAGTACTCACTAAAGGAGAGCTTGAACCTATGTACTTGTGTAAACCCTTCACAATTAATGAGAACTCTTATACTCCGTGGACGTAGCCAATCTGGGTGAACCACGTACATCTTGTGTTGGCTTCCCTGTCTCTATCCATTTGCATACTTATCCACACTAGTGATCGGAGCAATCTAGCGAAGGTCACAAACTTAACATTTTTTGTTGTACCAAAGTCCTCACTGATTTTGTGCATCAATAAATGTCATACATTTTTAGTATTTTGTGGATTAACCTTGGATAATGTTTTCCACTGTGGTGTCAATGGTTCTTCTTATTATTTCAGATAGCCTCTAAAAAATCATTTTTCTCACCTCACAATAGCTTGGGTTGATTTGAGGGCTAAGTTTACTTTGGTCTTGATTAAGTTGTAGTGACTTTATTTACTCTATAATCTGGTCCATGTGTCATTTCTCTTCTTCATTTTTTCCTCTCCCAGATCAAATCAAAAATTCAAATGGGAAACTGTTCTATGATAAGGGTGTCTTCGAAAAGAAACTATTGATATGAGCATATTTATGCAACTTAGTTAGCTTGTTCTTGTGCATTTATGTTGTTATTTCTTAGTTGATTTAGTATTTCAAGCCATTTTCATGTGATTGTAGGTACAAAGGGTTAAAAAGGTAAAAAAGTGCATTTTGGTGCCTTTTGGAGCAGTTTTGGGCATGGAATGGGTATCACATGCATGGAGCAAAGTGGTTGGACGAAATTAAAGATCTAAAGAAGCTAGGAATGTGCCAAGGAAAGGAAGAAAATAAATTGAGGACCAAGGAAGACAAGGAAACCATTAAGAATGAGGAAAGACTAGTCAAGCCATTCACGAGATTCGAACCTAAGACCTCTCACTTCCAAGTTAAGAAGAATACAACCAGACCGTAGTACTAAGTAGCATGTTAAATATATGAAGCAATAGTGAAGGTTTAGTGAAACTTTCAAAACTCCAATAACAACCTCGTCATTTTTACAAAATGACAATCTTTGTCCCTAACACTCTCTCTCTTTCCTATTCTCTCGTTTTTCCCCTGCAGGGTACCCCTAGCACAACCGACAACCTAGTCTTCCTTCAATTGGATAGATGTTTCAGTATGACCGATACATGAGATGATACATCACATATCATTATACAAATGGTAGGATATATGTGCTAAACAGTTAATAACTTAAAAAATAAAAATTTTCACCATTTATATTAAAACACGTTGTGTACCACTTGTGTTCCCATCACAATTAAAATTTTCTCCTTCAATTGGCCAAGCTTTGAATTTGAACCCTTAGGATCTTGTCTCCTCTTTCTCCCCAAACTTTCTCCATCGTTCTTCTTTATGTCGCATCTAACCCTCATGACCGTTGGGTTTTAATTGTTGTCATCCTTTTGATCGAAGCCTAGTGACTTTCAGTTGAAGGCTTCGAATTGTTGTCATCCTTCTGATCGAAGCCTAGTGACTTTCAGTTGAAGGCTTCAAATCGTTGCTATCATTCGGATCGAAGGCTTCGAATCATTGTTATCCTTTAGTTCAAATCAGTATTGTCCTTCATATCGAAAGATATTTTCGAATCATTGTCATCCTTCAGATCGAAGTAGACCTGGCAATTCCTAACAAGACCCGATAACCCGACACGACACGACACGAAATTAACAAGTGTTCGGGTCGATACGATAACGAATCAGGTCGTTATCGGGTAACCCGATAAGCACCTATTAAGAAAACAGGTTGGTTCAGATATATATGTGGGTAACATGATACACGATACACGATAAGCAAAATATTAATTTTATAATTTTATAACCCTAAAAAAATACTATAATAATTATATATAATAATTTAACAATTTTATACCCCTAAAAACTATAATAATTATATATATATAATTATATATTAAATTAAATATTAAAAATTGGTGATCATTGGATCAGCTTAAATTTACATACCATTCAATTTCTTAAGTGTTATATGTACAAAATAAATAAATTTAAATCTACTTAATATATATATATATATATATATACATATATATATATATATATATATATATCATTGAACTTGATGAGATACGAATTCTACGAAACTAATTTTAACGATCCAACCGTCAAAATTGTTTGTACATGCTTCGAGATCACATTAGCAAAAAATTCGCAAAAAAACAAACATTCAGAGATCAAGTAACAGGAAAAAACTTTTCGACGGTTATCAACAAAAAATCACGATTTAACGGTTATGTTAACTCCAATTTTGATGATTTTTTAAAGCTACACTCCTTGACCCTATATGAATACAATGAATGAACTCGATCTTCAATTTAGAATATTTACACTAGTGGATACCACAAAATCTTATGTTATACTTAATGAAAGTATAAATAAACTCTTGTGTGTTAGTGAATCTATCGATACGCATTCTACAAAATTAGTTTCAACGATCCAACCGTCAAACATGTTTGTATATACCTCAAGATCGCATACGCCAAAAATAGCAAAAAAAAAAAACATTCAGAGATCAAATAACGGGACAAAACTTTTCGATGGTTATCAACGAAAAATCACTATTTAACAGTTATTTTAACTCAGATTTTGATGATTTTTTTATAGCTACACTCCTTAACCCTATATGAATACAATGAATGAATTAAATCGTCAATTTAAAATATTTACACTAGTGGTCTTATGTTATACTTAATGAAAGTATAAATAAACTCGAAGTGTTAGTGAATCTATCGTTTTGATGAGATACACATTCTGCGAAACTAATTTTAACGATCCAACCGTCATACTTGTTTGTATATGCTTCAAGATCGTATGTGCCAAAAGTTACAAAAAACAAACATTCAAAGATCAAGTAACGGGACAAAACTTTTCGACGGTTATGAATGAAAAATCACAATTTAACAGTTATTTTAACTTTGATTTTGATAATTTTTTAGAGCTACACTCCTCGACCCTATATGAATACAATTAATGAATTCAATCTTCAATTTTAAATACTTACACTAGTAGATACCACAAAATTTTATGTTATACTTAATGAAAGTATGAATAAACTTTTAAGTGTTAGTGAATCTATCGTTTTGATGGGATACACATTTTATGAAACTAATTTCAATGATCCAACCGTCAAACTTGTTTGTATATGTTTCAAGATCGCATACACCAATAATCGCAAAAAACAAACATTCAAAGATCAAGTAAAGGGACAAAACTTTTCGACGGTTATCAACGAAAAATCACGATTTAACGGTTATTTTAACTTCGATTTTGATGATTTTTTACAGCTACACTCCTTGACCCTATAGGAATACAATGAATGAACTTGATCTTCAATTTAAAATATTTACACTAGATCTTCAATTTAAAATATTTACACTAGTGGATACCATAAAATCTTATGATATACTTAATGAAAGTATGAATAAACTCTTAAGTGTTAGTGAATCTATTGTTTAGATAGGATACGCATTCTACGAAATTAGTTTCAATGATCCAACCATCAAACATGTTTGTATATACTTTGAGATCACATACGCCAAAAATCACAAAAAAAAAACATTCAAAGATCAAGTAATGGTAGAAAACTTTTCGACGGTTATCAATGAAAAATTACGATTTAACGATTATTTTAACTTCGATTTTGATGATTTTTTATAGTTACACTCCTTGATCCTATATGAATACAATGAATGAACTCGATATTCAATTTAAAATATTTACACTAGTGGATACCACAAATCTTATGTTATACTGAATGAAAGTATGAATAAACCCTTGAGTGTTAGTGAATCTATCGTTTTGATGGGATACGCATTCTACCACACTAATTTCAATGATCTAATCGTCAAACTTGTTTGTATATGCTTCAAGATCATATACACTAAAAATCGCAAAAAAAAAAAAACATTTAGAGATCAAGTAAAGGGACAAAACTTTTCGATGGTTATCAAGGAAAAATCACTATTTAACGGTTATTTTAACTCTAATTTTGATGATTTTTTACAACTACACTCCTTGATCCTATATGAATACAATGAGTGAACTCGATCTTCAATTTAAAATATTTACACTAGTGGATATCACAAAATCTTATGTTATACTTAATGAAAGTATGAGTAAACTCTTAAGTGTTAGTGAATCTATTGTATTGATGAGATACGCATTCTACAAAACTAGTTCCAACGATCCAACCGTCAAACATGTTTGTATATACTTCAAGATCCCATACGCCAAAAACTGCAAAAAAAAAAAAAACATTCAGAGATCAAGTAATGGGACAAAACTTTTCGACGGTTATCAACGAGAAATCACTATTTAACAGTTATTTAAGGTCCGATTTGATGATTTTTTACAGCTACACTCCTTGACCCTATATGAATACAATGAATGAATTCGATCTTCAATTTAAAATATTTACAATAGTGTATACCACAAAATATTATGTTATACTTAATGAAAGTATAAATAAACTCTTAAGTGTTAGTGAATCTATTGTTTTGATGGGATACACATTCTACGAAACTAGTTTCAACGATCCAACCGTCAAACATGTTTGTTTATACTTCGAGATCGTATACACCAAAAATTGCAAAAAATAAATGTTTAGAGATCAAGTAGCGAGACAAAACTTTTCGACGGTTATTAATGAAAAATCACGATTTAACGGTTATTTTAACTCCGATTTTGATGATTTTTTATAGCTACACTCCTTGACCCTGTATGAATACATTGAATAAGTTCGATCTTCAATTTAAAATATTTACACTAGTGGATACCACAAAATCTTATGTTATACTTCATGAAAGTATAAATAAACTCTAAGTGTTAGTGAATATATCGTGTTGATGAGAGACGCATTGTACGAAACTAATTTCAACGATCAAAATGTCAAACTTGTATATATTCTTCAAGATCGCATACGCAAAAAATCGCAAAAAAAAAAAACATTTAGAGATCAAGTAACGGGACAAAACTTTTCGACGGTTATGAACGAAAAATCACGATTTAACGATTCTTTTAACTCTGATTTTAATGACTTTTTTTATAGCTACACTACTTAATCTTATATGAATACAATGAATGAATTCGATCTTCAATTTAAAATATTTACACTAGTGGATACCACAAAATGTTATGTCATGATGATTGATGAAAATTGAGGATTTTGTAAAAGGAATAACATGCAAACTTTAAGTTCCATTGACAATGTTTAAACTTTTGAGAAAGGCTTCACAACCTTGAAAACAAAAACTCTTTCATTTTGCATATCCTTGTACATTTAATATTTTGTAATAGACTAATAGTATATGGATGTTTGTTTGTTAGGCTCTTATTTTTTAGTGTAGATGTAATACTTAAACGACAAATGTGTTTTAATATTTTGAAGTAATATTTATGTGGTAATGTGTGGTATGTGAAAATTTAAGAATTTTTTTTTTCTTAACAGGTCATAACGGATCGGGCCACTTTACCTATTGGGTAAAGTGACCCGACCTGATAATGACCCGTTAAAATAACGGATGTGACACGATACAACCCGTTAAGATAACATGTGTTATACGAAAACGACACGTACAAGACAGACATGACCTGTTTGCCAGGCAATTGCCTTACATGTTGCACACAACGCCTGTAAGAATCCCAGATCAATTTGAATTGTATTGCTTCCTTCTAAATTGGAGATATATGTTGCATCCCATTTATCTTGTATAAGAAAATGCCAAGATAATTCAATACACTATTAAGAAATAATTATGATTTAAAATCACAATATTACCCATCAACAATAATTAAAAAATTATCTTACTTCGATTGCATGAACCGATGATTTAATATTGGGTCTAAACAAAAACCTTGCTATACCAAACTAGGCCTTAATCGAATGGATGACCACACATATACAAAATACAGTAGTTGAAATATGTTGAGTTCTTACATGACGGTATGAGTTCAAATCTTATAAACGGCTAATCTAATACCTAATCTAACAAAACCTATCTTTAAAAAAATATATATATATAAAATTTTAGAGGTCTTAAATCTCGTAAACAACAAATTCCATTCCAAATTAAAACTTCTCATATTAGGGCTAAATGTGAAAATCCATAGCTATTGAAGTTTCTCTTGCATCGATTCACCATCACTGCAGATTACCCTCACTTTGTTTCCCCTTCAATCTTCCCGAAACTGCACAACCAACAAGACTCGGCTGAGATTCTGAATCAGTGAAACGCAAAAGCAGCTCCGAAAATGACAGAGGCAGTGATAAGAAATAAGCCGGGTATGGCGAGCGTGAAGGACATGCCGGTTCTCCAGGACGGTCCGCCGCCGGGTGGATTCGCTCCGGTCCGGTACGCTCGCCGGATCCCCAACAAGGGTCCCAGCTCAGTGGCCATATTCCTCGCCGCCTTCGGCACCTTCTCTTGGGGCATGTACCAAGTCGGAAAGGGCAACAAGGTCCGCAGGTCTGAGCTTTTTATCTTTTTCAAATTTTGGATGCATAATATGCAAACTGTTAAATTCTTCATTGTTGAGGAAATGTGAATAGTTAGATGGTATATAGATTACGGTTAATTTGGGTTGATCTGAGAATTAAGTAAAAAGAGCATTTTGGATGAAGGGGTAAAGGGGAAGAATTCAGGTGTAGCCGTGTGGTAAGCACATGGTCCGAGAGTTTTGGTTCTATGCTCGACTACTAGGGTAGTCCGTTTGATACTAGCGAAAATAGACGCCAATACATTCATAATTTGCTAAGGGGCTCATTTTGCGGACTGTATTACAATGTTAACAACTAAGAATGGTATCGGATAGCTTGAATTCCATATTTGGAATGATTTTACTTGGCATTGCCTATTTTATCTGGATGCCACTCTGGATGGTATCCACACTATTAACAAATAGAGGTGTGGGTGCGAGTAACAGCTGGAGAGTATTAAGTTAATAACTTATCAGTAACGGCGTTCTTAGACCCTCTGCTCCCTTTTTCCGTATAATCATCCCCACTCCATCTGCCCCTTAATCCTCTCCCTTGCCTTGTTTGCGCAGGTGTTTGTGATCTGCTGCCCCTCCTCCTCCCACATCTCCTTGCACCCACCAGTTTCCAGATTGGAGCCATAACCAGCCATCCCAACTCTAGTAACCATCCTATCCCCAATCTATATGCTTATTGGTGCAGTGCTGATGGGTGTGCTAACTTAGCTTGCATAATCAGAATATGGATTGATCTAGTGTATCATAAGACCCGAATAGAAATAAACTTGGGAGGCATGTTGAAATTGTCTGCAGGATAAGTGTTCAACTAAGACGAAGAATCAGAGTAGAGGTTTCTCCTTAGTTTCATTTTGTGTGTGTTTTTCTGTGTGTTCAAATAAAACCAAAAAAATAAAAGAATGGAAGATGATGGTTTTCACTCCACTTGTTTAGTGCTAAGAATGAGAAGGAAGTCAATGCAGAGTTAAAAGCCTCTACTTTTCACTTCTTTATTTACTCAAGAAGTAAATCTACCACGAATGGTTAGTTTCAAGTTTTTTTTTTGTTTGTGCTATATAGACTAGGCTGTTCAGTCTATGTTTTTTCATATGTGAATAAGGATGTTTGTGGTCGATGCCGTAACAAATCCAGAAGGTGGAAATTCTCGTGCCTTTTCATGTTGTTTCTTACTTGTTACATGTTACCATTTAATTTGCATTGTCAGTTTTGATCCTTGGAGCCAATTGGCAGGTGTTCTTGGTTAGTTCTTCCATCCACTTTTCCCTGCAGCTTCCTCAGCATTTATAGTCCTTGCTTATTGGAAGGTTTTCTTCAAGTCAAATATTTGGCTAGGTTACTCCACTAGGTTGTCATGTGTGTCTATTTTGAATACATTGCATGAGGCTTTCTCCACAAGATGTGAAAAGCTATTATAAATTAAATTATGTCTGTCAAAATTGGATGCTTCCATTGGATATGTGCCCTCTTAGATTTTTGATAATCATAAGACGGTGATCTTTGTTCTTTGGGATGAAAATGTTTGGATGAGTTTCTAAGTCTTCTGGCTATTAAAATCATTTCGTGGACTTGGGGGATCCAGGAGATTCGTATATGTTGACTTTTCATATGATAATTTAAAATATGGTTATCTTCGTGACTATTTGGACAGCATTGATTATCTTTATTCGGACATATTTTCTTAAATTTCATGCTCGTGACTTTAATTTTTGGTCGGGGATGGGGTTAGGGTGGAAGATGGAAATATTGATTTACTTAAATTTCATTTTACACCTTTAGGAGAATGCTTGGTTTTGTTGGGGCACCATCCTACTCTATTTTCCTGTCATAGTAACAAGTAATTGATTATTTGGGTAAGCAAAGCCAACTATTTGTTCTTGTCGAGGATTTCCTTGATATATGGTATATTACAAGCTTAAAATTTGGCTCTATGTAGGGCGCTCAAGGAAGAAAAGTATGCTGCTCGCAGAGCAATACTGCCGGTGCTTCAAGCTGAAGAAGATGAAAGGTAATCTGATTATATTATTGGTTGTCCCCTTCCAGTCATATCATGCCCGTAATCTTCATCTCCCTGAATTCCAAGTAAATGGATCCGCTTATCTGTCTGTTCTGTTTCTTCAGATATGTCAAAGAGTGGAAAAAGTATCTCGACTATGAGGCTGAAGTCATGAAGGATGTGCCTAATTGGAAAGTTGGTGAGAGTGTCTACAACTCTGGAAAATGGATGCCCCCAGCAACGGGCGAGCTCCGCCCTGAAGTGTGGTGATTCATTTTTCAACTCCAGTTGCGTCTGCAGCTCGCTCCAGTTGGTTTGTTTTGTCTTATTGCATGGTTCCTTTGGTGGGATGTCATAGCTCTGTTGTGAAATAAAAATGCAGCAGAAAACCTTTTTTCACATGTTTGCAAATACTACAACAGTAATTGTCTTATTTTATCCCCTTTATCATCATTCTCTTCTTCATTACCTAAGATTAAGAGTTAGCACAAGGAAGACTTTGTTCAATGCGGGATTTTGATAAAATGTTTAGTGATTGTAGCAGACATCGAGTCATGAGATGTCCGTAAGCGCTATTTAACGATGCCTAAAACAGATGATCTTTTATCTGATTGTGTTGAACAAATTTTACAAGCATTAATTTTACTTCAGAAAGGGTTAGATTACTTGTTACATAAGTATGAGTGCAGCGGGGCAAACTCCGGTAGCGGATTGGATCCCATGGATTGAAAGACATACCTATACGTTTGGGGACAGCTAATTAGCTATTGCCCTGAGTGAAGATGAATAATGCACAATTGAGGGATACAAAATCTTCAGGTCTCAAGGGAATGTATAAAACGGAAAACACTAAGTGTACAAAATAAATGTTTAGTATTAATGTAAATGTAGGGTTACGATCTTTGTTTACAGTTTGAATCATTTGATTTGATGTCTGGAATGTAAAGTGTGTGTAGGGGGTGATTGATTCAAGGGTCGTAATAACTTAATCTCGAATGAACGGATGCCACAATGGTTTGGCTTGTGGCGATGGAAGAATCATTACATGTAGTGGTGCTTGATGATTCTTCATGAGTTTGATGAAGAACGCAGAGAGTTTTCTAAGTCTTTTTTATGTTGTTTAGGAATTGTGAGTTTGGGGGCTTGAGAGCTTTAGTGTCTTAATGTGAGAAAGATTTTTCTGGACCCTTTCTTTGTCTTAGAGCCTTGCATTTATAGGCTCTCCAAGCTTTTCCTACGAAAGAACCAAGATTTGATTTGTATCTTGATTCGTGATTTGACTCAATCAATTAATATTTGATTTGACTTAAAATTAATTAATTAATTAATTTAAATTAAAATCAAATAATTATGTTCCACCAATTATTGACACATGTCCCTCTTGATGACTTGTCTAGTTTTTTATGAGTCACATGCTATGTGTACAATTTGTGAGACACATGTTGTGTGCCACGTAAGCCCTAACATGTCGAGATTTAATGTGTTAGCAAACATTTATTTTCACCAAAATTTACATGTTCACAATAGTCTCGACTTGGAGCTTAAGCATTGTTTAGAGGTAATCTGGTCCAGCAATCAAACTACACCGAAAAGGTGTTGCGAAAGCTTTAACGATAAAGCGAAGCCTTGGAGTACTCATGGGGTTGCCTGAATGCTAGATGAAAAATGAGATCCTTTCCATCCTAAAGATGATGAGGAAGAGGTTTTGGAGCATGAAGTTCCATACCTTAGTGTAATTGGTGTTTTATTGTACTTAACTCAATGTGCTAGACCTGACATCTCTTTCAATGTTAATCTTCTAGCAAGATATAGCAACACACCTGGTGTTAAAGATATCATTCGTTACCTTAAGGGTACTTTGGATTTGGGTTTATTCTATCACTATGCATCTCAGAAGAGATCACACCATCTTGGGCTTGGGAATGATGCTTGCTTTGTTGGTATGTTACTTATCTAACCTGAACAAGGCACGTTCTCAAATGTTTATGTCTTTACCGTTGGAGATACCGCAATATCTTGGAGGTCAACCAAATAGACTTTAGTTATGAATTTTTCAAACCATATTGAAATTCTCATCATAAACAAAGCTATATGTGAATGCTTCTCGCTGACAGCTGTAGTGGAGCAAATTCGAAGAAATTGTGGGGTTTCTTTCATCGTCGATGTCCTTACAACGATTAATAATGATAACGCTGCTTGTATCAATCAAATTAAGAAATGATACATCAAATGAGAGAACACCAAGCATATTGCGCTGAAGTTATTCTTTCCCCATCAGCAACAAAAACGACAAAAGATTGAACTTAAACAAATCCGATCCCAGGACAACTTAGCTGACTGCTTCACCAAGTCACTGTTGAAGTCTACTTTCCAAAAGCATGTGATGTTCAATGAATTGGTATGCCTAAATTTTCTGATTTGCAACTTAGGGGGAGTATTCTGAAGCATACTTACTTGACCTTAATGTACTATTTTTCCTACGAGTAAGGGCATTTTTCCCTTTAGTTTTTGCTACGTAACTAGGTTTTAACGAGGGACCTAGCCTAGGATGATCATACCCTTGTATATGTTCTGTAAATGAGTGACGACCCGTCCCATATTAAAATATATCTTGTCCTCGAAAATGTGGAAATGATGATTTTACCCTTGAAACGATGTATTGTGAATGTATATGCGGGCTAAGAAAATGGACCAATTACTTCACTTCCTATTTCCTTGGATCCAATTGGAAATGGGGTTGTTTTGGATTAATTTTAGCTCTAGACTTGGTAGCCCAATTAGGGCCTAAGATTTTTTATATATACCCAATCCGAACCACACGCACACACGTACACGCACGTACATACCTTCACCTTCTCTCAAGATCCTTCCCTCGTCTGTATAGTCCATACATCCATACAATTGACCAGCTTCATCCTACACAGATTGAGTTAGTGGAGGCCATTTTTGAATTCCTTGCAAGTCCAGGAACACAGTCATACCATTAGTTTAGAGAAAGGACCTCGGGAACTAGTGAGCTCCGACAAGGTGCTCTGCAACTCCGTCATGATCGTGGGCATTTCACGGAGTTTAAAAGCTCAAGGGAGTCTTAAAACAACTTCACAAAGATCATAAAAAAGTTTCGGAAGGTTTTTGACATCGAGATAGGTTAGTTCCTTGAGTTGCAGTTTTGATCGGACTATCAAGGAATTCTCCAACTATTTTATGTGAGTTTTAGGACTTTAAAGTGGTAAGAACATGTTTTACTCGTTTAAAGCTTCATTTTGGTATAAATTTCATGAAATTTGGTTGAAAAATGAAGAAGATATTAAGGTTTAAAGATTTTCCAGTTTCCGGTGACACAGACGGCGGCCAGCGAGGGAATCCAGCAAACAACCAGAGAGGAAGGCGAATATTCCGTCATTGATGGAATATACCTAACGCCGTTAGGTATATTTAACGGAATATTCTATTATTTAGTGGAATATTCTTTAATGGCGTTAAAGATTTTGTTCGTGTGCTAGGCATATGCCTGCGCGTGTGGTCGTGCCTTGGCCGGCACGTGAGACATCGGAAATTTATTCTAAAAATATGGGAATGTTCGTGTTGTTGATTAGGCCACAATGGTATATTCAAACACCCCAGTTGAGCAACATATGAGAAATTATTACATAGTTTTGGTTACGTGCTTAAATTAACGTTAAAAATAGTTGTTTCACATATAGGTGAGACGTTTCTGGAGGACGAGCGTAGTTAGATGAGACACGGGAGTTACAACCCTGCCACATACCAGTGAATGGGCTTTTGGTTTTATATATATACGTATATATGCTTTACGTTTTCCCAGAAATTGTTTTAAATGGTTTTACATTTTAAATGCCATGTCATTTGCATTACATTTTAGAATATGCATTAGTATAGTTATGCATATTGTTGCTTGACGCTGCGGATGCTCAGGTAAGCATCATGTGAGTAAATATTGATGGTAGTGATTGTAGTGTGTATGATTATGCTGAGATGCATTTAGAGCTCATAAACTTGCACCTCGGTGTTAGTGCTCCCGCCCGTGGCCAGGGCACAGTCCTTCACGTGATGTTCACCTGCCTCACCACAAGCTCATCTTGGATCCAAGTTTGGTGCACAGCTCTGTCGTATAGACCACAATAGGTAGTTCTGATTAGTAGGTGACCCGCGATTTATCACACAACTTTCACGTGATCTTAGCACTTGAGCGTACTTATTACACCTAGCCCTATCGTACAAACCACACTAGGTGGTTCTGACTCATGTGCAGGCATACTTGATGAGCTATTGGTTCAGCCGTACAGGCCATACTAGGTGGATCCGGCTGGCATATTACTTTTCATTGATTTACTTCACCTGCCCTAATTATTTTTTATGCTGAGATATTTGACATGACATATGTTGGGATTTCACTATTTTCGAGTATGGTTTCTGTATATGTATGTATGCTAGCTTCTGGGAAATTATATGGGTTTTACGGCAAGGGGTTATTACTTTTGGAAAGAGAAATGGTTTCGAAAAGCTTTGTTTTTGCCCACTCACATTTTCTGTTTTGTGCCCCTGCGTGCTTCTTGGTGGCTTACGAGGAGTCGGCGGCGGTTCTGACAGACTATAAATAATGAAGAACATCTCTCTAGTATTATATAATTAGTATTTGACCTGCTGGACTGCACTTAGGTTACCTACGCTCTAAATAAGTGTAACTATACTTAAATATCTTCACTCGCACTTATATATTAGTATAGTGTAATTTAGTTAGTTTGGTTTTAATTGACTCGCATTTTTATATCACTATCACTTCCGCATCGCGCACATGGCTACGTCACCCTCACGTGATAACCAACACGCCTCGATTTGGGTCGGGGTGTGTCAGTTTGGTATCAGAGCCTAGGTTTGGCAGTCTTGCATATTTTGTGAGTATTCTAATTATTTTGGTGTTTTCTATCAGAACCAAGCCGCCTCGTAGAGAGCCACGTACTTCAGCTGAGTCTAGTTCCCCCGATATTACTCAACTTGGGGAAGCAATTGCTAATGCCATTTAGTCTTCGCTTCGTCCTCCCCAAATGACTCCCTTGGAGATTGTGTATAATCTAAAGTTGAATAATTTTATAGGTACTGAAAGGCCTAAAGGAGCCGAGCATTGGCTCAATCACATCGAGAAAACTTTTCGATTGATGCAGAGACAGGGAAATCTTCCTGAGGATTGATGGGTCAAGATGACCACTTGGTTTTTGGATGAGGAGCCTGCATCCTGGTGGAGGCAGGAATCTCTTTAGTTGTCACCAGATGAAGCTGTAGATTGGGAGATTTTTAAGCAGTTATTCCAGAAGAGATTTGTACCCCCAGAGTATATAGATCGTAAGAAGCAAAAATTCACACACCTAAAACAAGGAAAGATGTCAGCTAATGAGTATTATCGGAAGTTCACTGATTTATCTCGTTATTGCCCTGAGATTGCTGTAAATCTTGTAGAGATGCTTTGCCGTTTTAGATTGGGTACTAGAAAGAAATGGTGTTCCATGGCTACCACGACTCCCTGTGCTACATATTAGGAGTTTTTACTGCAGGTTGAGGATTATGAAAATATGCCAGTGATAGCAAGGAAGAGGAAGAAAAATATAGTAACCAGAAGAAAAATAATAATAAAGATAAAGGCCAGTCAACACAGGGACCTCGCAAGACGTAGAGTTTTAAGAGAAATGGTACTAGTTTTAGCTCTTCTAGTGGGGTTTTTAGTTCTACTGCGCCGAGGAGAAATGGCCGGTTTTAAGGAAGTTCTCGGTTCCAAGGCAAAGGGATTCCAGTAGCGCAAGTGCTCATTTGTGTCGTAGGTGCAACAATTGGCATTTTGGGGAGTGTAGGCGAGGTAGCAGCGAATGCTTCACTTGTGGCCAGATGGGACATCGGGCTATTCAGTGCCCGCAGAACCAGCAGAAGCCCCAGCCACCTTCCTTACCACTACTAGTTCTGATTCATCAGGTTCCAGGGCTTAGTGGTTATAACTAGACAGGTCATTGGGGTGCTTATCATTATCAGGGTGATATAGCTCCATATTCTAGAGGACAGTATCATCATAGTGGTTATGCTCAGTATCCAGGAGGTTATACGCCATATCCGCCATATTCAGCTGGTGGATCACAGTGGTATCCCGAGGGACAGTCCCATAACATGGAGGTTACTTCTAGAAGTGCAGGCTTACCTATGGTCACATTTGTGGGTGAGCGTGGTGGAGTGAGACACGACGTTATCTCCGCCATGAGGGTTAAAAGGTTATTGAGGAAAGGTTGTCAGGGGTATTTGGCTCACATGGTATTAAATGTAGATACTTCTATAAGTGTGGAGGATGTACGGGTAGTCAGGCATTTTCCTGACGTATTTCCTGATGATTTACCTGGACTACCACTAGACTGAGAAGTGGAGTTCACTATTAATTTACTTCCAGGTACATATCCTATTTCTTTAACTCCTTATCGAATGGCTCCTGCTGAACTGAGGGAATTAAAAATTTAGTTACAGAAATTGGTTGATAAGGGTTTCATTCAGCCTACTACTTCACCTTGCAGAGCTCCAGTTTTATTTGTACGGAAGAAAGACGAGACTTTAAGGTTGTGTATTGACTATCGGCAGCTGAATCGGGTAACGATTAAAAACCGTTATCCGTTGCCCCATATAGATAATTTATTTGACCAGCTTCGAGGTGCCTGCGTGTTTTCTAAGATTGATTTGAGGTCTGGTTATTTCAATTAAAGATCAGAAGTGAAGATGTTTCTAAGACGGCTTTTCGGACTCGATATGGTCATTATCAGTTTCTTGTGATGCCATTCGAGTTAACTAATGCACCTGCAACTTTTACGGACTTGGATGAATCAAGTATTCGAGCCATATCTTGATAGGTTTATCATTGTATTTATTGATGATATTTTGGTGTATTCTAAGTCTAAGTCCATGTACGACATCTCACTTTGGTGTTGAAGAAATTGAGGAAACACTAATTATATGCTAAGTTTAGCAAATGCCAGTTTTGGTTAGATCAAGTAGCATTTTTGGGGCATGTCATGTCCGCTCAAGGTATTCAAGTGGATCCACAGAAGGTAGCGACCGTTGAGAATTGGGAGCAACCACGAACCGTCACAAAGGTATGAAGTTTCCTTGGCCTAGCAGGTTATTATAGATAGTTTGTTAAAGATTTCTCAACCATAGCATTACCACTGACGAGGTTAACTAGAAAGGATGTTAAATTTGAGTGGGATGATAATTGTGAGCAAAGTTTCCAGCAACTAAAGTATTGTCTCACCCACGCACCTGTTTTGGTGTTTCTAGATGACAATGGTAATTTTGAGATTTATAGTTATGCTTCTTTGCATGGTCTGGGTTGTGTGTTGATGCAGCATGGTAGGGTGATTGCTTAGGCTTCGCGACAGTTGAAACCTCATGAGATGAATTATCCTACTCATGATCTTGAGTTAGCAGCCATTGTATTTTCCTTGAAGATTTGGAAACATTATCTTTATGGAGAAAAATGTAAGATTTTCACGGATCATAAAAGTCTTCAGTATCTTTTCACTCAGAGAGATCTTAATCTTTGCCAGCGGAGGTGGATAGAATTGCTCATCGATTATGATTACATAATTAAGTATCACCTTGGTCGTGCAAATGTGGTGGCAGACGCGCTTAGTAGGAAATCTCAAGGCAAACTTAATGCCTTATATGCTTGTCGTTTTTCCCTTCTCACAAATTTGAGATCCACTGGAGTAAAGTTAAGAGTAGAAGATCGGGAATAAGCTTTACTTGCTAGTTTCTAAGTCAGACCAATTTTAATTAATTGTGTGCTAGAAGCTCAAGCAGCGGATGAGGAATCCCAAGTATTAGCAGAGGTAGTGCCACGAGGAAAGAAGAAAGATCTCAGAACTCGGGATTTGATGGCATGTTTATACAGGGAAGTCAAAAGTACGTGCCAAATAATGTAGAATTAAATAAAGATATTCTTGATGAAGCGCATATATCGGCATATGCGATGCATCTTGGGAGTACTAAGATGTATCCCACCATTCGACCTTTTTATTACTAGCCTAGCATGAAAAGAGAAATTCTTGAATATGTGAGTAGATGTGCAATTTGTCAACAAGTCAAAGCTGAGAGGAAGAAGCCTTTTGGACTAATGCAGCCACTTCTCATTCCACATTAGAAATGGGAAAATATTACCATGGATTTCATGTACAAGCTTCCTCGTACACGAAATGGTTATGATGGCATTTGGGTGATAGTGGATCGATTTACTAAAGCAGCACACTTTATTTATATCGAGAATTGTTAGATACCATGGGGTTCCGGTTAATATCATTTATGATCGGGATCCTAGGTTCACTTCTAAGTTATGGGTGGCATTTTAGGAGGCTCTTGGTTCGAGATTACTTTATAGTACGACATATCATCCACAAATAAACAGGCAATCTGAGAGGACTATTCAGACGCTGGAGGATATGCTAAGATCTTCTGTATTGCAATTTGGTGACGCTTGGCATCAGCGTTTGGATTTGATGGAGTTTGCCTACAATAATAGCTACCATTCTAGCATTGGTATGTCACCTTTTAAGGCACTTTATGGTATGTCTTGTCGTACTCCTTTATACTGGTTAGAGGTTGGTGAAAGAGTATTAGTGGGCCCTGAGATTGTGGACGAGACTACACAGAATATTCAGGTAATTAAATCTAACCTGAAAGCGGCCTAGGATCGACAAAAGAATCTAATTGATAAACACGCCACTGATAGGGTGTATAATGTTGGTGATTGGGTATTTTTGAAGCTATCACCGTGGAAAGGGGTGGTACAGTTCGGGAAGAAGGGTAAGTTAAGTCATAGATACATTGGACTGTACCAGATTACCGAACGAGTCAGTGAAGTCGCCTACAGGCTTAAGTTGCCTCTTGAGTTATCTTAGGTGCATGATGTTTTTCATGTTTCTATGCTTCGCCATTATGTCTCCGATCCATTACATGTGATACCTCTTCAACCACTAGAAATTAATCCTGATTTGACTTATGACGAGGAGCCAATGACGGTTTTGGATTAGAAGGATAAGGTTATGAGGAATAAAACTATGCGCTTAGTGAAAATTTTATGGAGGAACCATTCCGTAGAGGAAGCAACCTGGGAGACGGCGAATCGTATAAGAGATATGTATCCACGCCTGTTTTACGGATATTAATGGTTTGTTATATTATTGCATGAAATTTCGGGGACGAAATTTCCTTAAGGGGGTAGGTTGTGACAACCCGTCCTGAATTAAAATATATCTTGTCCTCGGAAATGTGGAAATGATGATTTTGCCCTTGGAGCGATGTGTTGTGAATGTATAAGCGGGCTAAGAAAATAGACCAATTACTTCACTTCCTATTTCCTTGGATCCAATTGGAAATGGGTTTTTTTTGGATTAATTTTAGCTCTTGACTTGGTAGCCCAATTGGGGCTTAAGATTTTTTATATACACCCAATCTGGACCACACGTACACACATACACACATACACACACGTATATACCTTCACCATCTCTCTTGATCCTTCCCTCGTCTGTACAATCAGTACATCCATACACTTGACCAGCTTCATCCTACACAGATCAAGTTAATGAAGGCTATTTTCGAATTCCTTGCAAGTCCAGGAACACAGTCATACCATCAGTTTAGAGACAAGACCTCGGGAACTCGGGAACTCGGGAACCAGTGAGCTCCGGCGAGGTGCTCTGCTACTCCGTAGTGATCATGGGAATTTCACGGAGTTTCAAAGCTCAAAGGAGTCTTAAAACAACTTCACAAAGATCATAAAGAAGTTTTGGAAGGTTTTGGACGTCGGGATAGGTTAGTTCCTTGAGTTGCAGTTTTGACTGGATTAAATTAACTGAATATTCTCCTTCTTCTCCGGTGGTTCGTCGGATTCTGTTGCCGGCTGCCGTTCCTATTTCCTTGGATCCAATTGGAAATGGGTTTTTTTTGGATTAATTTTAGCTCTTGACTTGGTAGCCCAATTGGGGCTTAAGATTTTTTATATACACCCAATCTGCACCACACGTACACACATACACACATACACACACGTAAACGAGTAAAACATGTTCTTACCACTTTGAAGTCTTAAAACTCACAGAAAATAGTCAAAGAATTCCTCGATAATCCAGTCAAAACTGCAACTCAAGGAACTAACCTATCCCGACGTCCAAAACCTTCCAAAACTTCTTTATGATCTTTGTGAAGTTGTTTTAAGACTCATTTGAGCTTTGAAACTCCGTGAAATTCCCATGATCACTACGGAGTAGCAGAGCACCTTACACTTGACCAGCTTCATCCTACACAGATCAAGTTAATGAAGGCTATTTTCGAATTCCTTGCAAGTCCAGGAACACAGTCATACCATCAGTTTAGAGACAAGACCTCGGGAACTCGGGAACTCGGGAACCAGTGAGCTCCGGCGAGGTGCTCTGCTACTCCGTAGTGATCATGGGAATTTCACGGAGTTTCAAAGCTCAAAGGAGTCTTAAAACAACTTCACAAAGATCATAAAGAAGTTTTGGAAGGTTTTGGACGTCGGGATAGGTTAGTTCCTTGAGTTGCAGTTTTGACTGGATTAAATTAACTGAATATTCTCCTTCTTCTCCGGTGGTTCGTCGGATTCTGTTGCCGGCTGCCGTTTGTGTCACCGAAAACTGGAAAATCTTTAAACCTTAATATCTTCTTCATTTTCAACCAAATTTCATGAAATTTATACCAAAATGAAGCTCTAAACGAGTAAAACATGTTCTTACCACTTTGAAGTCTTAAAACTCACAGAAAATAGTCAAAGAATTCCTCGATAATCCAGTCAAAACTGCAACTCAAGGAACTAACCTATCCCGACGTCCAAAACCTTCCAAAACTTCTTTATGATCTTTGTGAAGTTGTTTTAAGACTCCTTTGAGCTTTGAAACTCCGTGAAATTCCCATGATCACTACGGAGTAGCAGAGCACCTCGCCGGAGCTCACTGGTTCCCGAGTTCCCGAGTTCCCGAGGTCTGCCTACTGACGCTCCGATTAGAAGATGCGACTATGGGACAGAGGTTCAGGGCCGAAGAGGTAGAGGAAGACCTAGGAAAACTTTGGAAGAGACTCTAAGAAAAGACTTAGAGTACTTGGATCTAACGAAGGACATGACACAGGACCGAGCACAATGGCGTTCTAAGATTCATATAGCCGATCCCACTCAGTGACTTGGATTTTCCAAGTCTCCAACCGAGAAGTTTTCCTCACTCAGGAAATTAAGGGAACACTACCTCAACCTACATGCTCCACTCACAAAGCTCCAACAAAAGAAAATTCAAAGAACTTAGCGAAGAAGGCTTTGATGTATTTAACACAATACGTTGAATTGAAGGAAAACTTATTTATTGATATCCCCGATAAGCTACAAATATGTACATATACATGAGTCAAAATAAACAAACAAGAGGGAGCCTTCACAAAGGTTGCTTAGGAGAAGTCTCAGCAGTCGGTAGAGCCCCAGAAAGAGAAGGCACCGGAGGGGGATCATTCGGAGCCTCAGTACTGGACAGAACCCTAGAAGGAGGAGGCATCAGAGGTTGATCATTTGGAGCTTCATTACGCGGTACAGCCCCAGAAGACGAAGGCAATAAATGCCTTTGGAACAAACCCACAAATCTCTGATGATCAAGTAAAACCTGACCATCAGTTTCCTTCATCTGGTCCAGCTTCCTCTTCATGTTTGTAGCATAGTCATGTGCGAGACGGTGCAACTGTTTATTCTCATGCTTGAGCCCTCTAATCTCCTGTTTGAGACTCATCACTTCGGCCGCCAATGATTCAAGGCCATATTAGACACAGAACCTGCACACTGAACACTGAGAGCCAGCGAATCCTTAACAGCTAACTCATCAGACCGTTTGGAAAGTAGTCTGTTATCTTTGGGAGTGAGAAGGTTCCTGGCCACCACCGCAGCGGTCATATCATTCTTCATCACGGAATCCCCAACGGTAAGAGGACCAGTAGGGGAGACGAAGGATGGGCGCCATATGTTGTCTGGAGAAGGCGGGGCTGCCTCTTCAACAAGGTTCAAGTCAAAACGACGGTCGGAGGGGCCAGACATTTTCAAAGGTGTTGAAGAGAGAAGAGGTCGGACAAATCAAGATCTTAGAAGTGTAAGAATGGAAGTTCTACTGGTGGAGATTCAAGTGTGCTTTGGAACTTAATGCTAACCCCTATAAAAAGCTGCACTCGACGGAGCTTCAGATATCGAAGAGGCGCCTGCTCAGAAATCGAAGAGGCGTTTGCTTTCTCAAAAGCTAGGCTGCTTAGAGACCACGAGGGTTGATCTCATAAATCGAAGAGGTGTTTGCTTTCTCAAAAGTTGGGCTGCTCAAAGACCACGAAAGCCGATCTCAGAAATCGAAGAGGCGTTCGCTTTCTCAAAAGCTGGGCTCCTCAGAGACCACGAGGGTCGATCTCAGAAATCGAAGAGGCACCTACTTTTCCAGCCTTGTCAGCACCTGTCACACGCACACTCAGCTTTGCGGAAATTATGGGTATTCTGTCGAAGACTTCTGGGGAAGTAGAAAACACATGAATCTTACTGTCCAATCATCCACTTCCCACACGCAACAATAGCTCATGGGTACCACAGATAACTTTGCCAAAGTTCTCTGCCAAAGTTGAGCACGTGAAGCTTGCAGCTCCCACTACATCGCTCTGACCAAGAAGTGTAAAAGAATAGCAAAGAAACAGCACTAACAAAGTTTAGACCCATAAATTTTGAAGGTCTAGCTACCATATTATTACCCACAAGGGTAAAGGAACAGTACCACTGCTGGATAATTGGAAAGTCCCTGTTTGTCAACCTCTGTGCCTCGTGGCAAGGTAGACTAGCAAACATGCCCAACCTTTACTCACATTCGAGAAAACACTCCCAATAAAACTGCTTGCTCCAAAATCGAAGAGGCACCGTCCTCCGAATCTCGAGAGCCAGACTCCCAACATGACTACTTTCTCAAAAATCGAAGAGAGGGTAAAGGAACAGTACCATTGCTGGATAATTGGAAAGTCCCTGTGTGTCAACCTCTGTGCTTCGTGGCAAGGTAGACTAGCAAACATGCCCAAACTTTACTCATATTCGAGAAAACACCCCCAACACGACTGATTGCTCCAAAATCGAAGAGGCACCGCCCTCCGAATCTCGAGAGCCAGACTCCCAACATGATTACTTTCTCAAAAATCGAAGAGACACTGCTCCCCAAATCTCGAGAGCCAGACCCCCAGCATGATTGCTTTCTCAAAAATCGAAGAGGCATCGTTCTCCGAATCAATCGAAGAGGCGCTCGCTTTCTCAAAAGCTGGGCTGCTCAGAGACCACGAGGGCCGATCTCAGAAATCGAAGAGGCACCTACTTTTCTAGCCTTGTCAGCACCTGTCACACGCACACTCAGCTTAGCGGAAATTATGGGCATTCTGTCGAAGACTTCTGGTGAAGTAGAAAGCATATGAATCTTACTGTTCAATCACCCACTTCCCACACGCAACAATAGCTCATGGGTACCACAGATAACTTTGCCAAAGTCTCTGCCAAAGTTGAGCACGTGAAGCTTGCAGCTCCCACTACATCGCTCTGACCAAGAAAGGTAAAAGAATAGTAAAGAAACAGCACTAACAAAGTTTAGACACATAAATTTTGAAGGTCTAGCTAACATATTATTACCCACAAGGGTAAAGGAACAGTACCACTGCTGGATAATTGAAGCCCCTGTGTCAACCTCCGTGCTTCGTGGCAAGGTAGACTAGCAAACATGCCCAACCTTTACTCACATCCGAGAAAACACTCCCAACAAGATTGCTTACTCCAAAATCGAAGAGGCACCGCCCTCCGAATCTCGAGAGCCAGACTCCCAACATGATTACTTTCTCAAAAATCGAAGAGACACTGCTCCCCGAATCTCGAGAGCCAGACCCCCAGCATGATTGCTTTCTCAAAAATCGAAGAAGCATCGTTCTTCGAATCTCGAGAGCCAGATACCACATACCACTTTTTCAAAGTGCTCTGACAGAGTTAAAACATGTGAAGCTGGCAGCTCCCACTACCGTGCTATGACCAAGCAGGGTAAAGGAATAGCATTATTACTTTTTGTTAGGGAGACTCCTATATATGTCGACCTCCATCCCCAACGGACAGGCAGACCTGCAAAAATGCTCAACCCTTCCTCATATCTGAGAGGGCACTCCCAACGAAGCCTTTCGAAATATTCAGCTTTCTTTCCCCCCGATAATACCTCTGCAAACAAGCTATACTAGAGCAAGAATATCTCATATCATCAGGGTTAAAAGCAAGAGTATCCCATATCATGCTTTTTCCCTGTCTTTTCCTTTGGCCTTGTTTTTACCTGCAAGACAAGGAGAAAGAGAGCAATCAGTCAGCACTTGAAATCAAGTTCCCAGCCAGGAACTGACTGCCTGGAACCCCTTACCTGATTACTTACCTGGCATTGCTCTCGAGTACTCATCTTCAACATCTTATGTGTCCAGGGAAAATACCGCATCTGCTTGAGGGACAGATAGGGCAAGTGCGAAGGATACAAGGAAGCATGTGGAGACAAGCGTAACAGCACACATGCCGATACATCCATTACTCTGTCAAAAGCAAAAGTATCCCATATCAGCAGGGTCGAACGTACTCTAGATTTGATGGACTTGTTTTGACCCTCAAATTCTTCAGTCGGCCTTATACTCTGGAGGAAACCAGAAAACCCTCCAGCTCAGTTCAAGAATTAGCCTGTGGAAAGTTACTTCTTCAAAAGCAAAAGTATCCCATATCATCTCTTATCATTTTTCTTCTCTTTATCCTTCATGCTGCTGCAAGATGGGGAGAAGGTGAACAATCAGCCGGAGCTCTGATTGCTTACCTTGTCTGTCACCTCTTTCAGCAGATCCCCTAGCTCGGCGACTTGGGGGACTCCTACTACATGGTTTGTATCGCGCTTGACCAAGCCTGAAACTACAAGTAAGCTTCAAGTGAAATTGATACATTACCTTGTGCATCTCCACCAGTTAAAGATACCACTCCTGGATGGAGGAAGAGTACTTCCAGAGAAGCTGCCACATCTACCTATGCGACAGATAAGGCAAGTCAAGATGATACCACACTCCGATACTTAGAAGTTTCGTGATTACGAGATCATTCTCCCACAATATTTCCTAATGTCATTTGTACTCTAATGTCATTTGTACTAAATCTTTCACTTGTACTCACTAAAGGAAAGCTTGAACCTATGTACTTGTGTAAACCCTTCACAATTAATGAGAACTCTTCTATTCCGTGGACGTAGCCAATCTGGGTGAACCACGTACATCTTGTGTTTGCTTTCCTATCTCTATCCATTTATATACTTATCCACACTAATGACCGGAGCAATCTAGCGAAGATCACAAAAAGCGACCGTTTTCGCTACCTAGGATCTATCTTGCAAGAGAACGGAGAATTAGATGGAGATCTCAACCATAGAATACGAGCTGGATGGATGAAGTGTAAGAGTGCATCCGGCGTGTTGTGTGACCGTTGTAGGCCACTGAAGCTCAAGGGAAAATTTTATAGGACGGTAATAAGGCCAGCGATGTTGTATGGCACAGAATGTTGGGCGGTGAAACATCAACACGTACACAAAATGGGTGTAGCGGAGATGAGGATGCTTCGTGGGATGTGTGGGCACACGAGAAAGGATAAGATTGAGAATGAGGATATCCGAGGTAAAGTAGGAGTAGCCGAAATTGAAGGAAAGATGAGAAAAAATCGGTTCTGGTGATTTGGACATGTGCAAAGAAGGCCGACTGACGCTTCGGTTCGAAGATATGACTACGGGACAGAGGTTCAGGGACGAAGGGGTAGAGGAAGACCTAGGAAAACTTTGGAAGAGACTCTAAGAAAAGGCTTAGAGTACTTGGATCTAACGGAGGATATGACACAAAACCGAGCGCAATGGCGTTCTAGGATTCATATAGCCGACCCCACTTAGTGGGAAAAGGCTTTGTTGTTGTTGTTGTTGTTAAAGATTCCGTCCATGTGCCTGTGCGTAGGGCGCATGAGATATCGGAAATTTTTTCTAAAAATATGGGAATGTTCGTGGTATTGAGTAGGCCACAATGGTATATTCAAACACCCCAGTTGAGCAACGTATGAGAACTTATTACATATTTTTGGTTATGTGCTTAAATTAACGTTACAATAGTGGTTTCACATATAGGTGAGATGGGGGTTACGACCCTGCCACATATCAGTGAATGGGCTTTTGGTTTTATATATATACGTATATATGCTTTACGTTTTCCTAGAAATTGTTTTAAATGGTTTTATGTTTTAAATGCCATGTCATTTGCATTACATTTTAGAATATGCATTAGTATAGTTATGCATATTGTTGCTTGACGTTGCAAATGCTCATGTAAGCTTCAGGTGAGTAAATATTGATGGTAGTGATTGTAGTGTGTATGATTATACTAAGATGCATTTAGAGCTCATAAACCTGCACCCCGGTGTTAGTGAACCAGCCCGTGGCCATAGTACAGTCCTTCACGTGATGTTCACCTCTTGCACCGCACCATCACCTTGGATCCAAGTTTAGTACACAGCCTTGTCGTACATACCACAATAGATGGTTCCGACTTGTAAGTGACCTGCGATTTATCGCACAGCCTTCATGTGATCGTACCACTTGAGTGTACTTATTACACCTAGCCCTGTCGTACAGACCACACTAGGTGGTTCCGACTCGTGTGCATGCATACTTGATGAGCTATAGGTTCAGCTGTACAGGCCACACTAGGTGGATCTGGCTGGCATATTACTTTTCATTTATTTACTTCACCTGCCTTGATTATTTATTATACTGAGATATTTGACACGGCATATGTCGGGATTTCACTATTTTCGAGTATGGTTTCTGGATATGTATGCATGCTAGGTTCTGGGAAATTATATGGGTTTTACGGCGATGGGTTATTACTTTTTGAAAGAGAAATGGTTTTGAAAACTTTGTTTTTGCCCACTCACACTTTCTGTTTTGCACCCTGTCAGGTTCTAGGTAGGCGTGCTTCTTGGTGGCTTACGAGGAGTCGGCGGCGGTTCTGACAGACTATAAATAATGTAGGATCATCTCTCTGGTATTGTATAATTAGTATTTGACATGCTGGACTGCACTTAGGTTACCTACGTTCTGAATAAGTGTAACTATACTTAAATATTTTCACTCGCACTTATATATTAGTATAGTGTAATTTAGTTAGTTTGGTGTTTATTGACTTACATTTTCATATCACTATCACTTCCGCATCGCACACATGGCTACGTCACCCTCACGTGATGGCCAACATGCCTCAGTTTGGGTTAAGGTGTGTCAAGACGCCTAATATGGACTTTGCATTAATTCATATTTTTTCTTAGATTGTGGGTTTTTGTCCCACCTTGAGTTTTACCATAGCCAAGTTTTGTGAGACTTATTTACATATGTAACTTCCTTGTTTGAGACTAGCATGTTACTCTATCAATGCGAACGAGACGACTTCATTAACTATCTTTGCAAGATCTGATTTGATATGTACTTGAGTATTTACACACTCAAGGGGAGTTTGTGATAAATATTTAACATTGTGTGATTGTGTAAATCTTAGGTAGATTGGGTTTATGATTACTCTTTATTCTAATAATATCTTTCCTGTCAGACTTTGTATTACTTGGAGAAATGAGTTTCCTTTTCCTCATGGTTTACTATAAAGAAAGGCATTGGCATAAAAAAAAAAAAAAAATACATCCTATAATTTCCCTGCACCTTATTCTCTACACTCTATTGCCGTACCTCCTCTCTCCCTTTTAGTAAATTTTACACAATCGGCGTATTGAACTTTTGGTACAAAGGTAAATTTCATGACCAACAAAACACACACTTACAAATTGGGATCCAAATACATATAAAGCCCAAAACTAAAATATGGATCCAAAAGCAAAAAGGTCCAACCCAAAGTTTGAGCCAAAACAAACAAATAGAAATTTGAAAAAAACCCTAGGTATACAGAGGCCTTCAACACCGCCGACCACGAACCACCACCTCTTGTCGTCACTGGGATCAACCAAACAAAGCCTCCAAATCAGAAAAGGAGAAGATTCCACCCTCCTCCATCAAGCCACAAAACTCTAATCCGCATCCACCATAAATGTAACTCATGGGAAAAAAAATCCCATAAGTAAAGTGCCAACAACAGCATACAGATGGAAGGTGGTGGTGTGACCACCCGAGCTAGAGCGCTAAACACATTCCTAGAAAGCCGCGAAACACGATAAAAAGAAACAGTTGTAGATCGGAGGAATTGTGGGATCAAGAGAGGCCGAAACCACTGGGGATAAGTAGAAAATGGGTTGAAAAGTGTCATGGATGTCGAAAAACAGCAAGGGAAGGGGAAAAAGATAGTCGGAATTGAGAAATTTCTGATGGAGGACTAAGGTCAGTTAGATCATAGGCAAGAGGAAGAAGAAAAACATGCCGGAATAGACGGGAAAAAAAGGAAAAGGAAAAGAGGGAACAAAGAAAAAGGACGGGTTGCCACCGACCTTGCCCCCGCTAGGGCCGCCGGCTGAACAAAGCAAGGAAAATACCGGTCACTCACACAAGAAAGTGAGAAGCACTCCCAACACGAGAGAACAACTCCCACCGAAAAGGGGAGGAAGTTGGGCTTAGTGGAAAAGGGATGTTCTAGCCACGCGTTCGGACATGATTCTAGCTTCTACATGATTAACGGTACATGTTAGAAAGTATAAGCAACAATTGTGTCTGCTTTTTATGTCTAAAGTGAATTACTTCATAATATATATTCTGAATTATCATATGATGAGACAATTTCGTGCATGGGACCGGTCACCAAGAAAAACCCTTACGTACTTATACCGATAAAATTGTTTCTAATCTAACAGGGCCCTGCGATTTGGATGGTCTTCCGAACCACCAGCGAAGAGCAAGAGAAGGCCAAGAAAGATAACTTGGAGATGCTAAGAACGATAGAAGTGCAGGCAGCTCGTACTCTTGGAGAAAAGAAGTTTTTCGGAGGAGATAACATTGGAATAGTGGACAGTGCCTTTGGTGGAATTGCTCATTGGTTTGGAGTCATTGAAGACGCGCTTGTACGAATGGGCTAAGGACTTCACACAAGTCCCTTAATCGAAGAAAATCTTCCTGGTCGTGATAAATTGGTGCTCTTCTTTAAGCAGATCACGGAACACTAGCTGGTATCTACGTGATGTGATACTTTGCTACATATTCCTGAAAGTTGATACAGAATTTTGTTTGTGAAATTGTAGACGAGCCATATGTACACAAATAGTTATTGTGTTGAGATAGATAAATGAAGAGAAAAACCGAATGATTTTATTGAAATTGTTTTCTGATACCAAGAAGGGAGAACAGAGTTGCTGGTATAGAATAACACTCCAAACTCTTTAAGAAATTGTCTCTAAACACACTAATTTCTAACAGCCTTGCTTATAATCTCAGCAGCACTCCAAATTGTCATAATCTCAGCAGTAAATTTGTCCCAATATATCTAGGGATGGCAATTCTAACCGTTAAACCTGATAACAGTGGATAACCACTCGAATAGATTGGATTTGGGTATGAAAATTTGGGTATATTTTGGGTATGGGGAAAAACCGTGAATATTATTCGGTTATGATTTTGGATATGATTATAGGGGTCCCCAATCCATATCCGTACCTGAATCGAAACCCAATAATATATAATATAATTATATGTATATTCATTATTCACCGAATCCATTACCTTGAGAATACAAAAAATTGCATTGTGTGAGTTGCATTTTGTGGCAAAGTACAAAAGTTTTGATATGAATAAAAATCTATGAGAATTTAATAGTATTTATGCGAGATATCAAAAATCAACCAACATTATCAATGTTTAGCTTTAATTTTTAAGTTCAACAAGATCCATTAATTAAATCACTTTATACATCAAATATTTAATGACGAAATTAATATTTACTAAATTATCATGCGTCAATTGGACGAATATATTTTTTGTATTAATGAAGATGGATATAACCATTAACTGATGGAAATCCATTATCCGGTGGGTATGGTTAAGGATAATACCCGATGGTTAATTTGTAGTTATGGATATGGTTAATTTTCATGGTTATGAGGATGGATATAGCATTTCCGTCCCCAACCGATCCGTTGCCATCCCTAAATATATCCCAACATATTGAACTATATATTTATTTGTTCTGGTGATTAATCGCAGAGGGGAGATTCGAATTGTAATGAAACAAACCTAGAAGACATTGGAGAGAATAGGACTTGAAGTAATTGACTGGACAGTTTGATTGATAACAAACGTTATATTATATAGGAATACAAAAGATCCAATTCAGGTGGGTAAATTAATACAGTTCAATGTACAAGGATGTACTCAGTTAAATGTACAAAGATACAATACATGCACCCCAATAAAGTTTAACTAATTCTAGAAGAATCTGCAACATTGGCTGGGATACGGGCCATGTCTCTAACACGAATAACAAAGAGAAAATACCTTTAGACTAATAGCTAGTTGGTAATAACAAATAAACTGCAAAGGCACTTGTAGCTCATTAAGTGAAAAACATTCCTCCTTGTACCCAATGTTCTAACTTCGAGTTCTCCTTCGACAAAATTATATTTTATTTTTCGACAATTGATAAGATATTACACTAAGTTTATCTAAACTAGGTCAAAGAAAGGTTTCAACCTGAACACGATAGGTTAAAGAGGAAAATAATATGGTCAGAAGAATAATAAAGCGTATTTTGGTCAAACTGATAGAGAAGATGACAGCATTAAATTTTGGTTAAAGCTGACCAAATTCAACGTCCATTTGTTACTAAACATGGAATGCTGAGCGATAAAAATTTCACTGATTTTCCTTTTCTTCATTGCTTTTCCAATTTAGTCCTAACAGTTTTTACTAGGTAGTCTAGGTTTTGTGAACCTAAACAAGTTACCCAAGAAGCGCAGCCTGAGCACTATCTAGTCAGAGACTCTATGAAAAACCTAGCAACTATAAAAACAAAAAGAAGCAATACTCAGATTCTAATTATACGTCTTCAAACCAAAGACCATAAAATTTCAAAAATAAGTACGGTTTAGTTCATTGGAAACGGAATGCTGCTAATGCTGCTTTTGTTGTTGGCAACAACCACGTATACATGTGTGTTTGTACCATACTGGATCAATCCCGAAACTACTGAGCACCGATTAACATTATACCGTCAAGGACCTAGAAGAGTTTCCCTCCAACTAGGAGGCCAATCACAGCACGACACGTGTCGACATCAGAAGCCAATCATAGTGCGACACATGTCAATATCAGAAGCCAATCACAACACGACACGTGTTAATGTCAGAATGAAACTAGAAACTCTCTTCTATAAATAGAGATCATTCTCTCATAATATTTCCTAATGTCATTTGTACTAAATCATTCACTAGTACTCACAAAATGAGAGCTTGAACCTATGTACTTGTGTAAACCCTTCACAATTAATGAGAACTCCTCTACTTCGTGGACGTAGCCAATCTGGGTTAACCACGTACATCTTGTGTTTGCTTCCCTGTCTCTATCCATTTACATACTTATCCACATTAGTGGCCTGAGCAATCTAGCAAAGGTAAAAAACTTAACATTTTCTGCTGTACCAAAGTCTTCACTGATTTTGTGCATCAACATTTGGCGCCGTCTGTGGGAACAACACTTATTCCCACTCTCTTCAGCCTTGTCAAGCTGGTTTCCACCATTTGTACACTCTCTTTTGACCAGACATCCCTCTCCAACATGGGGAGTGAAGGAAGCCACAGTACACAGAATGACACCCATCTTGCACCTAGTGCGAAGCAACGAAAGAAGGAAGGAAAAAGGGTTGCTCTTCAAGCTAAAGTCGATGAGTTAGAAGCTCAGAACAACAAGATAGCAATGAAGAATGAGGTTCTCCAGGAGCAGTATGAGAAGCTCTTTGAGACGTTCCACGAAACTAGGCGTACTTAAACACGCGAGCTGGTTGCCTCTGTGGACATCAACCATCATTTAGGTACCTCCCAACACGGAGGGTCACCTCCCTTTGACATGGGTATCCATGTTGAGAAGCGAGCTAATCATCAAAACAATGATCAACATGAGACTTCTCTCAACCCAGATGCTTCGACCCAAAGCATGAGAAGTGGAGGAAAACACCTCCTTACATAAGGGTTGGAAGGATCGAAAGTTGTTTATCGTGACTGCCGAGACTTCCTAAAGCAATGTCGAGAGAATCCCCTCCACATATGCTCGAAGATCAATGACCTAAGGGTTTTTGAAAGACTCGGTCCCCTCCCACGACCCAGGCCTGCTGCCAATTTAGGGAAAGAACAACAGGTCCCAAAGGAACATAAAGGTACAGGGGACTCTGAGGTATTCCGATAGATTCGCCCTAGAAGTCAATACGGCGAGTCCAAGAAAAAACCACACGCCCTTGCTCAAACTTTCCTACATCCAAGATGCGATGGAGACGAAAGAAAATTCCAGTGGTACATGGCTCCACTCAGGACCCCCTTGTCCTACAGCTCATTGAAGAAGTAAACAAGTTGAAGGCCGAACGTTAGGCTGAGATACCTGACTGGAACCAACCCAGGCCTGGCCCTCTCACAAGGAGGATCCTCGACACCTTCTTTAAGTGAAGACAAAACAAAAGTTTGGTTTACAACTATATACTGGAAGGGATGACCCAATTGAACACCTTAACCTCTTTGAGTCCACCCTGACATATCGGATAAACACCGACGAAGAGCGATGTCTTCTCTTCCCATCCACCCTCTCTGGCAGAGCTCTAAACTGGTATTGCCGTCTTCCACCTGAGACAGTAGACTCATTTGAGGAATTGAGGAAACTGTTTGTTTCTCAACACATCTTCCAGATCGATCACTTGCATTCTACAGATGACTTGTACACTATTCGCCAAAAGCCGGATGAGTCACTACGAGAGCATGCCGGTCACTTCAGCCATGAGTATTCTCGCTGCGCTGAGGCATATGACAAGACCGTCTTCAAGGCCTTCACAGTAGGCACGTGATTGTTTCTTCAAGTACATGATCAATGCCAACACTTGGAAGACTTACTCTGAGGTGTTGGCATAAGCTTACATCCACGCCTCCGCCGAAGCAAGGACATACCAAGGGAACCCCCATATGGTTAATCCCTATCAACAAGTGGGAAATGGAAGTCAAGTTCTACCAAGTGAGGAGATCTTGGCCATTCAGACACCCATTGCATCATCTCCTGCCTCATTTAGCTACTCGCTAAGTCACCAAATGTATCTGTCTCTTGGTAAGATAAAGGATTTTCACTCTCAGCAAGCCCATTACAACAAGAGGGATAAAAGTTCGTATCAAGACAACCAGGGGTGAACGTACCGTCGACTATTATGACTATGAGGCCAAGCCTCACTTTTTCAAAGTGGAGGACTAAGTACTGAAGGAAATGCTATTATAAGAAGGCATACACATTACAAATGTTTTGACTCTCAACCGCTTGAGATCTTTTGTCACATAAGCCATTCGGCAAATATTCAAAGAAAAGGGAATTCAGACAACTTCTTCTAAGTCTTTTGCGTTCCTAGCACTGGAAGACTTGGTCTACGCTGACCTACCCTTATACTCCAACTCAGAGCTTCAACATGCATACTTTGACACAAAGTATGTGATACTAAGTGTTACAACCAACATGGTTAACATATCAAAAGCATGGATCCCTTCATGAATAGCAAAACTTTTATAAGCATCACTCATATCAATCAACATAAACATCATACATTCCAACACATTCATACATAAACATCATACATTCCAACACATCCATACATAAGCCAACTGTGCTTCGAAAGGGTTCAACATACTTTATGTCTTCGACACTTGCTACAATATGCCTCGACACCTTACCCTTATTCTCACCAACCAGGCGAGGAAGGAACTCATCTTCGTGCCACCAACCAGGTGATGAAATGTACAACCCGTACTCTAATATCATTTGGCAACTTGCCACTCGTGCCACCAACTAGGTGAATAAGGAACTTATCTTCATGCCACCAACCAGGTGATGAAATGTACAACTCGTACTCTAATATCATTTGGCAACTTGCCACTCATGCTACCAACCAGGTGAAGAAGGAACTCATTTTCGTGCCACCAACCAGGTGATAAAATGTACAACGCGTACTCTTCTTCATGCCACTAACCAGGTGATGAAATGTACAACCCGTACTCTAATATCATTTGGCAACTTGCCACTCATGCCACTAACCAGGTGAAGAAGGAACTCATCTTCGTACCACCAACCAAGTGATGAAAGCAACTCACCATTCATTCCATCTACCAGAAGACGAGTGGTACAACTTGTATATGTGAACTCCTAGCATCCATAAATAATAAAAAACCATCAAGCTTGACAACTCAACTAGGGGAGCACTTATACCCAACAAGAGTTATAGTCACCAACAAAGTCTTATTGCAAGCCAACAACAACTTTAATGCATGGCATATGAAGATCAAGCTATTCAGCCCTCTTGCATCTGCTTTAGACATTTCCCCTCTGTAACAATGCAAACACTACAACTCATAGAAAGCTTCACACACTTTTGATCAAGACAGTGTGAAGCAAAACTAATTTATGGTGCTAACAAGAGCTTCATCAAAGGAGTTTAACCACAATTCTCAAAAGTTTCACACACTCTTGATCAAGACAGTGTGAAGCAAAACCAATTTATGGTGCAAAACCAATTTATGGTGCCAACAAAAGCTTCATCAAAGGAGTTCAACCACAATTCTCAAAAGCTTCACACACTCTTGATCAAGACAGTGTGAAGTAAAACCAATTTATGGTGCCACAAGAGCTTCATCAAAGGAGTTCAACCACAATTCTCAAAAGCTTCACACTTTTGATCAAGACAGTGTGAAGCAAAACCAATTTATGGTGCCAACAAGAGCTTCATCAATGAGAGGGCAACCACAATTCTCAAAAGCTTCACACACTCTTGATCAAGACAGTGTGAAGCAAAACCAATTTATGGTGCCAACAAAAGCTTCATCAAAGGAGTTCAACCATAATTCTCAAAAGCTTCACACACTCTTGATCAAGACAGTGTGAAGCAAAACCAATTTATGGTGCCAACAAAAGCTTCATCAATGGAGGGCAACTAAAATTCTCAAACCTTCGAAGCAAATTCAAGAATGTTCGAAGCAAATTCAATTTATATGGTTCATCCAAACCTTCGACTACTACAAGGTGTGACTTTCATCACAATCTCTTGCTCAATAGTGTGGAAGCAAAATTTGTATATGTTATCTCTCCCACATTTTCAAATTTCTAGTTTCCCAAAAAAAGAAAAAGAAAAAAAAAAGGGAAATTCAACAAAGCTTCATCAATGGAGGACAACTACAAATTTTCAAAAGCTTCACACTATCTTGATCAAGATAGTGTGAAACAAAATCAATTCGTGGTATCCAACAAAGCTTCACCACTAAAGCTTCACCAACAAAAACTTCAACAATGGAGGACAACTACAAATTCTTAAAAGCTTCACACTATATTGATCAAGATAGTGTAAAGCAAAATCAATTCATGGTACCCAACAAAAGCTTCAACTCCAAACTTCACCAACAAAAGCTTCATCAATGGAGGACAACTACAAATTCTCAGAAGCTTCACACTATCTTGATCAAGATAGTGTGAAGCAAAATCAATTCATGGTACGCAACAAAAGCTTCAACTCCAAAGCTTCACCTACAAAGCTTCAACTCCAAAGCTTCACCTACAAAGCTTCAACTCCAAAGCTTCACCTACAAAAGCTTCACCCACAATAGCTTCACCTACAAAAGCTTCATCCATAAAAGCTTCACCAACAAAAGCTTCACCTACAAAAGCTTCACCCACCACAAAAGCTTCACCCATTACAAAAGCTTCACCCATTACAAAAGCTTCACCAACAAAAGTTTCACCCATAAAAGCTTCACCAACAAAAGTTTCACCCATAAAAGCTTCCCACCACAAAAGCTTCCCCCACCACAAAAGCTTCCCCCACCACAAAAGCTTCACCCATAAAAGCTTCACCAACAAAAGCTTCACCTACAAACCTTCAACACAAAAACTTCACCTACAAAAGCTTCACAAGATAGTGTGAAGCAAAATCAATTCATGGTACCCAACAAAGCTTCAACCTCAAAGTTTCACCTACAAAGCTTCAATACCAAAACTTCACCTACAAAGCTTTAATATATATATATATATATATATATATATATATATATTCAGAAATTTGAAAATTCAAAAATTCAAAAATTCAAAAAAAAAAAAAAAATCGAAAACAAAATTGCCTAGGCCTCCTCTTCTATGAGCCTAACAACTTTCATAACAAATATATATGAAGAAGGAGTTTTGGGCTACCACTTAGAAAGGAAATGCCTCATTCATCAACTCCCTCGACCGGAGACTTGGGGGACTCATACCATATGCTATTGCATATTGATACTCGGAAGTCTCACGACCACTCAGTGACTTGGATTTTTCAAGTCTCCAAACGAGAAGTTTTCCTCACTCGGGAAATTAAGGGAGCACTACCTCAACCTACATGCTTCACTCACAAAGCTTCAATATACAAGCTTCAACAAAAGGAAAAATTCAAAGAACTTAGTGAAGAAGGGCTTGGTGTATTTAACACAATATGTTGAAATGAAGCAAAGCTTGTTTATTGATATCTCCGATAAGTTACAAATATGTACATATACATGAATCAAAATAAACAAACAAGAGGGAGCCTTCACAAAGGTTGCTTAGGAGAAGTCTCAGCAGTCGGCAGAGCCCCAGAAAGAGGAGGCACCTGATGGTGATTATTCGGAGCCTCAGTACAAGGCAGAACCCCAGAAGGAGGAGGCACCGAAGGTTGATCATTTGGAGCTTCATTACGCGGTACAGCCCCAAAAGACGAAGGCAATAAATGCCTTTGGAACAAACCCACAAACCTCTGATGATCAAGTAAAATCTGACCATCAGTTTCCTGCAGCTGGTCGAGCTTCCTCTTCATGTTTGTAACATAGTCATGTGCGAGCCTCTGCAACTGTTTATTCTCATGCTTGAGCCTTTTGATCTCCTGTTTGAGACTTATCACTTCAGCCGCCAATGATTCAACCTGGTGGGTTTGAGCAAATAAGCGTTAGACCATAATAGACACAGAACCTGCACACTGAACACTGAGAGCCAGAGAATCCTTAACAGCCAACTCATCAGACCGTTTGGAAAGTAGTCTGTTATCTTTGGGAGTGAGAAGGTTCCTGGCCACCACCGCAGCGGTCATATCATTCTTCATCACAGAGTCCCTAACGGTAAGAGGACTAGTATGGGATAAGAAGGATGGGCGCCTTATGTTGTCTTGAGAAGGCATGGCAGCCTCATCACTAAAGTTCAAGTCAAAACGACGGTCGGATGGGCCAGACATTCTCAGAAATGATGAAGGAGAAATGAGGTGCAATAAATCTCTGAAGTAAGGGGAAAATTCCTACAAGTAATAACTCTTTGAATGTACTTCTTGCACATAATTGGTGCCCTTATAAAAGAAAAGGCAACAAAGCCGTTGGTTCAAAAATCGAAGAGGCACCATTCTCCGGATTCCGAAGAGGCACCACTTTCCACACGCAACATCAGCTCCTCGAGTACCACAGATAACTTTGCTAAAGATCTCTGACAAAGGTTAGACACATAAATTTTGAAGGTCCACCTACCCTACTATTATCCACAAGGGTAAAGGAACAACACCACTGCTTGATAACTAGAAAGTCCTAATGTGTGTCAACCTCCGTGCTCCGTTGCAATGCAGACTAGCAAAAATGCCCAACCTTTACTCACATTCCAGAAAACACACCCAACAAGATTGATTGCTCAAAAATCGAAGAGGCACCGCTATTCGAATCTCGAGGGCCAGACTCCCAACATGATTACGTGCTTAAAAATCGAAGAGGCACCGCCCTCCGAATCTCGAGAGCCAGACTCCCAACAAGATTACTTTCTCAAAAATCGAAGAGACACTGCTCTCCGAATTTCAAGAGTCAAACTCCCAAAATGATTGCTTTCTCAAAAATCGAAAAGGCACCGCTCTCCGAATCTCGAAAGCCAGACTCCCAACAGGATTACATGCTCAAAAATCGAAGAGGCACCGCCCTCTGAATCTCGAGAGCCAGACTCCTAATAGGATTACTTTCTCAAAAATTGAAGAGACATTGCTCTCCGAATCTCAAGAGTCAAACTCCCAACAGGATTACTTTCTCAAAAATCAAAGAGGCACCATTCTCTGAATCTCGAGAGCCAAATTCCCGACAAGATTGCTTGTTTGAAAACCGAAGAGGCACCGCTCTCCGAACTTCGAGAGCCAAATTTCCTTGGATAAAGCTTGTCTGCAATCTTCACACGCAACATCAGATTTCCAAATACCACAGACCACTTTTTCAAAGTGCTCTGATAAAGTTAAAACACGTGAAGCGTGCAGCTCCCACTACATTACTATGACCAAGAAGGGTAAAGGAATAGCACAACTACTTATTGTTAGGGAGACTCCTATATATGTCAACCTCCATCCTCCACTGCCAGGCATACTTGCAAATAAAAAAAAATGCTCAACTTTGCTTCACATCTGAGAGGGCAGTCTCAGCAAAGTCTCTCGAAATACTCAGCTTCTTTTCCTCCCGATAATACCTCTGCAAACAAACCACACCAGAGCAAAAGTATCACATATCATCAAGGTTAAAAGCAAGAGTATCCCATATCATGCTTTTTCCTTGTCTTTTCCTTTGGCCTTGTTCTTACCTACAAGACAAGGAGAAAGAGAGCAATCAGTCAGTACTTGGAATCAAGCTTCCAGTCAGGAACTGACTGCCTGGAACCCCTTGCCTGATCACGTACCTGGCATTGCTCTCGAGTACTCATCTTCAACATCTTATGCTTCGAGAAAAGATACCACATCTGCCTGAGGAATAGATAGGGCAAGTGAGAAAGATACAAGGAAGAATGTGGAGATAAGCATAACAGAACACGTGCCGATACATCCACTACTTTGTCAACAACAAAAGTATCATATATCATCAGGGTGTTGAACGTACTATAGATTTGATGGACTTGTTTTGACCCTCAAATTCTTGAGTCGGCCTTATACTCTGGAGGAAACCAGAAAACCCTCCAGCCCAATTCAAGAATAAGACTGTGGAAAGTTACTTCTTCAAAAGAAAAAGTATCTCATATCATCTCTTATCCATTTGCTTCTCCATATCCTTGTTGTTGTTTACGACACAAGGAGAAGGAGAACGATCAACCAGAAACCGAAGTCGAACCTCCGATCCAGGTTGCTTGCCTGGAAGTCTGATTACTTACCTTGTCTGTCAACTCATTCGGCAAATCTCCTAGCTCGGCGACTTGGGCGACTCCTACTATAGGGTTTGTATCGCACTTGACCAAGCCTGAAACTACAAGTAAGCTTCAAGTGAAATTGATACATTACCTTGTGCATCTTCATCGGTTAAAGATACCACCCCTGGATGGAGGAAAAGTACTTCCAGAGAAGATGCCACATCTACATATGAGACAGATAAGGCAAGTGAAAATGATACCACACTTCGGTACTTAGAAGTTTCGTGATTACTCAATGGCTTGGATCTTGCAAGTCCCCAACCGTGGAGCTTCCCTTACTCGGGAACTTAGGGGAGCACTATTTGTACCATACTTGACAAATCCCGAAACTACTGAGCACCGGTCAACGTTATACCGTCAAGGACCCATAAGAGTTTCCCTCTAACCAGGAGGCCAATCACAGCGCGACACGTGTCGACATCAGAAGCCAATCATAGCGCGACACATGTCAATATCAGAAGCCAATCACAACACGACACGTGTTAATGTCAGAATGAAACTAGAAACTCTCTTCTATAAATAGAGATCATTCTCTTACAATATTTCCTAATGTCATTTGTACTAAATCATTCACTAGTACTCACAAAAGGAGAGCTTGAACCTATGTACTTGTGTAAACCCTTCACAATTAATGAGAACTCCTCTACTCCGTGGACGTAGCCAATCTGGGTGAACCACGTACATCTTGTGTTTGCTTCCCTGTCTCTATCCATTTACATACTTATCCACACTAGTGACCGGAGCAATCTAGCGAAGGTCACAAACTTAACATTTTCTATTGTACCAAAGTTCTCGATGATTTTGTGCATCAACAATGTGGTATTTCTAAGAAACATGTGAGAATCACAAACGAGTTAGGTGGTGATTTAATTCTTACCGTTCACTGCAAATCCAAAGACGATGATATTGGTGTTAAAGTGCTTCCCCCTCATGCCTCCTTTGAATTTAGTTTTCGACCACTTTACATTTTCAAAAAACACTATTCTATTGCAGTTTTGAATGGCCAGGTCAATTGCATTATTTTGATATCTATGTCGACACGAGAGACCGGAAGAAGTGTAGAAACTGTTTCTGGGATGTACATCCAGATGGACCGTGCATGCATGGCGAATGCTCTGGATGGAATATGCGATGTTAATAACTACATCGTTTGGAATCAATTATCTCTCATTTGGTTGTTCTGCAGCTTGAAAGATGAAATCATATTATTATGTAATAAAATTGTATCTCGAATAAATATTAATTAAAAGCTTGATGGAACTTTTCTGTTTGAATCGTTTAGAACTAGCATGATTGCTTGATTGTCACATTTTGTATGTGAGTACTTGAATTTTGGGTCCTTCTATTTACATCCATTAGTGTTCAGTACTCTCCCAGCAGATGGGAGAATGACTCACCATGCGTGGGGGTTCCTTCTAGTTCTAGGGTTTGATAATACAAAAAATAAAATATGAGTAATGATAGGAAGACCATATGCATATGCATACCATATTAGTATACTATTTTATGTGATAAATGATGCATACGATAAATATTCAATGGGATGCTTTATTAATTGACTGGACATTTACACATCAATTGCCACTGTATATAAATGTACGAAAAGGTTGTCTCCTAGTATTTTCAATAAAATATACTAGAAAGCTATATTGATTATTAGGAAAAAGAAACAAATAGTCACTTTTCTTGTGGCTTTCAGTACTTGTGTTTGTGTCCTTAAGAGCATCTCCTAGCATTTTTCTTAAAAAAAGGTGGCCAGGTTTTTTTTTTGTTTTATTTTGAACAAACGATATTATCTATACTAAGGGGATTGAGAATGGGTTAAGTTTCATACTGGGCTCGACCTATAAATTGGTCAAGTTTACTGGGTTTGAGTCGGGTTTAACCTGACCCGTTAATTTAACGGGTCATTCGAACCCAACTCGTTAAACTAACGGCTTACCTAAACCCAACCCTTTAATCTAATAAGTCACATGTTTCACCCATTAACACCCGTTAACAATATTTTATTATTTTTTATACATTTTGAATTCCAATACAAATTACACATCTTTTAACCAAAATTACAAACATTAACTAATAGTCTAACATCATATATATATATATATATATCAAACTACAATCTTCCAAATCAACTAATTAATAAAGGGAGCATTTTTGCTCACCACCATTTAGTGTGGTGTATGCTCACCATCCTATTTATCACAGTTAGATGAGTTTAAATTTCGAGATTCGTGTAGTGGATAGGCACAAATCTCAAAATTCAAACTCATTTAACGGTGATAAATAGGGTGGTGAGCAAAAATGCACTCATTAATAAAACTCCATAAGGATTTTCCAAAATGTGAAGCATAGCTATACGTCATGGGGCAATGCCGTATTCAACATCATCACGATGTACCGCCCAATTACATAAGTAATTCAAGGAAGAATTTGCATATTGAACACCCAAAAATCTGCAACACACCCACAAAACACAATTATTTTAGAATCACATAACAAAATTTGGCTTACTGGACTAAATTAGAAACACAAAACACAATTATATCATTCTATATTAGTGCCACCCAATGTCCCAATACTTTTAAGGCCAGGCCTGATAAAAGTTGGCTTCCTGGACTAAATTGGAACTATTTTCCATGACAAGTCAAGGCCAAGGTGGTACTTAACAAGGTGCAAACACAATTATATCACAAAACACAAAGGATGCATGCAGTGTTAATTGTTTCTATTCATTTGCCCCATTAGTTTTGTTACCAAATGAACAATAAAAGTAAGCATTAATGTTGGACAATCCATCCTAATTATTAAACATCACAGAAAATATCTTTAAAAGAACAAAGAATTCTAATTTAAGTGCAAGGGGTGTGCACCAAATGGCCTCTCTCATCTACCATAGTTTTGACCTTCTACTTCCTGGAACATATATATTGCAGCCTAAAAAGCACCCTACTGCTGAAGTTTAGCTCAAAAATTGACATACCAGGTTCCAAGAATGCAACTTTAAGCTGGGAAAATTAAAATGGGATCAATACAGTCGTGCTTAATAACAGGAAATAGGTGGATTAAAAATTCAAAGGTGGCTTAAAATTCAATCTTTTTAGACTTTCCAAAGATTATAATTGCTAAACAGACGAATACCCAATTGGTTTTGAGCAAATTAAGCACTTCAATGTTCAACTAACTACTTAAAAGGTTGGAATAAATCCAAGCTCAATTTAGTTTCATATATAAAAAAAAAAAATTGTCAATCCAATGGTAGCTAATCCTCAATGCATAACAGAAGTAATGCTTACAATCAGTAAACTAATTCCAAGGATACAATGGTAAGAAATTCAAAAATCATGATGAAAGAAACCCTATACGTACAAGGATTTTTACCGGAGAGTGAAGACGAGGACATAGCCCTACGATGGAGATCCTCGAGGCTCAACATGATGGTAGGAGAAGCCCTACTACCATGGAGCCACGCCACCACTGTGGCCACCACCTTGCAGCCTACGACAAAGACCACCGCAGTATCAGCAGCTCAAGCCGAGGCCCATACGCGTGCTGCAACGACCCTTCGCGCTGCTAGGGCACCAACAGGTTACGAGTAGGAGGCCCAACCTACACCAGCTGCCACGGAAAGCCCAGGGCTGGAGGCCCAGCCCACCGCAGTAGTAGGCCCTGCTGCACAGCAAGCCCAGGCCCGAGCCCAGACCATGGCAGCTGTTGCCAGGCAGGCATCCCAATAGGCCTAAGCTTAAGCTACCCAGCTAGCCACCCAGCTAGGTTGCCCCCCCTCCCACGCGACTTGCTTCGACGACCCGGCCTGCAACCCAATCTAATCCAAGGCCATCTTCGGAGATCCAGATTCTGACCACAGGTCCCGTGATTGATACAAGGCTATTTTCACCTTAATTTTCTACAGAAATGCCCGCTATAGGCTCAAGTATTGTACCTGTAGTCTAATACACTTCCACCACACATGGAGATATCCATTATCCAAACTCTTTCAATCCACATAACAAGCACCACCTGCCCCTATAAGTCGCTAATTTGACGAGCGCCTTTGTGCAGCAGACCACCTTGGTAAACCAACTTCTTGAGCACATCGAGATGCAGTGCACCCCATACGAGGTGTCCTGAAGCAAGACAATGGCGGAGGAACATGACTCATTCCTATGACGTCCCGGTAAAGTGCCCTAAGCCCGTCACGAACCATGCGTTCGGGTAGTGTGCATTTTCCTTTGGGCCCTCGGGGGAAAATCTTCTCCCACCTAGATGTGCAGAGAAGCGTTCATTACTAACTTGGTTCACGAGTCAATGTGCATTCAAGGTTGGGTCCACACTCCGATGAGCACTCAGGATATTCCAAGCAAAACATCCACGCGAGGCTAGGCCCACAAGGAGATCCTCATGTGAGGCACCGAAGTAAGCAGCCACATGACGCACAGAGGAGAGCATGAGAGCAGTTCAGTTAAAGTTTCACTGGCAGCCCCCACGAAGCACTACAGCAAGCAGCACAGAGTGAACCATGTGCACCACGACCGCGACATAGACGAGTAGGACATGCTGAAGAGCAACATATACATGTAGGTCAGCACCGAGGGCAGCTGGAGGCTCTACTGCCCCACGAGGCGCAAAACCAGGAGGAAGTACAAAAACTTATAGCAGAGTAGCTGCGCGGATTCCAGTGCATTGATACCATCGACAATGCCCTTCGTAGAGATGTGGCCAACATGAACAAATCACCATTTACAGACGAGATCGAGCAGACAGAGCCACTGCAGAAGTTCAGCCAGTCACATTTCACTTTGTTCAAAGGAGATAAAGATCCGGACAAGCACCTGATGCACTATCGAAACGTCATGACCCTTTACGCCAACGATGACATTCTCATGTGCAAGAACTTTACCACTACATTACAAGGTGAAGCACAAGACTGGTTCCACACCTTGCCACCACGATCAATCCGGAACTTCAGTGAACTTTCCTTGGTTTTCACTAAGGAATATTCGTCTTACTACTTGATTAAAAAGAAGTTTGACCACCTTTTTAACATGAAGAATGACCTGAAGAAGTCACTCCGCACTTACATCAAGAGGTTCAACGTGGAAAAGGTGAAGATCGTCGAATACGATGACAACATTGCATACTCAGCCTTCTGAAAAGGGCTCCCAGCAGATCACCTACTTTTCAGATAATTGATTATGGGGGAGAACTTAACCCTGGCAGACTCTTATGCTTTGGTAGAAAAGCATTTTTTCTAGGATGAGGCCAAATGCTCCTAAAAGTGGCCTGAGCAGCCGCGTAAAGACTCAAAGCCGACTCAAAATAAGGCGAGCGATAAACCGCTTAATGATAAAAACAAGCTAGAAATCAGACGCAAGGACCAATCCCTAACGAATGGAGGCATGGCACCCAATACGTACACTAAGTTCTCAATCCCCAATCAACTAAATCCTTCACGACCTTAAGGACAAGCTGTGGTTCAAGAAGCCGCTGTCCATGAGAGGGGACCCCTCCAAGATAGACCAGGCAAAGTAATGAGCATTCTATAGAGGTCGTCCCATGCACACAACCAACGACTGCACCATATGGAGGAAGTACCTTGAGTAGCTCGTGAAGAAGACAAGTGTGACCAGTATGTCGACATACTAGTTGCCCAACCAAGGCAAGAAATAGATATCGATGTTGAACCCCCAGCCAAGACAATTCAAATTAACGGTATCTTTGCCGAGTTAGAGCATCTGGGAGCCACTAACAATTCCAAGAAGAGGAAGATCCAGCAGGCGAGATCGGTCTTTCAAGTTCAAGTCGTATATGCTGTATGTGGACCGATTATAGGCTTCACCGAGCAGGACGTAGAGGGAGTAGACCATCCCCACAATGGCACCTTGGTGATTTTTTTTTAACTGGCCTACGCCATCGTTGACAGAATTATGGTGGACAACAGCAGCTCAGTCAATATCCTGTAATTGTCAGCCATCTAGAAGATGGGCCTGTGAAACATGATCAAATGCAAAGCAAAGGTCTTGAGCGGATTCAACGAACTTATCTCAACTGCCATTCGCACCATCATGCTCGACGTAACCAGCCCACTGATTGTCTCATCGCACATCTTCATGATCATCAGTGACCAATCTCCCCATAATGGGGTATTGGGCTAACCCTGGCTAGTGAAGATTGAAGTTGTGACCTCGATCGAGTATCAAAAGATCCAATTTCACATCCCATGAGAAGCAGTTGGAGAGATAAAAGGTGATTAGGCCATGTCTCGGAGATGCACTGTACAAGTTCTTAAGGACTCGAAGAATAAGTCTTTCGCCCTAGTAGTAGCAACTGAAGTGTAGAAAAACGATTCTACCTCCGCCAAATAGCAATTACAGAAGGCAGGTCAAGAAGATGGCGTTAAGGTCGATAATGCCCTGGAAGATGAATCAGGATGGAAACCCTAAGTGGATGCCGAAGACATCATTCTTGACCCTTACCAGCTAGATAAGACGATTAAGGTTGGCTCATGTCTGAGCCCTACGTAGAAGGAAGAACTCACGATTTTCCTTGGGGAAAATTATGACGTTTTCGCATGGTCACCATTTGACATGCCCGGTATTGATCCAGCAATAACCTTTCATAAATTGCACGTTGATCCTACTGCCAAACCTGTGATCCAGAAAAGGCAACACTTTGCACCTGAGCGAGTAACGATTATTGAGGCGGAGATCGATAAGTTATTAGAGGCCAGATTCTTTAAGAAAGTGGTGCACTCAACATGGCTAGCCAACGTTGTGTTGATGAAGAAAAAAAACAAGGTCAAATAAAGAGTATGCATGGATTACACCGACTTCAACAAGGCGTGCCCTAAAGACAACTACCCGGTTCCCCAAATTGACTTGTTTATTGACTAAACATCCGGGAACTAGCTGCTCAGCTTCTTAGACGTATACTCACGCTACAATCAGATTGCCATGCAATAGATTGCCATGCTTCAGGAGCCATGCAATATATGAAGAACCAGTAGTTGAGATGGCGTGGATCAACATAACTTCAAGTTGGCAAGATCCCATCATCAACTACTTAGTCAACGGAACGCTCCTCGCAGACAAATTGGAGTCCAAGAAGCTCCAGATGAAGGCAACACGCTACTACATATGGAATGACATGCTCGTTTACGAATTCTTCTCATGACCACATCTCCACTGCCTATCACCTCTCGATGACCTGAAGATTCATAGCTCAATCCACAAATGCGTATGTGGAAACCACTCTGGAGGCCCTTCCTGGTGCAAAAAGCTCTTAACGCCGGCTACTACTGGCCAACCATGCATTAAGATGCCAATGAGTATGTACAAAGGTGAGACAGTTACCAACGCTTTAAGCTCGTGCCCATACTACCTGCCAACGAACTCCACCCGTAAATGAGCCCTTGGCCATTCATGCAGTGTGCGATTGACCTGTAGGACCAATGTCGCTTGCCATTGGGAGCAAAGGCATGATGATCGTTTGTAGCAACCGACTACTTATAGGTCAAAACTGAACCCATGACTACAATTACCCAGAAGAACATAAAGTGCTTCATATGGAAGAACATCATCTACTGCTTCGGCATCCCGCACTCCATCGTCACCAACAATGGTTTGCAGTTCATGGGTAAGGATTTGGAGAAGTTCTTAAAAAAATATGGCATTAAGCAACACATGTCGACGCCCTAGTATCCATAGGGCAACGGGCAGACTGAGACTATCATCGATTGCATCAAGAAGTCTATTTCAGAGAAGAAGGGCAAATGGCCAGACGAGCTCCCTGGTGTTCTATGGGCATGTCGCACCTCCAAGAGAAGAGTAACCGACGAAACTCCATTCTCCTTGGCATATGGCTTTGAGGTGATCATTCTTGCCAACATCATAGTGCTAAGCATCAGCATTATATTGCCAAATTTGGAGTAGAATGAGAAGGAAATGGCCACAAACTTAGACTTGGCAGAGGAAGAGCGTGAGAAGGTTATCACCCACATTGTAGCCTATCAGCAGCATCTTATTTGCAGCTACAATAAGAGAGCGAAGATCCAGCAATTCCAGACAAGAGATTTAGTGCTAAAAAAAGCCTTCATGAGCACCCGTCGAGAAGGCTCTAAAAAGATGGCTCTTATCTGGAAGGTTTGTACAAAATCATCTGAGTAGGCAGAAAGGGCAACTACAACCTCACCACTATGAGTGATAAAAACATTGACAAGCAGTGGAATGCCTACAACCTAAGAAAGTACTATGTGTGACCTCCCACCATTCCTTGGACCCCGTTCAATACAAATAAAGTTCAAAGACTTAAGTAGCTCGATGAATAAGACCTCGCATGCCGAAGATTATCAGTTGTTATGCCATTACTGCCTACTAGTAAAGTTAATAAATTTCTCTATTTTCAATGAAGATTGAAGGAATTATTCACAAGCCTGGGCTGAATGCATAAACAAACTATCCACCCATGTGACAAGCAGAAGACGCCCCTGCCCTTGCAGCCATGGGGTGTCCTCTCTAATTATGAAAGGGTAAACTAATCCAGAATATCCAGGCATGGATGGGTGGTACGACTGCTCAGTTTCCCTTGAATTGGCCAAGATAGTCCTTCTCCTAGAATAGACTTAGTTAACTAAAGGATTCAATTTTGTGGGATCCCGAGTCTCTAACCGGAGGAGACGTTAAGTGCAGGATTCCTGCCCATGAAAGAGTTTGGGTGACTAGATGATATGTCCTCGACGTGCAAGTCTTCATGAACATAGCTTGGTTTTAAAATGTTGCAATACTAGTTAAACGACCTACAGAATCAAGTTACAACTCGGAAGAATATAGCTGAAGTGGTCACGCGGGTCGTTTGCTTTTGTAAGTAAAACGCTCGGCCGACGACCCAACTGCTGGCAGCCCAAGGCAATCTATAAGCCGAGACTTAGAACTAGTATAACTACGCGGACCCGTCTGCTTATAGAGCCGAAGTACGACTACAGCAGCTACACAGATTTCCTCTGCTTTTTATGAGAAGCATGTGTCTGGCCACCAGCTTTATAAGTTAAAAACTTCACAACAAGCCCCAAGAGGGCCAAGGCTTGAGAAGCCGTTAAAGCCAAAGTACGACTGTAGTAGCTATATGGATTTCCTCTACTTTCTACGAGAAACAAGTCTTCAGTCGCCAGCTCTATAAGTTAGAAACTTCGCAACATGCCCCGGAAAGGCCAAAGCTCGAGAAGTCATTAAAGTCGAAGTACAACTATAGCAGCTACATAGATTTCCTCTGTTTTCTACGAGAAGCAAGTGTCCGATTGTCGGCTTTATAAGTTAAAAACTTCACAACATGCCTCGGGAAGGCCGAACTCGTGAAGCCACTAAAGTCGAGATTCACAACTACAGTAGTTACACAGACTCGCCTGCTTCTTACGAAGGCAACGAGTTCTGCCACCGACTTTATAATTTAGAAGTCTCGCATTTTTTTCCTCTTGCAGGTAAAGCTCCTTGAGCATCAAAGCTAAGACTAAAGCCTAAAGTGACAACATGGGATCAACTACTCCATCGAAGTAGCCAACACAACCGTTCATCATACAACAAAGTTTTACAAGTTACCTCAAGCAAGCAAGGCTCATAAAGCCTCGAAACCGAAACTAAAGCCTAAGTGACGATGTAAGATTGACTACTTCATCGAAGTAGTTCACCCAGCCACCTGTCCTTTTGCAAAAGACATGGAAAAATAGAAGGATGAAGCAAAATGACGAAAGATGTTTATTAAATTTCTAGCAAATTGATAAACTGGCTTGAAAACTAGCAAAGTTCAAAAGATCTCTTATTTCCAACCTTATTGGTAGTAGGCTCTACAACAGCAATCGAATGAGCAAACGCCCTATCCTTTATCCGCTTTATCTCTTTCTTTAGAGGCAACCCATCTTTCTCCCGACGAAGAGGACTGAGCAACCAACGCCATTCATGGTATTTGGCAGGAATGCCTAAGGCGATGTGCACTTTCTTCATATCTGTCGAAGATTTTGGAGTTGAGCCAAACTTCGAATCTACATAAAGTAAGAAAGACAATCAGTAAACTGAAGTCATGGAGCAGCACAACAAAAAATTCAAGCAAGCCAAGAATGAAGCAGTTCACTTATCACTAATAAAGTTAGTAGGAACATGCAGCTCATGAGAGGAGTTAAACTCCCAATGTTCGCTTACCTCCAATGTATCCCTCGCCCACTCATGATCTCCTTAGCAGAGAGCATCTAGCAGTCTATGGCGAGATCTCAGCTACCCCATGCCTTCCTTGTGGCTGACTTCAAAAAAGCACCATAACTCATTTATGGTTAAGCCAAGATCGAAGAACCTGCTTATGTTGAAGAACCATCATACGAATAGCATTCAGGGAACACTGAGCAGGTGCGCATTTCATGAAGCATACCACTTCCTGAAAAAGACGCAGCATGGGAAAAGTAAATCCCAGCACGAAATAATACGGATGGAATTTGATAGCCCTTTTCCTGGCAGTGGCACCCTCGCCACATGGTTCATGGCCGCTATCATCATTCACCCGCTTGATGTGAACCCCTGACAGAATTGCATGCTTGTACACCTCAAGAAAATCCCGAAATAGCTCGTTAGAATTGATCTTTACATACGTAGCCTTGAAGTAGCCCATCTTGCCGGAAGAACCACCTTGACAGTACAAAGGTGAAGGATACTCGTCACTTTTGCAATCGGAGGAAAACATCTCAAAATTTCTACAAAAAGTATAAAGGAAAATATTTAGAAGGCAATTCAAAAAAATAAATAAATTAAAGGACCAAGAGCCCAGCGCCATGCCCCATGACTCAGCTCTTTCACTCGCAGTAGTACGGCCCAATACAGGGGAAGACCAACGCATTCTCTCCCCTTCTTCTTTGAACGCTAAGCACCCCGAGCAAGAAGACCCAGGCCATCAAGACCTGAAAACTAGCCCGAGCCAGTCTCTCCCACCCTTTCACCTCACGCTTGCATGGGGCCATACCTAGCAGCTCTCAAAGCAGGCCCAATGGCCCATTGTCCAGTTCGCCTGTGAAGGGGGCGAGCTCCCTGCGCCTCTCTTCTATGCTCCAGCAGGCCAGAGCCCAGCATCGTGCCCCTACGCCCTCGGCCCACGCCAGCTACGAGCTGAGCCTAGCTTGTGCTGCTAGCACCTTGGCCTAAGCCAAGCCAACCTCGTGACACGCTACCCACTATGCACAGCAGCCTCGTGGCACCTTTGCCACATGTTTCACACCTCCTTGGCCCCTGCCGAGCCAATTTTTCAAGTCCCAAGACTCCTAAAAATTCAAGAAAAAGAAAATTCAGATTTTTCTTACTTTGGTGCGGCACGAAGAAGAAGAACTACAACGTGAGACGACAAGCAAGCTAGGGGAAGAGGAAGAAAAAATTTCTCTGGCTTCTCTTCCTTGTTGGAATGATGATTGTTCTCCAAATTTATTTAATCCCCTGCTTAAAGTAGAATTAAATAGGTATTGGGGACAATTGGTTTCCTTTTCCTAGAAGAAGTCTATCTCCAAATCAAGGAAGAAGATCAAGTTCACATTGGGAAACAACTTCACAAACCCAAGCAGCTTGGGATTTCTACACTTACCACCCTTTTCCAGCATGCAGCCCAGTAAGTGTAGGGGGATTTATGGAGCTTAAAATAATCCCAAAAATTCTAGAGGTGACACGTGTACTTTTGCTCAAGAAAGATAAGATTGCCCTCAATAAATGGGTTTGCTTCTCAGAGGCTCCCATGCGCAACTCACACCCATGAAGGTCTCAGCAGCTGAATATGACTACCCATAGCTCACCTGCCATTGGCAAGGAAAAATCAAAGTATTAAGGGCTGGTTTGGTATTGCTGTGCTTTGAAAAAAAGCTGCTGTGAGAATAAGCGGCTGTGCTGTGAGAATAAGCGGCTGTGAAATAAATCAGCAGAGTGTTTGGTAAACTTTTTTGTAAAAGTGCTTTTGGAAAAAAAAGCAGTCTGATAGTGGGTCTTTTCATTAAAGGAGCACTGTAGTTCTGTGTGCTTTGAAAAAAAGCCAGTTTTCCAAAGCTACAAATGTCAGCTTCAGCTTTTTCCTTTGATTTCAGCTTATTCTCACAGCAGCTTCCAAAATAAGCCCTTTTTTTTTAGTTTACGAAACACCAAAAACACTCCCAGCTTTTTTTCACAGCAGCTTTTTTTAAAATCACCTCAACCCCAAACTGGGGCTAAAGATAAGGATTAATTACCCAAATCATATCTTTAATACATTCACAATTGAAGATTGACTCCAATCAAGTAAGTAATCCCAATTTAAGCCAATTAGGGATAATTACTCTATTATCTCAAGATTCTATTTAATATCTTGAGAATATTTCTCCATAAACCTTGGCCAATAAGATGCCGCCACGTGTAGGGTAAAACCATAACACTATGGCCGACCTTATCCCTATAAATACCCCATATTCTGCCAAATTTCAGAAGCTTTTGTGACCCTAAAAAAGCCCTAAACACTTTACTCTCTTAGAGAAACTGACTTAGGCATCGGAGATCCATTGGCCTAACCCCCCCCCCACTTGATCAAATGTGTTAATTGTTTTGCAGGTGCATTTTCATCAAGACTAAAGACGGCGGAAATTTGCATCGACAACGTTGTTAAGAAATATTGCTATAACCACTTAATACTACGATCAAGTAGTATTCATCTTCATTTGTAAGTGAGAGGTCTTATATTCGATTCTTGAACCACATTATTATGGCTAACCCAATGTTAGGCTTAGCACCCCCTCTAAAAACACCACACCACACCACCCCCACCCCCTTTGTAGGTAATATCATTTGTTAAAAAAAAAAAACAAATTTTTGACCAGGTAACGATATTTTGGTGAGGGAATATAGTTACAGATTATGAGAAATATAGACGGAAAGAAATTGTTAGATGATTGGGTTTTTATCACGGTTGGTCTTTGAAAATTGAATCTTCCAATCAAAATGATCTCTAGAATAGAAAAGTAATCAATTTGACTTCTAAAAATAGGCCATGAAAATTAATTTGGTCATTCCGTTACTTTCTCTCTCAAATTTCCCCTTACTGTCTTGATGGGGCACATCAGCGACCCACCTTTCCAATCATATAGTCCCACATGGTTTAATTATAAAACTCAATTCTATCGAACATTTAAAAACCAAAATTGACAAAATTCAAAAAACAATAATTTTGTGCTATTTTGTGTGAATGCCACGTATAGAAATGCATGAAGAAACAAAGAAGCATGCAACCACATTTGACTTTGGTGGTACCAAGTAGAGACTTTAAGTAGGAAATATAGTGTTAGAGAGATGAAATACAAAATTGGATGAGAACTTTCGCTCATACCATGTACTCCCTACTAGCGGATTCGGAATTGGAGAATAAGAACAAGAGGAACGAAGTAGCTCGCCGTGGTCGAACTCTAATCTGGAAAAACGTTGGGACCCTTTTTTCAAGTCTACCAGATAGAAGATAATAGAGGGCCATATCGTTTCATTGCGTTGGACAAGAGGGCGCCGTCTCTCTTTTATAAAGAGACCCTTGCAAATCTAAAGACCCCTACCATCGCCGTAGGCCTTCTGACTTGGTTGTTGATGCGAAAGGAAAGATGATTTCATATGGTATAAAATAGCTGTCTATGTAATAAATCAAGAGTGTGATAAATATTTTCATTTGTTTTTTGGTATAAATCAGTTTTGATTTTTTTTTTTGGGATGTCAGACTGACTGTGTGTTTCGTTTGGTTGTCAAAAGGAAAATAATTATGCTTCCAAAAAAAATAATAATAATTATTGCATCGATATCCCTCTATTTCACGATTTAGAAATTAATAAGTTGTTTTTACCGTATAAATTATAATTGAAACCAGATAATTTTTTAATCTTCATTTGAAAATCATCCTTACAAATGATTATTTGAATCAATAGTCATTTGAATATATAGAACAAATCAATAATGTAAGTACCAAGTAGCAAATTTATATTAACTGTCAATTTATTAATGTAATTGGATAACTAAACAATCTTCAATTCGAATCATTTTTTTGTAAATAATCTTCAAATGATGATTAAAAAATTGAACATTTTTATTTAAGATATAAGTAGTGTGATATGTACGTTCCCCACATGCAGGGATACAAGTACTATCCTTCTTTTATTAGTTGAGTGCTCCGATGCCAACTTATCTGTCATATTTTCATGTACTTCTTAATAAAATTTAGTGACATAATTCTACAAAAAAATATCGATGAAGTTTATTGAAAAAATAATGTTAGGGAGACCACATCTTTAAACTACATTTGTAAATCATTTCATATGGCAAGTAATACACACAACTTACATCCAAGAAAATAGATTTATTTATTGACATGATATATACACATCATTTACCTCATGGTAACTAACATGGTACAAAAATGTAGTCTCTCTAACAATTTTTTTATGAGATGATTTCACAATAATGATATTGATCATGGGATATCATTGAGAGGGATTAGCTTCTCTCCTAATGTCATTTCCTAACTTGTTTAAAATGTCACACAACAAATATCACAATAGTTAATGATAATTTCGAAAATAGAAATCATGTACAAAATTTTTAAAAATTAATATCTACTAAAATAACTATTTCTTTAAAAGAAAAAAAAAATCGCTTTTGAATTGTAGGTGTTAGTAAAAATTTAAGGAAATTTAGCAAAATGAAAGGATGTCATATTTTTACTTACTTGGGGTTATATAAAAATTGACAACTATCAACCCTTTTATGTTTTAATAAAAATAATTCATTAATTATCATATATAAAATATTTAAGTCATCCCAAATGAAGCACTACCGCATTGCCCCATTCGCTCGCTAATGTATCTGTCTCAAAGGTATCGTTTGGTATGCAGACAGAATGGAACGGAACGGAACGAGACAGGACAAGACGGGACGGAACGGAGAGGGAGCAAAGATGCCCTCGGATGGGAACAAGGAGGAAGAAGAAGGAGACGGAGAGGTTATAATTTTGTGTTCCACGGATGTGGAACGAGTCGTTCTAGGGGTGTGAGGCGGAACGAAAATTCACCAAAAATTCGTCTCATGCAATAGTGCGCTCCACCCGTTTTAGGCACACCAAACGTGTAAACGTCTCATCCCACTCCGTTCCGTTCCGTCCCACGTACCAAACGGTACCAAAGAGCATGCACTGTTGCAAGTGCTCATGCAACGTAGCTAGCATATATAGCAAGAGTATAAAGAGGCATGATCCATCCCAGAGTATAAAAAGACATGATCCATCCTAGAGTTTTTCCACCAAGCTAAAATCGATTTCTTCAAAATTAACAATGCTATACCACATGGCTTGGTTCAATGGAAGTACACTGCTGCTCGTCATGCTACTTTTCTAGTTTACAGTGACGGCGTGTGAGGGTGTGAGGACAAGACGTGTTAACATCACAAACACTTTGGAGGGAGGAGAGACCCTCACTCTTTACATTCCATTTTAAACCTGACTTTTTGGGAAATACGGAATTCTTCTGCAGTTTTCGGCGGCCAGGTCTAGATGGAATTCGCTGGGCCGATATTTATAATTATTACAGAGATGATTATTGGTGTAGCCAGTGTCAATGGGTTGTATGCAAAGGTGGCCCGTGCATGTACAACTTTCAGACCCAACTACTTGACAAATGTTTTACTTTCTAATAAAGGAAAACTAATGAAAAGGGTTTGAAAACTTTGAGTTTTAATGATAAGGACAAAATAAAGGGTAAAGTGAATAGTACCAGGTTTGACTTTTTAGTGTAAAAATGTGATTTTTCGTTAAAGTGAACAGTACCATGAGCTTTTCGTTAAACTCCCTTCTAATAATCGCCACTTATCTTTGATTTGGTTTGTTGTGAAGTGTAATGCAATCTACATGCGGTACCAGATCCGAAATAAATAAATAAAAGTATGGTTGTAATTGTGCTTTTATATTTTTGCTTCCACGTTTTGGTTTTGAATTTCCGAATTTGTGCTCTCTAGATGATTAGTGGTTGTGTGATTCATGAGTTTGGCTTTGAGTCTTTGATAAGTAGTCCAACAAGAAAATGTTTACAACGTCCATAATCTGTGGGAATAGATGTTTTAGCAGGAATGTATGTAACAATGTACGATTGGGATTTTTTATTTTTTGAGAGAGAATGGAGTTAGGAAGATTTGGAAAGAGACTTTCAGAAAATAAATGGAGTATTTGGAATTAATGGAAGACTTTGAGCAAAGCCGAGCATAGTGACATTGTAGAATTTATACAGTCGATCTCACTTAGTAAGATAACGCTTGGTTGTTATTGTGGTAGAGAATTGAGCTAGGGTTTTGGGGAGAGAGAAGATGTGGAGCAATATAAAAGGTGGGGTGATGATCGTAGGCCCTGAAACAAATATTTATCAGGAAAACAGTTGAATGATCCACTTTAATACTAGATATATTTTTTAAAGGGCTTATTAGCTAAAATTGTCCATAATATTGTCATAACTCTTCACTTTGATCTCTAAAATTTAAAAACCAAAGAAGTGGTTCTTGAGATTTATGAGTTCAGTTCAGTTCGGTATTTATGGGTTTGGTTTAGTTTTGGGATTCAGTAACAAGTATGAACAAATTGTAAGAGTATGAGTATGATTCTTACAAGTTTTGGGATAATCGATATTACAAAAAGTCTAATTCATGTTGACAAGAGTTAATCCAATTTATGGTTTGTTGAGGACTCTTGTGTATGCTCATATTGGTATAAGGAATGTAGTCTTGTATTCCTTCTAGGATTGTAATAGGGCAATCGACGTGCTTAGTATAAATACATAAGCCACTACTCTAAAAAATAACGCTCTTGTTTTGCACCAATAACCTATTATTGGGAGAGCATTGAGATTGTAGAGAGGAGAAGGGTTGTGATTTAATCACTTGATTCGATTTGGTTCATGGGAAGAGACTAATCTTGTTTTTTTGATGTCTCTGAGTTCATCTTACATGTGGTATTAGAGCCTAAATAAATCTTGTGGTTAAATTCAATTGGAAAACACCTTTAACTTGCAGCTACTCAGTTAAGTTTAAAAATTAATCGACCGTTGGTAACTAAAAAGATAAGCTAGGGTTTTCTTAAAAGTGTCAAATTTTGACCGTTGCTGTTCTGAAAAGAAAGGGGATTTTTCCCACAATGCTCGGTTCACATTCGAACTCCGCCTATGTAAGTTTATCTTACATGGCCGGTCCCAAGCCCGGATAAAGGAGGAGGGGGAGGGCGTCAGGTAGTCGACAGCCGGCACTCCATGATCACGTCGAATCCTTATGAAAATGAATCCAGAACAAAATCGCGCTAAAGCTAGGGCGTCACCCGTAAGTGGCGCGCTGTGTGGCCCGAGCACAGTGATAAGTGAGCAAGGGTCGCTGTATCTCCATCGGCACCCGGATGCAGTGTTAAATGAGCAAAGGGGCCATAGAAACTTCTTTTCGAACGACTCCACTCAAAGTTGTTTGGGAGCATATGCTCCTATCAACTTTACACGGGACACACAAAAGAAGTACTTTGATCCTATTAGACGGGGGAGGGTGAAAAAGCTAGGACAGAAGGGTAGAGTTCAAGAGAGCAAAATGCGTTTAGGAACGTGGAATATAGGAACCTTAACGGGAAAATCTATGGAAGTAGTGGAAGTTATAGTGAGGAGAAGGATAAATATTATGTGCCTACAAGAAACTAAGTGGGTTGGTAGTAAGGCAAAGGATCTAGAAAACTCAGGGTTTAAACTTTGGTATTCGGGCACAAATAGAACGAGAAACGGTGTTGGCATCATCGTGGACAAGACCTTGACACAAGATGTTGTAGATGTAAAGAGGGTAGGAGATAGAATCATGGCAATCAAGATTGTAATAGGACAAGAACTTATCAATGTGATTAGTGCGTATGCACCTCAAGTAGGGTTGGATACGAGTTCGAAGGAGAAATTTTGGGAAGACCTTGGAGACTTGGTGCAAGGAATTGCTCAGACGAAGAAGTTATTTATAGGAGGAGATTTAAATGGACACGTGGGCAGGGAGACAGGCAACTATGGAGGTTTTCATGGTGGCCATGGTTTTGGGGAAAGAAACGAGGATGGGGAAGCTATCTTGGATTTTGCAATGGCATATGATCTCTTCTTAGCCAACACCTTCTTTAAGAAGAGAGAAGAACATGTGATCACCTACAAGAGTGGATCATCAAAAACACAAATAGATTTTCTTCTAATGAGGAAAGGGGATCGTATAACTTGTAAGGATTGCAAAGTTATACCAGGAGAGAGCGTGGCCAATCAACATCGCTTGTTGGTGATGGATGTACATATCAAAAGAGTGAGACAAAAGAACAAGACTTGGAAGTGCCCAAGGACTAGATGGTGGAATCTAAAAAAAGAAAAACAAGTCATTTTCAAAGAGAAAGTAATCACCCAGTGTGTGTGGGATAGAGAGGGGGAAGCTAGCCAAATGTGGGATTCCATGGCTAGTTGTATCCGAAAAGTAGCAAAAGAAGTATTAGGAGAGTCCAAGGGCTTTGCCCCACACCAAAAGGAATCTTGGTGGTGGAATGAGGAGGTACAAACAAAGGTGAAGGCTAAGAAGGAATGTTGTAAAGTCTTATACAAGGATAGGACTAATGAAAATGGTGAAAGGTATAGAAAAGCGAAGCAAGAGGCGAAGAAAGCTGTGAGAGAAGCTAAGTTAGCGGCTTACGACGATATGTATAAACGACTAGATACCAAAGAAGGAGAGTTGGATATCTATAAACTAGCTAGAGCAAGGGAAAAGAAGACAAAGGACCTAAACCAAGTGAGGTGCATCAAGGATGAGGATGGAAAGGTTCTTGCTACAGAGAACGCGGTTAAAGACAGATGGAGAGGTTATTTTCATAATCTTTTCAATGAAGGACATGAAAGGAGTGCTTCTTTAGGGGAGTTGAGTAACTCAGAAGAGTGCAGAAACTACTCTTTTTATCGTCGAATCCAGAAGGAAGAAGTGGTTGTAGCTTTGAAGAAGTGGTTGTTGATAGGAGCATATTTATGCGCCTTAGTTAGCTAGTTCTTATGCATTTTCGTTATGTTTTCTTCGTTAAAGTAGTCTTTTAAGCTACTTTCATGTGTTTTCAGGTTTAAAGGACATATTACATGAAATGATGCAATTTGGAGCTTTTGGAGCAAAAAGTGAGCTTGGATTGAAAAGGACATGCTTGGAACACAAGGTTGGGATGAAGTTGAAGATTTGAGGTTTCCTACTTGAAGTAGGAAAGCTAAGCCTAAAAGTTTCCATTTTGGGTTGATCTTTCCTAAACCGGAATGGCCTTGCGTTTGAGCATCATTAGAAGGTTCCGAAGCGTTGGAAGACACAAAGAAAGGTGTTAGAATATTTTCTCATCCTTGCCGTGGGTTAGGGCTTATTTTCTCTTGGTTTTGGGCTTTCTAGAAGCCCTATCCACACTCCCACTAACCAGCCGCACCTTTCCCTTCTAGAACACCTATTTCCTTGCCTTGCAAGGCTTTCTAGAAGCCCTAACCCTAGCCCACTTAAGCAGCCGCACCCTAGGTTTTTTCCCATGCAAAAATCTGATTGTTTAACCTAATTCCTTGTGGATTTTCAACCCTAGCCGCACCTAAACCCTAGCCCATTGTCTAACCTGATTTCTTTAGGGTTTTAGGTGCCTATATATATGTGTTTTTACATCCTTTGGCAGATATCACTCTCTCCACAATTCAGAAAATAAAAGACCAGCCATTCCCACTCCTTGCCGCAGCCACCATGACCCTAATACCTTCAATCCGCCACTTCTCCATCCATTCCAGCAACCTTCCATCTCTGCCGCACCACTCCTCTACTCCAGCCACCATTCTACACCTCCATACACCACCCACACCCCTTGCCGCACCACCATACTATCCTAACTCCCTTCCAAAATCAAAATCACATCCAAAAATCCCCTAAACCTTCTCTGCCGCAGCAAGGAGAAGAAGAAAGAGGAGCTTGACGTGCAGAAATTCAAAGTAGAATTGTTGGGCGTTTTAGGTGTAATCTTTCTTATGTCTTCGATGTTTCAATTCAATAAACTTTGTGTTGTGAGTATGAGGAACTAAACCCCCTTAGTTGGGGGGTAATTTGAAACCATGTACATGCTTGCAATATGATTTGATTACATTCAGTTGTTATTTCATAAGTTGTGAATTCAATTCGTTCATGCATGAATATGATGCTAGATTATGAGGGAGTTTCACCTAATAGTTACGATCTTATAATCACAAGTAGTGAAGGTCGCTTGAAAACGATCGCGTTGAATGAATTCTTGGCATAAGTTTCATGCAATTCATAGTAACGAATGCTTTGTCAATGCTTATGTTTTTCATAGAACTTAATGATTCTTGCTTGTATCTCTATTATGCAATTCATGTAGGGAACTTGTAGGGAATGTTTTGGGTTGTCGTATGCAATCATCCAACTCAATAACTTGCGGAAAAACTGAGGGTTAATTAGTGCAATTCACGGTTAATTTGGGGCGTTGAGTTAGAAAGTGTTTTGATTTGTGTTTCTAAGTGTTTTGATTCAAGTTTTCACCCAATTTCGTCCAAGTTCTTGTTAGGTTCTCAAAACTGCCCAGAAAGTGGTTTTTAGGCAGTTTTGAGTCATTAGGTTGCTGTTTTGAGTTTTAGGTTTGTTTAAGTGTTTTAACCTTTAGTTTTGCATTCTTTGAGTCTAGTTTAGTGTTTTAAACTTTGTTTTTGAGTTTTTAAGTCAGTTTCCAAGTGTTTAGCAATCCCTCCTAATCCCCGGTCTAGAACGATCCCTACTTACATCTCTACTACAATTTGACAAAAGAGGGTTTAATTTGTGTGCTTATCTATTTCGCATCAAATTTTTGGCGCCGTTGCCGGGGATTAGCAATTTTGCTAATCCCTTGGAGTATTTTTGTTTCTTTTATTTCACTTTGTTTCTGACTTTGTTTAAGTTTCTGACCTAATTTTGTTTCTTGTTTCTTAGGTACTAGTGTATGACTAGAAGCTCTCAAACGATTCGTGCGAACATCTTGGATTTTGACGACGACTTTGAGAGGAATTTGAGAAGAGCTAGAAACCAGCAAGAACACCATCCACCCAACTCCGAATCTGACCTTGAAGAAAACGTACAAGAAGAGGAGGAGGAAGCCACGGCAAGGATATTTGAAGAAGTCCAAGGCATGGCGGTGGACAACCGTACACTCAAGGAGCTTTCCGCCTCAGGTTTGGATAATGTCGCACCCTTGTGCATTCAATACCCCACGGCTGCCCAAGGTAAGACGGACGAGTTTGAATTAAAGTCAAGTTTGCTTCATCATATTCGTAAATACCATGGCTTGTCTATGGAAGATCCTAACAAACATTTGAAAGAATTTGAAGTAGTTTGCTCTAGTATGACTCCCGTCAATGTTGACGGAAATATCTTGAAGATGAAGGCTTTTCCATTCTCTTTGATGGATAAAGCCAAGGATTGGTTATACGAGTTAGCTCCCGGCACTGTCACTTCTTGGGAGAGTATGAAAAGAGCATACTTGGAGAAGTTCTTTCCAACTTCTCGCATCATCCTCCTACGCAAAAAGATAAGTGGAATTCAGCAAGAAGAAGGTGAGTCTTTTCCTACATATTATGAACGATTTAAATCACTTGTTGCTTCTTGTCCACAGCATCATATGAAGGAGGAGTTGCTTTTGCAATACTTCTACGAGGGTCTCCTACCTCTAGAACGTCAAATGCTTGATGTTTCGGCGGGAGGAGCATTGGTGGACAAAACACCCATGGCTGCCAAGATCTTGATCTCTAATCGAGCGTTGAACGCTCAACAATACGAGGGAGTAGGCCAAAGGGGACCCCCACGGCACCAAGTACATAAGGTAAGTTCAACTTCCGATTTTCATTCATAATTGGCTAATCTTACTTCTATTGTTTCACAGATGGCCGAGGGAATGAAGATGCAAGGACCTGTGGTGTGTGGCGTATGTTCTATCCAAGGACATGTCTCCGAAAAGTGTCCTCAACTCATCGAGAATGGCGGATGGGAGAGTGCAAATGCCATTGGGTTTCAAAGCCAAAATCAGTCAAGACATGATCCATACTCCAACACGTATAATCCGGGGTGGCGAGACCACCCAAATTTCAAGTGGAGGGATCCCCAACAACCTCAAAATCAATGAGGCTTTAGGCAACAACCCCCGGGGTTCTTTCCCAAAACCTACGGCCCACCCCAAAATCAAGCTCAATCCGGCCCAGGTGCCTCAGGTACGTCTCTTGACAATGATGCACTTCTTAAGATACTAACTAAGTTGTCTAATGGGCAGGAAGATCAAGCTAAAGCTATGCAAAACCAAGACAAAAGGGTGGATCAACTTAAGAAACAAATTGGGCAGATTGCCGAGTTTGTAGGTAAGTTTCGAGATCCCGGACAACTCCCTAGTTCCACCATTCCAAATCCAAAAGGAGGGTTTGAATCAGCCAAAGCAATCACCCTAAGAAGTGGTAAGGAAGTTGGGACAGGTCCTACATCAAAAACAGGTCATAATGAGGATGAAATTTTGCAAATGGAAGAGGAGGAATCAAGGTTGCCCACGGCAAAGGTGGTTCCACCTTTGCCGCAAGCTCATAGTGTCCCAAATCTGCCCAATTCGTCCCACAAAGGTAAGAATGTGTCAAATTCGGTTCATACTAATGTTTTCCCTTCAAATGTGCCTTTTCCTAGTAGGTTCCTGCAAACGAAGAAAGAAGAGGCAGAAAAGGATATCCTTGAAACCTTTAGGAAAGTTCAAGTTAACATACCTTTGTTAGATGCAATCAAGCAAGTTCCGAGGTATGCTAAGTTCTTGAAGGAGTTGTGTACCACTAGGAAGAGGATGTCGACTAAGGAAGTGGTAAAGGTAGGTGAGAATGTGTCCGCCATCTTGCAATGCAAACTACCTCCCAAATGCAAAGATCCAGGTAGCTTTACCATTTCTTGTGTCATTGGGAACACTAGATTTGAATCTGCCATGCTTGATTTAAGTGCTTCTATAAATGTTATGCCATATTCCATTTATGCATCTATGAACTTAGGAGCATTGAAAAATGATGGGGTAATAATACAATTGGCCGATAGATCTAACGCCTATCCAAAGGGAGTTTTGGAAGATGTTCTTGTGCAGGTTAATCATTTAGTCTTCCCGGCGGATTTCTATGTCCTCGAAATGGATGAATCAGACCATGCTCCTTCGTTGCCCATTCTACTTGGAAGGCCATTCATGAAGACGGCCCGGACAAAGATTGACGTGTATAGTGGAACGTTGTCCATGGAATTCGATGGGGAAGTTGTTAATTTTAATCTTTCTGATTCCATTAAATACCCTAGTGAGGACCATTCATGTTTCTCTATTGATATAATTGACTCTTTGGTGCAGGGATATCTCGACGATTTGAATGACGATGCGCTTGAAAAAGTCATTACACGAGGCATGGAACTCACAACCAAGGGGGCAGATTCTAGTGTAACCCACGGCATACATGGACTAGGCCATGCTGTGCCCCCTAATGAGGAAATAATTGAAGTTGTGGCTGCCTTTGAGTCCTCACCTAAGCTTGATGGTAAGTATACTAACCGTGAGTCCATTCCCATTTCGACTAACAAATTGCTTCCATCCATAATTCAGGCACCTATCCTTGAACTCAAGCCTTTGCCAAGCCATTTGAAGTACATTTTCTTGGGAGAAAATGAAACACTACCGGCCATCATTTCCTCCTCCCTCACGGCACAAGAAGAGGAGAAACTAGTGCGCGTCTTGAAGGAATTCAAATCTGCCTTAGGTTGGACATTGGCCGACATCAAAGGTATAAGCCCTACGACTTGTATGCATCACATATTTCTTGAGGAGGGGGCCAAACCAACTCGAGAGGCTCAACGTCGTCTCAACCCTCCTATGATGGAAGTTGTGAAAAAGGAGATCATAAAGCTTCTAGATTGTGGGGTTATCTATCCAATCTCGGATAGTAGGTGGGTTGCGCCAGTTCAATGCGTACCAAAGAAATCCGGAGTGACGGTGGTAGCTAATGCCGAGAATGAGCTTGTCCCTCAATGTATTCAAACCGGTTGGAGGGTGTGCATTGACTATAGGAAGCTAAACACCACCACGAGGAAGGACCACTTCCCATTGCCGTTCATTGACCAAATGCTTGAGAGGTTAGCGGGTTATGCTTTCTATTGTTTTCTTGATGGTTATTCTGGTTATAATCAAATTGTCATTGCACCCGAGGACCAAGAAAAAACCACTTTTACATGCCCGTTTGGTACATTTGCATATCGTCGCATGCCTTTTGGTTTATGTAATGCACCTGCTACATTTCAAAGATGCATGATGAGCATATTTTTTGATTACGTAGAAAAGATAATTGAAGTGTTTATGGATGATTTTAGCGTATTTGGTGATTCGTTTGATAGTTGCTTGCATAATCTAAGTTTGATCCTAAAACGTTGTGTTGAAACTAACCTTGTTCTTAATTGGGAAAAGTGTCATTTTATGGTTAAACAAGGCATCGTTTTAGGTCATATAATCTCTGAAAAGGGTATTGAGGTTGATAAGTCGAAAATAGATCTTGTACGTCACTTACCCTCTCCGACTTCGGTTAGAGAGGTTCGTTCGTTTCTTGGCCATGCAGGATTTTATCGTAGGTTTATCAAAGATTTCTTGAAGATAGAACAACCTCTTTGCCGGCTTCTACAAAAAGAAGTGGCGTTTGAATTCACCAAGGAGTGCACGGAATCATTCAACCAACTCAAGGAGTTGTTGACCACGGCACCCATCATTGTTCCACCGGATTGGAGTCTACCTTTCGAGCTCATGTGTGATGCGTCCGACTATGCTTTAGGAGCTGTTTTAGGACAAAGAAAGGACAAGAGGCCGCATGTCATTTACTACGCCTCCCGGACGTTGAACGATGCACAATTGAACTACTCCACTACGGAAAAAGAACTCCTTGCCGTTGTCTTTGCTTTAGATAAATTTCGATCATATCTAATTGGAACTAAAGTAATTGTTTTCACTGATCATGCAGCTCTGAAGTACTTGCTCACCAAAAAGAAGGCCAAGCCACGGCTAATTCGATGGATATTGCTACTTCAAGAGTTCGACATAGAGATTCGGGACAAGAAGGGAAGTGAAAACGTGGTGGCTGACCACGTAAGCCGAATGGTGCATAATGAGGAGTCTTTGCCGATTTTGGAGACATTCCCCGATGAACAATTGCTGTCCATTAAGGTTAGTGCACCTTGGTATGCCGATATTGTTAATTTTTTGGTGTCAAAACGTATTCCAAGTGAGTTCACTAGGCACCAACATGATAAACTTAGGCATGATGCACGGTTTTATGTGTGGGATGATCCGTACTTATGGAAATTTTGCCCCGATCAGATTATACGTTGTTGTGTGCACGATTCTGAATGTCATTCAATTTTGAGTTTTTGTCACACATATGCATGTGGAGGGCACTTTGGCACACAACGCATAGCCCTTAAGGTGTTACAATGTGGATTCTATTGGCCTAGTATTTTTAAAGATGCTAAAACTTTTTGCTTAACATGTGATAAATGCCAACGAATGGGTGGTATTAGTGCAAAGGACCAAATGCCGCAGGTTTCTATCCTAAATGTTGAAATTTTTGATGTTTGGGGTATTGATTTTATGGGTCCTTTTCCTTCTTCGTATGGTTTTACATATATTTTGCTTGCGGTTGATTATGTGTTGAAGTGGGTGGAAGCAAAGGCCACCCGGACTAATGATTCTAAAGTGGTTGCAGATTTTATTAGAACTAACATTTTTGCAAGATTCGGAATGCCACGAGTGATCATCAGTGACGGAGGGTCACACTTTTGCAATCGGACCATTGAAGCGTTATTAAGGAAATACAGTGTCACCCATAAGGTTTCTACACCTTACCATCCTCAAACTAATGGGCAAGCCGAGGTTTCCAACCGTGAGATCAAGCAAATCCTAGAGAAGACCGTTGGGCCAACAAGAAAGGATTGGAGCTTACGGTTAGATGATGCACTTTGGGCGTATCGTACGGCGTACAAAACCCCCATTGGGATGTCCCCCTTCCGACTTGTCTATGGCAAGGCGTGCCATCTTCCTGTTGAATTGGAGCACAAAGCACTTTGGGCCATCAAGAAGTTTAACATGAACCTTGAGGAAGCAGGAAGTCAAAGGAGATTGCAATTGAATGAGCTTGATGAGATACGGCACGAGGCGTACGATAATGCAAGCATTTTCAAGCAAAAGACCAAAGCTTTCCATGACAACATGATCCGTGGGAAATCATTCTCAATTGGGCAAAAAGTGCTATTGTTCAATTCCCGTTTACGTTTGTTTCCCGGTAAGTTACGTTCTAAGTGGGTTGGACTGTTTGTTATTACTAACGTATCTTCTTATGGTGCCATCCAGATTCAAAGTCTCAAAACAGGTCATGAATTCCAAGTGAACGGACACCGTTTGAAGCCATATTATGAGAACTTTGTTGAACAAACCGTGGATGATATTTCTTTGGGTGCCGTGGGCACAAATGGAGAATGAATGGGCTTTTCGTCCGGCTGTACGACGTTAAAGAAAGCGCTACTTGGGAGGCAACCCATGCAATTCAACAAAGGAAGACCAAGGACTTACTCCAATTCCAGATTTGCGTTCCTAAACTCTTCACTTTGTTGTTTATTTCGAATCTGCCTATTTAGTTGTTTTAGTTGCTGTTTGTGTGTTTCTTTTTGTTTAGTGTGATTTTATGCTTGAAACATTGAGGACAATGTTTGATTTAAGTGTGGGGGGTAACTAAGTGTGATAGATGCAAATTCGTGGGATTTTATCACCCTTAACTTGGAGACTTGTTCCTTTCTGTTTTTAAGTGTTTTTGAGCAGTTTTGGTGTGTTTTAGTGTGTTTTGATGCAAAAATCCGAAAATCACATAAAAATTTGAAATTTTTTTTTTAAAAAACCCAAAAAGAGTTGTTTTTTTGTGTTTGTTTGTGTCTTAGGGTACCTTCCAACACAATGATGAGGATTCGATTTGTAATTACATGGCTGTTAAAGAGAGTGATTAACATGGATGAAAGTTTGATTTACTCTTTGTTTATGCTTAGTTGTGGTTATAACTTATGAATTCACATGCAATCATAAAGAAAAAAATCAGTTTTTGTAACATGTTTGAAGGAAGGAACTCAAACTAACGCTACAACCTTGTGAGACTTGAGCCTAAACGTTTATTTGGAGAGTTAAAATCTGTGCATTCTTTGTTTTCTAAAGTCGTTGCATGATCTCATTATTCTTTGCTTGGTTGCTACTTAGAAGGTGTTTCATCATTTAGTTCCAAATGCTAGAACTCATGCCCATTTCATTCAAAGCATGTTATTGATTTGCATAACACACATTCAAGATGAAGTTGTGTAGTGACCACCACCTTAGCCAAAAAGCCGTGTGCCCTATGTCATTATGTTTTGTAGGTTTTTAACCCCGTTGAGCCTTTTTAGCCTTCATTATTTGTTAACCCATGTTTTCCTCACCTAGCCTAGTTTAGGACCATCCATACCCTTGTTCTTAAAGCATAGTAAAGCATGATTCAAATTGAATTCCTTTTGATTTATGTTGGCAGAAAACAAGTGTGGGGGAAGTATTTCTTTTGTGATTTTGTGTGCCATAGGCACGTGTGGAAAGAAAAGAAAAGAAAAAAAAATCGTGGAAAAAGAAAAAAAAATGATGAAGAAAAAAGTATGAAAAGTTTGAAAAAAAAAAAAAAGTTGAAAAGTTGAGAAAAAGAGTTCCAAAGTATTGTTTGTTGAAGTAAGGGTCCAAAACAATGAATTCGGCCCTAAGGAGTTGTTTAAGTCTTCCCCTTGTGTTTTAAAGATAATTTCTGCAATCTAAGTGAATTCTAAGTCTCAATTTCATTGCTTTGCTTATTCTTGCTTGAAGAACGTTTGTTTTCCCTATCCTTTCCTTGTTAACCAACACCCCAAGCCCCATTACAACCCTTAACTTCTATCTTGAGTGTTATGTGTTTCAATTTGTGGAGTTTGAATTTGGTATGAGCATATGGTGTCACTGGTTCTCACATCTAAGTAGTAGCATTCCATTCATGAGATCATATCTAAACATGCTTATTAACTCTAGAAATTGCGTTCTTTGTGATACATATATGTGAGCATTCGTTTTCATATCTACATCAATCTTCTCACATATGACTAGTGTAGGGTGTGTAGTTACAAAATCTGAGTGAAAATAGAGTGTATATCTTGTAAGGAATTGAGGGAATTCTCTAAGGCATGTTACTACATTCAAAGCATTGTTTTAATTGATTACTTGTGAATTAGTGAGTAGTGGCTTTAATTAAGTATGTGCTTGTGTAAAGATGACTCAAATCTGTGGGGATAACAATCTTTAACATGACATGTGCATTGGAAATCCCTGAGGCAAACGTTGGAAGGTTTAGGTTTTGTTTTGGTTAGTTTGTTTCGTTTTGTTTTCTTTCTTTTGTTTGTTTTGCTCGAGGACTAGCAAAAGCTAAGTGTGGGGGAATTTGATAGGAGCATATTTATGCGCCTTAGTTAGCTAGTTCTTATGCATTTTCGTTATGTTTTCTTCGTTAAAATAGTCTTTTAAGCTACTTTCATGTGTTTTCAGGTTTAAAGGACATATTACATGAAATGATGCAATTTGGAGCTTTTGGAGCAAAAAGTGAGCTTGGATTGAAAAGGACATGCTTGGAACACAAGGTTGGGATGAAATTGAAGAGTTGAAGATTTGAGGTTTCCTACTTGAAGTAGGAAAGCTAAGCCTAAAAGTTTCCATTTTGGGTTGATCTTTCCTAAACCGGAATGGCCTTGCGTTTGAGCATCATTAGAAGGTTCCGAAGCGTTGGAAGACACAAAGAAAGGTGTTAGAATATTTTCTCATCCTTGCCGTGGGTTAGGGCTTATTTTCTCTTGGTTTTGGGCTTTCTAGAAGCCCTATCCACACTCCCACTAACCAGCCGCACCTTTCCCTTCTAGAACACTTATTTCCTTGCCTTGCAAGGCTTTCTAGAAGCCCTAACCCTAGCCCACTTAAGCAGCCGCACCCTAGGTTTTTTCCCATGCAAAAATCTGATTGTTTAACCTAATTCCTTGTGGATTTTCAACCCTAGCCGCACCTAAACCCTAGCCCATTGTCTAACCTGATTTCTTTAGGGTTTTAGGTGCCTATATATATGTGTTTTTACATCCTTTGGCAGATATCACTCTCTCCACAATTCAGAAAATAAAAGACCAGCCATTCCCACTCCTTGCCGCAGCCACCATAACCCTAATACCTTCAATCCGCCACTTCTCCATCCATTTCAGCAACCTTCCATCTCTGCCGCACCACTCCTCTACTCCAGCCACCATTCTACACCTCCATACACCACCCACACCCCTTGCCGCACCACCATACTATCCTAACTCCCTTCCAAAATCAAAATCACATCCAAAAATCCCCTAAACCCTCTCTGCCGCAGCAAGGAGAAGAAGAAAGAGGAGCTTGACGTGCAGAAATTCAAAGTGGAATTGTTGGGCGTTTTAGGTGTAATCTTTCTTATGTCTTCGATGTTTCAATTCAATAAACTTTGTGTTGTGAGTATGAGGAACTAAACCCCCTTAGTTGGGGGGTAATTTGAAACCATGTACATGCTTGCAATATGATTTGATTACATTCAGTTGTTATTTCATAAGTTGTGAATTCAATTCGTTCATCTATTTGATTGATAACTTATTTGTGTATGTTGATTGAGAGTGCACGCTTATTTTTCATGCATGAATATGATGCTAGATTATGAGGGAGTTTCACCTAATAGTTACGATCTTATAATCACAAGTAGTGAAGGTCGCTTGAAAACGATCGCGTTGAATGAATTCTTGGCATAAGTTTCATGCAATTCATAGTAACGAATGTTTTGTCAATGCTTATGTTTTTCATAGAACTTAATGATTCTTGCTTGTATCTCTATTATGCAATTCATGTAGGGAACTTGTAGGGAATGTTTTGGGTTGTCGTATGCAATCATCCAACTCAATAACTTGTGGAAAAACTGAGGGTTAATTAGTGCAATTCACGGTTAATTTGGGACGTTGAGTATTTATAATTTATTGGAAGAAAGTAGTTAATTAGTGCAATTCACGGTTAATTTGGAAAGTAGTCTGTTATCTTTGGGAGTGAGAAAGTTCCTGGCCACCACCGCAGCGGTCATTTCATTCTTCATCACAGAATCCCAAACGGTAAGAGGATCAGTAGGGGAGACGAAGGATGGGCGCCATATGTTGTCTGGAGAAGGTGGGGCTGCCTCTTCAACAAGGTTCAAGTCAAAACGACGGTCGGAGGGGCCAGACATTTTCAAAGGTGTTGAAGAGAGAAGAGGTCGAACAAATCAAGATCTTAGAAGTGCAAGAATGGAGCTTCTACTGGTGGAGATTCAAGTGTGCTTTGGAACTTAATGTCAGCCCCTATAAAAATCTGCACTCGACGGAGCTTCAGAAATCGAAGAGGCGCCTGCTCAGAAATCGAAGAGGCGTTTGCTTTCTCAAAAGCTGGGCTGCTCAGAGACCACGAAGGTCAATCTCAGAAATCGAAGAGGCGTCTGCTTTCTCAAAAGCTGGGCTGCTCAAAGACCACAAAGGTCGATCTCAGAAATCGAAGAGGCGCTTGCTTTCTCAAAAGCTGGGCTGCTCAGAGACCACGAGGGCCGATCTCAGAAATCAAATAGGCACCTACTTTTCCAGCTTTGTCAGCACCTGTCACACGCACACTCAGTTTTGCGGAAATTATGGGCATTCTGTCGAAGACTTCTGGTGAAGTAGAAAGCACATGAGTCTTACTGTTCAATCACCCACTTCCCACACGCAACAGTAGCTCATGGGTACCACAGATAACTTTGCCAAAGTTCTCTGCCAAAGTTGAGCACGTGAAGCTTGCAGCTCCCACTACATCGCTCTGACCAAGAAGGGTAAAAGAATAGCAAAGAAACAGCACTAACAAAGTTTAGACACATAAATTTTGAAGGTCTAGCTACCATATTATTACCCACAAGGGTAAAAGAACAGTACCACTACTGGATAATTGGAAAGTCCCTGTGTGTCAACCTCTGTGCTTCGTGGCAAGGTAGACTAGCAAACATGCCCAACCTTTACTCACATTTGAGAAAACACTCCCAACAAGATTACTTGCTCCAAAATCAAAGAGGCACCGTCCTCCGAATCTCGAGAGCTAGACTCCCAACATGACTACTTTCTCAAAAATCGAAGAGAGGGTAAAGGAACAGTACCATTGCTGGATAATTGGAAAGTCTTTGTGTGTCAACCTCTATGCTTCGTGGCAAGGTAGACTAGCAAACATGCCCAACCTTTACTCACATTCGAGAAAACACTCCCAACAAGATTGCTTGCTCCAAAATCGAAGAGGCACCGCCCTCCGAATCTCGAGAGCCAGACTCCCAACATGATTACTTTCTCAAAAATCGAAGAGGCACCGCTCTCCGAATCTCGAGAGCCAGACCCCCAGCATGATTGCTTTCTCAAAAATCGAAGAGGCACCGCCCTCCGAATCTCGAGAGCCAGACCCCCAGCATGATTGCTTTCTCAAAAATTGAAGAGGCATCGTTCTCCGAATCTCGAGAGCCAGATCCCCGATAGGATTGCTTGTTCGAAAACCGAAGAGGCAACACTTTCCCAACTGCAAGAGCTGGATCTCCTTGGATAAAGCTATCTGTAATCTTCACACGCAACATCAGCTTTCCAGATACCACAGACCACTTTTTCAAAGTGCTCTGACAAAGTTAAAACATGTGAAGCTGGCAGCTCCCACTATCGTGCTATGACCAAGCAGGGTAAAGGAATAGCATTACTACTTGTTGTTAAGGAGACTCCTATATATGTCGACCTCCATCCCCAACGGACAGACAGACCTGCAAAAATGCTCAACCCTTCCTCATATTGGAGAGGGCACTATCAACGAAGCCTTTCGAAATATTCAGCTTTCTTTCCCCCCCCCCCCGATAATACCTCTGCAAACAAGCTATACTAGAGCAAGAATATCTCATATCATCAGGGTTAAAAGCAAGAGTATCCCATATCATGCTTTTTCCCTGTCTTTTCCTTTGGCCTTGTTCTTACCTGCAAGACAAAGAGAAAGAGAGCAATCAGTCAGCACTTGGAATCAAGCTTCCAGCCAGGAACTGACTGCCTGGAACTTACTTACCTGGCATTGCTCTCGAGTACTCATCTTCAACATCTTATGCTTCCAGGGAAGATACCGCATCTGCCTGAGGAACAGATAGGGCAAGTGAGAAGGATACAAGGAAGCATGTGGAGACAAGCGTAACAGCACACGTACTGATACATCCATTACTCTGTCAAAGCAAAAGTATCCCATATCAGCAGGGTCGAACGTACTCTAGATTTAATGGACTTGTTTTGACCCTCAAATTCTTCAGTCGGCCTTATACTCTGGAGGAAACCAGAAAACCCTCCAGCTCAGTTCAAGAATAAGCCTGTGGAAAGTTACTTCTTCAAAAGCAAAAGTATCCCATATCATATCTTCTCATTTTTCTTCTCTTTATCCTTCATGCTGCCTGCAAGATAGGGAGAATGTGAACAATCAGCCGAAGCTCTGATTGCTTACCTTGTCTGTCACCTCTTTCAGCAGATCCCCTAGCTCGGCGACTTGGGGGACTCCTACTACATGGTTTGTATCGCGCTTGACCAAGCCTGAAACTACAAGTAAGCTTCAAGTGAAATTGATACATTACCTTGTGCATCTCCACCAGTTAAAGATACCACCCCTGGATGGAGGAAGAGTACTTCCAAAGAAGATGCCACATCTACCTATGAGACAGATAAGGCAAGTCAAGGCGATACCACACTCCGATACTTAGAAGTTTCATGATTACGAGATCATTCTCCCACAATATTTCTTAATGTCATTTGTACTAAATCATTCACCTGTACTCACTAAAGGGGAGCTTGAACCTATGTACTTGTGTAAACCCTTCACAATTAATGAGAACTCCTCTATTCCGTGGACGTAGCCAATCTGGGTGAACCACGTACATTTTATGTTTGCTTTCCTATCTCTATCCATTTATATACTTATCCACACTAATGATCGGAGCAATCTAGCGAAGATCACAAAAAGCGACTGTTTTCACTACCTAGGATCTATCGTGCAAGAGAACGGAGAATTAGAGGGAGATCTCAACCATAGAATACAAGCTGGATGGATGAAGTGTAAGAGTGCATCCGGCGGGTTGTGCGACCGTCGTAGGCCACTGAAGCTCAAGGGAAAATTCTATTGGACGGCAATAAGGCCAGCGATGTTGTATGGCACAGAATGTTGGGCGGTGAAGCATCAACGCGTACACAAAATGGGTGTGGCGGAGATGAGGATGCTTCGTGGGATGTGTGGGCACACGAGAAAGGATAAGATTGGGAATGAGGATATCCGAGGTAAAGTAGGAGTAGCCGAAATTGAAGGAAAGATGAGAGAAAATCGGTTCCGGTAATTTGGACATATGCAAAGAAGGCCTACTGACGCTCCGGTTCGAAGATGTGACTACGGGACAGAGGTTCAGGGCCAAAGGGGTAGAGGAAGACCTAGGAAAACTTTGAAAGAGACTCTAAGAAAAGACTTAGAGTACTTGGATCTAACGGAGGACATGACACAAAACCGAGCGCAATGGCGTTCTAGGATTCATAGCCGACCCCACTTAGTGGGAAAAGGCTTTGTTGTTGTTGTTGTTGTTGCTCGGTTCACATTCGACTTATCGGGTTTTCGTCCAAGTAACAATCTAGGAAACAAAACTCTTTTGGATTCATGTTTCAACATTTAAGTTCCGCTGCGTGTTCTCATAGATTGTGAATTTGAGGTAATTCTTGTCAATCAACAATAATGTTCTCTGATTTATTCCTCAGTAATTCATATTGAAAATTTTGAATTCTTGCATGATTATTCTGAAAGAGATTAACTGTTTTATTTTGTTCATTGTTTTGATCTGTTGGAACTGGAAAACACCATGAGTTGTGAACCTGCATAATACAAGGTGTTCATCACTATAGGGTTGTTTGATCTATATATGCTTTTCAATTACATTGAAAAGTCTGTATATATGACTAAATTGTTTCATTATAGTGATGTACTTAGTGATTGTAGATTGGAATCAAGAACTTATAGTTCTCTCTTGTGATTTCATTTTGACATGTTTGCAGTTCCTCTAAAAAATCTCAACCTTGCAAGTGTTCCCATTCTCATTGGGGGAGGTAACTACAAGAGATGGAGGCATAAAATTGGTCTATTGCTTACTTTTAATGAGTTTGATATAGCATTAGATGCGCCTTGGCCATCACCATTGACAGACAAAAGTACCAAGTCAGAGAAGGCTGAGTTTGAAAGGTGGACTAGGGCTAACAAAATTGCTTTGTCCATTCTTGAGAGTGGGATGACAAATACTATGAGAGGGGGAATCAAGAAGCATGATCTTGCTGTTGATTATCTCCAGGCCATTGAGAACAAGTTTAAAGAATCTGATAAGACTGAGATCAGTCAATATATGTTTATCTTGACAACCTACAAGATTGAAGGTAATGCATCCATTAGAGATCACATCATGAAGATGATGGATGCAGTAGAGAAACTCAATTCCATGGAGGTCAATATTGGTGAGATACAACTGGTTTTTATGATACTGCAAGCTCTTGCAACGAAGTACAACGAATTGAAAGTGTCATACCACACCCAAGATAAGACCTGGACTGTGGATGAGTTAATTGCCCAATGTGTGCAAGAGGAAACTCAGCAAAGGCAAGAAAAATGAAAAGAAACATAAGTTGTGAACCTAGTGCATGCTGGAAATAAAGAGACCACTATTGTTTTTGGTAAGGTATCTAAATTCTCTAATCATGGCAATAAGTGTGCCAAACCTACAAAATACTCAAAACCCTCTAAATCTAACAATCTTAATGTGAAAGATGTGACTAAGATTAGATGTCATCACAGCAAACTTATGGGGCATTATAGAAAGGATTGTGAAACATTCAAGGATTGGCTGAGGAGTCAAGGTAGACCTAATGTCTATGTTTTGTAGAATCGAATTTGATTGAAATTCCTAGTGGTTTGACAAAGGATGTTCAGTTCATATTACAAACACATTGCATGGATTTGTAAAACAAACAAACTTATAAAGACCCTTATAATGTTTTGTGGGGAATGGGACAAAAGTAGGTGTTGAAGCAATTGGGATTGTGAAACTTAAAATGAACTCAGGTTTTGTTCTTCATTTGAAAGATGTTCTTTATGTTCTAGATATGAGAAGAAGTTTAATTTCTGCATAAAAATTGGTAAAACAAGGTTTCGGTTTTCTTTGTGATGATTCATGCATAAAATTTTTCCAGAAAAACAAAATGAATACTTTACTTTGGATTGCTATTTTGCATGATGAATTATGGAAGATAGACTATATGTTAGAAGAAAGACCATCACTTGTTTTGAGTACTACTGCTGAAAGAATGCATGAATCCGAGTCATCATATAGTTTATGGCATAAAAGACTGGGACATATTTCTAAAGAAAGAGTTTTACAATTAGCTAAGGCAAACTTTATTCTTGCACTTGATTTCAAAAATGCATAAGAGTGTGTTGATTGTATGGAAGGAAAGTTAACAAATATCAGAAATTTTGAAGCAAAGAGGAGTCAAAACCTTCTTGAGATTGTGCATACTGATGTTTGTGGTCCTTTTCCTGTTAAAACCATATGTGGGAATAGTGATTTTGTGAATTTTATTGATGATTTCTCTAGATACGGTTCTACTTTTGTCATTAGTGAAAAAATAGCAGTACTTGACTGTTTTCAAATCTTTAAGACTGAAGTTAAGATGCAGCTAAATAGAAAAATCAAAATTGTTAGATTAGATAGAGGGGGAGAGTATTTTGGCAGGTACACAGAAGCTGGACAACAGAAGGGCCCTTTTGCAATCTATCTCCAGTAACAAGGCATAGTGGTGCAGTATACTACACTAGGTACACCACAGCAAAATGGTGTATCAGAAAGAAGAAATATAACTTTAATTGGGATGGTTTTAAGTATGATTTCAAGATCCAAACTACCTAGTTTTCTCTAAGGTGAAGCATTTAAGACTGCTAACTATATTTTGAACAGAGTGCCTACTAAATCTGTGAAAGGAACACGTTTTGAAGTCTAGACAGGTTGAAGGCCTAGTTTTGGGCATTTCCACGTATGGGGATGCAAGTCTGAGGGTTGATTTTATAATCCAAATGGAAGGAAGTTGGACGCCCAGAACCACAACTTGTTACTTCATTGGACATTATTAGGAATCCAAGGGCTATAAATTCTATTGTCCACAAGCTGATTCACGGATTCAAAAGACTCATAATGTTGTGTTCATTGTCACATCCCGGGCCGAAGTCCACCACATCCCGGGCTCGCTTCACCACCGTAACACGATATTGTCCGCTTTAGGCCCCAACCACGCCCTTACGGTTTTGTTTCTGGGAACTCACACGAGAACTTCCTAGTGGGTCACCCATCATAGGAGTGCTCTCGCGCGCTACTGCTTAACCCGAAGCTAGTGGGTTCCCAAAAAGCCTCATGGTAGGTAGGGATGGGAATATACATTTAAGGATCACTCCCTTGAGTGATGTGGCCCGGGGTCCACTACGTCCCGGGCTCGCTCCACCACCGTAACACGATATTGTCCGCTTTAGGCCCCGACCACGCCCTAACGTATTTGTTTCTGGGAACTCACACGAGAACTTCCTAGTGAGTCACCCATCATGGGAATGCTCTCGCGCGCTACTCGCTTAACCCGAAGCCAGTGAGTTCCCAAAAAGCCTCATGGTAGGTAGGGATGGGAATATACATTTAAGGATCACTCATTTGGGTGATGTAGCCCGAGGTCCACTACGTCCCGGGCTCGCTCCATCACCGTAACATGATATTATCCGCTTTGGGCCCCGACCACGCCCTCACGATGTTGTTTCTGGGAACTCACACGAGAACTTCCCAATGGGTCACCCATCATGGGAGTGCTATCGCACGTTACTCGCTTAACTTCGGAGTTCCGATGGAACCCGAAGCCAGTAAGCTCCCAAAAGGCCTTGTGCTAGGTAGGGATGAGAATATACATTTAAGGATCACTCCTATGGGCGATGTGGGATGTTACAATCCACCCCCCTAGGGGCCCGACGTCCTAGTTGGCACACCACGGCCAAGGTTAGGCTCTGATACCAAATTGTCACATCCCGACCCCGCCCCCCACCACATCCCAGGCTCGACTCCACTGTGGCATGATATTGTCCTCTTTGGGCCCAGACCATGCTCTCATGGTTTTGTTTCTGGGAACTCACACGAGAATTTCCTAGTGGGTCACCCATCCTGGGATTGCCCTCGCACTAACTAACTTAACTTCGAAGTTCCTACGGAACCCGAAGCCAGTGAGCTCCCAAAAGGCCTCGTGCTAAGTAGAGATGGGAATATACATATAAGGCTTAGATGATCCACTCTCATGGGCGATGTGGGATGTTACATTCATTGAAGATCAAGATGTTGCAGATTTGGTAGCTGAAGACTTTGTGTTTGAAGAAATTAGTCAAACAAATGATAATGTTGCAGTAAATGACTATGTGCAGATTCCAATTTTCTCAAGCACATCATCTACAATTAGATATGAAGACATTGAGATGATTGAAAATGAACTGCAACCTTAAAGGAAATATTTGTGAAAACTATTTCATTTGAGCAACATCTATGCATGCTATTAACAATTAAAAGGCGGAATCATGCTTGTATGCACTCAAAAACAAAACTTAACGCATGAAATTCAAAGCCTAGTAGTTATGGTGAACCAAGACTCAACTCATGAACAAAGTGAGTTAAGAAATATTATACTTTTTTTTATTCTTTTTGGCATAAGCAAAGGCTAATCACCCAAGAGATAGAGCCTTCTTTCCTTACGTCTTAGCTCCATGGATTTCTTGGAGGAGGATGGATGAGTGGATTCTCCAAGTTCCCAAAATAGAGAACCTCTAAATCTCCACACTAAGGAGAGCATTGATGAAGAAATAAGTGACCTGGATGAAGGAAGATTGCTAGCTATGTTCCTTTAGGGTGCTCGGCCTCTTAGAGAGCAAAAGAGAGCTTGTGTTATCTCCAATCTCCTCAAAGAAAACCTTAAGGATGAAATGGCTATAAAGTTGCCTTTATACGAGTCGCAAACTTACAATTAAGCCAAGTTCACTACCCTTCACTCTTATGGCCGGCCATATTGGGTTCTTTGAGCTTTGAGGCCCTTTGTGTTTCAAGTTGGCATACAACTTGAGTTATTGGACTTGACATTCAAATCCCATTGGGCCTTATAGCTCAAAACTAACCCGAGGTCTATAACGAACTTATTCGTTTGATTAATTAACATATTAATTAATCCTAGCTATAAATAATTAAACCATTTAATTATCCTTACTCATCTCCGTTGTTTCTTCAATCTCTACCTTACACGGTGTACGATCCATTAGGTTCATTTTAGCGAGGCAGTGGGCGATTAGAACTCTTCAAATCGATTGTAAATTGAAACATACTTTCAATTCTCCCCTTAGTGATTATACACCTTTAGGGATTCCACAAACCATGAGTGACACCTAACAGTATATCATGGCTACCCAAGCTAATAAGAAGAGGTGGAGAACCTATTAAGTTTAGGATTGTAATGAAATACGGTCTTTCTCTAATACAATACTCTTGATCACATTGTTTGGTTTGATAGTTTATTCATGTCTACTATCCAATGTGATTCTCTTACTTATATGATTACCTTGAATGTGATTTGATACGACTTCCTAAATCTCATTCATACTCTGGCCAGAGATTCTTAATCATATCATAGAGTATTCTCCGTCAAACGGTTTAAATTCTAGAGATCCCTTGTTGCGCATTCACTTGCCTCCGTGACTAAGTGGCTAAACCCCAACTATGTCGTGGACACCCTATGACAGAGTAACTTTACATAGTCAAAGATAAAGGACCTAACCACAAGACAACTATGATGCCTCAGGTCAAAGTACTACTTTGCATTATCCCAACCGTGGACTCATTTTCTATTGAGCACCTACATGCTTATCTTGGTGTCGGTCACACCAATGACTAGAGACCAGTCATTCTCTTTAAGAGAAAACATAGCACATTCTGATCTTAACAGACTGTCAATGCCCAATTGGCAATCCTATGATCAGGAACGTTTAGGATATGTATACGAAAGAGAATGGTCTCATGAATCTAACTTCTTTATATCACATTCTCCTAATTACATATTCCTTGGACTTATCGTTTAAGTATATAACATTTATATAAGACAGCTTTAAACAATATTCTTTACCCTTTATATTAAACTAGATTAGTTTAACTTGTAAAATGTCCGTAAAGTATCATTATATGATTGGTTTTAGGGAACATTTCTAACAAGCATGTAGCTGATGATCATCTTGAATTTGTGGCTGAAGAAATTCAAGAACTCAACATCAACCTGTGCAGTAACTCGTGAGACATTCAATGAGAGTGAAAAAACCAGCTATTTCAAATGACTATGTATATCTTCAAGAGAATGAATTTGATCTAGGAGATATTAAGGATCCACTGACCTATTCTCAGGCAATGACAAGTCCACAAGTAGTCTTATGGAAGAAAGCTATGGAAAAAGAATTGGGATCCATGTCAAAGAACAATGTCTGGACCTTGGTGAAATCTAATTCTAAAACTAAACCAATAGGTTGCAGGTGGGTTTACAAAACCAAGAGAGATGCTCAAGGTAAAATTGAAAGGTACAAGGCTCGGCTGGTAATGAAGGGTTTTACACAAAAAGAAGGGGTTAATTTTAGTGACACTTTTTCCCCAGTTTCTTCAAATGACTCTATGAGGATTATCATGGCATTAACAACTCATTTTGATCTTGAATTACATCAAATGGATGTAAAAATGACTTTCCTCAATCGAGAATTGGAAGAAACTATTCATATGAAGCAACCACCTGGATTCATTGAAAAAGGGAAGGATAGTTTGGTTTGCAAGCTCAACAAGTCAATGTATGGTCTTAAACAAGCTTCTAGATAGTGGTACCTTAAATTTGAAAAAGTTGTAACAACACACGAGTTTACTGAGAACAAGCTCAATGACTGCATATACTTTAAGTTCAAAGGTACCAAATTCATTTTCTTGGTACTATATGTGGATGACATTTTGATAGCTAGTTCCAATTTGCAATTGCTACATGAAACCAAAACTATGCTTAGTTTTAACTTCGAGATGAAAGACTTGGGGGAGGCTCATTATGTTTTAAGGATTGAGATAATCAGACATGTTTTAAGGATTGAGATAATTAGAGACAGGGAAAAGATGTAACATCCGACATCGACCAACGGAGAACGGGGTGATGTGCCTTATATGTACATGCCCACCTCCATATAGCACGAGGCCTTTTGGGAACTCATTAACTTCGGATTCCATCGGAACTCTGAAGTTAAGCGAGTTCGGGCAAGAGCAATCCCAAGATGGGTGACCTACTGGGAAGTTGCTCATGAGTTCCTAGAAACAAAACCGTGAAGGAGTGGCCGGAGCCTAAAGCGGACAATATCGTGCTACGGCAGAGTCGAGATTGAGGCGTGACAAAATGGTATTAGAGCCACTCTGCTGTGTGGTGCAAGTATGACAACGAGGACGTCAGGCCTCTAAGAGGGGTGGATTGTTAGATCCCAGATCGCTCAAGAGAGTGGATCATCTATGCCTTATATGTACATGCCCATCTCCATATAGCACGAGGCCTTTTGGGAGCTCACCGGCTTCGGATTCCATAAGAACTCCGAAGTTAAGCGAGATAGCAACGAGAGCATTCCTAGAATGGGTGACCCACTGGGAAGTTCTCATGTGAGTTCCTAGAAACAAAACCATGAAGGTGTGGACCAAAGTGAACAATATCGTGCTACGGTGGAGTTGAGACTGGGATGTGTCATAATGGTATCAGAGGCACTCTGCCGTTCAGTGCAAGTATGTCGACGAGGACGTCGACCCCCTACGTCCCTTTAAGGGGGTGGATTGTACATCGACTAACGGAGAGGGGGTGATGTGCCTTTTATGTACATGCTCACCTCTATATAGCATAAGGCCTTTTGAGAACTCACTGGCTTCGGATTCCATCGGAACTCCAAAGTTAAGCGAGTTTGGGTGAGAGAAAATCCTAGTCTCGACTCCGCCGTAGCATGATATTGTCTGCTTTAGGCTACACCCTCATTGTTTTATTTCTGATAACTCACACGAGAACTTCCCAGTAGGTCACCTAGGACCAGTCTCGACTCCGTCGTAGCATGATATTGTCCGCTTTGGGCCACACCTTCACGGTTTTTCTTTTGAGAACTCACACGAAAACTTCCCAGTGAGTTACCCATGGTAGGAATGCTCTTGTTGCAATCTCGCTTAACTTCGAAGTTCCTATGGAATCCGAAGCCAGTGAGCTCCCAAAAGACCTCGTGTTATATAGAGGTAGGCATGTACATATAAGGCATAGAAGATCCTGTCCCCTAGGTGATATGGGATCTAACAATCCACCCCCTTAAGGGCCCGACGTCCTCGTCGGCACACTCGCACCACACGGCAAAGTGGCTCTGATACTACTCTGTCACACCCCAGTCTCGACTCCGCCGTAGCACGATATTGTCCGTTTTCGACCCCAGCCACGCTTTCACGGTTTTGTTTCTGGGAACTCACGAGCAACTTCCCAGTGGGTCACCCATCCTACGATTGCGCTTACCTGAACTCGCTTAACTTCGGAGTTCTGATGGAATCCGAAGCCAGTGAGTTCCCAGAAGGCCTCATGCTATATGGAGGTGGGCATGTACATATAAGGCACATCACCCCCCCTATTTTCATTGGTTGATGTGGGATGTTACAATCTACCCCATTAGGGGCCCAATGTCCTTGTCGGCACACTCGTACTGAACGGTAGAGTGGCTCTGATACCATTTTGACATATCCTAGTCTCGACTCCGCTGTAGCACGATATTGTCCGCTTTAGGCAACGCCTTCAAGGTTTTGTTTTTGGGAACTCACACGAGAACTTCCCAATGGGTCACCCATCCTAGGAATGCTCTCGTGGCGATCTCACTTAACTTCGGAGTTCCTATAGACTTTGAAGCCAGTGAACTCCCCAAAGGCCTCATGCTATATAGAGGTGGGCATGTATATATAAGGCATAGATGATCCACTCCCCTAGACAATGTGGAATCTAACAATCCATCCTTTTAGGGGCTCAACGTTCTCGTCGACACACTCGCACTGAATGGCAGAGTGGCTCTGATACCATTTTGACACATCCTAGTCTCGACTCCACCGTAGCACAATATTATTTGCTTTGGGCCACACCCTCACGGTTTTGTTTCTGGGAACTCACACGAGAACTTCCCAGTGGGTCACCCATCCTAAGAATGTTCTCATTGCGATCTTGCTTAACTTCGGAGTTCCTATGGAATCCGAAGCTAGTGAGCTCCCAAAATGCCTCGTGCTATATGGAGGTGTGCATGTACATATAAGGCATAGATGATCCACTCCCATGGGCGATGTGGGATCTGACAAAAGAAGTTTCTGGGGTTATCACAAAAGGGATATATTGAGAGAGTTTTAGCCAGGTTCAATATGGAAAATTGCAATGGTGCTGACGTGCCTATGAATAAAGGGAACAAATTCACTTAAGATCAATGTCCTAAAACTAAGTTGGACAAGAGAAAAATGGGTTTAAAATCGTATGCTTCTTTGGTAGGCAGTTTAATGTATGCCAACATATGTACTAGGCCAGATCTTGCTTTCATTGTTGGCTTGCTAGGTAGATTTCAATCTAATCTAGGTGAATCACATTAGATGGCTACAGAGAAAGTATTAAGGTGTTTGCAGAGAACAAAGAGCTTCATGTTAGTTTATGGTAGAGAAAATGGACTGGAAGTAGTTAGTTATACAAATTCTGATGTAACTGGTGATTTGGACGAAAGAAAATCAATTGTTGGCTATGTTTTCATGTTTAATGGAGGTACCATTTCGTGGAGAAGTGCCAAGCAAACTATGATCTCTACCTCTACTGGACTAATTAACAACCAAACGAGACTGAATCCAAAGAAGACTAAGTAGGAATACCCTTGTTAGCAGGCTTTTGTAGCAAATTCTATTTGTTCTTTGGCGCCAAAAGGTTCGAAGAAGGAACGCGCATAAGAGTATATAACCAACCCACCCCTCTGTTTAACCTATTCACATTAGTGAAGCAGCTCGATGCATAAAGGAAATCAACCTAAGACCGAAATTTATCTAATGCTTAACAAGATTCGATTCGCGAAAAAAGGCTATTTTTTCATTTTGAGTTGTTTTGCTTTCACAAGACAAGGTGGACAAAGACCAAAGGAACAGGACCAATCTCACTCATCCGGATCCCCATTGGTGGGAAAAGGCATTCCACATTACTCCAGTTTTTAATGGCTAGATCGATCGATTTCAGGTCAAATAGGAAGAACTAGAAGATTCCAAGATGGAGAGAGTGTGACCCCAAAGAAATTGGAGGTTCTCACCGGGGTCCATATCATTTAAATACTTTTTCTGCCTTAGATGCTCTTGTTGGATCCAATCCAGAAGAAGTGGGTTTGGGTTTTGATCTCGATCTGGTCTACTGGTGCAACATTCGCTTAGTCAGAGTTCGTGGCATGCTTGGAAGGCATAAAGCAAGCAGTCTGGCTTAAGAATTTTATCAGTGAGTTGAAGATTGTAGACTCAATCCAGATACCAGTTAAGATATTTTGTGACAACAATTATGCGGTGTTTTTCTCAAAGAATAACAAAACGACTTCAACTTCGAGATTAGTGGATGTGAAATTCTTAAAAGTTAGAGAGAATGTTAGGCAAGGTGCAATTATAGTGGAGCATTTGACTACTGATTTGATGATTGTCGATCATTTAACAAAAGCATTGCCGAATGGAATTTTCAAGACTCATGTAACTCGGATAGGAGTATTAGAAGCTTTTGAAAAGTGGGAGTGATTGTTGTTGTATTCAACCATGTGTTAAAGCTACTAGAAGATGACAGTGGAATACTTTTCAAAAGGAGGTTTTCTACAAAAGTTTTCTGGAAGCTAAGTATTTCAGCTTATTTAACTAGTTTGTTTTTGTTTTGCAGTTAGTTATGGTTATGTTCATTGCAATTTTTCTAGACGTATCTGTGATTAATTGTTCTAGAGAACAATTTTTAGATCAATAAAAGCTTGAGAATCTTTTTTAGTCATGATAAAGCTGTTGATTAGATCATAACTGTGCTGTTTATTTCATTATGAATGATTTTGAGTTAACAGTTTACTGTCAAGATTGTTTGGTATTTTTGATATCGATTTTGGGCCATATGAATGAAAGTAGATGTTACAGTTTACTCTTGAGCTTAGATACATTGCTATGAACATGAATTGGACATTGTGATTTATGAGTTAAATCTACATTTTGTATTTCAAAGGAAATTTTAAGTTCATTGTTTTGGTTTGTGTAAGCTGGTTGTGTCTATTTACTAGTGTGTTGAAAAATGACTTGTGTGATCACCTTTATAATGATTTGAGATGATTATCTGTTCTGGTAATCATACTCAAGTGGGAGAATGTAAGAGTATGAGTATGATTCTTTTAAGTTTTGGGATAATCGATATATAAAGAAGTCTAATTCATGTTGACAAGAGTTAATCCAATTTCTGGTTTGTTGAGGACTCTTGTGTATGCTTGGTTATAGGACTCATATTGGTATAAGGCATGTAGTCTTGTATTCCTTGTAGTCTTGTAATAGGGCAATCGATGTTCTTAGTATAAATACATAAGCCATTACTCTCACAAATAACGCTCTTGTTTTGTACCAATAACCTATTCTTGGAAGAGCATTGAGATTTGCAGAAAGGATAAGGGTTGTGTAAGTGCTGCGATGGCCTCTTCATCTAGCAACATGTCTGGAGGTTAGTATTCTTCCATGCATTGTCAATACTCAGTTTTTATATCTTTGCTAATGTTGTGATTTAATCACTTGATTCAATTTGGTTCATGGGAAGAGACTCATCTTGTTTTTTATGTCTCTTAGTTCATCTTACACAAGTATGAAAATCGAAGTTCAAATTATGTTTCCCTTTCTACCCTATTCCCAACCCCAGTTTGTCCCATTCTTTCTGAAGATCAAATCCCACATATTGTACATGTTCGGGCGAAGATTTCTCCAGATAGGGCTCCTCTGCTCTTAGCACACTTCCCCAAGGAATTAGCACTTTGGATGTGTAGTCGGGCTCTTGCATGCTGATGTGTTGCAAGAAGATAACAGAGTTAGTTTTGAAAGGTGTCTTTGTAGGGCCTTAGGTGTAGGCCTTGAGGCTCGCAATCAAAACTAACTAAGTGCTAGGCGTGCCACTGCTATCTCAGTATAGCAAATGTAGAACAAGATTGTGTTTAGTCGATTACTTGCTCCCCAAGTTACTCTGACTTCTTGTTATCAAATGATTGTCGTGGATGGGCTAAGTCCACATTAAGTTCTTTTTCTTGCTTTGTGACTAAGGACTTTCAGTTCATAGTCTTGTATATTCGAATAAAGAAAGTCCATATCCCTTAAGTCATTTGTTTGGTTCTTAATTGGTTTTAAATGAAAACATATCTATTAAATTGACTAGATCCAGATACAAATAAGACTTTTAAAGAAGGAAAACAGACAGATATGACTTGAATACATACTGGAGAATGCATTAAGTAATAGATCTACAAATTCAGAAAGCAAACAAAGAGCTTCGGGCAAGATTTCACCTTGTCTGGCAAGGTTGAACCTCTTGTAGTCACTTCTCTTTGAGTTTATAGTGGTTTCTATGCTAGAAAGGGATGGATGGTAAACCAATTTATACAAGGGAATCGATACTACGACACTAGGGGTGATAGCAGAGCTTCTAATCAAGACAAAAGATAGCTTTGTGAGGGAGATATCCTGAAAATGACTGAAATCTGGGCTAATTACAACTTTTAGATGCAAATCTGGCTTGAGAGCAGAGTTTGTATCTTTGTTTGTTTGATTGGTTGAGAGTCTTTGTGTCTGGGGCCTCTTCCTCTGTTTATAGGCAAATTAACCCGACTGCAGTGACTTTGCTCTTGCCCGAAAGCACTTTGTGGGTAGTGAGTCATCAGCTTTTTACTTGTATTGCCACCGAAAAGTGCTTTTTGGCTGATTATGAGTTAGTCTCCATCACTTAACATTTAAATCATAAGCACATGGCCTATGCATTAATAGGAAGGCGACAATTTGTCTCTAGGCTTGATGCTTGGGCTTCAGGCAAGTCTCCCTTTAGTTAGTATCTCTGGGCTTCCACACATTACATTTGCAACCCAATGTTCAAATATTAACCCAAATAATACACACACACACGAGTGCTCGCAGCTTAGTGCTCACAAAACCAATAGAAAAACAATTACTATATGAAATTCAAAACCCCCAAATTCCAATTAATAAAAATCAAAATCCTTTTTTTAAAAAAAAGCAAATAATACAGGTGATTGATTCACCATTACGATTGGAGTGGTGGAGTCCATTTATGGACTTGGCTACCACCAATTAAACCCAGCCATGTAGCCAAACCAGTTTAAAAAGAAATCGGTCCGGTGCATATAGATAACCGGTACCGAGCTGAAATGCTTCAAATCGGTTCGGTTTTGTCCAAAACCAAATAAACACCTAAACAAAATTGAACCGACCAATTTTTTTTTGGTTCGGTTTCGGTCGTCGGTGTTCTTGCCCAGGCCTAATAAATAGTGTGGTCTTTTCCTTTCTTTTTCTTTTCTTTTTTTTTTTTCTTTTTTTGCTGAAAAATGATTAAATTAAAGCAAAAAGTAAATACTGTGGTCATTTATCCTATTTCAACATTTTTCTTTAAGATAAAACAACGTTGTTCTCAGATTAATTTTTGTACTGTTCCACGACATACAAACAAATAGTCAAAAAGTCAGTACCCACAAGTGTGAAAATTCTGCATGGCGATGAAATACAGGTGTCTATGACTAGAGGTCAAGAGTAACTAGCGTAGAAATAATCACATCTTTTCAGAGAAAATGTGTAAGTTTGAAACGGCAGGCCAAGAAATGGAAAACAAATCATGCATCTTCTCCTCTGTCATTTGAGAAAATACAAGTGATTTTCTCATGTTTTTACTCGTCTTGTACACCCTATTCGTTTTCGACCTTTTCTTGCATATATTAAAAAAAATATTCAAGCAATCTTCAACAAATATGAGTGTGTACAAAATAGTAAAATAGAGTTCCGAGAAAGAAAGACATACCCTTCAAAAAAATAATAATATAACTTAAAAAAAGAAAGAAAGGAAGACCTGTCACTTTCTTTCATTTTCCGAAGAGGACCTTTCAATTTCATTTTCTTACCATTTATTTAGAGACCCAGTCAAATTTAAATTAGTATTTATGTATGATCAGGCCGTGCCTCGATCACCTGATCACACGAATAATGGAAGAAGTGAAGCTACTTGGGTTTTGGCCAAGTCCGTTTGTTTACAAAGTGATATGAGCTCTATAGTTCAAGGTTATTGATGAGTAGATTTTATATTATATATTTTACCCTAATCTTAGTATATTTTGGTTAATATATTGGAAGAATTTTGATACTTTGAATTGTATTTTCAATATAGGACTTCCGATTTCCTCTGGAGCAAAACAGGATCAAATGGACGAATTTTGGAGTAATTCCAGTTGGAGGACGTTCGTGAGTCACTTAGCTTGATCGTATCAAAATTTGGGATTTTTCCACCAAGCAGTTATTTTCTGGCGATGAAATAAAGAAGCAGTGCGCAGTGCTGGAAAATGACGTTTTTGGGCTTAAATGACGTTTTTGGAGCCCAAGATGACCTCAGATGGGTTCGTGGCATTCTGGAAAAGTGTTCAGAATATTCCAAACATTAAATCCAGCTATATTGGGCCAGTTTTGGAGCAGCTTATGGGCCAAAACGTGGCTGTTCAGATTTTAAACGAATTTTATCATTTAATTTAGGGTTATGTTTCCTAGGTTTTGGGGGGTGGCTTGGAAAATATATTGTTTAGCCGTCTACAGTTTTAGAGTACGCTTTTCTTTTATGCAATTTTGGAGACAGAGAGAATTGTTAGGGTTTTGAAGAATTTTTACTTGGATGTGCTTTCAATCATTTTCTTGAATATAATTTCTATGATTTCAATTATGAGTACGCGGAACTAATTTCTATTGCTAGGGCGAAGCCTTGAGCCTTAGCATGAATATGTGATTTTTATTTAATTGCTTATGATTGATTGCATGCGTACTTTGAATTGTTAATCACCGGGATAAAAACTATCTAATTGTTTTAATGCCTGATCACCATTAGGATTTTTAGAAAAGTAATTTGATGCAATTTTGGTCGGAAGGTTCCCTGAAATTGACGCTGGCTTCTTGTGATTAATAATTGTAATTTCACTTAAGATGAATATCACGTCTTAAGGATTGCATGGTTTTTCAAAGGATTTTCATAAAGCATAATGAGTCTTTCATGTTCAGATTTGATCCGAACGTCCGGACAGGTTGCATGTTAGATATACGTTCTATGTTGGAGGTTCCAAGTAGAATATGAATTAGGAAAATCTAACCTTCAAAGTGGCATGTGTAGATCATAAGTAATTGGTAAAAATTTATAGGATTGCTAGGTGATGGTGGAACCCTAGTGCTTTCTTAATTTTATTCTCCCAAAACTGTTTTCTTTTCTTTCCAGCTCTAATATTGCAGATTGTTTATTTTAAATTATTAAATTCGTTTTTATTTTAATTAGGTTATAAAATCAATCACCCCAATTTCTACTTTACAATAATTAAATGGAATCTGATTAGTTTCGAATTATTTAATAATCCATGTGGAGACGACCTTGCGAGATCCATTTATACTACAATAATCTTGTGATTCTTGCAAGTAAAATAGGAGATTTAAACCCGTTCACATAAGTAGTAAAAATCCTATCCAGAAAATGGCCCGGTTACTAGGCAAAACCTTGGGTGAGACAATTATTACTTTATTCACAATAATAACTGACTTTACTTAAAACAAAAATTAAAAATAAACTTAGACTAAAAGCAAGTGTTTCAGTTGTGAATATGAGTACATAGAACAGGACCTTTCCAACAAAAGTGAACTTCTGTTGCAGTGCAATCCAGTTTACAAGAAGGTTCCGGTGCTTCTTCACCGGGAAAAACCGATTTCCGAGCCAGTTGTCATCCTTGAATACGTTGAAGAAACTTGGCCAGAAAATCATGTACTGCCTGAAGATACTTATGGAAGAGACTTGGCTCGGTTTTGGATACAATTCTATGTATCTCACGTAAATAATTTCAAGTTTCAATTATGTCATCTGCTTTTCTCTTAATTATCTAGTTCAACTATATATTGAGAGACTTCCAATAATTTACAGAAATATGCTGCTGATATGGGTTCAATTTTTCTCACTAGTTTAATTTTTAGTTTGTTAAGAACAAGACAAATCATTGTGATGACCAAAATTGGGGATTTTTCCTACCTAACTTGCCATCATGCCCTCTAGTAGGAGGGCAGATTGACGCCAACTAGCTATGATTAGCATGCGCACGAATTTATGTTTCGCTATAAAACATAAGTGCTTAATCATATCAGTTTTCATGCATTTTTCGGATTAACTGCCGGAGAAGATGGACAAAAGACAATCGAATCAGTGTTGGAAACGCTGAAAATATTAGAAGAGCAAGGGCTTGGAGACAAGAAGTTTTTTGGGGGTGATGGTTCAAACTTGGTAGACATAACGCATGGATGGCTGGCTCTTTGGTTCGAAGCCATTGAAGAAATGGTGGGTGTCAAATTGCTTGAGCCAAGCACTTTGCCTCGATTGCATGCATGGGTTCAGAATTTCAAGCAAGTTCCTGTCATCAGAGACAACCTTCCTGACTACCAAAAATTGGTTGCCCATATGAAACGCGTTAGGGAAATGCTTGTCCCTCAAGCCTGAGATATTCTGTGGATTCAGTTTGTGTACAAGTAGCCTCATGACTATAATAATAATAATAATAATAAAACGAGAAACTATCATGTAGATACTCTCTCTCTTTTAGTTTATCTTAGTTCTAGTTTTGAATGTATTATCGGATTACAAGTTTTAATACATAATATTTCATTTTTATGTGTTAATATATTCGAGAAAGTTGTTAGGAACTAAAATAATTTATTGTCTTTCTCGTATCCATATTTAATAAGTAAAACAGATTTTCCAATGACAGTCGATGAAATTGTCATTTTTTTTGTCAAAATTGGACAGATCTTGTTGCAGTATAAGGATGTTGCTGTGAATCAAGGTTGCTGGATTGCACACAGTGCAGTTCAAATTGATATGGCTGAGTTTTAATTTGAATGTTGGAGTTTATAATCCTAGTGTAATAAACGGTTATGATTAAAACAGCTAAATGGTACACAGTGTGCCTTTAAATTGATCCCGTGTAGTGCACGTGAGCTTGCTTACACGAGCAAAGCGTGCAACACTTGAACGGTTATTTTTGTCCCTATTCACCTCATCATAGCTTATGTATGTGTGTGTGAATGAATGCTTCTGTAATCGAATCCACAGAGAAATACAAGAGATCACCATACTCTCCATTTTCAAATTTTCATTGTTTTCTTCTGTTCTTCATTTTTCTAGAAATAACACATACAAAACCATATAAAAATACATAAATCAACAGAGTTGGCATATCATAACTTAATTTTTTGAATTTTTGAATCTTTAAAAATTTCACACTTTTATGTACTGACCATTCAATATTTTTTTTCAGAAATTTTGCAATATCTATAGGCCGCATTACATGTCTCTTTACCGTAAAATCATATTCGACAAGAAATTTGTCAAATGCTGCTTTCTTTCCTAGTGTTTCCAGACATTCTTGCTCGCTGTATATGTAATTCACTCTGGGGAATGGTTCTTTGTCCAATCGTTGGATGGGATGTAGGCATTGTAGCCTCCTAGATTTTTGATGGTACGTCTTCGGTGAAGGACGTTGGGGTGACGCCTCGAGAGTCAGATCAACGATTTCCATTGTCTGGAATGACACTTCTTTAAAGCGCGAGATGGCTTCTTCCAGGTCTTTAATTCGCGCCTTCAAATCGATGAGTCTTATAGGTTCTTTGGCGAGAGGGGCTCCGTCGAAGGTCCTCCAAGGATAGTTAAATGTGCATCACATATTTCTATATCTCGTACATGGTGGTAACTCCGTCGATCTCGGGGTTAATGTTGTGCGTTAGAGAATGAAGTTCATCGCTATATGATTTGGGGGGAATCTCCATTGGGGTAGAGTGATTTCGTCGAGAGGAATATGAATTCATTCTCAATGAAAGCGCTAATTGTTGGAAAAAAAAAATATATGTAGATTGTTCCAAATAATGGAGACACAAATTCGAGCAATCTGCAAAATTGAGAATAACCGTGAGCAAGCCTAGGACCAGGGTGGGGTATGTCGGCCAAGGCTCTCCAACAGTCAAGTTAGTAAGCAATTTTAAGCTCAAACAGTGGGCAAGAGAATAGAGTACTAAGATTGCGTTACCAAAGACTAGCACTAGATGGGTGTATTTATACTGTGAGGAGAGCTTTTTAGAATAGAATTCTTGTTCTAAACTAGAAGAATTCTAGGAGATATCTAGAAGTAGATATTGCGCCCTCTTAGGAGTAGTGATTACTTGCGGTGCACGCCAATTCCTAGATTATAGGAACTCAAAGATTTATGAGGAATCTGATTGTGTCAATATCTGAATCAAATCTTGTGCCTTGTGGAACAAGTATAATCATACCAACTGAGTTGCTCGGACTTCACCTATTGCCCTGGAACTGGGTGATGGTGGCATGCTCTGTCTAATCTAGCTCTGCTCGAAGTTGTCAAATTCATGATCGGACATGTGAGGTATTGATATTCGGATTAGCCTTACTCCTGCCCTAAACAATCATAGTTCCACTGTATATATATCACTTAGCTATGTACAAGGGAAACTACAACAAACTTGTCTAATCGTAAACAAGTATAACAAACTTAACTATGCTGATTAGACTAACTAATAACAAATTTATCTTGACTTGCATCTTCATCTTTAGGATGCGAGTTTCTAAGGATTAATTTTAATTTGAAGTTGTAGGGACGACCTTCATATCTTGAGTTTTCAAGACCTCGGCTACCTGTTTGCATTTGCCATACCTCATCAGTCTGTACGCGTAACTAAATAGTGTGGTCACTCATCCTATTTCAACATTTTTCTTTGAGATAAAAATATTTTCTTTTCGGACTTTTTATATTGTTCTGATGGTGGAGTTAGAAATTTTTTACTGGGTGGGCTAGCTTAAAATTTTTAATTTTTATAAATAAAGAAACTTGATATCGTATTTTTCATAGTATCAGCTAGCTTAAAAAAATCACAAGATGAGTCAAAAAATTTTGTAATTAAACAAATATATGTTAAAATTAAACAAATCCAGACTTGTACATTTACAAGAAACGATGAGAAAAATAATGTAAGAAAAAGAGATTATTTCAAACTGTATTATATAATTTTATATAGTTAAATCTAAAAAATTTGAATTAGTAACTAAATATTTGTTAGGTTACATTCGAAAATCAATCAAAATTACATGTAAAATTTTATTTTTCACTTGGCTACAGCTGAGGGCAGCCCTTAACTTGCTCTGCCAGTGTGTTCCATGATGGTGACACATACAAACAACAAGTCAAAAAGTCAGTGCTCACAGGTAGGAAAATTCTCCACGGTGATGACATACAGATATCTATGACTTAGGTCAAGATTAGAGTCGGGAATAATCACATTTTTTCAAAGAAATTAGGTGAGTTTGAAACGGTAGCCCTTTTGTATTTTTGGGTATACAAGCCCATTGTTTTCTCACGCCAAGAACTAGGAAATAAATCATGCACCTTCTCCTCTGTCATTTGAGAAAATACAAGTGATTTTCTCATATTTTCACTCTTCTTGTACACCCTATTCGTTTTCGACCTTTTCTTGCATATATAAACAAAAATGTTCAAACAATCTAAACAAATATGAGTGTACAAAATAGTAGAACAGAGTACGAAAATTGCTTCTCCTAGTAAAATTTTAGAATGAGTAATTAATCACTTTATTAGACGCGAAAGAACAGTGATATTATCTGCAAACCACAGATACTGGGCAAATTTTTATAATTTTGCTACCCTAAAACAAGAAAGACCGGCTCTTCCAAAAAAAAATATATATATATATATATATATATATATATATATAAATTTTAAAAAAAATAACGACTCTGCAAATAGGGTGACTCTGCAATTTCATTTTCTTACAATTTATTTAGAGACCCAGTCAAATTTAAATTAGTATATATGTATGATTAGGCTCCTGCCTCGATCACCTGATCACACGAATAATGGAAGAAGTGAAGCTACTAGGGTTTTGGCCAAGTCCGTTTATTTACAGAGTGATATTATACATATACTAAAATCCAACATATAAAACATTGTTCATTAACAGTGTTCTTCCATTTTCATCCCTGCTTTTTTTTTGTTATTTCAATTTTGCCCCTATTGCTTTGCTGTCAAATGAGTAATAGTTTCGTGACGCGTGGGATCCTCGACCGCTTTCTTCATTCTTTGCCCCTCCATCCTCCCCCCATCTGGCAAACCTTCATCCCTCTTCGGGGTGGTTTGGGAGTGAGGTGCTTAAAAAAATAGCATCCATGAAAAAAAGTTATGATGGTTTTAGGTGTTTGGTAAACTGAAAAAAAAAATAGCTTATTTTGGAAGCTACTATGAGAATAAGCTGAAATCAAAGGAAAAAACTGAAGCTGTTATTTGCAGCTTTGGAAAACTGGCTTTTTTTCAAAGCACACGGAGCTACAATACTCATTTAATGAAAAGATCCACTATCAGACTGTTTTTTTTTTCCAAAAGCACTTTTACAAAAAAGTTTACCAAACACTCTGCTGATTTATTTCACAACCGCTTATTCTCACAACACAGCCGCTTATTCTCACAGCAGTTTTTTTTCAAAGCACAGCAATACCAAACCAACCCTTCATCTCTTCTATCGTTCACCGCTTCACCTCAGAAAAACTTAAAGCACATCCCTGTCAAGTTTCAATCACAGCTGCCACCGGTTCACCTAGACCTCACCTCTCAGCTTTGTGATCTTTAGACTGCTACAGAAGCTTTATTTGTTCAAGTTGGCAATAACTGTAGAGGTAAGCTCTCTAATAAATCTTCTAATTCACTCTTTATTTCCACTGCTGATGATGCCAATCGAAATTTTGATTTGAGTTGATTTCTCACTTTCTATTATGTTGTAGTCATGATTTATTGCGGCATCGTTTTCCTAGCATTCACGTTTCTTTTTTTTTCTGCTTTGTTTGGGAAATCCAGCTTCTTTGCAGACTTCCGGAGCAAGTTCTTAGGGAGTTGGGATTCCAAGATATATTCAAGAAAGTCGAGGTGGGTACTTTTTATTGTTATTGGATACTTTATTAGTCCATTGATGTAGATAATTGATTGACTTGGATAATTGATTGACTTGGAGTTCGGAATTGTGATCATGATTAAACTCTTCAGGATGAAGAGAATGCCAAGGCAATATCCCTGTTTGAGAATGTATTGGATCTTAATGATGCTATTGAAGATGAAGTCAAGTGGGTAGAGCATCTGATTAGAGGAATATTTGCCGGAAATATAATTTGTATCAAACTCGCCATTTCATAAGACTCAACCTCAGAGCTCTATGAAAAAGAACAAAACTGTACGATACCATTTTATTTATGTTTGATTACATTGGTTACTATTACTAATAGTTACATTTTGTGCATATTGTAGCATTCATTTTAGGGAACTTATGGGATATGTTCTATTGTTTGTTTATATCATTAAACTTTCCTCTACTCTCCCTTTCTTATAGGGTTCTAAAATCCTACGTTCCTTATTTTTGGTTTTTGGGATGGTTGTGCTTTTGTGTAAAGCTGGATCTGCAGGTAAGAGTTCTACTCTGTACAATAGTTATGAACTACGGTTTGTGTTTGGATGGCTGTGATTCATGTTACACGATCTTGGTTTATATGTTTAGTCTAACAAGAAAAGACATCCCCAAATCAAACTCTATGGTACTAACATCAGTTTCTTTTCTATGATGTTTAAACTTGGGTTGTGTCTTCTTCCTCCTATTCCTTCTCATTGAATCCGGTTCTTCAGGGTGTTGGTCTCTGTTATCATCGGCAATCCCACAGTTGGGACTGTTGTCATACAAGTTGAATTGAACTCAGGTATGTTCTAAGATTTATCCAGATCCTATTTGTTCAGGTTTGTTAATTTTTCCTCTATTTTTCTGAAATTGATTGATTAATTTTCGTCTGTTCTCACAACTCTGCTTCGGTTTATGGCGAATTTGTGGTTTGTCGTTCTCAACTGTTGTCTTCTGCAGTTCGCAACTCTTTCCTTCCTTAGAGAATACCTTGCATTTTGTGTTTTTTTTCAGATTTTTATCTTGGTTTTGAAAAAAAATAAATTCTTCTGTTGTATTTAAAAATATTTAAGCTTGGTTTGATTATGTTATGTGCCTTAACAAACCTTCAGTTGCTTAACTTAGGACAGAATAATGTGTCGATTAACAACTTACGCTTTGCAAGCCAGTACTCTCTCTTGCTTGCTTAATCTTACAAATTTGACAATATTATCTTTGAGAGAATCCATTAGTTGCTCTGCTGCTGCTTTTCTATATGAATCTGTCCATTTTCTATTTTTGTGGTTAAATTTTTGTATAATGTTATAGTGTGAGATTATTGTTATCTATCATTTTAGAACTGTGAATTTTATGCAAATTTTATTTTTCTGATTTTGGGGATTTTATTTCCAAGCTAAAATCCCGTTGTTTTCTGAAGCCCTCTGTACTCAAGGTAAGAAATTTAAACTTTTGGTGGATTTGGAGTTTTGTTTAAGTTTGATCACATTGTTTCAATATAATAATTTACATTGATTATATTGGAGTTGCAGTTAAGTTCCATTGCGTACTCGGATGAGTTGGTTTGTTCTAAGTTTCAGATAAAGAATTATTCCCATCTGGGTATATATACATTCAACTCCAAACATTATATAACCGAAGGTATGCAAGAATCAATGTTGATTTAAATAGAGAGTATTATGTATGTATTAAAAAACATTTGACACCAGAGTAAACCTATTTAACTATTGACTTATCAGTTCTGATCATTTTTCTCCCCTCAAACAAAATGCAATTTTAACCGTGCAAGGTTAGGAATATGCACCTCTCTCCTTGGGGTTTTCAGTGATGTGTTTTAATAGAATTATAGATTTGAGTAATTAGATATTTCAGTGCTGTTATTTTTTTTTAACAATTTATGATGTTGTGTGTAAAAATTGGTCAGGTATTTTTTTAACAACTATAATATCATTTAATTCCAATTCATAATTACTTCTTTTGTTAATCTGTTAGTAAATTTTTATACTTTATGTCCAAATACATATATAGTAATGTATACATATAACTTATTAAGGTTTTTAATGTTGCTGAGCATTTTGAGTGTTCATTTTGTGTGTAGAGAGTGAAAAGTGCACTGCTCACAAAGGCAAACAAAGAATAGCTTCTACATATGGGAAGAAGAGTGGTTGGTTTGATCGTGGTTGCTTTTTTGATTCGGTTAAATTGAAGTTGGCTTGCGTCTAATTTAGTTGTTTGCTTGCACAGGTTGAAGTCACTAGCTTTATTAATGCTGGTGACCGAGATAAAACCCGAGTTCATGTTAAAATGATATCATAATTTTCGTTATATTGAGAGCTGAGAATTTAGACCCTTTTTTTATCTTTCTCATTTTTGAAATTTAAAAATTGAATTACTTTTCTATCCATTTTTCTTGGGAGCAGCCTCTCCATAAATGGGGGTAAGGCTAGCCGACATTCACCTCTCCCAGACCCTGCCTAAAGCGGAAGCCTTGTGCACTGGGTACGACGACTTTTCTATCCATTTTTGTGATCATGCACTGAGAATTTGTTAATTGTATAAAATGAGAATTGTTATTAACATTCCAAAAATCTCATTCTACGCTCCAAACTTTCTATATTAGAAAAGAAAACTTGTGAGGAGTGTAGAATGAGATTTTTGGAGTACCAATAACACTTCCCCTAATATTATGAGGTAGGATTTATACTTTCTAAGATCCATTTCTCATGTTTAGAGATTGCTTGATTTAATTACATGTGATATAAGTTGATGTGTTTATACCTGTACAACATAATTTTTCACACAATTTCTAATCCCACAGCAACGCGGACAAAACTTTCTAGTGGGCTCTAAAGCTCAAGGGTGTGAAATATGAGTACATAGAACAGGACATTTTTAACAAGAGTGAACTTCTGTTGCAGTGCAATCCAGTTTACAAGAAGGTTCCGGTGCTTCTTCACCGGGGAAAACCGATTTCCGAGTCGATTCCCATCTTTGAATACATAGAAGAAACTTGGCCAGAGAATCATCTGCTGCCTGAAGATGCTTATGAAAGAGCCTTGGCTCGGTTTTGGATACAATTCCATGTATGTCAGGTGAATAATTTCAAGTTTCAATTATTTCTCATCTGCTTTTCTCTTAATTATCTAGTTCAACTATATATTGAGAGACTCCCAATAATTTACAGAAAAATGCTGCTCATATGGGTTCAATTTTTCTCACTAGTTTAATTTTGTAGTTTGTTAAGAACAAGACAAATCATTGTGATGATCAAATTGGGAATTTTTCCTACCTAAGTAGCTTGTCATCATGCCCTCTAGGAGTTCAGATTGAAACCAAATAGCTATGATTAGCATGCGCACGAATTTATGTTTCCCTATAAAAGATCAAAATAAGTGCTTAGCCATATCTTTTTATACATCATCAGATTCCCAGTTTTAATGCATTTTTCAGATTAACTGCCGGAGAAGATCGACAAAAGACAATCGAATCAGTGTTGGAAACGCTGAAAATATTGGAAGAGCAAGGGCTTGGTGACAAGAAGTTTTTTGGGGGTGATAGTATAAACTTGGTAGACATAACGCATGGATGGCTGGCTCTTTATTTCGAAGCCGTTGAAGAAATGGTGGGTGTCAAATTGCTCGAGCCAAGCACTTTGCCTCGATTGCATGCATGGGTTCAGAATTTCAAGCAAGTTCCTGTCATCAGGGACAACCTTCCTAACTACCAAATATTGGTTGCTCATATGAAACGCGCAAGGGAAATGCTTGTCCCTCAAGTCTGAGATATTCTGTGGATTCAGTTTGTGTATCAGCAGCCTCATGACTAGAATAATAATAATGAGAAACTATCACGTAGATAGACTCTCTCTCCTTACCTCTCTCTTTTAGGTGATCTTATTTCAGTTTATGTTCGCCAACTGCGATTGCCGCCACGGCCCCCTCGGTCACCACCACTGCCGTGTTAAACGTAATGCACTTTCTCCCTGTTAGTTGTATCAATTGTTAAGTAGAGTTGTGTCACTTGAGAAGAGTTGTGTTTAGGAAGAGTTGTATCTCTTTAGATGTCTAGGGTCATGTCTGCAACTCTTGGAGCGAATCCAAGAATTAGGTCTGTTATGAAAAGGTCTGAATGTTATTATAAATAGTCAATAAGATAGCCTAGTGTTGTAATCAATTTGAAATCAATTGTCAGTGAATAAAGCTTCAGTTTTTTGTTTAAAACTTTCTTCCATATTTTCTTGTATCCACCTTCCTCCAACAAATTTGGTATATCAGAGCCAATCGATCCCTCCGCTGTGTTAATCATAGCATCAAGTTCAAATTCCTCAACCATTGGAAATATTCAAAATTTAATGACTATTTTCGATGGAGAGAATTATGAATATTGGAGCCTACAAATGAAGACCTTGTTCATCTCTCAAGATCTTTGGGATCTTGTACAAGATGGTTACGAGGAACTGGAAAAAACATCAACTAGAAAAGCGACACTGGAAACGCAGCAAGCACGTAAAAGAAAATATTGGAAAAGAGGTGTCAAGGCTTTGTTCCTAGCTAATTCAACAGGGAGTAAGCAAAAATCTCTTTCCAAGATTACTTTCTGCAACTACATCAAAGAATGCTTGGGAAATACTCAAAATTGAGTTCCAAGGTTGACTGACAGTGATCTTCATCAAACTCCAATCCTTGTGGCGAGAGTTGGATAATTTACTAATGAAGGAGAATGAATCCATTCAGGTTTTCTTCACAAAAGTTTTTGGAATTATTAACCAAATCAGAAGTTATGGGGATGCAATTCTAGACAAGAAAATTGTAGAGAAAACTCTAAGCAGTCTACCACCAAAGTTCGATCACGTTGTTGCAGCAATAGAGGAGTCAAAAGATCTCGCTGCACTTATGCTCCATGAACTAATTGGTCATTTGGAAGCACATGAAAAAAGGAATAATAGGTCTACAGACCAATCCTTGGAGCAAGCCTTTCAATCCAAATTGGATTCAAAGGAGAAGGAAGACAAACAAAAAGGAGAATCTCAGAAGTCTCAAAACATAAAAAGTAAATTTCATTGGCGGAAGAATTATAACGAAGGCAACTATAACAACAACAATCAGCGATAACGCAGCCATCAAAACAACCAAAATGGTAAGTTTGTCCCTAAGGGCCCGTTTGTTTGACAGGATTAAGAAGGACTGGACTGGACTGGACTAGACTATAGTCCTTTGTTTGGTGTGCACCAGGATTAGCTTTAATGAGCTTTGCAGGGATTCGCTCGGATTAAAGACCTCCTTAGCCGTTCTTAACGAGGATCCCCAATTTTGGGCGGACTCGTAAGCCAGAGAAAACACGAGAGATTTTCGACGTCTTCCCTCATCGTCCTCATCTCTGCGTCTTCCATCATCGTCATCCTTGCCCTGCACCCTCATCGTTGTCCCTATCATCTACCATTTTCAAACCTAGATCCCACAAAATTGGAAACAAAAGGCAAAAATTTCTGCAATATTTCCATTTTCAAAACTAGATCCAAATCCAAAATTTAGAACAAAAAAACGAAAAAAAAAATACAAAATCGTTGTGCGTCTGAAACGCTCAGCATCTGTGCTCACACTCCACCTAGTCCAGACTCCCTGATCGCAGACCTTTGTTATTGACGCTAGAGAAGCATACCCATAAATACCCAGATGACCCAGACTCTGAATGGGTTCTGATTTGCCAATTGGGTCCCAAAAAAATTAGGAAGAAAAGAGGGAGATGAGAAGAGAGAAATAGGAAGAAAAAGATGGAAATGAAGAGAGAGAGGGAGGGGCGAAGAAGAAAGAGGAAGAAACAGAGGGAGATGGACGGAGCAAACTTGGAAAGAAATGGGGATGGATGGTTTCTAGAATGAAAAAAAAGATAGTGGTAGTAATAAAATATTACTAAATATGTATTAAATAATATAAAATATTAATAAAATATGAATTAAAAATATATTTGTTATTGTCCAGCTTAGTCCCTAAGTTAGTCTAGTCCGAGATAGTCCGGTGCAACAAACGCACCCTAAATGTTATGTTTGTAAAAAGACAGGACACAAAAGTGCATATTGTCGGTATAAGTGTACTCGATGCAGAATATCCAACCACTCTCAAAGAGATTGCAGATATCAGAAAAATAATGAAGCCAATTTCACAGAAAATAATGATTCTCCAGAGCAACAATTTTATACATGTCTTGGCGCTCGTCAAGAACCACAAGATATATGGTACGTAGATAGCGGATGCAGTAACCACATGATGAGCAACAGACAATGTTTCGTCAAATTTGAAGAAAATGTGAATTCACAAGTCAAGCTCGGAGATGAAAAGCTTCACAACGTGGAAGGCAAGAGTATTATCTCTTTTCAAACTCGAGAAGGTACACCAAAACTAATCTATGATGTGCTATATGTTCCTAATTTGGCACAAAATTTATCAAGTGTAGGACAACTCCTGCAAAAAGGCTTCTCTGTTAAATTTGATGATGACCACTGTGTTATTTCTGATAAAAAACAATAGCACTGTAGTAGCTAAGATAAAAATGACGGCAAACAAAGTCTTTCCTTTGATCATGACATCAAAATAAACTATGTTTTGGAAGCCGAAAATGTAGAAGAATCACTATTGTGGCATATGAGGTACGGACATCTAAATCAAAGAAGTCTACACATCTTACGCCAGAAAAATATGGTGGTTGGGCTTCCTTCAGTTCAGTTTGAGAAAGAAGTATGTGAAGGTTGTATTTTTGGAAAATTCCACCACTTACCATTTTCACAATCAACATGGAAAGCAAGAGCCCCTCTTGAGTTGATACATGCAGATATATGCGGACCGACTCGAACACCATCTTTTAATGGCAAGAAATACTTTCTTCTCTTTGTTGACGACTATAGTAGGATGATGTGGGTTTATTTTCTAGAAAAGAAGTCAAAAGCCTTCTCTTTTTTCAAGCAATTTAAGGCCTATGGAGAGAAGCAAAATGGATACAATCTGACGACGTTGAGAAGTGATCGTGGTGGAGAGTTCACATCAAATGATTTTTCAGAATTTTGCAAAAGCAATGGAATCAAAAGAGATTGATGGCAAGTTACACTCCACACCAAAACAGTGTTGCAGAACGAAGAAATCGAACCATTGTTGAAATGGCAAGAAGCATGTTAAAAGAAAAAGGTCACCTACCGAGTCTGTCAAGGATATGACTCCTTTCGAAGCATGGCATGTGTTTAAGCCAAAGGTTGATTCCTTTAAGATCTTTGGTTACATAGCCTATGCATATATTCCTTCTCAAAAGAGAGAAAAGTTTGATGAAAATGGTGACAAATACATTTTTGTGGCCTATAGTGACAAGTCCAAGGCATACAGATTGATTGATCCAAGAACTAATAAGTTGGTAATTTCCGGAGATGTTATTTTTTATGAATTCAAGGTATGGAGATGGGAAAACGAACAAGGTGAAATACCGAGATTTTTCGATGAACCCGAAACATCAAATTTAGAAGAAACTCTGTTACCCCAAAGTCCAATTTCAAGGGCAAAACGTCCAATTCCAAGTGCAAGAACATCTAATCCTAGTTCACCAGATTCAACTCCAAGACTCAACACAAGAACGCGTTTATTGGTAGGCATACATGAGTCGTGTGATCTTGCTTTGAGTGCTTTGGAGCCTAAAAATTTTGAGGAAGCAGTGAAAGAAAAAATTTGGCAAGACGCAATGGAAGAAGAAATTATAGTTATCAAGAAAATTCTACGTGGGAAATTGTTGGTCGGCCTAAATCAAAGGACATCATTGGGCTTAAATGGACCTACAACTGGTGGCATTATTTTACTCTTCTTTTTTTCTTAAAAAAGCGAGACAATTGGTGGCAAACCACGATTATCCACTCATTTCGGAGGCCGGGAAGACTCAGAAAGGCATTTCAACCTCCTCCTGACCATAAGTTTGGCTTCCAGACCATTAGCAGATTTTGAACCTGAGACTTCCAATTTTTAGTTTTAAGGAAGTCTCGTAATCCGTCCTTGTAATAGCATTACTTTACTTTTATCTGCATCATTTTTCTTCCTAATGTTTGTTTCTACGATGAATTCTTTATCCCTAATGTTTTGTTGCTCAAAATGTATCACTACCAAAAACAGAAAGTAGTTGTCGTGAACGCTTCGGAGATAAACGTGCAGTGGTTAGTTTGGCGCGATGTGCTTAACGAAACGAACAATCTGTGAGTTTCTAAGGATTAATTGTAATTTGAAGTTGTAGAGACGACCTTCATAACTTGTGCAGAAAGAGTAGTATGCATCTTGAGTTTTGAAGACCTTTGGCTAGCTGTTTGCATTTGGCATACATCGACCTAGTTTGGGAGTGAGGTGCTTAAAAAAAAAACACCCATGAAAAAAAGCTGTAAGGTTTTAGGTGTTTGGTAAACTGAAAAAAAATGGCTTATTTTGGAAGCTGCTGTGAGAATAAGCTGAAATCAAAGGAAAAAGCTGAAGCTGCTATTTGCAGCTTTGGAAAACTGGCTTTTTTTCAAAACACACGGAGCTACAGTGCTTCTTTAATGAAAAGACTCACTATTAGACTGTTTTTTTTTTTCAAAAGCACTTTTACAAAAAAGTTTACCAAACACTCTGCTGATTTATTTCACAGCCGCTTATTCTCACAGCACAGCTACTTATTCTCACAGCAGTTTTTTTTCAAAGCACAGCAATACCAAACCAGCCCGTCATCTGTCTGTATGCGTAAATAGTGTGGTCAGTTAGAACTCGTTTGGATGTGTTTTTAAAATGATTGAAAGCGCTTTTGGTGAAAATATTTTTAGAACCAATCCTTAGTAAAAATGTAAGTAAATTTTAGAAAAGCATTTAAAGTGCTTCCTGCAAGAAGCACATAACTAGTACTTCTTGCAGAAAGCATTTTAAGTGCTTTTTGGACCAAAAAATATTTTCTCTAAAAGCGCTTTCAGTCATTTTAAAAGAACATCCAAACGAGCCCTTAGGTATTTCAACTTTTCTTTGTAAGATAATTATAACGTTATTTTCAGATTAATTTTATACTGTTCCATGGCGGTGACATACAAGCAAATTGGGCCCAACCCTTTGTTTTCTTATTTTCTCACGCCAAGACTTAGAAAACAAATAATGCATTTTCTCCTTTATCTTCTGAGAAAAGAAAATTGATTTTCTCTCACTTGTCTGCAAACCACACGTAATGGAAACTCTTTATATTTTTTCAATCCTAAAATTTACACTAACTAGGATATTCACTCTTTAGGACGACCCAATAGAATAAATACTTAGACAAGAAAGGTTATACAAACAAATAGCCCTTATTGATATATCAACTAAGTTTGAGCAATACAAAGCATACTAATCTAGGAGAGATTATACAAACTACAAAGCATACTATCAAGGCTATTTGTTTGTATAACCTTTATTGAATATCAAGAGACATCTTCCTTCTTCTTTTTTTTTTTTTGGAAACAAGATATCTTCTTCTTTTCTCCTTTACTACATGATAAGGAAAATCCATTTTCATCACAATCAACTTATTTTACTTTACACTCATACTATTCTAGATAAAATTTCTTACTTTATATCATACTAAATATTATTTTATGATTTTCATTGTCTACTTGTCACTTCGTGCATTATTGATAGTCAAGCTTACATTTTTTCATTAGTGTAGGTACATCGTTTGTTAAAAAAAAATTAATTTTTTTTATAAAAAAAAAAGAAAGAAAGGCCCGTCACTTCCAAAGAGGACCTTTCAATTTCATTTTCTTACCATTTTTTAGAGACCCATTCAAATTTAAATTAGTATATATGTATGATCAGGCTCCTGCCTCGTTCACCTAATCACACGAATAATGGAAGTGAAGCTACTAGGGTTTTGGCCAAGTCCGTATGTTTACAGAGTGATAAGGGCTCTAAACCTCAAGGGTGTGAAATATGATTACATAGAACAAGACCTTTCCAACAAGAGTGAACTTCTGTTGTTGCAGTGCAATCCAGTTTACAAGAAGGTTTCGGTGCTTCTTGACCTGGGATAATCGATTTCCAAGTCGGTTGTCATCCTTGAATACATTGAAGAAACTTGGTCAGAGAATAATCTGCTACCTGAAGATGCTTATGAAAGAGACTTGGCTTGATTTTGGATACAGTTCAATGTATCTCAGGTAAAGAATTTCAACTTTCAATTATGTTATCTGCTTTTCTCTTAATTATCTAGTTCAACTATGTGAAGCAAAAAATAATCAAGAAAATTATGGAGACGACACGTGGATTTTTAGATGAAAATGACAAAATTACTTTTAAGGCAGACTGGGGTTTCCACACGAATGCAACGGACAATAATGGCTCAATCAAGGTCAAAAGTGATCAAAATTGTATTCTTTTAAACTCTCTCATCACCCCTCATCAAATCTTCACCCACAAGGTAACTCCCAATTATTCTTTTCGAACTAAGATTAATTGTCAAAATTAATTGATTAATTACCTAATTTATTTATTAATTACCTAGTTGATTGCAAGATATTATGTAGCATAATATCTTGCAATTAGAGCCAAATTACCACCATAAGTGGCCTGTCCCTATTTTTCCAAATAGAGCTGGCCACACCCCTATATATACATTTTCCAAAAAACCTAAGTTCATTCTTCTTTTAAAATTCTCTAAACACTTTCTCTCTCAATTTCTAACTTTGGCATCAGAGACTTTTCAGCCAAAGCCCCCTCCCAAAAAAAAAAAAAAATCGTGAACACGTGAGGCTCTTGGCCTTGATCTTAGGTGTTAATTGTTTTGTAATTGCATTTTCATCCAATAAGAAGAAGGCAGAAATTTGCATCCACAAATTGGAGCTTTCATTAAGAGTCTTGATTCACATGCTCAAAGAAGACTCTGATAGGAGCATATTTATGCGACTTAGTTAGCTTGTTTTCTTGCACTTTCATAGTGAGTTTCTGTTTATTATAGTGATTTAAGCTATTTTCGTGTGTTTGTAGGCCCAAATGACAAAGTTGACAATAAAGTGCAATTTGGAGCAGTTTTGGGCCAATAATGGATAACACATGCATGAAGCAAGGTGGATGGACGTTTTTTAAGTTCAAGAGGCTATGAATGTGCTGAAAAGATGAAGAAAATGAATTCAAGACAAAAAGATAAGGATTCAGCTAAAAAGAATGAACATTATCCAAAACCTTATCCAATCTTATCTTATCCAAACTAATCTTATCTTATCTTATCTTATCCTATCCTAATCTTATCCTACCTTATCTCTAGCTGCAAAAGGAGTCCTTATCCTATTCTAAATCCTTCCCATATGAATTTAGGAGTCATAATCCATCTAAACACATTAATTCTTTTCCTCCCTTGAATCTGATTAGAAGAATCCTTATTCCTTGATGATTTGGAGTCCTAATTCTCTTCCTACTCACCCTAGCCGTGCCTTACATTCTACCGCAGCGCTCAGAAATCACCCACCTTCCATCACAAATTCGTCCTATACATGCCTCATACACATTCATCCCATTGTGCCGCAGCTTTGCAAGGAGATAGGAGAGGAGATCCCTGGAGCCGTGCTTGTCATTCAAGACGTTGGATTGTTGGAGCGTTTCTAGGTGTATTCTATCATTTGTTTCAATGTTTAAATTTAATTGTCTTTGTTTAATTGCAAACATGAAGAGCTAAACTCATTTTAGCTAGGGGAAATTCAAAGCCATGAACATATTTGCAATATGAATTGATTACATCCAGTTGTGATTTCATGAATCGTGAATGCAATTTACTTAACTGTTTGATTCATAACTTATTCTTGTTTGTTGATTAAGGGTGCACACTTAGTTTGCATGCAGTGATTTGATGCTAGAATATAAGGGAATTTCACCTAATAGTTATGGACTTATATTCACAAGTAGTGGAGGTTGCTAGTCACAATCATGTTAAGTGAATTCCTGGCAGGAGTATCATGTTGTCATAGTTATAAATGTCTTGTCAATGCTTATGATTTTTACAAAGCTTAATGATCTTTGATTGTATCTCTATTATGATGTTCATGTAGGGAACTATTGAAGAATAATTTGGTTGATGATGCGTTGTCCATCCAATTCAATGACTTAAAGAAAATTTGAGGGTTAATTAGTGCTATTCATGGTTAATCTGGGGCGTTGAGGTTCATGGTTTATTGGAAAAGCAACTAGAAATCGATTTGTATGCAAGTGTGTCATGTGTGGAAAAGAACCCTCTAGCTAGCCATTCACCCATTAAATCACCAATTTCGTCCAAAGTTATTTAGAGTCTTAAATCTGTTTAGTTTTACTTTAAATTCATCAAAAACCCAATCCCCTTTACTTTTGTTGTGCCAAGTTAGTTAGAATCTGTCCAATTTGTGTTTTTAAGTGTTTTGAGTCAAGTTAAAATCAATTTTTGTCCAATTCACCCTATAGTGTCTAGTTTGAGTTTATTTGATTGTTTTGTGTTGTTTTGAGTCTTTTTAGTTTGTTTTGAGTTCCTAAGAGTCCAGTTTAGTGTTTTCAAGCCTAGTTAAGTGTTTTTGAGTTAAATTTGAGTAGATTAGCATCCCTCCTAATCCCCGACCTAGAACGATCCCTACTTACATCTTTACTATAATTGTCAATAAGAGGGTTTAATTTGAGTGCTAGTTAAATTTCACATTAGACTCTCGCATTCATGGTTTCTAATTTTTTTGTTCATTCGTAGATTTTTTGTACGTTCTCATTCCTAGAATTTTTTATACAAAAATTCTTTGAATAAACGTAAAAGAAAAGTACAATGACAAGAAATTCGGAAACCACAAAGAACGGAACTTCCTACGTTCAAGGATTTAGATCATGACAATCCACGAGGCTCAACGCAACAGCGAGTGGAATGGTACCACCCTCATGGGGCACCACCATGGCAACTTATGGCGAGATCCAAGCCCAAGGAGCAGACCTCACCTTGCAGCCAAAAGCCCAGGCCCATGCCACCTTGCAGTAGTGAGCCCAGGCCTGCGCCACAAAGGAACCCAGTGCAAGAAGGCCCAAGGTAAACAACCTCAGAATTAGGCAGCCATGGTAGGAGCAACGGCCTAGACCTCGTGAGCCCAAGGCTATCGTGAGCCCAGTCCACTCCAAGGTCGAGCTCAAGACCAAAGGACAAAAGTCATGCAATTTAAGCTTCAAGGGCCCAAGCCTAGGATGAGCTAACTGATAGAAGCATATTTATGCGACTTAGTGGGCTTGTTCTTGTGCATTTATGTTGTTTTTCTTTAGTTATTTCAGTGTTTAAAGTCATTTTCGTGCCATTTCAGGTTTTAGAGACAAAGTATGCAAAGAAGTGCGAAATGGAGCATTTTAGAGCAAAAGTGAGTTGGAATGTGGTGTATGCTAATGGAGCACAAGAAATGGACGAGTTTGAAGGTCAAAAGAGCTTAAGAAATGAAGAAATGAAAGTGAAGAACAAAGAATTCAGATTTGGAAACCAAAGTTTCTAAAGTTGGAAGTTTCTATTCTTGGAGGTTTCCATTTTCGAGAGTTTCTATTCTTGGCTTTGGGCTTTTAGATGACCTAAACCCTAATTCCTTGTGGATCTTCACCCTTTGCCGCACCTAGGCCTTCTAGAAACACTTTGCCTTGCCTTGCAAGACTTTCTAGAAACCCTAACCTTAGCCCACTAACCAGCCGCACCCTAGGCCCTTTTCCCACTAAAATTCTGATTGTTTTAACCTATTTTCTGGTGGATTTGGGTTTCTAGAAACCCTAATCTGATTGCTAGGGTTTTGAAGTGCCTATATATACTCATTAAACCCTTTTGGCCGAACTATCATCTCCCATTCACATCATTCACGCCAGAATTTGTTCCTTGCTCTCTGCCGCACCTTTTCATCACCATAATCCATAATTTCTGCCCAAAAACATCCCTAGCCGCACCACCCATCAACCCCAAACCGTTCCCTACCATTCCTCATCCATTCTACACCCTAAATACCACCCAAAACCTGTTCTAAACTTCTCTGCCGCAGCAAGGAGGAAGGAGAAATCATTGATGATCTTGCTGCCAAGTTGGAGCCTTCTAGGTGTTTTTTTCTTTGGATTTTAATTTCTAAATTTATGTATCTTTGCTTTGCGAGTATGAGGAACTAAACCCCCCTTGGCTAGGGGGGATTTGAAATACATGTTTATGCTTGCGATATGATTTGATTACTTCTAATTGCGTTTCATAAGTTGTGAATTCAATTTACTTATCTATGTGAATTACATTGATTTGTGTGTGTTGGTTGAGAGTGCACGCTTAATTATCATGCATAAATTGAATGCTAGGATATAAGGAAATTTCACCTAATCGTTATGGACTTATATTCACAAGTAGTAAAGGTTGATGATCTCAATCGCGTTAAGTAAATTCTTGGCATAAGTTTCATGCAATCATAGTAACAAGTGCTTCGTCAATGCTTATGGTTTTCATAGAACTTAATGATTCTTGCTTGTATCTCTATTATGCAATCATGTAGGGGACTTGTGGGGAATGCTTTGGGTTGTCGTATGCAATCATCCAATTCAATAACGTTAGGAAAATCTGAAGGTTAATTTAAGCGAACCTAATTAACTTGGGGCATTGAGAATTCATGGGTTATTGAAAAGCAATTAGAAATCGTTTTGTATGCAAGTATAACATGTGTGGAGAAGAACTCCTTAGCTAACCTTCCATCCATTTACTTTCACCAAATTCGTTTTAAAATCTGTTTTGATTTACAAGTTTATGTTTTTCTTTCAATTTCGTAGAAACGAAATCCCCCTTTGTTTTCAAGTGTCAAATTAGTTAGAAAGTGTGTTAGTTTGTGTTTTTAAGTGTTTTGAGTCAAGTTAAAACCTATTTTCGTCAAAATCTTGTTTAGAGTTCAAAACTGCCCAGAAAGTGGTTTTAAGGCAGTTTTGAGTGTTTTTGTGTTATTTTGAGTCTTTTGGTTTGTTTTGGTGTTTTAAGTTATAGTTTTACATTCTTTGAGTCTAGTTAGTGTTTTAAACTTGTTTTTACGTTTTTGAGTCAATTCCAAGTGATTTTGCAATCCCTCCTAATCCCCGGCTTAGAACGATCCCTACTTATGTATTTTGCTACAATTGATAAAAAGAGGGTTTAATTTGTGTGCTTATATATTTCGCATCACCAACCCGAGCCACAACCTTACACGAGCCCAAAACGCACCCGAGCAGAGCCTAGGCCCAACTCCCACGAGTGCCACAGGTGGAGTAGCCCACTTCTGTGGCTTCCCAAGTAGCCCAAACCAGTCCAAGAGCGGTTCAACCATCCCAACTTCATATTTCTGGGCCGGTGCAATGTATTAGCTAAGCATTTTATGATAATAAACATGCGTACTATGTATCCTTGTTATATGCACATAACATGCACACAAAATGAACATTAAATGCACATAATATGCATATCACCTTATAATATCATATGCACATAATATGTCATGTGCAAGACATACACACCTTATGTACACAACTTGCACAACATATGCATGTCGTATGCACACATCGGGAAAATTTTGTGAAATTTTTGCAATTGAACTGAAACACAAATTAGGACATACCCAGTATTGTACCATGTCAAAAATCAAATTCTTTCCACATATTACTGTAAACTCAGTTGGCATTAGCATGTTGGCCTTGAGATTCTCTTCAAGACTAGGCTCCAAAAGGGACGAGACTTACCCCATTATTTTAGGGTTTCATATCTTCGAAAATGCACCATCCTCATATTAGTGAAATCGCAAACAAGAAAGTGCAAATTGGATAGCAACTTTTGTCTTCCATGCTTTGTTTCTAAATGGATTGGTTGGCAAACTAGTTATCAAATTGACAAGACAAGGTAGATGTGGTGTAGATATGATGTACATGACCCTTATGTCTTGTCCTAACCTGCTTGAGGTGTGCATTACATTCAATATGTGTAAGATGTGCTTTTTCCATATGTCAACTCATAAATTTCCCAATGTTTAATAATAATATATTACAAAAGTAGTGGGTTTTAATTAATGTTTTGTTTAGGTACTTAATTTGACCGAGAAGGGTTTTGGAAAATGTTAATTTTTTTCAATTCCAGATTATATGTTTTTAGTATTCAAGATGCAACATGTAGTGTGCATATCATGACCATAGGAGATCATTCAGTGTGCATAGTATGTGGATATAGTGCGCATGCATTGTGTATAAAATGTGCATGCGTGGAGGGCGGTTATCTTTAATTTACTTCTGTAATGGTATTGGGTGGTTTTGTTTTTGAATTATTACATACATAAGAAGTTAACTTTTTGTCATGGGAAGTTGAACCATTTGAACGATCTTTTTTGTGATGGGAAGTTGCACCATTTGAATGACATGATTCTCCATCTATTTAATTAAGTTGTCTTGTGGTTTTGTATTTCATTACAAAACCACAAGTTCAATTTCCATCCTCTTAAAAAAAAATCAGAAGTTGAAAATGATGAAGAAAGGCCGCACCACCTCTTCCTCTATGCAATATGTTTTTGACGATGTTATTCTAAAAATTCTTATCATCGTTGCTTCCCACTTGTTAAGGGACCTCTTTTCGGCGAAGATGATCCTAAAGAAGTTCAAGAAAATAGCCGATGACCCTTGCATCTACCAACACATCAATATTACAGACTTTGAGACCGTCCACCCGCTTGGATCATGGGGCACATCTAACAAAGTTTCAACTTTCATCAATCACTGCATCCAGTGCCGCAACCCTGAGGCCTTTTACATGGTGGGATGCGATACTTCTTCCGGATTCTGTGTCATCGTTAATCGTGTTATGTCAAAATTAGACTACAATAATTGAGCAGAAACCCAGATTTGACCTCTTTTAATGTGCAGAACATGATTGAGCCATGCACATAACATGTACACACCATGCTCATTAGATACTCACAATATGCAGATTTGAAATGTACAAAAAAAAAACAAATTTTGAAATATCACTAATCCTGACAACATTCCTCATTAGTAAATCAGTCATAAGAGCGACAAAAGAGAAAAGAAATCGAAATGGATAAGAAAACCCCATAAAAGAATCGAGTAACGAATTTACAAACGATATAAGAAAATAAACGAAAATATTCATTTAGATACATATTGTGCCAAGTTTCTTCGGTTTGTCTTTCATAAGAGCCTTCAATAGAGGCTAAAACATTCAAATTGTCAATAGAACCTAATAAATGTCATTCCTCATAAGCCTTACAAAGGCCATCAATAAAAGCTTTGAAGCTTACAATAGTAGCCACTGGAACCGAACCTTTCTGGCTCATATTTCTCAAGATGTTAAAAGCATCGTTAAATCTGATAGCATATGATAATCTATTGAATCCAAGAACATAACCATCCATCTAAAATGAAATGAGACCGCATAAAAAGAAGTTTTTTTTTAAAAAAAAAACTTGTACAACTATGTATATCCTTCAAAACCGTTCTCAAATCAAGAGTTTTGAACATTTTTATAATCCAATGTGAATCTCAATATTAAAGAAGCTATACATAAGTTGCACAAAATCATCCCAACTATCCACAAATACCAAGATGTAGTTTTGGAAAATGGAAATCATAACAAACTGTATAAATAAGTTTCAATTCACACAACTCCACCAAAGGTACCAAAATTATTCCCAAATTCTAATGACCTAGAATTCAATTTCACATATCAACTAAAATCAACTTTCTCTATCAAAATCACTTCTTCAAAAGTGCAACCAAACAACAAATCACAATAAACTCAAGCACATTTCCACATATCAAAGCATCAAATTCCGTTACAAATATACAACAATTTGTAGAATTTAAGCCAAACATAAAAATAAGATGAAAAAAAGAGTCATAAAGATTCTGAGAAGCAAAAAGCAGGGAAAGTGGAAGAAGAGTTTTACCTATGTGGATGTTCATGTTCCAGGTTACCGACGGAGTACGAGAAGGTAAGGGAGGCAAGAGAGGTTTCCTTATGAAGAAAAAAAGAGGTGAGAAGCAAAAATCAAGGAAAAATGGAAGATGGGATTTAGTTGTGCCGTTGTTCATGTTCTAGGTCGTATGCGGTGGGGGAGCGAGAGAGGCTTCCTCTCTCTCCTTTCTGTTTCTCTCTACAAAATAAAAAATGAGGGTTGCAAGTTTTTGGGTATCCCATTTATATAGGAGGGTAATTAGGTCATTTCAAGGTGTAAAAAAAATCATATTTCTGTCCGATAACTGTGCATGGCGTGTGCATGCTCTATGTATATTAAAAAAAATCCTATTTCTGTCCCAAAATTTAATGCAAATGAAGATGCACACACTTAGAGAGAGTTTAATTGGACAAATACCTTATGGGGAGAGGTAGCTTTTGGTTTTAAACATTTCTTAGTGAAATATTATCGCATTACTAGCTAATCAGTGAATACGATGTCTTGAACTGCTTAACCGTTTGATGTAAACCAAGACAATAAGATTCACATGGTATTCCTTTGAACACATATGATTCTACGGTTGTGCTCGTTTTGGCCCTAAACAATTCCCGGTAATCATGAGTGCTTTAGAGAATTCAATCTTATAATTCTCATAGAAACGACCATTTTTCACACTTATGTAGGTGATATCCCATTAAGAGTATCCTGCACAATACCCCACTTGTTATTTCCAAGTATAGGAATCATTAAAAGCAAAGCTTATCCTAAACATGTTGCAGATAGCATTGTTTCACCATAGGGCATGGGTAGGAGATTATCTCCGCAGTGCTCCCATTGAATCATCGACAATTTAGTTGTCCCTTTGAACCTAGATCTTGGGATCTCCAATTAGCTAGGTTGGGTTACCATTATGACGATTCTTAAAACATAGGCTTTAAACCTATTCCTAGAAACCATTATGAGACAAATATTTGGAGGGCATTTTTGTCCACGCACTGTCTGTGAACAGTGCACGCTGGTTGGGGTTTTAGTGTAGAAATAATGTCCAATATTTGGTAGTATCACTCCCATAGACGTTGCCAATTGTGACAGCTGAAAAACGTCCATTACAACAATCATCTCTTCAACTCTACCCCAACAAAATACACCAAAATAAATAATAAACTTGGAAAATTGAAAAATTGAAAAATTGAAAAAACAAAACGCACAGAAAAGCGAGAGAGAGAGGGGGAGGGAGGAGAGAGAGAGAGAGCAAAGCGGGGGAGATCTGCCAGAACCAAAGAATTTCATCGAGCTCTCCTTCTCTCCGATCAGATCGGACTCTCTGTCCGTACAAAAATTAGGGCTTCATATTTACTTTCCCAATTTCTCCCACAATATTTCGATTTTTACATTTTGCAATTCGAAATTATCCGACAGTTTGAATTGCGTTGAATTGCGCCTCATTCCTTCATTCCCTGATCCGGGTACGCTGTAATTTTTTAGGGTTTTGTTGTTGGCACGTAGGGTTTTGGTTCGTTAGGGGTTTGTGGGGGAGGCGGTGGTGGCAATTGGGCATTTGATATGTTTGAAATTGTTTGAGTTTTGGGGGATTGATTGAATGGCTTCAGCTCAGGTACTGCCCAACTCGCGAAAGCAAGATCTTTTGGAAGCCGGAAAGCGCCGGGTAATGTTTCTATTCGATTACAATTTCGATCTCGCACGAAATGTTTCATTTTGCATTTGTATGCATGCTTGGGTCTGTGTATGTATATGCAATTCGAAATGCGAAATGATTGATTTTTCATATTTTGTAGCTGTCATAATGTAGTTAATGTGTTGCTGATGATATAAATTCGATTACAAACGCACATTTTTGTGGTCTAGGAATCCGTTTTGATTGGGTTACATGTTTAGAAACAGAACGGGATATTGGGAATATATTGAATGTTGATGCTTCTGGGTGTCTACGATGAACCCTTGTATCTTGTTTTGAGCTAGCAGGAACAAACTGATTTAGCAGTATTTTAGTTACGTGACGTAAGAAACAAAGACGTAGAACAGGTAGGTTTTGAATTTACATATAAGGCTAGGCTGTGATGGTTATTTCATAAGCATTCTTCATATACAGACTCCTTATGGTAAGAAAAAGAAAGAGGAAGAAGGAGAGCACAATAAACTTAAAGTGTCAATGATCCGCCGTACTTTGACAAAGTTTTGTTTTGTTTCTTCAAAAAGAAGTTCTCTAAGCTTCTAGGTCCCTTGATAGACGGATCAAATCTTAGTTCTGGGTCTCTATAGTTCACTTTTTCTTAGTTTAGAAACTCGACTTTAACAAATATTTAGTCATTTCAGAGACAAATTTCATACCAAATATTTTTATTTGATTGTAGAATTTCACACATATTTGGTTTCCTCTGCTTTTGCAGCTGGAGGAGTTTCGGAAGAAAAAAGCAGCAGACCGAGCTAAGAAGGCTTCATCCACTAGCCAAATCGATGCTTCTGAAGTTAGCTCAAACGAGAAACAATCTCTAGAAACTGAACATGTACGAGTTACAGCCTCTGATGGTGCTGGTACATCTGATGGGCCCAGTAGTGCTTTTACTGAAACTTCTTCTGTATTATTGAACAATGATAGCAATGCGATTGATTTTTTGCAAAAAAATGAACAAGCTTCCGTGGATAATAATACACACAGCAGTCCTTCAACCTCTGAGTTTAATGCATATTCTGGAGATCAAGTACAGAAACATGCTGATCAAGAATATCAGAGATATGGTGTTTTAGGGTTTGGGGGACCACTGGCCATTAATAATCACCATGGGACTAATGGGATAAGTAATGATTTTGAAAAATATACCGGTGCCTTAGGTGGGACAACATCTGACCAGTCTATTGCTACACGCCCACAAGCAAATCAAGATTTTGCGGGCAATACAAGTCACTCCAGTTCTTATGGAAGGAATGAATTTCAGTCCAAAGAACATATTACATCTTTAATGGATTCTGGTTCTTCACATCCATCTGTTGCAAAAATCTCATCTCAGAACTCTGTCAGCACATTGCTACAGAGTGAAGCCTCTAATGCCAGCAAAGTGTCTGGTGGCCCTGCACCGTCTTCACTTTATGAAGGTAATTGTACATTTTTGGATTTTGGTTTTTGGTGTTCTGATCTAAAATCAGTGTATTTGTGAATAATATCCAACTCTTGTCTTTGAGGAATATGCTTACTGTATTATGTTTTGAGATGTCATGGCAGACTTGGTTGAACCCAGTCCCAGCATAAGAGGATTTGCTTCTGAAGTTGGTAAAAACATCCGTGGTAGTAGTGAGGACTTAAGTGATTCTCTGAGTTATAAATTTGGGGAAGGAAAGCTTAGCAGCTTTGCCAGTAGCATTTCTAGTGGGCAGAGTGCACCAGTTCAAACATATGAATCCATGGGGGGTTTTGGATCTGATTCTAGAAGTTCCTCCAATCATGCATCATTGCATTCAGTTACGCCCGAAACTAACTCTCGGAGATCTCGTCCATCCTTCCTTGATTCTCTTAATGTGTCTAAAACTTCTTCAGGCACTGTTTCTCAACAACCTGAACCAGAAGGGCCATTTATGTCCAACAGTTCTAAATCAAGTGGTATGAATTTTCTAGGTTCATCGCCTTTCCACAAGCCATCTATGGATGATGATACTGTGAGACCCTTTTTAAAGTTTGAAAGTGGTGCACCTCATGCATCTGAGCCTTCCATGAAGTCTTCACTTTCTCCTAATGCTTGGATGGACCAGCAGAGGCCAACAGTTGAGGGGAATAGCATGGAGAGAAAGCATGAATTTTATTCTCCTAATCAGAATGAAGATTTTTCTGCTTTGGAACAGGTGTAGTGTGTCCCTATTTTTCAGCTGGTGGATTTTTACACATATGTCCAGTGGTGCTACTTCTTTCTCATATTCAGATATTTTATCCATTTTAAGTTTTTAACACGGAGAATCCTTAATCAATTCAATAGTCTGCTGTTATGGCCTCTCTTCGATGCATAGCATGACAAAAGTAGTCCATTGAGTTTTTATGAGCATCCTTTTGGATGAAAATATAGGTTGATTACTAGAGAACATCACGAGTAATAAGGGGTATTGATGACATAGTTGTGACTTTTGAGGGAGTAGTGACTGGATGGCAATAGATAGAAGCTTATAGTGAAGATATGTAGATGATAGCAAAGTATAAAACATCGAGATACTAGGATATTTATGGTATGGGATTGACCAAAAAGGATATATGATATTGAAGAATGGACATACCTTTCTTTTCAAGTGCATTACCTAAGCTCGCGTGTAATCCTATACTCTCAAATTTTGACTTCCTTTTTTGAGACTTTGAATACAATAAACAACTTTAGCACAGTGGAGAAAGATACATATACTAGGCCAAGGCCTATACACCAAATAAACTCATTGACCATGGATAAAGAAAAACTGTTTCAATGTCAAAAAATGATATGTCCCTTTTTTGTCAGTGGAACGTTTGACATTAAATTACTAGATGCTAAGTTTGTTTGGTATATCTACTAAGTAAATTTTATTTTCCATGCGTCAGTTATAAATTGTGAACTGCAAGTGTCATATGGCTTTGTCATTCATCATAGGTTGTAGTACTTCAAAATAAAAAGAACAAATTGATTTAACCTTGTTAAGTTTATATGAATAGTGATATCACCTTAGCAAAATCGTTTCTTTGGAATACTTTTTTGTTGACATGTTTTTGTATTTTTCTTGTCATTATGCAGCATATTGAAGATTTGACACAAGAAAAGTTCTCTTTGCAACGAGCACTTGAGGCTTCACGTGCTTTAGCAGAGTCATTGGCTGCTGAAAATTCTTCTTTGACAGAGAGTTATAACCAACAGGTGTTTCTGCTTTACATGATATTGCACCTTGACATTTGTGTAACTTTTACTTTGTTGATGAATTGTGAACTAAACATCTTTGTATTACTTTCTTTTTGCCTGATTTATCCTATTATGAAAACGGTTGTGCTGACTTCATCCGAAATGATGCCCCTTGTGTTTCCCTGACAAAGTCATTTGATAGTGCCATGGCCCACGGCTTTATTCTAACTGTTGTTCTGTTTTCTTTTTCTCCAGAGAACTGTTGTTGATCAACTAAAATCTGACTTGGAAAATATACAGGAGGAAATCAAACACCAGCTGGTTAGAGTCAATTATCCCCCTTCTACTGATAATTTCAGAGCAAACTTATACCTCTGGGGACCATTCTAATTTATTAGTTATTTAATATAGGTGGAACTTGACTCGTCTTCAATTTATGTTGTAGTAGTTTTAATTTCTTGATGTGAACAGGTGGAACTTGATGCGGTCAGAAATGAATATGCAAATGCACAGCTAGAATGTAATGCCGCTGATGAACGTGCTAAGCTATTGGCATCGGAAGTTATCGGATTAGAGGAGAAGGTAGTGTTTTTTCTTGGTATGTTGGGATTTTAGGTATTGAGTTTAGAAAGAAATTTTGATTCAGTTTTTTGATCTGGAGAAAACCTTTCTTATTATAATTGTATTTGCTTTTCTGTCTGAATAAAGGGACATAATAGGCAGAAATTCTCATGATATTTTTTTTCCCTTGATTGTGAGCTATGAAACTATTAATGTTCGCACTTTTGACAAACATAAAATTTTATCCTTGTATAACCGAGCGCAATGGCGTTCTAGGATTCATATAGCCGACCCCACTTAGTGGGAAAAGGCTTTGTTGTTGTTGTTGTTGTTGTTGTATGATTATATATGAGTGTGTATGCACATATTAATGAATTAGGTACTGAAATTGCGAATCGTTGATAGTGCTTTTTAAAATAAAATAAAAAAGAATTCAAATTTTATGTTTACTGTTGTAGGCATTAAGACTAAGGTCCAGTGAGCTAAAGCTGGAGAGGCAATTGGAGAACTCACAGGCTGAAATCTCGTCGTACAAGTACGTTTGCGTTCTACTGTTCAGTAAATTAAGAATTTGTGCACAAATTCTGAATCACTTGTTTGATATTTTACCACTCCCCATCTTATATGGAGAATGTTACACTTGTCTTGGAAATATAAAATAAAATAGAAACTAAATCTGAAATTTTAACAGTGGCTCTGAATGTAACAAACTACTGAGTAATGAGCTGTAGAACTATGTGTTATGAGATTATGGATTAAGTTGTGAACACCTTTTTCATCCTTTATTGTTGGGCTTGCGGGTTTCAATAGAATGTTGTGCCATCATAATATGAAAGGACATGCTCACATGCTCAAGGAGTGGAGATGACAAGTGCCTGAAGAAGTAGGACTAGTTTGAAACTGATTCAAAGTCTCTTCCTCTAATGGTGGGATCTTATCAACGTGCTTTTGGACCAAAGTGCTTCTGGTTATCTAGCAAAATATTGTTATCACATTATAAGTATGGTATTATATGGTGCTTTTGGACCAAAGGGATGCCTTACTCCCATTACATATAATTATCATGCTGTGTTGCTACATATTTATTTTTGGATTTATTTCCATTGTCTCTGAAGATAACTATTTATGAATCTGTGCAGGAAAAGAATGTCCAGCCTAGAAAAAGATCGTTCAGATTTGCAGTCAACTATCAATGCTCTTCAGGAAGGTAAGTGTGCCTATATAAAAATACCTCTGTGTAGAGTATTTACCTTGTAGTGGCTTTTCCAGGGACAAATTGCTTACTTTTTTAATTTCATGGTCTAGATTTTCTGCTTTCTGGTGTCATTGTCACCATTTTAAGCTACCAAGAGCTTAATTAAGCGACTTCTTTTAGCAAGGTTATTTAACTGCTTAGAGTGTGAAGTAACTCCACACCACATCACTAGCCCTATAAACTATTGGTGAGATACACAAATGCAGCCAGACTCCCAGTCATGCGTTTGAAAGAAGTGATCATGTATTCCGTTGTGTTTTTTAAGTTTTAAAACTTTTTTGTTCTTCTTGTTATAGTTATATTAGCAATGTGAATACAAGCTATGAATATTGGGAGTTGCATGTAGCAAAGGCCCTAAATTTAATCGATAGGGGCTGGGACAACTGTATTGTGTATGTCCATAAATATTGATACTTGTTAGGCCTACATTTGAGAATACTTCGTTGGATGTGTGGGCACACGAGAAAGGACAAGATTAGGAATGAGGATATCTGAGGTAAATTAGGAGTAGCTGAAATTGAAGATAAGATGAGAGAGAATCGGTTAAGGTGGCTTGGACATGTGAAACGAAGACCTATGGATGCTCCAGTTAGAAGGTGCGATTATGAGACAGAGGCTCAAGGCCAAAAGGGGAGGGGAAGACTTAGGAAGACTTGGAAATAGACTCTAAGAAAAGACTTGGACTACTTCAATCTAACAGAAGAAATGACACAAAACCGAGCGCAATGGCGTTCTGGGATTCATATAGCCAACCCCACTTAGTGGGATAAGGCTTTGTTGCTGTTGTTTCCATCTTTCTTGACAGTGAAGTGGCTAAGTGGTCCTTGTGCCAATAAGGGCAGGTCGTCATGAAATTATTGAGTTGTTTCTTAAGCTTTCCACTAATGTGAATGCACCCTTATCTAGTATTATTTATGGTTGCATATCTTACCCCTTATTCAGTGTTATTATCTGGTATAGAGAAGAAGCTGTTGCAGTCTATGCTACGGAAAGCCTCCACAAGTGGAAATAAAGTTGATGTCAGCAAGAGTACTACTAACAACAAAGATGTGTCTACTTCTACAGAAGATCTAGGTAAATTCAACTCTTCTGGATATTTTGCTTATAAATTGATATTTCTATATCCAAATGATAAGGGCTGAGTTTCGTAATGTATCCGGTTAATTGGTACATAGCCATGGTTCTTTTTTTTTTTTTTTTTGGGTTTTAGTCCATGTGTTTTTCAAATTAGTGCTTGAGTGTGTTATTATATGTTGAACAGTACTCCATCTTCAAATTTTTTATGATTGCATTATATGGATGATATTCTGAGAATATTTCTAGTGTTGTGTTTGTAGATAACTTTTGGTATCTATCTATTAATTTTATATCAACTTAGCACTTTTGACAACTGTTGAAATAAACTGATTGCTGCTGATTTATCCTGATTTCATTAACACAAAATCTGTTTAATTGTAATCCTAATTAATCAATATCTTCCAAAAGGAAAAAACGATACCCAGAATTCTGGGAATAGGCAAAGATAACCTAAGTGCTCCTCATTGTTTTGATTGATATTCCTGATCAACTGTTTTAATTTACAGAAGTTAGAGTTGTGGTTGCAGTCGTTGTATGACAAGTTTATTACTTATTTTTGTGGAATTTAAGTTGCTGATCAATGCTCACAAAAAACAAAGAATAATGTTTCACAAATAAGCCTTGTACAGTTGTACTGATGAATGAATGACTAAAGTATGACAGCTATTTCTCCTTTTTGTAATCTTTTTTCTTTTATAATTATCCTTTGTGCTTCTGGGTATTGTGTTCACTAGTTGAGGAAAATGAAGACGCTATTCCTGACACCTTAGGCCAGGAAGGGGGCGATGCCTCGAGTTTCCCAATGCTGCCTGAAAATGGACAGTCAACTTTTGACATTTCATCTGTGAATCTACCTCCCGATCAGATGCAAACAGTTGAAAACATCAGTACACTAATTTCCGAGGTACCATGCACCCCTTATATCCTCTCCTAACTGTCTACCCCTTGTATTTTCTCAGTGATACACTTTTGAAGGCTTATTTCCTTTCTTTTCCTTCAGATTTGTGTTGTAAAAAATCTAGTCCATTAAATTGAATTCTACTCTCTTTGGTATTTCAGTTAGCATTGGAGAAAGAAGAATTGATACAATCTTTGGCATCCGAGTCATCTCAATGTTCCAAGCTGAAGGTAGCATATTTTTAATTTTCAACTCAGTATAGTAGTCTGCTACGACTTTTGACTTGTTAGTATGTAGCCCACTTTAAGCAAGAAAGGGCTTTCTTTGGGACTGAGTAATATATTTTAGGGTTGAGGCCTTGTTGTTGATACATGGTTGAAAAAGCATTAAACGTACAAATGGAATATGAAATAATGTGAGCAAAAGAGGCCTATGCACTTCGCACGTGTACTTGGTTCTGAGAATGATAGTATCATCTACGGGCCTCTCACTCATACTCTAGTGCAAAATGTATCTTCAAGTCATATTGTTAGCAGTCATTCAAATTTTTTTATATATTCGTTTGTGTCTGGCTCATAATTATTTTCAGGGGCCACGGCTAATAATTGCAATGTTGACTGTTTTCATTTTCATGAATGAAGGAGCTGAACAATGAATTGTCTCGGAAACTTGAAGCCCAAACTCAGAGATTAGAGCTTTTGACAGCCCAAAGTATGGCTAATGAGAATACTCTCGTCAGACAACCCACTCCTGTTGATATGCCGTACAATGCTCCATATGCAGATGAAGGTGATGAGGTAATGCGTTTTGTTTTATATAAATATTATTTATACTTAAAGCACAGGCACATCATTCCTCAAAGAACTGAACAGTTCTGTGATTGTTTTGCTTCTAAATACATTTATTGCCGAAATTATGAATGTCTTTCTGATACAAGCTGATAGTTACCTTATAGCCCAATATAAAGAAGAAAAGAAAAAGAAACCCAAAGTGCAAATGATTGGCTGATATAGAAATATTATTTTTCTCTATATTCTCGTATGTAGGTAGTGGAAAGAGTCTTGGGATGGATTATGAAGCTTTTCCCTGGAGGGCCATCAAAACGAAGAACTAGTAAGCTTCTATGAGTTTGGACTCAGTATAGCTTGTCAGGAATGCCTGTGCTGAGATCTGGTTTTGTTTTCCATCACTCCCTTGGCGTAATGAAGGTCGTAATTTGTTTATTTTTTGAGTCAATCTTAGAGCCCATTCTTTACAATACAAGAAATAAGATCTTGTACGTAAGAGGCCGGCCCTGTCATTGATTGAGAGAGCATTTCTTTGAAAGATGACAATAAAGTCCCTTGTTACACTTATTGATTTAGATCTTATATTTTAGGGAAAGGGATGTGGTGGATACCGAAAGAGAGGGATTAAAAGTATAGACGTGAGAGATGAACGTGCATTTTTTTAGTTTCGCAATTTTTTGTTGTATTTTAATTTGAATGTGCATTTTTTTTAATGCGTTTGAGATTTTTCTTTGCGAAACTTGTTCGGGCATGACTTTCGATATACATAATGATATGTCTTATGAATTTGAATCGACGATTGCGTTATTAATCAGTTGGATCTAAACCAAGTTTCTTATGTATAGTAATATAAATGGATGTCTACAAAGACAATGGGTAATTGACTGTTTCATCTGACTCCATGTAGACCTGTAAATGGGTCGGATTTATAGAGTTTGGGTCAAGTTTCATCCAACCCGTTAATTTAACGGGTCATTCAAACCTAACCTGTTAAGTTAACGGACCATCCAAACTTAAATCGTTAAGTTAATGGGTTCATCCATTTCACCCGTTAACAATTTTTTTTTTTTTTTTCGTTTCACCCGTCGTCCGTGCCTTCATCATCGACCTCTTCTGGGCCACAGCTCTGGTTGATTTTTTGTATTTCCCTAAGATCCATGAACAAACCAGCCATAGTTCAAAGGACCTCACCGACATCATTTTCAAATTCCCCGGACGGAAATCTCCTCTTAAGGCTATACACATGATCGAATCGGTGCTCGATCGAGACGACCCTGTTTATTGGGACTTCCTCTCCTTTTGCTTATATCTTCCCAAATCCAAAGGTATCATCGTCAACATGTTCGAAGAGCTCGAGCCACCTACCATCCTCCTGGCCATTGCTAAAGGCCTGTGTAAATTTCACGCCTTGGGAGACGTTGGCGAGGGGTGTGAATTTCGCAGCGTTGGAAGATCCGTCGCCTTTGCCGAAGCTGAGGTATCTAGTGCCACTGGATTTGGAGGGGAGGCAGTAGGAGAAGAACTGGTTGTATTTCAAGGTGGATTACTCGATGAGGGAGATTTTATCCCGGTCGAGACCGAGCAAACCGGAGGCACCCCCAAAGAGTCCCTGATTGTTCTGGTCGCACCTGAACAAAAACCCGTCAAAAATATCCGTTGGCATTAAGCTCAGCTGTTCCTTCTCGAAAAATCCGACGGAGAATGACTGGTCTTCGGACTAAATGCCGTAGATACAGCTGGAGGAGGAGCACCCGGGAGTGTTTTTTGTGACTGACGCTAACAGGTTAACGGCTTTCGCGAGTTCATCCAAAATGACCCGTTATTTAACGAGTGATTAACGGGTTGACCTGTTAACTATCCGACACGTTTATCACTCATCCGAATACTGATTTTAATAGATTGAGTCTGTAAACACGGAAAATTCCTGAAACGAAAGAGACAAGAACAACGTGGACAAACAAATATTTGTATTTGATGATTCTCTATTTTGATCCTCTGATTCGATCTCCGTAAGGCGTTGATTTGCGGATGTTTCGTTGATCCAAGGGCCGTTGAGGCTTGATCTTGGATGAACTGTTGGAAGTTTCTTCAATGGGCCGTGGGCTTGATCTTTGAAGGTGGATTTGAGCGGATCTTCAAGGAGCCGTTGGGGCTTGATCTCGAGGATGAGTGTTTCTTCAAGGGCCGTTAAGGCTTGATCTTGAATAATAGTGATGAACGGATCTTCAAGGGTTTTTGGGCTTGATCTTGAAGAACAGTGATGAACGGATCTTCAAGGGCTTTTGGGCTTGATCTTGAATTGGTGATTGTTAATCCAAGGGCCGTCGGGGCTTGATCTCGGAAGAACAATGAACGAAGAACGAAGAGCGCTTTCTTGATTCTTCGGGAACCTGGATGCTTGAGAGCTTCGGAGTTTCAGAGCTTCAGAGCTTCAAGAATTTTGGCTAATGATTTTGGTTCCCCCCCCCCCCAATGAATGAAATGGGCTTGTATTTATAGAATTTTCCAAGGCCTAATTTTGAATATAATATCCCAGATGAAATAAGTCATTTCTGCCAGGTGTTGACACGTGTCCTATTTGATGACTTTTCCAACTCATTTCAATTTTCGTTGAGTCACACACTACGTGTAAAATTTATGTAATACATGAGCATTGACACTTTGATTTATCGGCCAACATTTATTTACCGAAATTTCGATGTCTACAAATGCCCTCACTTCAAGGCACATCGTATACATGTGCTTGTCACGTGTAGGAGATGCGTTTTGAAGTCCCTTATTATAGATGTCGATCCAAGGGCCATTTGAGGCTTGATCTTGAATTGGGCTAGAGATTTCTTCAAGGGCCGTTGAGGCTTGATCTTGAATTGGGCTTGAGATTTCTTCAAGGGCCGTTTGAGGCTTGATCTTGTATTGGGCTTGAGATTTCTTTAAGGGCCGTTAAGGCTTGTTCTTGAATTTTTGTTTGAAATTTCTTCAAGGGCCGTTGAGGCTTGTTCTTGAACTTTGGTTTGAAATTTCTTCAAGGGCCGTCGAGGCTTGATCTTGAAGGTTGAAATTGGAACACAAGGAGCTTCATGTGGTAGATGATCCTTGGCTTTTGGTAGTGGATGAATCGGCACGTATTTTGTTGCACTTGTTGACTTTCCACAGCTTATTCTTGAACTAGTTTTGATTCAAGGGTGATAGACACTTGATCTTGAATCGGACTTGTGATTTCCTCAAAGGCCGTCGAGGCTTGATCTTCACTTTGGTTGGAAGCTTCTTCAAGGGCCGTTAAGGCTTGATTTTGAGGATGACTCGAACACATGGCAAGCAGGCACGAGGTGAAGGTGACGACTTGTTGCTTTGTTCAATCTTTCCAATTCACACCTGAGCAGTTTGGTCAACGGTATGATCTTCAAGATTGATGGGCTATTCTTCCAGTTGGTGACTTGTTCTTTAGGGATTTGATTCAAGGGTGGTGAATCGGCACGTGCAGCCCACAACGCCTAGTAAGTCGACCCAAGAATTTGAGGGTCAAAACGAATTTACTGTCCATAATGATTGCAACCCTGATGATATGAGATACTTTTGATTTTGAAGAAGTAGCGGATGACTCAGCACGTGTTTTGTTGCACTTGTCTCCACATGCTTCAATGTATCATTTTCCCTTGTCTTATCTATTCTTCTGGCAGAATGTAGCATCTTCTCGAGTTCTTCAGCTCAGACTCCTTCTGCTGAGCTGACTGTGCATGCTGCATTCTTCTCTGCTTGTTTCTTTTGCACGTTGTCTCCACGTGCTGCAAGGTATCATTTTCACTTGCCTTATCTGTTCTTCAGGCAGATGTGGTAGCTTCTTTGGAAGTACAGCAGCAGTGGGAGACGAGTACTCGAGAGCAGTGCTAGGTAGGCAATCAGGGAAGGATTCCCAGCAGTCGGTTTCTTACCCGAGTTTGAGTGGAAGTTCCGGCATATTGTTTTCTTTATCCTTGTCTTTGTAGGTAGGAACAAGGACAAAGGAAAGGACAGGGAGAACGCATGATATGAGATACTCTTGCTTTCTACCCTGGTGATATGAGATACTTTTGCTTTGGAGTCATTGGCTTACAGAGGTACCCCAAGGAATAAGGAACACTGAGTGACCCAAGAGGCTACGTTGGGAAGGCATTCTCGGAGATGAAGAAAGGTTCTCGGAGATGAAGAAAGGTTATGTATGTCTGCCTCGCTATGGAGGGTGAAGGTGGACAGTTATAGGAAATTCTTTAGTACCTGTAGAGGTACTATTCTTTTACTCGTGTCGGCAACCAATGCGTGATTGATCAGTATGGCTTCACGTGCTTTCTTCTTTATTAGAAATCTTCGACAAATTGTCCGTAATTTTCGTCAAGCTGAGTGTGCATGTGATAGGTGTTGACGAGGCTGAAAAAGACTGGCGCCTCTTCGATATCTGGGATCGGCGCTTCGACAAATTGCCCGTGATTTCCGCAAAGCTGAGTTTGCGCGTCACGGGTGCTGACGAGGCTGAAAAGACTGGCGCCTCTTCGATATCTGGGATTGGCGCTTTAACAAATTGCCCGTGATTTCCGCAAAGCTGAGTTTGCGTGTGACGGGTGTTGACGAGGCTGAAAAGACTGGCGCCTCTTCGATATCTGGGATTGGCGCTTTAACAAATTGCCCGTGATTTCCGCAAAGCTGAGTTTGCGTGTGACGGGTGCTAACGCGTCTGGAAAAGCAAGATGCTTCTCCGATTTCTGAGCTTGCCTCTTCGATTTTTGAATCGGCATTTTCGAACTCTAAGCTCACCTCTTCGATCTCTGAAATCCCGTCGAGTGCTGATTTTTTATAGAGACACGCAGTTCGTTTCAAAGCACACTTGAATTTTCGCTTGTAGAAACTCCCTTCTTGCACTTCTAAGATCTTGATTCGTCCGACCTCTTCTTTCTTCAACACTTTGAAAATGTTTGGACCCTCAGATCGTCGTTTTGACTTGAATCTTGGTGAAGAGGCAGTCCCGCCTTCTCCAGACAACATATGGCGCCCATTCTTCATATCCCCTACTGGTCCTCTTACCGTCGGGGATTCGGTGATGCAGAATGATATGACTGCTGCGGTGGTGGCCCGGAACCTTGTCACTCCCAGAGATAACAAACTACTTTCCAAATGGTCTGATGAGTTGGCTGTTAAGGATTTTCTGGCTCTTAGTGTGCAGTGTGCAGGTTCTATGTCTAATATGGCCCAACGCCTATTTGCTCGAACCCGTCAAGTTGAATCCTTGGCGGCTGAAGTGATGAGTCTCAAACAGGAGATTAGGGGGCTCAAGCATGAGAATAAACAGTTACACAGACTTGCGCATAACTATGCTACAAACATGAAGAGGAAGATTGACCAGATGCAAGAATCCGATGGTCAGATTTTACTTAATCATCAGAGGTTTGTGGGTTTGTTCCAACAGCATTTGCCTTCGTCTTCTGGGGCTGTACCGCATAATGAAGCTCCAAATGATCAACCTTCAGTGCCTCCTCATCCTGGGGTTCTACCTAGTACTGAGGCTCTGAATAACCACCCTCTTGTGCCTCTCCGATCTGGGGCTCCGCCGAGTACTGAGGCGCCACCTGATCAATGAAGGCTTTTGTTTGTTTACACTTTTTTTTTTTTTGGCATGTAAATGTTCCCTCTGTAATTTTCCAGAAAAATCAATGAAATTGACTTTATTTCTCTCAATGCATTTTCTATATACATACATATATTATGTACGTGTGTGTGTATATATATATATATATATATATATATATATATATATATTTTCACGTGGACTGATCCACCATTCGAAAACCCTTTCCCTTTCTTTTGCATGGTGCTAGCCACCAAGAATCCACCTTTTTTTTTTTATATTATATATTTTTTTTTCTTCTGCTTTCACATGGTGCTGATCCACCATTCCCCTTTTCTTTTCTTGCACATGGTGCCAGATGCACCCCTATTTTTTCACGTGGTGACAGCACCACTTTGCTCCACCATCCCCCCCCCCCCCCCTTTTTTTTTTATTTATTTTATTATACTTTTTTCTGTATAAATTTGGGTGATGGATAGAGGAATTTGCAGGGAGCAGAGCAAGGACGAAGACGAACGGAGAGCTGCAGTCGAGGCTTCATGACCGGCTAGTCGTTTGACGGTGATCTTTGAAGTTGTTGGCAGCTACGAGGCAAGAGACGGAGGAGGTCTTTGGGTGTGTATTGATAAACTTTGGTTTTGTCAATCTCATTCAAAGGCGGCAGCCATGGCGGAGGTGCAGAGGAAGAAGCTCCACCACTACCTTTACTGAGCACAGCCACTAAGCACAACCACTGAGCACAGCCATTGCACTGCCTGCCGAGCACAGCCATTGCATTGCCTGCCGAGCATAACCATTTACACACCTGTTGCACTACCAAATTTCAGAGTGATCGTACGGAACCACCAGACACATGGTTCCAACTTTTTGGACAGATTGAAAACTGTTTGTTTCTTAACAGTCCCTCCATATCTGGATTTTGGATATCCGACAGGCACAACTATCTGCTCCACATCATAGTTGTCCTTCAGTGAAGATGGCAGGGATCCTTGCGGTGAGTTTGTGGCTTTAACAAAATGTAGTGAGTGTAATCTTCTAAAAAGTACCTGTCTCCTATCCTCAGGTAATTCAGCAGTTTCGACCCAAGAGGTTGCAAGCTTGACATCATTCAAAACGGTTCCCAGAAGTTTCAACACATAGACCTCAACTACTTCTAGATACTTGTCAACTCCCAGAACAAAATGCTCATCACTTCTTTTTGCATTATCTGCAAATTTTTCTGTACTAGCAAGAACATAGTATTGTTCATCCACAAAATTCCAGTTGCTAAGGAACTCTTCCAGAAATTCTTGGATACCAAGGGAATGCCCTTCTGATATATAAAAACATACCCCAGTGAGAAGAACTTGAACATGGATAGTAGCAACAGAGGCAAACAATGGTTTGAGCTCATTCAAAATTTCTGATGTCCTTCCAAGTTGTTTTAAGGATTGCACAAGCACCATACCGGCCGATTCCGACATGTCGTAGAGCTCGAAGCGGTCGCCGTCGGCTTCAAGGTGTTGACTGTGTGGTGAAAGAGGCTTCAGAATGGAGGAGGCTAATGAGGCTGCTTCCTCGTACATTGAGCAAACAAGGTAGCTCTCGGAAAGCTCGATTTGCTCCCAGATGGAAGGGCCAGAGGCGGTGGGCTCCATGAACGTAATTCGAACACGAACTTACATTTGCCGTCGCAGAAGAGGAAGAAGTGGAATCGGGAGAGGAGACGTAAGTGGAATTTCTCTGAACCAAAACCCACTGTTTCAAATGCCGTCATCTCCATTTTCCTCCGCCAGATCTATGAATTCTCATAATCTCTTGCACCACCCAGTTCTCAAGATCTGCGAGATAGCTTTTCCGAGTGAGATGGTAGCGTCATCCGCTCCGATGATGGTGACATTGACGTCGCCGTCAGTGGATCTGCAAATTTGAAAGGCAAGGACGCGGAGGCTGAGTTGACAATCGACTTCTCTCAACTAAGGAGACGATGGTGAACCCGAACTCACAAGATCTGGATGCTGGCCAGGTGGGTCATGCGAGGAAGACTGAGACCGAGAGAAATGAACTGATGAGGCTTGTTGTTTTAGCATTGACGCAATTAGCATCGGCGGGAGCGTCGGGCAAGAGCTTGATAACCTCAAGTGAAGCAGTGGAACCGCCAGCAGTTAATCGAATGACGGGTACTCCAGCTTGCACGAGAGCCGTGGCCTGGTCAGTGATAGCTACTGTCTTGGAAGCTTTTGACGGAGTTCTATTTGGAGAAAAAGGACGGGAATAACCGAGCTTGAGGCAGAGATGGCGGAGGTGAACTGGTGGTGGAGGCCACCTTGCTCCGGGTGTGCACACCATGTGCAGCAAATGAGGTTTGGTGGAGTGAGGCAGCAGAGCTGGTGCTGCGGAGGGAGCGGGGACGAGGATCTGGGAGATCTTGTGGTGTTTCTGGGCTGCCATCGGACACGGCTCCAGCGTTTGCTGGAATTGGGTTGCGGCGGCGCTGAAGAGAATGGAGGAAAATGCGAAGGGGTGATGAGGAATTGGGCTTTGAGGATTTTAGCCCGTGACCTAACAGCCGACCCAAATGGTGATTGCCGAGGTGGGTCTTCTAGTCGTCGCGGTAATGAAGTCGTGGGAGTGGGGCTTGCGGACATGGATCCTGGCGTCGCAGGCCAAGTAGAGAAAGGCCTAGTGGGCCGAGTGCGGAGAAGAGCTTCCATCTTCTGATTTTTTTTTGTTTTTTTTTTGTTTTTTTTGTGTTTTTTTTTTTGTTTTTGTTTTGTAAATACATAATAACATATGTATGAGGAGAAGAGCTTCCATCTTCTGATTATTATTATTATTATTATTATTATTATTATTTTTTTGTAATAAAATTGACTTTCTTTAATAAAACATATATTTTTTTATTTTGATATGACTGAACTCGAAATTTAATGTTCGAGCTGCCTACGTACCCTTCCAAAGAAAGAGATAAAGTCGTAACGTAGTTCAAATACATACATATTTTTTGGTATTTTCTTTTTGTGCCGTTTGCAGTTTTAACTCATGCAGGCAAGAAGTGTTTGGTGTTGCCTTTTATGCTCGTGCAGACCAGGAGCGTTGGTGTCGCCTTTTATGCTCGTGTGGATCAGGAGCGTTGTGCCATGCAGTTTAGGCTTGTGCAGGCGAGGAGCCTCGTGTCCTACAGTTTAGGCTCGTACGGACAATGAGCTTTGGTTCGTGCAATGTAGGCTCATGCGAACAAGGAGCAGTGTGTCCTACAGTTTAGGCTCGTGCGGACAAGGAGCTTTGTTCCATGCAGTTTAGACTAGTGCGGGCAAGGAGAATTTGTTGATTTTGTCAAGCAATCCGAGAGAGGCGTTCCTCACAATTTTCATAGCAAGGAGCTTTGACTGCGTGATTGAAGAAGTCTTCGGGCAAGAAGTCGCGCATCGTGATGGCAACGGACGATCTTTGTGTCGCAATTTCATCATCTTCAACACGTTCACGTTGCTTTGAAGGTTGACAAGAGCTGCTTTGCCCCCTTTCTGATTGGCGGACTTGTGGAGGAGACGTATGTTTCTTGTGCAATTTCTTAGGAGTGACTTGAGTCCATCCTTTAACTTCGCTTGACTTGGAGCACGCCCCCAGCGGTTGAGGTGAAAACTTTGTGTCGAAAGAGTCATAAGTGATGGTGGTATAGTTTGACTTCACCACATCGTCAAGATCTAGCTCGATGATTCCTTTCTGAGCCAGCTTCATGATGAGATCTTTCAGCACGAAGCATTTTTCTGTCGGATGACTGATGAAGCGGTGGAATTTACAGTATCTTGGACTGTCGGTATGATTCATCTCTTCCGGCCGTCTGCGCTCAGGCAAACCGATCACCTTTTTGTCCAACAGGTCATCCAGCATGGCAACCACATCAGAGTCGGGGAATGGATAAGTCTTCTCCTCAAGCTCCTTCAAAGTGCGTCTACGCATCTCTTGATCACGAAAAGCTTCGGTTTGAATCGCCTTGCCTCGTGTAGGGATTTTGACGGGAGTTGTGTTGACCGTCATTGCTTCCTTGGTGGATTTCCACGCAGCCTTCTCCACCTTTGTCTCAAGAACTTTGTCAATCTTGTAGTCAGAGATCGGTTCTTTCTTCCCATAATGGGCGATGCTCAACTCCATGTCATGGGCGCGGGTGGCTAGCTCTTCGAAGGTCCGTGGTTTAATGCCTTGAAGGATGTATTGCAAACCCCATTGCATGCCTTGGATGCACATCTCGATTGAAGAGGTTTCCGAGAGCCTGTCTTTACAGTCAAGGCTTAGAGTACGCCATCTGTTGATGTAGTCAATGACTGGCTCGTCCTTCCACTGTTTTGTGCTCGTTAGCTCTAGCATGCTCACAGTGCGGCGGGTGCTATAGAAGCGATTGAGGAATTCCCGCTCCAATTGCTCCCAACTGTTGATGGACCCAGGCTCTAGATCCGTATACCACTCAAAGGCGTTTCCTTTCAGCGAGCGCACAAACTGCTTGGCGAGGTAGTCCCTTTCGGTCCCTGCGTTGTTGCAAGTTTCAACAAAGTGGGCAATGTGCTGTTTCGGGTTTCCCTTCCCATCAAATTGCATGAACTTTGGCGGTTGATAACCCCTCGACATCCTTAAGGCGTCAATCTTATTTGAATACGGCTTCGAGTACAACCCGGAGGTATTTGAGCTCCCTTTGTACTGTGCCTTGATAGTGTTGGTGATCATCTCCTGCAGCTGCTGGATAGAAAAAGATCCCATGAGTGCCGCTGCTTGGTCTGGCTCCGGCTTCACATCGATTCTCTCCACCGGAGGCTCATCTTCTTCGCTAGCTCCTCTCTTTGGTGGATCATCCTCTGGGTTGGGTTTCTCGCCGTCCTGCGCTTCCAGTCGGTTGACTAGTGCTGCAATTTGCAAGTCTTTTTCTTCCACAGTTTGGGTCAGCCTTGTGATTACTTCATTCATTTGAGCCAGCTGCTCATTGATTGAAGTTGCTCCAATGGTCATGACTTGCATGGCTGAACTGCTGCTTGAATCGGGATCGGAGAGCATGGATTCAGAGTATTTCCTTGGGCTTTCCCCCCTTGGTGCCCTTAGTGAGGCTAAGGTGATCAAAGGCTCGTGCCTTGGGTGCTTTTGTTCCCTTGGCAGAGTTGATGCAGAGGTGAAAGAGGCGGCAGAAGTAGCTCTTGCCATGCTTCGAGTCGTGATGCCCAAAGTGACACCAGTTGCGATGAGGACGCTCTTATTCTTTGCGCCGGTTGCGGGAACAGTTTGAGCCTTCCTTGATGCCATTAATTTTGGAAGTGCGCTTGAATTTCTTGAACAGAGAAAGAGATGAGAGGCAGAGATTGTCCCACTGGGCGTGCCAATTTGTAAACACGGAAAATTCCTAAAACGAAAGAGACAAGAACAACGTGGACAAACAAATATTTGTATTTGATGATTTTGGGTTACAATCTCTCTCTATTTTGATCCTCTGATTCGATCTCCGTAAGGCGTTGATTTGCGGATGTTTCGTTGATCCAAGGGCCGTTGAGGCTTGATCTTGGATGAACTGTTGGAAGTTTCTTCAATGGGCCGTGGGCTTGATCTTTGAAGGTGGATTTGAGCGGATCTTCAAGGAGCCGTTGGGGCTTGATCTCGAGGATGAGTGTTTCTTCAAGGGCCGTTAAGGCTTGATCTTGAATAATAGTGATGAACGGATCTTCAAGGGTTTTTGGGCTTGATCTTGAAGAACAGTGATGAACGGATCTTCAAGGGCTTTTGGGCTTGATCTTGAATTGGTGATTGTTAATCCAAGGGCCGTCGGGGCTTGATCTCGGAAGAACAATGAACGAAGAACGAAGAGCGCTTTCTTGATTCTTCGGGAACCTGGATGCTTGAGAGCTTCGGAGTTTCAGAGCTTCAGAGCTTCAAGAATTTTGGCTAATGATTTTGGTTCCCCCCCCCAATGAATGAAATGGGCTTGTATTTATAGAATTTTCCAAGGCCTAATTTTGAATATAATATCCCAGATGAAATAAGTCGTTTCTGCCAGGTGTTGACACGTGTCCTATTTTATGACTTTTCCAACTCATTTCAATTTTCGTTGAGTCACACGCTACGTGTAAAATTTATGTAATACATGAGTATTGACACTTTGATTTATCGGTCAACATTTATTTACCGAAATTTCGATGTCTACAGAGTCGGGTCGGGTTAATGGGTTGGGTTGAAAATGCCAAGTCTACCTCCGTGTGATGGCTTCCAAGTTGGAAAATAATGTAGGGTTTTCTTGTCCAATCAGAGATGGTTTTTTTTTCTTTGGAGTTGTTAAAATCTGCTCAAGTAACTTGGGGCATGCTCTTATTGAATTCATTTTCTTAAGGATAAATGTAGCTAAATTGTTTAATTTATTCATTAGTTCCAAAAAAAACAATGAAAGTACCAAACAAGCTCTTATATCTTTGTGTTTCTAGTTAAAAAGCGCAGAAAAGCACTTTTTATTTGCTTTGAATTGCTTCAGACACAAACAGATGAAAAAAATCAAGTCATTGATGGAATGGAGTTCAGTTGAAGCATATACAATCTAGTGAATTACAAGCACGAAAATGCAAAATGAAAAACATGTACAAATATGAAAATTTAGAGACAAATCAGAAGTATTATTTATTTACTTTATCTCATGGATAATTTACTTTAAAAACAATACTAGCCTCTTGCCACATGCATACGTGTGTGGCAATTGACCTTTTTGTATTTTTTATTTAAATAATTAATTTACATATTTTTTAAGAAATTATTAAAACAAAGAAATGAATTAAAGACATGAAACCACCCACTAATGTGGGAGGTTTTGTTTTTGTTTATTTTTCTATAATCTTAAATATTAAATTCATTCAAAATAAAAATATGGTTAAATACTTTAGCTTCTTTTGGTTCAATTGTAATTTATGAAATTCTTAAAGGGCAATTTATGGTATTTTGAATGTTTCGCCATTTTAGGGTGCTCACTTTATATATATAGATAAACTGTTAAGAGGGAATTCAAACTCAAATGTATAAGAGCATCTCCACCCGTTGGTGGACGGCAAGAGCATGGCAAAGGCAAGGGCTTATAAGTTGCCATTGCTACTCACTTTGAATAGTAATTGCTTTTGTGCAACTCCACCCTTTTGAAAAAGGGCAAGAGCAAGTATTATTCATAATATTTTTATTTTATTTTTTTATGCTTTGAAAATAAAACGATTGTTAATTCTAATAAATTATTTCAAATAGAAGAATTTGGGAAGTGGAAAACAAACTGTTGACCCTAAAAACTACCAAGCCTACGTGGCATATAAGTCGAGTAACTTATAAGCAAACTACGTCATTCGGTTGAATGCGGGTCGTGCCAACTCGTCGGCCGAACTCGGCCGAGGAGTAAAATTTGTTGATGTTGCGTTAGGTGCGCGGATGACTTCTGCGTCTCGCGATTACGACCGAGGAAGAAACACGTCTCGGCCTCTTGGGTTCTCGAACCTTAAGACAAGGCTACTATTCTTACGAAGTTCACAAATTGTCGTCGTCGGATTCGGTCAAAGTGATGGTATTCGTCAGAGTAAACTCACGCCGAATCGACACCAAAGTGTAAGGGCACAAATACTCAAAAAGGATATATGTCTTAACTTCAGCCATCAGAATGCTGAACTCTAAATCCCACTTGAGAGTATCTAATCATAAACTAACTCGACATGCAATGTGCCGAGCCTAATAAAATGTAACACCTTACTTCACCGAGAAGGCTAATGAGATGACCTCGACCAATAATGATTCAGAAATCCTTTTCGACCGAGACTTGGATAGATAACCAGTCACCCTCGACGCAGTGCTATCTATGCCGACTGAAGATGTTGTGAGACCGGCTGGTTTTACGGTGACAGTGCTATCTATGCCAACTGAAGATGCCACCAGTTGCCTTCACATTACTGTTTATCCAAACTGAAGGTGTGTCAGCACAAAAAGAAAAGGAAAAAAGTCTCAAGGTTGTTGAGAGAATTTGCGTAGGGCAGTTGTATGTTGAATTGAAGGGGGTTTGAACGATGTACAGCCTCCTCTATTTATAGCATCAGATACTGTCTAGATCGAGTTAAACCCTACTCGGATTAGGATTTCTTCTTCTAATCAAACACCCTCCCGACTAGTCCTATTTTCACTATGACTTTGAACCCAGTCCTTTATCAAGTCGGATTCACTTCCGGGTTATCAATATCCATATCTCACTGAGACTCCTTATTGCGCCAGGATTCGATTACTCGTTTCGCAACATGACTTGACCGACCTAGGTTAGGAAGCCCATGAACTAAATGATCCACAACAACCTTTTCGTAAGGCTTTCCGGGCCGAGAATAAATCTCGGCCTAAACCAATATTTTGGGCCCAAACATTGCTCCCTCGCTTTTTAGGACTTTTTCGGCCTGAAGTCTCTGGTGGAGCCCTGACCTTGAAGAAGTGACACCAGGCTCCGTCTCCCGAGGTGCATTTATGAAGCACGATTGCACGATCTTGATTTCATCAGACACTTCGCCAAGTGTCCTTTTCTCAGCATGACCTGAAGTGTCCTTTCATCATTACCCTCTTGATCCACGAGATTTTTTGAATTCCTCAAGACGTGCGGATGTCCAAACGTCCTCAAATCATTATACATGTCGCCGCATGACTTCATGCAATCTTGATTTGCGAATCTTCCGGTACCCTCGAGATCGTGCGGACACCAAAACGTCATTTCTTCATAAAAGGACGCCGTCATGATATCATCATGACCCCTTAATCCGCGAGGTTTTGTGGTTCTTTATTCTGAGTCTGTTAATATTCTCCATCACTCCATAATTATTAACGATCTTCCCAATCACTCTCCCCGTTTGGTCTTCCATTCCACGAGTCTATAAATACCCGGCTTTCCATTATTCATTCTTTACGTTTTCAAATTTTCCAAACTTCCTCTTGTTCAAAAGATTAAAAGCAAATCCCCTGACTTTATTCCAGAAAGCCTTCAAAACTATTCCAATGGCCTCTTTCATCTCCAAGCTTTCTAAGGAATGCGACAAATGAGGAGCAATTATCGACCAACGCTCAATCAAGACTCTGCGCTTTGAGAGCGACATGAGCACCCCCTACCAGATCCTTAGTCCACTTTTTAAGGATGCAGTGCCACCAGCTATCACCGAACTCTTCAAGGAGCAGTGTCTAACATTTCTACTGCAAGGGTTTGAATGGTCGAGGTGGGATTCAGCAAAACCCCAAGGCTCTTGGCCCTCGACGACTACGACCTGGGCAGCCTGGGTTGCACGGATGGAAAAGATCTTCGGTGAGCAATGGTAAGCTCTTGACATTTATGATGCCATTCGTCTTTCATCTATGGAGCTCGTCGTGGACAAAGAGCTTCTTATGGCAGCCTTAAGCTTCTGGTGCTCAGCCACCAACACTATGATCCTTCCCCTCGGCCCCATGGGTCATACTATCCTCAACATTACCGCGATCCTAGGGACTTCCCCTTTTGGCATCCCGGTTAACGCTACCCTCTTCGGGTACCCATCGACCATCGACCTGAGGGCAGTTTTCAACGATCGAGTTATCGAAACGCTGAGCGGAGAGGGTCAAGAACCCTCAAAGGAGGAAGTTCAAAAACTTTATAAGAACTTCCTCAACTACAACACTCGTTACCTCCACTTTGCCGACCGAGGTGAAGAGAACCTAAGGTGGGGAGAACACGAAGCCTTCCTCTTCTACTGGTATAACAAATTTATTTGTTGTACCAAGTCCAACAAATGCCTGGTTGAGAACATGCCGGTGGCCGAAGCCCTGGCTAGCGGTTACACCCTGGCGCTTAGTCCAGCTATTTGTGCCCATCTCTTGCGCTGTTTGGCCGAGATGACCCTTCAGAAAATCGACCCACACCAGAGTGGCCCCCTCTGGGTATTCCAGCTCTGGCTGCAGGTTTATTTCATCACCCTTCGACCAAAGCTTGCCAGCTTTTCGCCTACTGAAGCGCTCGGCCTTCAGGTGGCTTCTCGACTAGTACATCCTTACCAAGCTGAAGACGTGTTCAGATACTTCTTTGGCCTTGATTCATTTTCTGACGATGAATTCTTAATCTGCCGTCGTTGAGAATATCATTTGTCGATCAAACTTCCCACATCAGTATGAAGTGCAGATGATGATGCTGATCTCTGTCAATCCTGGGGGTCATTTGTGCTTACCTGCGACCTTCCTCTTGGGTGTGACGCGCACTAAGCAAGTTGGGAAGTATATCACCCCCAATTCACTGCTCGACAACTCGGCTATCTTCAGGGTTGCCCGGTGCCTCTTCTTACTTCTCATTCCCAGCTGAGCCAAGGACGCCTATTTGGCTCTTCAGAAAATGAGTGCAAAGATGCCAAAAAGGAGTTTCAAGAACGATGCAAAAAATTCCGCCTTCGACCAACCGTTCCAGAATCTTTTAGCATTGACACTTTCGGTGATTGGTGGGAAGAGTATACCCAAAACTTTTTTGGTGCTCCGGTTGAATACGTCATGAACAAGATCTTCGACGGTCGACCCAATAAGGCTTTTGCCCCCAATCTCAAGGTAACAATTTATTTCTACCTTCTTCCTTCGACTTTGAACTCTACTAATTTGCTTTTGCTTTCTCAGGTAGTCGGTAATTGAAAAAAGCAGAAGTGGTCACTGCGGCTGCGGCTGGGAAAAAATCGACCATCTCCAAAAGGGCTAAGACTATCACGCAGGCCTTGCTGAGCAAACTGCCTCGTCAAGAGGCCGAGACGGCCCTCGAACCCTCTCAACCCGTAAAATGGGTCAAGAAGCTAGCGAGGAAAGGAGAACGGGAGATTCATGTTATCTCTAGTCAAACTACGGGAGCGACAAATCCTAATGTTTCCCCTTCTACCCTTGTCGTCCAAGCTTCGACAGAGAAACAGCCAGTACCGGCCAAAGAAACAGCCCATGTACGACATGTTTCTCAAGTCGTTGGACCAGTTGTTGCTCCACTGGTCGAGGCGTGTGCGGCTTCAAGGCCAGCTGCTGCGCCTATCTTGGAAGGGATAACCCTCTTGGCCGAGAGCGACGGGAGCGATGAGATTCCACTGACGAGTCACCTTCAACCATGCCATCCACTTCCCATATGCCCGAGGCGGCTGTCCAAGTCAGCCATTCTGTGGTCGATCGTGGCAAACGACCTGCTGTAGAGCTAAAAGCGAGAGCGGAAATACCCGTTCATCCACAGGACCAGGACCTCAATATTCCTCCCTAAGAAGCCACTTCGGCCTTTGTAAGTACCCTTACCGCTTCTCTTTGGTTACTTTTCTGCCTTAGAACTCTAAACTAGAAAGATACCAAATGTCAAGTTCCTACCCATTCTTTTCATCGAAATTTCTACGCGCCGAAAGATGTTATCTATATTTCTTGGCCACCGTAGTAGCCATCGAATGTAGATAACCTCCATCGGCCGTGTGAACTGAGAAGTAGTCTAAGACACTAGGCTCAGCCATTAAAATCTTTAGGTTCGAGCAACAAACCCGAAGACATTGCTGAAGTCTCCTCTGGCAGGTTTAAAACAAAAACCTTCTTGCTATATTCTTTCGTGATTTCCTTGTGCTTAAATAGATTTTTTGTGTGCAGCCTTCATGGGAAGTTGAGTTTAAAGCTCTCTTGTCAAGCACTTCTGGAGCGGCTAGCCCCTCGGTTACTACAACTGAACCTACCGATTCAGCTGTTCTGGTTTGGCTGCAAGAAGTTTTGTCTCTCTCGGCGCCACAAGTCCTTGAGTGCAAAGGTTTTGATTTGTTGGGTGCATGCCTAAACGTCTTCGGAGCAGATGGTCAAATGAGTGTCGAGGCTATCGTTCAGATGTCGTCCACCTTGAAGCGAGTTTAGGAATCCTTCAGTGTATTCGAGAACGCTCTTAAGCTGAACAAGATCTGAAAGCTGCCATGGTCGTCTAAGACACTATTCGTTCGAAGATCGATGCTTTAAAGGTGAAAGGGGAAGCCTTGGCCGACCTCGACCATCAAATGGCTGAGTTGGCAAAACGAAGTTCGGCTATTGCTTCTGAGCTTGCGAAAGACTTCGAGTCGGGCCGCAAAGATTGTTTAACCGAGTATGCGGCGAGCGCGAAATGAGTCGAGCATTTGAAGATAGACTAGAAGAATCGGCAGACCGAGGTCATAATGGGCAAGGTGCGGTGGCTGAAGCTGAAGGCCTTTCTTGGAACTCTTTTTCCTTCATCGCCTTAGAATATTTTGATTGTAAACCATCTTATTAATGAAATGAAACAAGCTTTTACTCTTGCATCTCCCATGTGACTGGGTAGTATTTTTTTAAGAACTTTCCATTAATTGGTAATTTGTGAATAATACCGATTCGATCTCTAAGATGGTATGCCCCTTTACCGAGAACTTTATGGATGACAAACGGTCCTTCCCAATTCGGCGACCATTTGCCGAACCTGGGGTCTTTAATTCCCACGGGTAACACAGTTTGCTAAACTAACTCTCATTCACTGAATGTTTTTTGTTTGACCTTTTTATTATAAGCTTGCTCAACAATTTTCTTTTGTGCCACTAGTAGATTGTAAGCGTCAAGTCGATATTCTTCCAAATCTTCTAACTCTTGTAACATGGCCTGGTTGTATTCGGCGTTAGACAAACTACTCTGCTCGATCATGCGTAAAGAATTTACACTTAGCTTGACTGGTAACATCGCGTCATGTCCATAGGTTAACGCATATGGGGTGGTTCTCGTTGCCGACCAGGGTGAAGTCTAGTATGCCTATAAGGCTTCATTCAATTTTAAATGCCACATGCCAGGTCTTTCTTTTATCATTTTTTCAAGAATACCGATCAAAACCTTATTACTTGCTTTGGCTTGTCCATTCGCTTGTGGATAATATGGTGTGGACTGCTCAACCCAAATTTTTAAGCTCACCGTATACTTTTTGAACCTTTCGGCTATGAAGACTGTGCCATTATCAGTTATGATCATTTCTGGTACGCCGAACCTTGTCATAATATGTTCCTCCACAAAATCGTAAACCTCCTTGGATGTTAATTCGGCGTATGATTATGCTTCGACCCACTTAGTGAAATAATCCATTGCCACGAGTATCCATGCATGTTTCGCTGCTCCAGATGATGGTGTGATTTTGCCGATCACGTCCATTGCCCATCCTTTGAACGACCAAGGTTTGGTGACCGAATGAAGTAATTCGACCAAGGCCCTTTGGATGGGTCCATGAATTTGACACTGGACGCATCTTTGTGCATACTCGATACAATCTTTCAATATGCTTGGCCAAAAGTAACCGTGCCAGCAAAGTAACCAAAGCATCTTGCGTCCTGATTGATGGGCTCCACAAATTCCTTCATGTACTTCTGTGATTGCTTGGGCGGCTTCTTGCGGGCTGAGGCATAACAGTAATAAACCGTCCTCACCTTTTCGATACAACTCATTCTGGTATAAGACATAGTTTGTGGCATGGACCTTTGTCTTTTTTTCATGTTTACCTCTGGGATTATCAAGGTATTGCATAATTGGCCTTCTTCAGTCGTTTGGTAACATCTCGACCGCGTAAACATCTACAGGATCCTCCCGTTCCAATAACAAAGGTAAGGACATTACCCGTGTACGGATGACTTGGTCTCACTGAAGGACTTGTTGATTAACCAAAGCTGGACACTATTGCCGTAAAATGGGTATCATTGGTCCACTCTTGCCCCCCATAAGTTGTGCTCCGAAGGCTATCTGAGCGAGTTCGTCTGCGACGGTGTTCCGTCCACGAGAAATATGATTGAACGTGATACCGTCGAATGACTTGGCCAAGTAACTGGCTACCATGTGATAGGGCACCAGAGTACAACTCATGCACCGAAAAGTTTCATTAAGTTGGTTAATCACAAGCTCTGAATCACCGAAGATGAGGATGCGAGCAGCGTGCAAATCATGAAGTACGCTAAGGCTGATAACAAGGGCTTCGTACTCGGCCTCATTGTTGGTACAATCGAAATCCAACTTGAGGGAAAAGAACCAATGGTATTGGTGTGGTGACTGGAGTACGATCCCTACATCGGCCGATGTTGACGTGCTGGAACCATCGAAATACATCGTCCAATAATTGTCACGTGTTTCCACCATGTCGATTTCAACATCGGTGCCCCCGAACCCATATGGAGAAGGGTGGTGGGCTAAGAAATCAGCAAGCGTTTGCCATTTTACGGTTTTTTGTGGGACGTGTTGATGCACAAAATCGGAGGGTCTTGGAACAACGTAAATCAGACCGTGAATCTGCAATGAAGTAAATAACATAAGATGTATCGTGGTTCACCCCAATGTTTGGGCTACGTCCACACTGATATTGTATTTCTTTGACTATATGTATGGATTACAAGGGTGAGGGGGAGTCCCTCAGAGAAAGAGAGTGTTGTTGTGTTTGTGAGAGTGTTGTTGTGTTTGTGAGGGTATTGCCCTCTGTTGGGTTCCCCGAGTCCGATTTGTAAGGAGGGAAGAGTCCCCTTTTATAGAATAAGGGGTTTCTCCTTTTACATAATCCTATGGGCTGGGTAATGAGGCCTAATGTATCAAAGTCTGAGGTCCAATATGTGTGATACCAACATGACGTACTGCAAGCTAAACTCTGATAATGCCAGTGTCCATTTCCTGATTCGGCCTTTAACTATTGGCCGAGTAAGCATATATCGAATAACATCTGTCTGGACGATGACCTGCGTAACGGATGAGAGCATATAATGTCTGAGTTTTGATGTGGCGAAGAACAAAGGCAAGCAAAGCTGCTCAACTGGTGAATAATTGATCTCTGGAGGATGGAGGTGTCGGCTAAGATAGAAAATAGCTTGTTCTCGCCCAACATCAGTATCTTGCATGAAGAGGCAACCGATGGATTTTTCGGCTGCGGAAATGTAAACCTTGATTTGTGTGAAAGCCGCTCGATGTTCTTCACGCCAATCAAACTTATCTGAGTCCTTAAGTTTCAATAGTGTAGAGAATGCCGTCATTTTGCCAGCGAAATTAGCTATGAATCGATGAAGAAAATTTATTTTCCCGAGCAAGGACTGGAGTTGTTTTTTGGTAGTCGGTGGTGGGGCGTCAATAATTGCATGAGCTTTGTTCGCGTCGACCTCGATGCTGCGATGGTGGACAAGAAAACCTAAGAAATTGCTGGCCGACACGCCAAAGGCGCATTTGGCCGGGTACATCTTAAGGTTATGTTGTTGCATGCAAAGGAAAGCTTGCTGAAAATCATCAATATGTGTTCGGCGACTTTTTGATTTGACCACAACGTCATCAATATACACTTCTATGGTAGTGCCGATCAGGTTATGAAAAATGGTATTCATCGCGCGTTGATATGTAGCACCAGCGTTTTTTTAGATCGAATGACATGAATACCCACTCGTAGGTTCCAAGTGCCTCCGAGCAGCGGAAAGCAGTTTTATGAACATCGACCTCGGCAATAAATATCTGGTTATAACCAGCATGTCCATCCATGAATGACAGCATGTCGTGATTAACCGTGGCGTCGATTAGCAAATCTGAAATTGGCATGGGATATGCATCCTTAGGTGTTGCCAGATTCAAATTTCGAAAAAAAATCAATGCAAATGCGTAGGGCCCCATTTTTCTTGAGCACTGGTACGATATTCGCCAACCACTCTACGTATCGAGCGGTTCGGATAAATCCGGCATTTAACAGTCGAACAATTTCATTTTTTATGCCGAGCTGTACTTCGGTCAAGAATCGACGAGGAGGTTGTCGAACAGGCTTGCAACCAGGTTTGATACGTAATTCATGTTTGACAAGAGTTCGATCGAGACCTGGCATCTCATGATAACTCCAAGCAAAACAATCTTTAAACTCGTGAAGTAATTGATGGAGTTCCACTTTCATGGCATGGGGTAATAACGCATTAATAAATAGCGACTGAGGATCATCGGCCGTTCCAACATTTATTTCCTCTAGAGGATCCTTAACTTAAGGTCGGTTGTCGTCGAGCTCAGCCGGTGCGGCCTGAACTTTATCCAACGATAGTACCGGGCTGTTATCCTCTTCGACCAAAAATTGGATGAAGTTGACGCCCGAATGAGGGTGTTTGGAAATAGCATACCAATGGGCCAGCATGCGTTCCATCATGGATGAAACCGCGGCCCGACACCTCTCGCTTTTAATATCAATCATCAATGGTGGGGAGTAAATTGGCCAAACCGAGTTTCGTCGAATCTTGGTGGACAGTCTCGGTGCCTACCTCGATGGCTTTCTGGACTGAGATCCGAGTCGGCCGTCCATCTTCATTAAAACCTTGTAGGGTAATATAGTCGACGTGATCATCATAATAGTGGGCCTAAATCATGTTGGTTTCAAACAGCTGAGTATCAGCTGGGTGGACCACGACCGATTTACCATTCCAAAAAATCAGGACTTGTTATAAAGAAGAAGGAATGCAATTCGTCTGATGAATCCAATCCCTACCGAGCAAAACATAATATTCGGTCTTGGAGTCGACGATAAAAAAATACGGTCATGTGATTGCGACCTGCAATGTTTACCTTTAGAGGGAGTACACATTTGGTCTGGACTTGTCACCGACAGAGCTACTCATGGTTATTCCTAAGGGAATGAGTTCGTCGGTGGATCGTTGTAATGTTTTCATGACGGATACATGCATGATATTGACTGTTGCTCTGCAATCGACGAAAATCTTGGAGATTGGTTAGTCTTCAATATGGGCCGTGACATACAACGGTTTTAAATGTTGAAGATTAGTCGAGGAAGAACGGGGAAACAAGATGTCCAAGGCTGTTTTAAGTTTATCGTCGCTGTTAGTTAACTCGTTTTCAGTAAGAATGACGAAATCAACTTGTGTTGCTTCCTCGGCGACCATATCACCGTCCAAGGAACTTGGTTGGTGTGTAGTCAACTGAAATTCGGCAAGAAGAACATGGACCATGCTGATTTCCATATTTTCAAGGACTGAAGGGCCCATTAGATTCTGGTCGTCATCTTCCGAAATGATGAGGACTATATCATCGTGTGTTGGAGCATTCGCGGTCGGCTCGCTGTGTGTCTCAACATATTCAGGCGCTTGTGCCACACAATTCGACGCTATATCCTATTGACTGTCGTCATCGGGCTTGCATGCATCTGGTGTCGGACTTTGCTCCTGCCGTATTTTGCGAGCTCGTTCCTCATAGAAGATCCGGGCATTCCTGGTGTCCAGGTAAGCGTCCAGACGTGCCACCCGCTCTATCTCATTGGTCGTTAAAACGAACAATGAGACAGTCGAAAACAGTTCGAAGTGATATCGAAGGTGTTGAAGGTCTTCAAAAGAAAAAGGGAGCTCGGCTGTGTTAATATCCGTGTATAGGTCGACCTCGAAGCCGAGAACCCTAGCCTCTCGAATGTGCTGGAATCTAGCTTTTATTGCTGGATCAGTGGTTTTTTGGATATTTTGCTCAACATCGGGGCAAGTTAATGCCAGGTCAATAGCTTCTTGGTAGGCCTTGGGCAACCCATACAAGTCGTTGGCGGAATATTTCTTGTGAAATTCTTTCATATATTCTAATGAATCGACGAGGAATGAGGGGTGCAGATTCCTCCGAACTCTGATTAGTGATTCTTTCAAAGGTAACGGGGGCAGTTGGCTTTCGGCCTCTTTCTTAAATTGCTCAAAACGAGCTTTCATTTCCCTGGGCCGAAGAAGAAGTTTGATGCGCTTCTCGGCTGCTTCAATGGTAATTTTGAAGTCCCGATTGGTTTCCTTTTACCCTTGTAATTCAACCATGATTGTTGGGGTTGGCCAATCATCTCCGCTTCCTGCCGTCTCTTTCGGCTGCCATTTAGTGGCCGAAACAAGCTGGGCCGCTTGCCGTCAAGCCAAGCAATCTATACGCTGATGTCGATGCTTTTTAGATTTGGAGAGCGCGGTATACATGCCGGTGGGAGAATTGTAGCTATACCAACGTTGGTCACGTGGTTCAGGTGGCTTGAAGGTTTTTGGATTTACGGATGAGCTTGAACTACTGGAATTACGGGAATAATAATCCCTATTGTAAAACGGTGCGTCGAAATCAAGGTGTCGTCTGACCAATGTAGGACCATCTGTCTGTTTCCTTGGGTCGAGCCTATCGAATACTTTCTAGCGCTGGCCTTCACTAGGTTCCTTTGAAGGTTTCGCTGTAATTACCGATTGGTGTTGTGATGTCGGCATCTGCATCGGAGGTAGTTTCCTCTTGGGCTCGATTAATACCACGTATGCCTTACAATTGCTCCACAGAACTATCGGCCCACCATTCCATCTTCGCTGGAGTTTGACATGGACGACTATGGCAGGTCCTGAGAGTTCAGTGGGTGGTGCATTAGAAAACAAGTCAATCTTGAGTCGAGGTTGGGAACATTTCTTTAGGATATGTGGTACTATTGGCCTTCCATTTCCTTCATCGTTGTAGTTTGACATTGGTTCAACTATGGCTGGTCCTAAGAGCTTGGTAGGTGGCGCGTTGGAAAATAGGTCGATCTTGAGTCAAGGCTGGGAGCTTTGCTTTCGGATGTGTTGTATTGGGGCAAATTCGACCTTCACTTTTCCTTTGCTCTTGGGCAAACGGTACCATGCCGACTGTCGCTGAAGGGAATGGATCCGTATCCACTGTCATGCGTTTTTCAGGAAACTTTAACTTGCCTTTATCAATCCAGCTCTGGATATCATCGCGAAATATGACACAATTATTTGTTGCATGCTTTGTCGAGTTATGGTATTTACAATATATCCTTCCTTTAAGGTCTTCGGCCTTGGGAATATTATGCCCTGGCCGAAGTTTAATGATTTTCAATAATAGCAATTGATCAAAAATTACTTCGGCCTTTGTGATATCAAAGGTATAAACTTTTGATGTTTTTGCTGTTTCTTCAGTGGTCGAGCGGGTTTTGACCTCCTTGGAATTAATTTGAGTCAATGCCTTGCACATGTATGGTTTATCTATTACTATCTTGGCAGCGTCCATGCTGACGTATTGAGATTCCTCACCTTCAGTCGACGCGTAATTGACCGTAGGGTTTTTGTAAATCGTCATTCGAGATGGGGGTTTCAACATCTTCTCTTCTCAGAGAAAATAGTCATATTGCTCGACATGCTGGGCTAATTCATACATATCCTGAAAGTTTACCCCCAAAAATTTCCTTTTGTATTCTACGTCGAGTTCGTTCAAAGCAAGTCTAACAAACTTGACTTCAGGGAGAGGTACTCGACACCAATTCCTGACCGATTTGAATCTGGTAAGATAATCCATTGGTGACTCATCAGATGCTTGAGTCATCCTTGCCAACGAAGAAACTGACATTTCTATACCTGGCCGATAAAATTGCTCATGAAATCTCTTGACCAATTCCTCCCAACTTTGGATGGAATTAGGTGGAAGGTTGATATACTAGGCAAATGCTGAACTGGTCAATGAAAACTTGAATAGCTGGAGCTTGTGAAAATCATTGTTGACATCTCCGCATTGCGCGGTGAAACGAGCCACATGTTCTAACGAGGATAAAGACGATTCTCCAGCGAAAATACTAAAATCTGGAATTTTGAAACCTTTAGAATATTCGAACCATTCCATGTAGGCTGGATATGGATGGATGAATTTAGGGAACTTCGGCCCCTTTTTATGACCGAATCAATCATTCATTGGACCTCGGTTATATCGATGGACGTTACTTTCACTCTCTGGTCAGGTCCATCTGTCCTGCTACTCGATCCTCCTTCTTTTTCTAAGTCAATTGGCTTGAGCTGAGTCGGAACTGACTCGGCCTGTACTATTGGCAACAAATTATTCCTTGGTGGCAATTGCCAGGAAAGATCAAATGACTTGTCGTCGTAAACCTTGCTAACCAGTATTTCAAACAATCTGTTTTGTACCTCATTGTTACTGTGTATCACATCGTGCAGTTTATCAATTCCTCAACTAAACGTTTGTTGAACCGCCCTAGACTGTTCGTCCAGTCGTCTTCGAGGAAATGATCTTGTTGGTGGATCAGAGCCTAGTCCTCCACTATCCATTCATTAAGAACGCAGGTGTTTTTGTTAGGGATTTCTAGACTGCAAAGCTGACCGCCGAGAAAAACTTCCTTTTCTCGACAAGTCGCGCCCGTCGGAATGCCGAACTCTAAATCCCACTTGAGAGTATCCAATCATAAACTAACTCGGTGTGCAATGTACCGAGCCTAATAAAATGTAACACTTCACTTCGCCGAGAAGGTTAATGAGATGACCTCGACCAATAAGGATTCGAAAATCCTTTTCGACCAAGACTTAGATAGATAACCAGTCACCCGCAGTGCTATCAATGTCAACTGAATATGCTGTGAGACTGGCTGGTTCTACGGTGAAAGTGCTATCTATGCCGACTGAAGATGCCACCGGTTACCTTCACAGTGCTGTTTATCCAAACTGAAGGTGTGTTAGCAAAAAAAGAAAAGGAAAAAAGTCTCAAGGTTGTTGAGAGAATTTGCGTAGGGCAGTTGTATGTTGAATTAAAGTGGGTTTGAACGATGTACAGCCTCCTCTATTTATAGCATCAGGTACTGTCTAGATCGAGTTAAAATCCTACTCGGATTAGGATTTCTTCTTCTAATCAAACACCCTCCCGACCAGTCCTATTTTCACTATGACTTTGAACCCAGTCCTTTATCAAGCCGGATTCACTTCCGGGTTATCAATATCCATATCTCGCTGAGACTCCTTATTGCGCTAGAATTCGATTACTCATCTCGCAGCATGACTTGACCGACCTAGGTTAGGAAGCCTATGAACTAAACGATCCACGACAACCTTTTCGTAAGGCCTTCCGGGCCGAGAATAAATCTCGGCCCAAACCAATATTTTAGGCCCAAACACAAACATAGAAGATTGTAGTAAAAATGAATATTGAGTTGTGATGGAGAACTGAAAAAGATGGTTTGAGTATTTATAGAATAACCATATAAAACCTTTTTCTATTTTGTTTTGATTTTTGTTATAATTTTTTTCTATTTTTTTTTTATCATTGAATGAATTTATTGTCGTCATTGATTTTCAAACTGATAAGAAATGCGACACACCGAATTGTCATGTGCCGCAAAAGTAACATTTTCAAATTTTTTATTATTGGAAATTCAACGACCTATAAAAGCGCCTCATCAACTAGCTGTTGAAGGGTTGTCAGTTTTCTGCTACAGCAGGGCCCATCGTTGCAGTTTTTGTCGGGCCACTTTCCTTCTGGGAGCACATGCACATGACAAAAAAAAAAAATTAAAATCTGCATTGGGATCATTGTGACATCAGCTTGCCTACTGATAGTAGGTTGGGCTTGAGAAGGCAGTGCATTTGGGCTGGCAGTGATTGGCTCACCACTTTCCTTTGCTTTATTGGACTGCTATTGTGGGTTTTTTTTTGGGTGGATCATATTGTTACCTTTGTCCTTGAATTCCACCAATAGGTGAAGATGCTCTCAGATCAACTCCGACAGTTTTCAATTGCCCTTGCTATTGGGTGAAATGGGCTTCTTGCCTAGTAGTTGAAAAATGAGAAGGCAATTTTAGGAAAGGAAGATGCCCTATCGATTATCATAGGGGCTTACGCCGCATGGCACTTCGTGGCGCTTGAGATTATAAAATTTTGAAAATTTCAATGGGCAGTATTAACCCAACTCTAAAAAATCTAAAACAAATCTAAAAAATTTAAAAAAAATTATTAAAAACGTTAAAAAATTTACAAAGTTCAACACACTTGCAAATTAAACATTTAAAATTAAACAAAATCTATGGCGATAATTATATGTGGGGATAAGGCGAAGAAAACATTGAAAAATAAAAAATATGTTTGTAAATAGTAATCGGCCTTACCATTGCACAAAGGCAATTACTGTATAAAGTGAATAGTAAGGACAATTTCATTGCCCTTGCTCTCCAATTGCCTTTGCATTCCACCAACAGGTAGAGATGCTCTAAAGCAGAGCCTATATATTACTCGAACCAATGTGGCTAAGCCTTAATATACAGCAAATCAACACTTCATTCTACATTTTCTACAAGAATTTGACTGGAAAAAAATTGACTTTAAAAGTTATTTTATATATAAATTACCCTAATCTATTAGAAAGGATGAATTCAAATTTGTGTTAAAAAAAAAAACACAACACATTGTCCTTATCAATTGGTCTAACTTTTACAAATTGACTTGAAATTTGGGTCGGGTTTGTATGGATGCAAGCACAGTGGAAGTACAAGTAATATGTGGTTCAAACAACCTCAGCACTTCAGTCACTTTCACTCTAACTATGTATGAACAATTATATAACAATATTTTTCTTTACAGATAATGCAACTTAGAGCAACTCCACCCTTGTGGATTGCTCGAGGGGCAGGCGAGAGAAAAAAGCCCGAGGCCCTGTGGATTTGCTCCAACGTGAAGGAACCCAAGCGGAGTTGCTGGCCTAAGCTTCGGGCCTGTGAAGAGTTGACAGCCCGCGAGCCCGAGCTCCGGGCCTTTTTTTTATTTTTTTTCTATCAGGCGCATGCACCCCACTCGAGCGTGGGGGCGCGTCGCCAGACAACTTTTTAGAAAAAAACAGCTCACTTTTCAGACATCAATGTTACTGTTGGGAAGCCACATGGCTTCCCACGGTCTGTCAATCTCAATGGCTATTTAACTTGGACCATTCGATCTCAACGGTAAAAAAAAATAAAAAATCTTATTTAATATCAACCGTTCGATCTGAGATCAACGGTCGATATTAATATGTTTTATAAATAAACGAAAAAATAGTTTTAAAATTAAGAAAAGTTACCGTTGTGACACGTGGCACAATTTGGAGTGTTGGAATTCAATTTTTTTTTAAATCCAACGGCAGAGATTAATTATTTGAATAAAAAATTAAAAAAATTGTAAAACAATCCGAAAAAAAATATTTGAAATTTTTTTAAAAAAATGTCTACTTTTCTATAAATACCTTCTCATTATCATCTACCTTACACCACAATTTCATATGTTCTCAACTACTTTCAATCACTTTCCTATCTTTCTCTCAAAGTTTCAATCCAATTTTTTTCAACAAAATGACTACTGATACAGGTACGAATTGGACGTCTCTTGAAGATGTTGCATTGTGTACTAGCGGGGTTGAAGTTACTCATAGTTCGCGTATGGGTAATGAGATGCAGTTGCGAGAAATATGGAGTCTTATTCATACCAATTATCTTGAGAAAATGGGTGGGAGTAGAACCAAAGAATTGATGTCTAGTCGTTGGAAATTACTTAGCCAATCGTTTACTATTTGGAGAGACATCTTGGCATAAGCTAGTATTAATTTTCGAAGTAGGGAAAATTACACAGATCAGGTAACAATATATTATTTGTTTGTTTGTACTATACCCAAATTTACATTGTAATTATTTGTTTGTATTATTTATTAGTTACCTACTTTAATTATAATTATTTGTTTGTATTATTTATTTGTTACCTAATTTAATTATAATTATTTATTTGTATTATTTATTTGTTACCTACTTTGATTATAATTATTTCTTCTCCCCCATTGTGTAGCTAATTCAAGCACAAGCTTGGTATGGTGCCAAAACCAAAACCAAAAAAAAAATCATTCAACTGGTGGGAATGTTGGAATAGTGTCAAAGATTGTCCTAAATTCAGAGTTGTGTCTGTCGGTCTAGCACCCCGCTATACTCTACACCTGATAATGGCTCGCATGAAGATGATGCAGAAGAAGTGCCCGAAACACCCATCCTTGAACAAGCGTCGGGTTCGACCCGTTATCCAATTACGCCTCAAGGTAAGAAGGCTTCAAAAAGAAAAGGAAGTGCTTCCAAGCATGATTATGCAAAGTACATGGAAGAACTTACTCGCCATAGTGAATTGACTTTGGCGCGGGAAATGGTGAAATTTAAGGCTAATAAGGCTAGAGAGGAGGCAAAAGCTGCAGCTGTTGAGAGAGAATTTCAAGCTAATTAGAGAGAAAGAGAGCTACTTAGGCAAGAAAGGGAACTGGTTAGAGAAGAAAGAATGGCTCAACGAGATCGTGAGATTATGAACACGACTTTAGAAGGGAAGTCTCCAAATTCTAAATATTTTTGGAAGTCGGAGAAAAAGGATGTGGTGCATAGGAGGCGTGCAAGATAAGCGAAAGCAAGAGGAGATGGTCCTAGCACGACAAGAGAAGATCATCCTAGCACCACAAATTGGTTAAGTGATGATGATTAGAGTACTTTTTGTAATCGGAGCCCATAGTTTTCCAATCACCTTGGGTTGTAATTTATTATTTATTGAATTGAGTATTTTATGTTGTTTCGAATTTATTGAATTTAGTACTTCATTTAAAGTGATAATAAATTTATATAATATGGTAATATATTTATACTATAAGAGAATCTTTATTCAAATGACATAAACACACCAAATAATAAAAACCTCACTAAATGAACTAAAATAAAACACACCAAATAAAATTACATAAACACTTAAAAACCTCACTAAATGAACTAAAATAAAACACACCAAATAAAATTACATAAACATACCAAATAATAAAAAACACACTAAATGAACTTAATTATCTTCAGCTTGTTTCAATACCCACTGGTGCTCTATCAAGTCATTTTGCCGGGCATTGTGCATGTCTGACATTTGAAATGTAGTATATCATTGAATGACTCTTTCATTGTAACGTCCATCCATTTCTAATGGCTCATGTTGCACGGGCTCATCGATGGCGTCATGCGCACAATATATACGTGTTCTTGAATTGTTCATCGTGTCTGGCTCATATTTATAAACGGCTTCATAATCGTACTCATCTTCCACGATCATGTTGTGAAGAATGATGCACGTCATCATGATGGATCGAAGTGACTCTACATCAAACAATCTGGCAGCACCCTTGACGATCACCCAGCGAGCTTGGAGGATACCGAAACAATGCTCCACATCCTTCTTGCACCCCTCTTGACATCTTACAAAGTGTTTTTTCTTTGCACTTCATGGACGTGGCACTGTTTTGACAAATGTTGACCACCTTGGGTAAATGCCGTCAGCTAGGTAGTATGGCCCGTTGTACATACGTCCGTTGACCTCATACGTGACTTTTGGTGCCTTTTCTTGCAGGACATTGTTGAATACTGGGGATTGGGCAAGGACGTTGAGGTCATTTTGATCTCCTGGAACCCCGAAAAAGGCGTGCCAAATCCATGTATCAAAAGATGCCACCGCCTCTAAAATGATACTTATTGCTCATTTTATGTCTCCATAAGCGCCTTGCCATGCACTTGGACAGTTTTGCCATGTCCAATGCATACAATCAATGCTTCCAATCATCCCAGGAAAACCTCGCATCTTGACCTTCTTCAGAAGTCTTTCCAAGTCCATATGAGTAGGTTTCCAGAGGTACTCTGTGGTGTAGATAGATTCGATTACTCCGCAAAACCTCATTAAGGACTCAAGAATGGTTGATTTCCCCATCCTCGCTATCTCATTCACTTGGTCTGCAGATGCTCCATACGCAAGCATCCGCAGCGCAGTAGTTATTTTTTGCTCGGGAAGGAGACCCATTGCACCACAAGCATCCTTCTTTTGCACAAAGTAAGAATCATGGTTGCAAACAGCAATCATGATTTTGTTGAACAAATGTCATTCCATTCTAAAACGACGTCTGAAGTACGTATCAGGAAATGCACTATTATGGACAAAATAATCGTCCAGCAGCTCCTCACCTCGTTGTTGCTTGCTTCTATCAAGTTTTCCGGAACGGGTGGGCCTACATATCTACCACAGCTTGGATGAATCGACGGGAATGTGAGTCTCTGGCCATTCTTGCTTCGTCATCTCTCCTTCTCTGGTCCTCAACCTCTTCCTTCTCATTTTGGGCTATATGGAGATTGAACATTCCTTTAGATTAGTTAAACAATTCTTCCTCTTCTTGATTGATTTCCCACATCATGCTTGAAGAAGAAGGCATTGTAAGTAGAAACTATGAATAATAATACAGATTTTGATTTGGTGAAGAATGAAGCATAAACTATGAATAATGATAGAGATATTGAGAAAATTGGTGTGAGATTTAAAAGGATGGATGACGGATTATATGGAGGATTTTGAAATGATTAGGTTGTAGATAGTGCCACGTGGCATGCTGTCATTTGTTAAAAATCTGATCGAAATCTATCCTAAAAGATTCTGAAAAGATAACGACACATGGCACGACGACATTAGATAAAAATCTTATCGAAATCCATCACCAATAATTATCTTTTTGGATAATGACACGTGGCGCAACGAGAAAGATTTAAAATCTGATCAAAATCTATCTTCAAAAATTCTGAAAAGATAACGACACGTGGCATAATGATATTGGATAAAAATCGTATCGAAATCTATAACCAATAATAGTTGTTTTGGGTAAATGACATGTGGTTCAACGAGAACAATTTAAAATATTTTATCCAAAATTACAAAAAAAAATTATTTAGTATTATTTTGTAAAAAAAAAATAAATAAATATTTTATTGCCTATTGCTAGGGCTATTAAAGTGCAAGGGTGGAGATGCAAAAGATAGCTACTGTTCATTATGACAGTTACTGTTCACAAGGTGGATTGAATAGTGGATTGCCTGGGGGAGGGCTCCAAGGGTCGAGTTGCTCGTAAGATAGGTTTTTTTTTTTTTTTTTTTTTTTTGATCATAGTGGTTGGGATTATTGGTTAACTGAGTAAATGACATTTTCTCCACTTATATAGGTTGTGTTCCTTGAACTATTCCTGACATGCAAATATGATTTAATTTAGAGTTGGTGATGTGACAATCGACAAGTAATCTGCTACATTATTTGATGAATAAATTTGGTGACTGTTTTTATTCGATGATATAAATGCTCTTGGAACACATACGCGCATGCAGATTCAGTTATAAATATATATATATATATATATATATATATATATATATATATATATATATATTTATATGCTTTTGTTATCTGCAGGCATGCACATTAATTTTATGTTCAGTACTAGCTCATGGTAAGTCAGGCTGAACCTTCAGCTTATGCATGGTTGCCATGTCTCTCTATGGTTGCAGAGACCTAATAAAGTACGAGGTTGCAGTCGAAGATCAACAAGAAGGATGAAGCATCTATCAAACATGAAGGAATGGGCTGTTTTCAGGTTGAGCTAGGAAAGGATATGGGTGGTGGCCTCCCCATGTGGTTTCGTATTTTCAATAGCAGGGTCAAGTAATGAGAACCTTAGAAAATCCCAGTGAGGATTGACAAAAGTGCAGTTGTAGAATTCAATTTGTAGGTTTGAAATGCTGCAAACTTGAGCAGACAAGCTCTGCTTCTTTGCTTGGAAAGAAAGAGGGAGCCACAAGTAGCATATGCAAATGAAGGAATAGGATTGAATTGGTTTTTCTTTGTTTAGAATATTTTTGTTTCTGGTGGTAAAGAAATTTAAGGTGTTCTAGCTTTATCTGCATGTCTGAATAAACAGCATGGAGACTCATATGGGTTGTCCCTTACTGCTACATTCCATTTCCTGAAGAGAGTAAATCTTTCATTCTATTTATCTTTTTTATCTTTTTTTCTTTTCTTGCCAGGGAATTAAAAAAGAAGCTTATCATGCTAGTCAAAGATTTTAGAAGAGAGGGAAAGTGATTAGTAGAAGGGTAGAAGACTGTTGGTTGCTAAATCCGCGCTTTTAGGAGCTAATCCGAATACTTTCTTATGATTAGTACGTGCTATAAAAATACAATGACTAATATCTAACAGTTAAAAATCTCGAAGTATAGGATAATAGGACACCAAAGACTTTTGAAGTTATGCAGTAATTATAGTTGTAAAACTTTTGTTTGGTGTAAGAGTATTGTTTTGTGATATTCCAAACAGAATGTGTCAACATTTATGCCAATGTTGACCAAAAGAAAGTTTTATGGCAAATGTTGAAAACCCCAAGGGCTGTATGTATGCTCACTGTGGGGCTCTATCCATGTGCAAGACAACATGGGAGGAGTCTTTCTCTCAAACCTATTTCTATCTGAATTCTGAAACCAGTTAAAGCAGAATCACTTTGACAAGATTTTGATGTTGAGTTGAGGTGGACCAGGGACCCACAGAAGTTATTGGGCCCTTGGTGGATCCATCTTGGGGGTTAAAGAGAGCCCATTAGATATGACTAGTGGATCAACTTGTTTTGATGAACCAATCTTGTGTGTAAATTAAGAACGAATATGAGGATTAGGTTGAACAGTACCTTTTTTTTTTCTTTTCTGTTTTAAGTTTGAGTTTTATAAGCTATAGTGTTTAGAATAGCAAAACAAACATTGTGGGTAATGCAACAAACAGAGTAAATGTGACTTAGATCAGTTGGTCAAAACAATGTGTATGTTTTACGTTTGAGTTTTGTAGGCTTGAGTGCTTAGAATAGCAAAATTAACTTCATGTGGTAAGTAACAAATAGAAAAGATGTGGTTTAGATTAATTGGTCAAAGTAGTGTGTCAACTTGTTCGCATTTAAATTCAAGTCTTACAGGTTAAAATGATTAGAATTAAAAAAAAAAAAAACCTTTGTTTAAAGTAATAAAGAGAGCACATATGAATTGGGTTAGTTGGCTTCTTTGTATATAGTTCGACTCTTATAGGCTAAAGTGATTAGAATAGCAAAAAAAAAAAAAAAAAAAAAAAACGGTAGCAAAAAGATTTTGACACTTGCAATAGAGAGAGCATGTGTCTGTTTACTCTACCAAAGCAGTGTGTTGGGAGAGCATGTGTCCGTTTACTCTACCAAAGCAGTGTGTTGGGTTCTTTGCATTAAAGCTCGAGTCCTATAAGCTAGAGTGATAACAGTAGCAAAAAGATTTTGACACTTGCATTTCTCTCTAAATAAATTAAAGGAGAATCAATCAACAAATAAAAAAGAGTGCAAAAGAATAAAATATGAATGTGAAGATCATTTCTCGTTAAAATATCAAAAAAAAAAAGAATTGAGGGAGATGGAGATGGAGATTCTCTTCACTTGACTAGAAATGGATTATTATTAAATTTGAATACAATATTGCACAGGAAATAAAGCATAAGCCACATCTTCCTTTTATGCCCAATTATTTTCATATATTGGGGTTATTTTTTTTCTATAGGAGAGGGCTAACTTCTGTATTTTACATTATTTTCTACACTAACTGATAGCAGTTTTGGTTGATTAGTCACCAAATAAATTTTTGTTTTCCCCCCCCAAAAAAAAAAAACGGCAAAAAGAGGAAAATTCCAATTTCTCTGCCATTTTTGCTTCCTCCGTATTTAGAAATGTGAAATGCATCTCCTATGGCGCGCTGCAACAGATTTTCTCTTCTGCTTGGTCTCTTCTTTCCAGCTCTTGGAAATGTCCTGTGACACACCAATGGCATCCAATGAGGCTCCAGATAGTCCTCTCCTTGTAAACCCTACTGCATATAGTCCTGCATTCCCTTTCCACCCATTTGGAAATGCATTCTTAGGAATTCCTTCTCGTGAAAAGAATTCATTTTCCTGCACAACATAAACATTCCAAACGAATATTTAGTTTTAAGCCATTTAGTAATTTCATTCATACATGCAGTTTGTAAATGCGGGTGTAATTCATAATCGGAATTCAGTCTTTCAAGATTCTGATAACGGATAAGTCTAGTTCTTTTGGTGATGTGGTGATTAAACGTCGTTCGCATCTATCTTGGAATTTGATTTAAGAGTTGAAATTCAAACGTTAAAAACATGTTCATTTATTCTCTACCATCAATATCAATCCAAAAATGAGTGACTATTCAATTCTTGATCGTCCAATGACTAAAAGAACATTTATTTAAGTAAAAGAATATCATAATTGTCACATGGTTTAAATTGAAGGATAAATATGTGAACCTGAATTTTTCCATTTTAAAAATATGTGGTAATAAAAGGGCGTATGGAAATAGGGATAACTTCCATAACTGTCAGATGGATTTGAATTGAAAATAGAAGCTTCCAAACACATAAATATAGAAATATTCCAAGAATAAAATAAAATAATTCTAACCTTGAGCCATGAAGGAACATTGCTCCGATACCCAGTTGCCAAAACAACAGAATCGATCTCAAGAATTTGCCCATCAACAAGTTCAACGCTGTCATGAGAGAACCTTGAGATTCCAGGAACCACCTTGATCTCACCAGATCTTACTTTTTTCAAGGCACCAATATCCAACACTGGAGTTTTCCCTGAAATGTTTTTGAGCTCCAAAGGACCTAAAGATGGCCTTTTCAGACCATATTTTTGAAGATTTCCAAAAAGTAGCCATGTCAGCATCAGCAATATCTTGTCAGCAAGCCAGAGTGGCAGCCATTTCATCAACAAAACTGCCAATTCAAAGGTTGACTTTCCAAAAATCTCCCTGGGCAAGACATGTACCTGTTACCAAAAATAGAGGAAAACGAAACTCATTAAGTTCAAGTTTGACTTGTATTAATAAATAAACGAAGAGTACTAAACTTTCATTAAAAACCTGTCATTGATGAAATTCGAACTCAAACTGTGGAAGGAAAAAAGTTTGTCAAATTTCATTACTCACCGAACCTCGAACCACCATTGAAGGACTTGCATTGTGATTGCAAAGATCAAGAGAGACTTCCATGCCTGAATTTCCGCATCCGACAACTAGTACTTGCTTGCCACGGTAAGCGAGGCCGGACTTGTAGTCACAGGCATGTACAACATTCCCTTTAAACTCTTCCAAGCCTTCGAATTCCGGCACTATTTTCTCCGAATTCTCTCCAGTTGCCACCACGAGCCACCGGCAGATGTACTCAACTTCGGCAAAGGCAGAAGGGTTTGAGTCGCTCGTTGAAATACTCGTCTTGACCCTCCAATGACCAAAGGTTTCATCATACTTGGCAGACTGGACAGTCTCATTGAAATTTGGGCTTATGTCAAAGTGTTGTGCATAGGACTCTAGGTAGTTGATGAACTGGTTTTTTGTGGGGTATTCTGGGAAGTCCTCAGGGAATGGGAAATTGGGTAGTTGGCAGAATTGCTTGGGGAGGTGAAGTTTGAGGCGATCATATGTGCGTTTTTGCCAAAGAGAAGCAATGCAATCGGCTCTTTCTAGGACAATGAAGGGGACGCCTTGTTCTTTAAGGCCAGCACCAACTGCTAGGCCTGAAGTACCTGCCCCTACAATTACAGGACCATTCACCCAAATGCACTTCCTAGCAAAAAAATCAATATCTTGGTCAAATGATTGGTGAACCATTTGGGGTATGTGGTGAGGGTGACAGGAGATTGTTGCACAAAATTAGAAAGAGGGAGAAAATTGGAGAGTTGGTGTTTTGGGAATGGAGAGAGAGAGAGAGAGAATGGAATGTTAGATGTTTTGGAAGTGATGTGTGAGAGGGGAGAGAGGGATGGAGAGGTTTAAATAGAGAGAGAGAGGGTTCTTGGCTTTGAGAGCTAAGCATGTGACTGAGATTTGAAAATGATGGTTTGAGCCTTTGAGAGGGTCATTCATCAAATAATAAGATTTCGGCCGTCTTGTTTTGTGTCATTGCATTAATTAATTCAATTAGCATTTAGAAACCTACCTAACTAAATATGTATCTATACAACCCAATCACGTTCTTATGTATTTTCTGAGTTCAACCTTGTCCGGACGTGAACAATTGCCCCATATAAGTTTATCTTTCTTCTTTTTCTTTTTTTTTCTTTTTTTTTTTGGATCAGATGTCCCATATATGTTTATTTTTGTTTTCTTCTATACAAGCCATATTAATTTGGAGGAGGAGGAGGGCAAATATAAAATCTCTAGTTTAAAAAATGAATGTTATTAACCAACCGAGTTACATGTTCCTTCTTTTCTCTTCCAACCTTAGGTGGCGACAAGCCAAGCCACCCACTTGTGGTGACCAAGAAATTAACAATGCTATATTAGATACTCTCAAACCTATGTGAAGGAGCACATGGTTTGTAGCCTCCTTTTTCCAGGGTTGGGTTCCAATAAGATAAGGCGGCCCTATAAACTTAGGCTACAACTGGTTTTGTGACTTCTTTGGTTTTAACTCCATCTCCAAGCAGTCAAAATTGTTTTGTCCAATCAGTACTGAATAATGCAACTCAAGAACCAACATTAATTGATCTGCACATGTCTATATTTAACCCACTTTTTGTGCAGACTATATGTATGCATGTATGTATGTATGTATGTATGTATGTATGTATGTATGCTTCTTCCTCTTTCTTCATTGACCAGGCTTTGATTGAGGGCATAACATAACAAGTATTTGTTTGGGAATATAATCATGGCCACGCAATCTTGAAATTTGTCTTTGATGGAGATTTGATCAAATCATAAGCAAACCGACTTTGGTTTTCTGCAGGTAACATCTAGCTACAAACCCATAACAATCATTAGTTTCTATAAACTATATATATGTCAATTTTTTATTTTTTTTTGGTAAATATAACGCATATGTACATATTGCCCATCACAATTTAATAGTTTTATTAACACATGTTCAGGTCATTGCCATCGAAAGTTTCAGAAGGTTAAGCAGTAGGAACCATCCAGCAGAAATGTCTATGTTAAACAATGACAACAAACAAGCTAACCGAAGGAAAATGCCACAAAATCCCTTTCATATAGTTGCATACCAAATTTGTTGCTCTAATTCTAGAACATTTTCTTCTTTGGACATGCTCCAAAATCTAGAATTTGACAATGCAAAACTACAATGTTGACACATAATTAAACAACAAAAATAGATGGTTCACAAGCCATCCTTTTAACAAATGGGCGAACCAGAATGATTTGTTATATGTGGTATCAACATCATCTTGCTTGTGGACATTATGTTTTTATACATGGAAATGATAATCACACATGCCAGTCTTATCTTCTTACCCCTTTTTTGTCATTAAATTGTATAAATCAAACGAAAACAGAGGATATAATTAATTAAGAGTGTGTAGGGAGACAAAAAGATACAATTGGCACAAGGGAAACGAGCTATTAACTTATATATATATATATATATTGAGTTTTGGTTTCAATATTTGTTGTATATTTCATTATGAAGATTACAAGAGAGTGAAGGCAACTCTTATAGAGAGCCAAAAGAAAGTTACAATAGATTGTAGGATAACTACACAAACACAATCCCTACAATCTGCCATAACAAGTGGAAAAGCAAAAACCAAATTACAAGTAAAGAAGTTTTTTACAAGCAACTAAGAAGGGTTGATGTAAGGTGAATGACAAGCTATGGAGAAAGGTTGATGTAAGATGAATGATAAGCTATGGAAAGTGATTGGTGAATGACAAGCTATGGAGAAAGGTTAATGTAAGCTGAATGACAAAGCTATGGAGAAAGGTTAATGTAAGCTGAATGACAAACTATGGAGAAAGGTTGATGTAAGGTGAATGACAAGCTATGGTGAGAATGACAACTCATACATACAACCCATTTATACTTTTAATACACCCCCTCAAGCTGGATCAAGGGGATTGATTGATCCAAGCTTGCACAACAAACGCTGAAACTGAGTAGAGTCTAGTGCTTTTGTGAATAAATCAGCAAGTTGATCGTGGCTGCATGTGAACGCGGTGTCTATCATCTTGGATTGAACTTGAGCACGAATATAATGGTAGTCAACTTTAACATGTTTGGCCCTTTCATGGAATACTGGATTGGAGGCAGTGTGCATGGCAGCTTGGTTATCACAATACAAGGACATAGGTGCCATGCTTGTGAATTCAAGCTCAGAAAGAAGACCTTTCAACCATATGAGTTCACAGGTTGTTGTTGCCATAGCCCTATACTCAGCTTCAGCACTAGATCGAGCAATAACAGTTTGTTTCTTGCTCTTCCAAGTGACAAGGTTCCCTCCAACAAATGTGCAAAAACCTGTTGTGGATTTTCGATCAAGGGCATTTCCAACCCAGTCAGCATCTGTGTAGGCCAAGATGTGATTTGATCCATTGTTCTTCATAATTATCCCCTTCCTACTGAGCCCTTGAGATATCGAAATATTCTCTTAACGATTTCCCAGTGAACTAGAGTAGGAGAGTGCATGAACTAACTGACTAGGCTAACTGAATATAAGATATCAGGCCTAGTAATGGTGAGATAAATAAGTTTCCCAACCATTCGCTGATAAACACTAGGGTTCGAGAGAGGTTCACCTTTTTCAGGCCACTGAAGTTTGCTACCTAGGGGTGTCCGAGCTGGTCTACATTCCATCATGTTAGCTTCATCTAGAAGATCGAGAATATACTTTCTTTGATTCAAGAACAATCCTTTTGAAAAGGTATCCACCTCAATTCCAAGAAAGTATTTCAAGGGCCCCAAGTCTTTAATGGCAATTTTTTGGTGAAGTGACTGCTTAAGCATCTTGATTTCACTTATATTGTCACCTGTAATAATTAGGTCGTCAACATATATAAGCACAACCAATTTGCCAGTAATACTACTTCGAACAAACAAAGAAGAGTCAACATGACTCATTTTGAACCCTGCAGCTTCAAAGATTGAACTAAGATTCGAATACCAAGCTCAAGGGGACTGTTTGAGACCGTATATGGCTTTGTGAAGTCTGCAGACCTTGTTGGGTTCATTTTCTCTTGGATGACCAGGAGGCAACTTCATGTACACTTCTTCTTCAAGATCCCCATGAAGAATCACATCCATTTGGAATAAGGGTCATGCATTATTGACTGCCACAGACAACAATACCCTCACTGTGTTCATTTAGGCAACAGGATCAAAGGTCTTCTTATAGTCAATGCCATATGTTTGAGTAAAGCCTTGAGTTACTAACCGTGCCTTGTGTCTTTCAATGCTGCCATTAGAGTTGAATTTGGTCTTATATATCCACTTACTTCCCATGACCTTCTTGCCATTTGGAAGATTCACCACACTCCATGTCTAGTTGTCATTCAGGGTTTGAAGCTCTTTAGTCATAACATCTTGCCACTCAGGCATGCATGTGGCTTCATGAAAATTCCTTGGTTCGAAAGTGTGGGACAATTTGTTAAGGAAAGAAGTATGAGAATATAAGAATCTGTGATAAGAAATGGTTGCAGAGATAGGATGCCTTGCAGTGTAAGTAACATACTCTTGTAACCTCACTGGTGGATGTCTATCTCGTGTAGGATTTCTTCTTGGTGCACTTATAGCTTGCTGATTTGGTTGAGCTTCTGATGGTCCAGAGGAGCTTGGCACTGCATCAATTACACTCTCAGTGAGTTGAGAATTATAAGTGTTGATATGAGCATGAGTGACTTCATGAATTTCTGCTGGAATAGGTAGTGGAAATAGGTCCATAAGATCTTCCATATTTGCATTAGTCTCCAACCCTTTGTGGAAATAAGGTGAATATTCATCAAATCGCACATCTCTAGATACTGTCAGCTCCCCTTGTTAGGGTTGTACACTTTGTAACCCTTTTAAGAACTGGCATATCCTATCAGTTGAGGAACAAGCTGAATGAAATGTTTTTGGAGTGACTCCACCCTTCCCAATTTTGATCATCTTGCCTTTCCTATCAAACTTAGGCTTTAACTCCGGATGAAGAATCCAACATTTTTCTCTCAAATGTCCCTTAATATGAACATTTCCAGTCTACTTTCTTGCCAAGCACCCTATCACCAGTTGCTTTGTGATTTGTCGTGAAAACCCTAGCTTCAGAGTTGGATTTGGGCTCAACGTTCATCACTCTTCGTCGAGTTTCCTCTCTCTAGACTACATGACACACACTGGTAAAAGAGGGCAGCTCTTGAGTCATTAACAAGTGACTCGCAGGTCTTCATACTCCGCTCCCAAGCTTGCTAAGAGTTGAAACACCTTGTCTTCATCAGCCCTCTTGAGTAGCACAGCGGAATCAGTCGTGTGTGAACGATACATATTAAGTTCATTCCATATGGATTTCATACTTCCAAGGTGTTGAACAAATGAGTGACCACCTTGCTTTAAACTAACCACACTCTTCTTCAATTGAAAGATGCGAACTGGGTTGTTTTGGTTGCCATACATATCTTTGACAAACTCCCATAGGAGAAGGGAAGACTCTGAGTAGCTGAAAAGCTCAGACAGTTTTGGCTTCATGGAGTTAAGTAACCAAGACATGACCAGCTGATCAGTAGCATGCCATGCATCGTAAGTTGGTGAAGTGGATTCTGGGGGCTCTGAGCTTCCATTGATAAACCCTAGTTTCGATCTTCCTCCTAGAGCAAGTGACACAGCTCTTGACCAAGGAAGGTAGTTGAACTCGTTCAGTAGCACCGAGCAGAGTCGTTGATTTGGATTGTTCTCAACATCTTGGGTTAAGTTTGGGGAAGAGGATGAGGCACTGTCGGCACTATACACATTTTCTTCTGCCATCTCTATCGATGATAAGCAAATGAAGAAGTAAAAAAAATGAACAGAGTCAGGACCCTATGGTTCCTGCTCTGATACCATGTTGAGTTTTGGTTTCAATATTTGTTGTATATTTCATTATGAAGATTACAAGAAAGTGAAGGCAACTCTTATAGAGAGCCAAAAGAAAGCTACAATAAATTGTAGGATAACTACACAAACACAATCCCTAAAATCTGCCCTAACAAGTGGAAAAGCAAAAACCAAATTACAAGTAAAGAAGTTTTTACAAGCAACTAAGAAAGGTTGATGTAAGGTGAATGACAAGCTATGGAAAGTGATTGGTGAATGACAAGCTATGGAGAAAGGTTGATGTAAGATGAATGATAAGTTATGGAAAGTGATTGATGAATGACAAGCTATGGAGAAAGGTTGATGTGAGGTGAATGACAAGTTATGGTGAGGATGACAACTCATACATACAACTCATTTATACTTTCAATAATATATATATATATATATATATATCTAACCTATATGTATCTATTAAGAGATAATTGGAGCTTTATTTCCTGAACTATAAAAATTAAAGAGTATTGGTTCTTGAACTTGTTCTAATGTGGAGCAATGGTTCTTTTGACTAACTGTGTTAAAACTTTCATCCATTTTTTTCCTTTCTAAATCCTTTATTTTGGTTTGTTTGTTAAAAAAATAGTTTATTTTGGATGAAATTTCTACCGGAGTTAGTAAAAAAAATCATTACTCCACATTATAATAAGTTCTTCTTAAAAAAAAAAAAATAGAAGAACTGGTGGTAAGCCACGGTTATCCATCAATTTCGAGGACCGGGAAGACTTACCCACATTATAATAAGTTCAATGAGCAAAGTTCCATTTAGGCCAAATTTTAAGAACCATTTTCCCAATTTTCTCATATAGTAATGGTTAGTTGGTAGAAGGTGTTCCGTAATCTCGGGGTACCTCTCTCTCTAAACTGGTTGCTATATATGCACATGCTTTATTGGTTTGTATGGAAGTGATGTTTAAGTATAAGTTTAATCAAACAGTCATTGGATATTATACAATTTGGCAAGAGATTTTCTGTCAAAGCTAATAATATTAGCTATTGATTTGATGAATTTTGACTGAGTGGCATGTCAATGGCTCCACACAGGTTGGTGAATGTAACCTTTGTGCCTGTGCAATGCACCTCCTGCTCTGACCACCATAATTTTTCTTATGGAAAACTAATGAAAAATATTTGAAAACTTTGAGTTTTAACGATAAGGATAAAATAAAGGATAAAATGAATAGTATCATGATTGACTTTTTAGTGTAAAAATATGGTTTTTCGTTAAACTAAATAGTACCAGGAGCTTTTTATTAAAGTTCCATTTTTTCATAAGCATCAACGATAACAAGGAGAGCTGATTTTTATATATCATTTTTAACCAACACCCTCCTCGTAAATGATCGTAAAATGATATTAAACCACGACCACTTTATTACTAATATTATTGAACTCTAACTTTTTTATTAAGTGAGAATGAACGATTCGAACTTTATACCTCTTCAAACATTATAACATAAAATTATTAAATTTATAGCTAGCTAGTTGGTAGTTAGACTCTGACCTTAAGAACGAAGGCCGCAGGTTAAAGAATTTACTACTAAATCTATAAACTCCTGCCTAAAGTACTAAATCTATCGACTTATCATTTCAACACGACTCATAAACTCACTGATGAGACAAAAGAGGAGAGAGATGCCTAAGTCAATGGTAGATGGTTGGTTGCTCTATCTGAAGCATTTTAGGGACACCTGCCATCAGCTACAATCTTAACGGAACATTTTTCATTTTATTTACCTTGCAATATTGTACGATGGTTTGATGGTTTAAACTGTTTATTTTTTATCATTTTAAAAGTTAACTTAAAAAATTAACTATTTAAATTAACAATTGTTTAGTTGTTCAATTAATATTGTCATTTTTTTTAATAAACGATATTATTTACACTAAGGGGTGGACAAGTGGGTTAAGCCTCACAACGGACTAACAATAATGTGGTTCAAATTTAACTTTAGCGAGAATCGAACCTAAGACCAGACCTCTCACTTACAAGTGAAGAGGGCCTAGACCGTAGTACTAAGTGGTATATTGTCAAAATTTTAGAGGTTAACTTAAAATTATAGCTTGTCTATATTTTTTGTAATTGTAAGATGATAACTAACTGGTTTCAGATATAGTTAATTTTCAGTAAAGCTTTTAACTAGAAAATAGATGGTTCGAACCCCTTCTAATATTGTAATATAAAAAATCTAAAAAAAATTCAAAATGATAAGTTGTTAGCATTCATGTTTAAAATAAACTCTCTTGGCTAGTATACATGTTTGAAAGTTTCAAGTTTCAACACTCTGCACTTCCAGGAATACTAGCTGTACTAAGAGTTACTGTATAATGCAACAGTGTTTGGTTATTTGAATTAAGGTTCATTCTGAATTTCTTAATTCTAATGATGAAAAGATAAGAGAAAAGTT